>OX336389.2:794436978-795175306 GCA_946902985.2 Meconema thalassinum
ATAAGGACATTCCGTTAACAGTCTGGAAGTATTCTTAGTGCTCGCGCGGGATGCCATCAATTCTGTTCCGTTGGATGCAATCAGGTCTAGGGCTTGTTATACCTCCACCTCAGCCTCAAGGAGCCATATGTCATCTTGCTCCACATGTTACTTAATGTGATGAAAGATGCTATCTGCTTCCTGGATATAAATTCCTGCCTCGGCAGTCATTCAAGGAAATCATCTCCCGCTATTAACAGAAGTTCCTTAATTTAATTGTTTGTTCATTTATCGATTCATAAAACTGTCTGATCACCATTCTTCTTCTTCCTGTTAAGTGAAACAACGGCATTCATTCATATTCTAGTAATATGTGATGTATCATTCCTTGGAGACGGTCCATAATCCTTAAAATGGTATTTTCATTTGATTTAATTGTTCTAATACAGTTGCTCCCATTGTTCCTTACTATGCAGCTCATCATTAATTTTCCATCAAAATATTTGGTTAAGGCCCTTCCAATCTTATGAAGGTGACTCAAATATCTCATTCGGAGAATGACGTATGTCTTAGTAAACTTTCAATTTCATCTATCCTGTTACAATCTATTTAATATCCCATCCACAGTAACGCTAACTTTAGATTCTGTGAACCCACAGCAGAAAAGAACTCCAAATTCACCATTGTTTAATTACGTTAACAGTTGAGTATAATGCATGGGTGTTGGCGCAACTACAGCGTGCTATATATAACACAACGCTACCTTAAATTAATTACCTAATCTAATTGTCTAATTGCATAGTTCGTCATGAGCTGAATAATTGGCCAAACAATGATTCTCTCTCCAGTTTATCTGCATTCCTGTTTGGATAAGAACATTCCAAGTTCAAAAATTGCATTTTTATCGTGTCGTTATGTGCTATGTACACCTCATGTATGGGTGTCAAGCAATTCCTCAAAACATGCAATGGCTCCTGTATGTAACATTAAAATTAAACAGCTGTACTGACGCACTTTTCAATTGGAATGTGGAATAATTTAGAAATATGAGATATAAATTACAGTTAAATTTAATGTCGTTATCAACGACGATGTCGTAGGGAGACACTCCTTCAGGACTCAGTATTTAAAGGGTTTATAATTATTCTCCACCTTCTGGGTGACTCACAGTCTGCATAGATCACTATAGTTATGCGGAAATTGGTAAATTATTTATTGGAGTAAAGAACATTCAGTATAAATTGCGTAGGACGCTGCTGCCATACCTCATAAAAAAGTCCTATAAAGTGTAGAGCCAATAGATATATATCTTCATGGAAAATGATCCACAAAGTGGTACTTATTCGCAAATTATTAAATACTTTATGCTATATAATTTTCAAAAGAAAAATATGTATTGTCCGTTGAGCCATTATTATATTTAAACACAAATTGTGCTAAATGTTCCGGCATAACTCAACAAAATGACAGTGTTCCGCCCCGGTTATGCCGGAATATTTAGCACAATTTGTGTTTAAATATGTAATGGCTCAACGGACAATACATATTTTTCTTTTGAAAATTATATATTCAATGCCAAGGTAAGGTTATAATTGCTTTGGAGTGGAGTTTCGACTCCCATAGTGCACTGGCTTTGCTCGTGACGTGGATACATATGTATCAAATACGTCTTGCAATGGCCTTCCCAGTGTGTGCTAGACAGTGTCTTGGTGAGGTGTGCTTTAAACCAACTGAAGAGCCCAATAGCACACCGGGGCGAAACACTGTCATTTTGTTGAGTTATGCCGGAACATTTAGCACAATTTGAGTTTAAATACTTTATGCTATTCAAATTAGGGCCGCTGTGTAAAATTGAGTGGGTCAGTGAGAGTGAGAGACATTCAATTTACTGTGCAAACTTCTTAAGTATGGTACTACTCAGTACACTGCTTCTCGTGTTGTTTCATTGAGTTTGTGACACAATCGTCGTGGTAAGATACCTCATTGTCCCACTCAGATACTCATTCCAACGAGAAAGTATATTCTCACACATTTAATTCTAGAGAACATGTTTATATCGTTTTATAGGGGAATGATGCTGTTTGCCTACCAACAAGGCGGACTGGATAGAATTCTCAGTTAATGCATGTGGTATGTTCGAATAGAAATGTCACATCCAGTGGTTCGGATTCCACGTAAAAATGAAATTCCCTTGGTTTATGATCGCTTCATTAATAGACACGTAAAAGTGTAAGATTCCTTATCCGTTGTTCTCACCACCTCGTGTTGCAGAGGCTAACATTATTGGCCCTCACCCCTGAGGTCCAGGTTCGATTCCAGACTCTCTGAAGTGATTTTCTATGGTTTCCCATCTCTACTCCTGGCAAATGTAGGGCTGTTTCGTTACTTCAGGCGCTGACAGTGGCTATTCTGTGTGTATTCCCAGGGTTTTCCACACTTCCTCCAGGCCAATGCCGGGATAGTACCTCATTTCAAGTCCCGGTGCACCTACCCCATCGCTGTCCGTAATACAGTTACACACAGCACTACAGTCATCACAAAATCACTGGTTACCAGAAACGTTGAACATAGACGCAAATACACGGGGCTGATAAGCAAGAAGTCCCAAGTTCTTTAAATTAATTTACATAAAATAAAAATTAATTTGTTGAATAATCTCCCACAATGAGTATACCAGATGAATCAGATTCCCCTAATATTATTGTTATCAGGAAGGTCGATGCTTGCATCCCGTAGGGTACTAATGCTTTGCCAACAGATCCTGCAATCGATACTGACCCAAAATATTTTCCTCTCGATGTGACTACACAGTAACACGAGGGAAATATAACAGTGTACAGTATCGTTTGCGGGGTATGCTTGCAGTGCATTACTACCATACGGGAAACTAGCAGAGAAATATCGACCTTCCTGCCAACACACGTTATTTGGGCTGCATAAAACTTTTATAGTAAGGGGCAACCGATTCTCCCAGTATAGTAATCGAGATGGAGTTACAGTGCGGTAAAGCAAATACAATGAGAATTAGTGATGATCACCTGTATTGGTCATGGTTTAATCACTATCCTAGTCCCAATTACAAGTGCACAACAACAACAACACAGAGCTTTCATTAGGCACATTCCAAATACAACCATGCACATAGAGGGGTTTAATGGTGCAGGGGATAGAATGGAAATCAACTACATTGTCACATAGCTGATTTTATAGGCGCCGTTATGATATATTCAATACAGAATTAACTAGAATTAAATATTGCCATATAAATCACTGTTAGAAATGACTTAATTGCCGAGTTTGCATCAGAATAGCAGCTACTATTTCTAATCACGAGGACTCTATCCGTTGAGTTCAAATGTTACAAAACACTGAAGCAAAGAATCAGCATAATTCTGGAAAATGATTCATATTTACAAGTTTACAGGAAGCTTTTTTGAAGAGCGAGAGAGAGAGAGGTAGAAGAGAAGCGTAAATTGCCGAGTTTATCTGAAATCAGTTAAACATTTTGAAGCTTACCAGAATGTGGAATATCATTGCTGATACCAGTCACGGAAACATAGTTTCAGACGTTGTCAGCTGAATTCATGAATTGCATTTAATGTACCATACTTCAGGCAAATGGCAGCGACGGAATTTAACTTTCTGTTAGCAACGCTTTATTAGCATTGGAGGATCATTCCTCTAAATGAAACTATACGAATTAATATTTTTCGTATATTTCGCACGAATATAGACCCGACTAGTATACTCATGTATCCTGAAAATTAATTTACACTACGTGGCGTGATTTGAATAGACCATGGTAGACCTCATCACTTTCAGTAATACCGTTATCTTATGGGTATATACAGTATTATAAATATATCACGTATAAAAGATCCTTTCAAAAATAAAAATTTATTTGAGAGAATAATTTAACGATAGTTATAAGAAATATCAATGCTTACTTACAAATTACAATAAAAGTGATTTAGGGATAATTTGTAAATTAATTCATTGATCCGATTGATTTTTTGCTTCGTATCTTGCTACTGGTCTAAGAATTTTCTACAATATTTCCCTTCCACTAAAAAAGTTATCGAATTCCAGGATATACCTACAGTACATGCCTTCTGTTCAAGTTCATGGAGTACTGTACTTCAAGACTGAACTTGTGTGTACGTGTTATTTCCATTGTAAGCAAATATGTGAATTGAATTTATTTCATAATTCTATCTTTCTTTAAACATAAACTAGGCTATGTATTTGTGCATATATAGGAGAAGTATAGATAAACAGGGACGAAAATCATGTTGTGCAATTATATTTTTGAAGTTTGGTATTTAAACTGTAACCTATGACTATTTATATTCTGGGGCATGAATCAATACAAGCATTATGGATTGGTAGCTGAATTACTGTATGTTTGCAACAATATCGCACGATATATACACGTATTCTCAGCATTATCATCTGAATAAAACGTTCTGTTTAAATAATTACAATGGTCCCTTATTGCTTTTATAAAGATACTTTGTTTGATGCTAGTGCAGGAATAGATAAATTACATTTCCCGCTACTAACATAAGCTAGAATATCTCATGTCAGGAACACCAACAATTGAAATTTTAAATACTAATATTATGAGAATCAAATGTACATGTAATCCCTAATATTCACGCGTACAGTTAAACAAGCAACGTCTGCGCACTAATATAACGTAGCATTTAAATTTACATATAATTGTAAATCCACGCATTAGTGGGAGCCATAGCTCCAATCAATTAAGCAATAATCATGAATAATGCAGTTTTCTTGGTTAAATATCAGGGAAATATATACAAGTTTACTTATCTATGACATCTTCAATGCGTTGCTCATGAGTTTCCACTCCTTGTTGAAGCCTACTTACAGTACCTTAATTGAAACCGTTTGGCTTATGAACGGATATTCTGTAAAATAGCCGATATCAGTGATTACTCTCCAAGAAACACGGGATGAAAGTTACTTTTGTGCGTGTGGTGGTGCAGATTGAAATAAAACTTGTTTTTAAATGTCAAGGGTCTATCACCGATTGATTTTTCTGTCGTGCTTTTGAAGTAAATGACCATTCAGAAGCAAATGAATAAGTTTCTAGCATGTTTATATCGAATACTTCTATCCGAAGCCTATCGTGAACATCCTGATAATTCACAATATCTCATTCCTCTTCTAAATTCTGTTTACTTTTGTGCTCCCATAAAACTCGTGGCAAACATGCATCCGATCTCAGTGACAACTCGACTTCGAATTCAGCTTGAAATACAGTTATTTAAAACGTTTGGATGGGATTTGTGTTCATTTCATTGTTCTAACATGATGATTTGGTTCTATAACCAAAATTCCTGTCTACCCAGGAGTACAGCAAGGGAGAAATTACACTACAGCTTTAAATCTATCCATTACCTTGACAGTTACGAAACGCTTTATACCTTTGACTATGTAATAGTTTGTTACACAAGCGAGGTCCCTGCAAGTCTCTCTCAGACAAGAGCCAGATTACGTTGCCACACTCGATACGAGGAATGAGATTTGTTCCCACTCGCTGTACGAAAATGTTCCAAAATGTTTCTGCATAACATGAACTAAAAATGTATAGCAATCCTGCCTCACTGAGTTAGAAAAGTGCCTAATACTGGTGAACTCCATTTTACTAGGTAATATCTCCATAGCCTACATTTCGTACCACGTACGGTCTCTTTCGAAAGTAGAGGTTAACCAAACCTTACAACAAAATTGATGCCTAGTGAACATCACGTGCAGTAGGCCACGTGGCAGTATCCAAGAGCGTGACGCTCCAGTCACTTTCCTATACTTACAATTTTACGTGTAATATAGATAATCATATGGGAAATTTTATCCGATACCTGTTTCCATTTTCATGGACCAACTCTGCGCACTCTGTGTCATTCGTATGACCTTTCATGAAGTTCCTGTTTACACTCCGCATGCTAGCTGCCCTACCCGTGATCAAGTTGACGGCTTCGGTGGCGTAGTGTGTAACATGCTGAGCGTCTATGCCGGAGATCGCGGGTTCAAACCCGTCCGAAGACGTCGGATTCTCTTAAGAGCATTAACAATCCCTCAGTATGCCTTCCTTCGGAGGGGAAGTAAAGCTGGCGGTCCCATATCATAGATTTGTGGCATGATCAAAAACCTTCCACTAATTACACTTGTGTGAAGCTAAATTATAGGTTACATTTGACTTACGCTCTTAGGTGCCAACGTTCGTTGCCAGGTGCCAACTGCGGTGGCATCTAGTAACAAAGTTCAGAACTAGTTGATCGTTGACGGTGGCGTTTGGTAGCAAAAGTTGGAACTACTTGAAAATTGAATGTCTGCAGTCCTTACTTGAATTAAAAACATATAACACACACTAATACAGCCATCACAATTACTGTAACACCGATTATCAGACAGATTCTACACACACCCAAAGTACACGGGGCTACCTGACCGCGTTGTCGCGGACCCTAAACAGAGCAACCAACCAACCAACGTGATCAAGTTACCTGTCGCTGGTGGGTACAAGTCACGACGAACGTGTAAAGCTTTTATACTGTACAATGCTTCTGCAGCCAGTTTAAGTCTGGTCTCGGTCTATGTAAATGTGTTTGATATTACCAACTGTAGAATGGCGGCTGTGCGAAATATTTCACCGGCATTTGATGTCTCCGAAACTATTACTGATATCACCCTGAACTTGTATACGGTGATAATTGACTCTACTACAAGTTAATCTATGTAGTATTCAAAAACCTGTCAAGTACAAAACGAACATAGCGGCCAAGCGAAGTTGAAACCTCTTAATAGACTTTCCTTGCGATTTAACCATCTGAGCGCAGTGAAATATGGTACAGTAAATGTTAATACACATTGTAATGCACTGGCATCTGTTAACTGGCAACCGTTTAAATAACCTCAAGATGGCGGCATTGCAAAATTTTTAACTTAAGATTTTCTTTCTTGTGTCGTAATTATGCGATCGAAGTGAAAGTTTGCATAATGAACCTACGCAATAAGTTTCATTTAATGGTATATAACTGAATGGCCTTTACCTATAACAATCCAATATGGCGACCATCCAAAATATTTAGACGGTTCTCAATATCTACAAATCTATTACAGCAATCAAACTGAAATTGTGTATGTTGATAGAGTCAATTAACATAAGTAGGACATATGAAAATACACCTAGGTTGTACATTTCTTCACGGAACTACTTGTTTTATAATATGACTTCTATGTTTGGATATTGACTTATTAAATTACTTTGACACCTGTTAATACTCAGTATGTGTTATTGTTTATTGACACATATTTTCGGCCCTTCAGTGGGGTCTTCTTCAGCTTGGTTGCTTAGCATAACATTACATATGGTATTTTATGAATTGAGTGACAATAATGACAATATGAATTAACACTGTTTGAAATGGGCGTCCTTGCATTTTAATTATGAAAAATATTTCTGGTTTTCAATTCAGAAAGCAAAACGTATAAATTTGTTATTAAATTTATAAATAAATGTCGTGTCTTGATTTCCAAGAACTCTCTAACGAATTGGATCTTGTGGAGGTTATGTTTGTAGTCTTTGGGATCTGTTACCATAGAAGTCTTATTCAATTTGAAGTAGTTTATTTAATTTATTCGTCTTTATATTCCTGGATTCAGAATGTATTAATTTTAATTTAGTCTTGAAGTGGAATTCCTTTTAGTATTAGACGTTTTCTGTAAACAAAATTGCGCCACCGGGGGTGAGGGTAGGGTGTTTTGGGTATACATAAATAGGCATACAACCCTCGAGAAGAGTAACGCAAAGACAGTGAAAACAGCTGTACGTCAGGAGGTCAGCCTCCAACCTGAAACTCACATCCACATACTTACCCTTCCAGCGGCCTTCTCCCCACGTTGACATACGTGCTGGGTCTCTGCTACCTGATTGTCAGAGGTCCACGATGTGGCATTGCTGGAATGCTAATCCTGAAAATGATGTTATATCCCCAGGGAGGAAAGTAGGGACCAGGAGGATACTCACAAAATCTGCAACTGGAACTCTCCGTGCCCTAACGAAACTAGCCAAAGTAAAGTAACACGGATGGATTTAAAATAATAAGGATTTATTTTAACTGACGCTAACCTTTGCTTTACACCAATAAAACACGATAATGTAAGCTTCAACTTAAGAAATCAAAGCTAAAAGTAAGTGAATCTCGGCCTGTACCTAAATTGCCTACGATCTTACTAGTCAAACACCAGAGCTGATGGCAAAATAAAACTAACATGAAAAATATTACTAAAAGAAAGCATAGCCTAATCAGGAACCAACAATATTCCGAAACCAAAATGAAACAAAAGGTTAAAAACAAGATGTTCAGTAAAGAACATATAGCCTACTTTCTCCTAAATGCATGGGTATAGTTATAACTGTTTGCCCCTTTCAAGGAGTATAATTGCATGTTGGTGGTAGAAGCTTGTTGAAATACAACGTGCTATACGGATATTAAACGTTGATTGATTGAATCCTCACCTGGATTATATATACACACACTCATACAGCCATCACAATTGCACAGGCTATCAGACAAAATTCAACACTCACCCAATTACACGGTGGCTAAATGACCATGATGTCCTTGCATCTCAAATGAAACAACAACAGCAGCTTCCTACCCAAATCCTTCCTCAAATAAAAGTACACACACTAGTAAGCCTACAGACATCACAGTGACGCAGGTTAGCATACACCTTCTACACACACCCAAATAAACGGGGCTAAAACACCATGGTGCCGCAAAACCCCTAACGAATCCACTACAAAAACAAGAACAGCAACAGTCTCTACCGTGGATCAAGGTCAACGAATATTAATCGCTGTATTCGAGTGTTGAAATATGTGGTGTCTAAGTATATATATAATATTATCGATTGCAAATACACACTACAGTATATATGCTTAGCATTAAGACGTGTGAATAGTTATAAATCAATAAATACCAAAAAGAACGAAGTAAATAAATTTGAACCTGCAGGGACTCGTTACCTGGACCCCAGACTATGAGCCCAAGTCGCTACGATTGCGCCATGGATGCGCTACGATAATACTTGATAAACAACTGGTTTAGTATAACTGTATCATATTTTGTGTTGAAATCAACGATTTCATTAGCGTTTTCTGGCTTTTCTATAAACCATTTGATACTAAATATGTATTATTTTGTTCAGTACATTCCCAAAAGGATATACACTTAGGATGATATGGAACTATATGTATTTACGAGAAAAATAGCGGCCATTTTGACAACGGGACGGCACGGGCCCACAGCGATGTGCCACGGTAAACCTGACCTGATAGTCATTTCTACCTTTACATATTCTACTGTAATATGCTAATATCCTACCGGTCATCTCATTGAGGACAGATTAATCCTATGGACGATAAGCTGAATTTTTGAAGCCAGGCCTTGTTTAATCGTAAGTTTTGGTTAGGCTATAATAGTTGCATGATTCATACATCCACCACCTTGAAACTATCTGCCGGATGACCTTGTAGTTTGGGTAAAAGACGCTTCCCACATTAAGGTATATTGTTGCAACATTTAGTGGAGATCAGTTGATTAGGTAACTCGTAATTTGATTTAAGCTTAGAACATTTGGGTGGCCGCCATTACGTTTTCGTCAAGATGACGGCGATACAAAACATGACACTGAGGTGCTCTTTGCTAGTGCTACCTCTGTACCAAATTTGGTTCAATTCGGTTTCACCATGTTCGAATTGGTAGAGGGGATCGATTTTCACACATACATGGCCGCCATCTGAAAACTATTGGGCTGATGACCTCGTAAATTAGTCACAAGGCACTTCCCATATATATGTATGTTGTTGCAAAATTTTGTAGAGGTCAGATGATTAGGTTAGTCGTTTTATTTTGATTTAAGCCTTGAACATTTGGGTGGCCGCCATTAAGTCTCCGTCAAGACGGTGGCGATATAAAGTATGACACTGAGGTGCCCTTTGCTATTGCTACCTCTCTACCAAATTTCGTTCAATTCGGTTTTATCGACTTGCACACATACAGGGTCACTATCTGCAAACTATTAAGTTGATGACCTTGTGATTTGGGTAAAAGACGCTCCTCACATAAACGTATGTTGTTGCAAAATTTGGTAGAGATCAGATGTTTAGGTAAGTCGTAATTTGATTTAAGCGTTGAATACTTGGGTGGGCTCCATTACGTTTCTTTCAAGATCGCGGCGATATAAAACACGACACTCAGGTGCGTATTGCTAGTGCTACCTCTGTACCAAATTTCGTTCAATTCGGTTTCACCGTGTTTGAATTGTTAGGGGGAATCGATTTGCACACATACATTGCCACCATCTGCTGATGATTGGGCTGATGACGTTGTGGTTTGGTCAAAAGGCGCCTCCCATATAAATGTATATTGTTGCAAAATTCGGTAGAGATCAGGTTATGAGGTTAGACGTAATTTGATGTAAGCTTTGAACATTTGGGTGGCCGCCATTACGTTTCCATCAAGACGGCGGCGATATAAAACATGACACTGAGGTTCCTTATGCTAGTGCTACCGATGTACCAAATTTCGTTTAATTTGGGTTCAATGTGTTTGAATTGATGGGGGGAATGAATTTGCACACATACATGGCCGCCATCTGCAAACTATTGGGCTGATGACCTCGAAGTGTGGTCAAACAACGTTTCCCATATACATGTATGTTCCTGCAAAATTTGGTAGAGATTAGATGATTATGTTAGTCGTAATTCGATATAAGCTTTGAACATTTGGGTGGCCGCCATTACGTTTCCGTCAAGGTGACGGCAATATAAAATATGACACTGAGGAGCCCATTTCTAGTGCTACATCTGTACCAACTTTCGTTGAATTCGGTTTCACCGTGTTTGACGTGATAGGGGGAATCGATTTGCACACATACATGGCCGCCATCTGCAAACTATTGGGTTGATGATCTCGTAGTTTAGTCAAAAGACGCTTCCCATATACAGTATATGTATGTTGTTGCAAAATTTTGTAGAGGTCAGATGATTAGGTTAGTCTTAATTTGATTTAAGCTATGAATATTTGGTTGTCCGCCATTACATTTCCGTCAATACGGCGGCGATATAAAACATGACACTGAGGTGCCCTTTCCTAGTGCTACCTTTCGTTCAATTCGGTTTTACCGTGTTTGAATCTATACACACTTCGATGCACTATCTGCAAACTATTAAGTAGATGACCTTGTGTTTTGGGCAAAAGACACTTGTCACATAAACGTATGTAGTTGAAAAATTTGGTAGAGATCAGATGGTTAGGTAAGTCGTTATTTGATTTAAGCATTGAGGATTTGGATCGTCGCCATTACGTTTCTGTCAAGATCGCGGCGATATAAAACATGACACTGAGGTTCCCTTTGCTAGTGCTACCTCTCTGACGAATTTCGTTCAAATTTGGTTTCACCATGTTCGAATTGGTCGGGGGAATCGATTTGCACACATACATGGCCGCCATCTGCAAACTATGGGGCTGATGACCTCGTAATTTGGTCAAAGGCTACACTAGGTTCCCAACATTGGTTTAAATCCACCCAAGTCGAACAAAACACGCAAGGAACAAAATTGGCCAACATTTGAAACTGAGATACAACTAATATTGTTTCAATTCATAGAAGGATAAAACTAACAATACTGGAATGGCGTAGCAATGGGCATTTCTTAAAAAGAGAAGTGCCTTAACTTGAATGCTCTGACCGTAGAAATTGTGTTTCTGTAACATTATATTGGTGAATCAACGAGGAATTATAATAGTCACCTCCTTGTTTTATGTCCTTTCTTCTACACAAGGGATGCTCGATGGTGGCGTAGTGGAATTGTTATATACGCAGGCTTGTTCTTGACGCGTTTATCTGTGATACGAGCTATCTAAGGAGTCACTGACAGTACGTGTTTGATAAAGTCAGTTAACCATATAAACTACCTAAGTATATTGACATTTCCAGTAAGAATATAACGTGTCGGACGAAAGCACAAAATTAGAAAATGCAATTCTAGGATTACAGTGGGTCGCATACACAGTGGTTCCAATGATGTATCATGGCCTAGAGACTGTTGTTCAAGTTCACTCATAGGTAGAGCGTTAATTACCAAAGCCAGTGCTTCAATTCCTTCTCTCATCATGAGATTTTGAACTCATTATATGGTTTTTACTCAATTTACACAAGACCTAACAGCTGAAAGTGAACATGAAGATAGAATTTTTGTTAATAATAACTTGCTTAATTCATTTTTACTAGCAAAAGGCTGAATTTATTAAGATGATTGTTTCCCCCACAAATATTGCCATGCTATCAGAACATGTAAGCTCATAACCGAGAGGACGCTGAATATATACTTCATTGTTACAAGTCACAAATAAAGTGACAATTTGTAAATATTGTTATCAGATGACATCCCTATATAAGTTATACCAAACTAGAGGCTTAAGTTCCAATATGCTCGGCAAAAATCATATCAGGTTAATGATATCGCTCATTTGCTACAACAGTGGCATAACTAGAAATCTGTAGTTGATCAGCTTTATCCTCAGTGTGGCGCTGGATAACAATATTCGTGGATTGATTTCATTGACACTATTCTATCACTTTATTTGGGAACGACAGACTTAATAAGTCGTTGTGCCAACTTCCGAGAATATGATGATATCAAGAACACTGATACTTCCTAAATACACTCATCTGAAGTAATTATATGGCGTCAAAACCTTGTCTTTATTTGAATTATCTACAGTTTACTAAATGCCTTTAAATCTTCAAATGCAGTTTCTCACAAGCATAATATTTTGAGTTATGTCATTGTTGCAGCAAATGAGCGATATGGGTATATTTTTATATTGAGCCAATGTCATAGTATTCTAGATGGTTGAATGTCAAAATATCACTTTGGAAGCTGTGGAAACTCCTCACCGCCTCTTAACTTTACCATTTCATTGATTGTACACACGTTCACCTTGATAATTAAACAGTAATATAGCATGAATAATGAGGGTACCGACAGTAGTGGCTACGCTGGCTAACGCGCAGCATTAGGTCATTGGGCCAAGCTCTCTGCTGACTCGGTAGACGCGTGGGTTCGAGCCCCACCGTCGGCCGTCCTTGAAATGGTTTTCCGTGGTTTCCCATTTTCAACACCAGGCAAATGCTGGGACGGTACCTTCTGACAGGCCACGGCCGCTTCCTTTCACATCCTTGCCCAGTTTCATTCACCATCATTCATTTCATCTCTCATTAAGTCCTCTCATGAGGTTGGCGTCAGGAAGGGCATCCGGCCGTAAAAGCCATCGCCACAAAGATTTCCATCGCATCTCATCCCCGACCCCGTAGGAAAACTGGAATAATAAGGGATAGACATACATAGCATGTATAATGAGGGATATATTTTCATGATGAATTCGTGATCACGTTTCATTTTAGCAACTGAGCAATGATAAGTTTTATGGGAAATTTACTAATATACGCCTATGCAAGATAAGAAAATAAATTTATTTTGTGTAGTCAATTTTCTTCGTTACCTTACTAAATTTCCAAAATTTAAACTTGGATATTTAATCATTAACACGTCTCTTATGGTCTTATTCTATGCACGTGCTTGAGAGCATCTGTAGATTGTATTCTGAAATTCATTTTTTCTATGGAGGTGTTAATTATATCTAATTGCTCGAGATCTGGTATTTCTCTCATATGTACGACCATTACTGTCTTGTTTACTAACCACTATTTATGACGAGGGAGAAAAGTTAAGCAATACTAGGGTGTATTGGAACCAATGTGTTGACTATATCCTCTGCCTCTATGAGACGACCTAATTTTAAGCATTGGCAAATTTACACCATTTGACAAAATTCACAATGGAACTAGAATCTGGGTGGAAAATGAACTATCTTCACATAAAAATGAACAGATTAGATCACAATCTATCATAGTCGATTATCCATGAATGCAATAACATCCTTTCATGCCATCGCAATCACTCTAATCCCTTAAAATCGCCGAGTTTATCTATAAAGAACGCGATAATGCACAAAATGGAAGAGAACAGTTACCCACTATACAAAATAGATTGTACACTCAAAACACAGAGAGCAACGTTGGAGCAAGTGTGTTAGCTTCATCAATGTACATAGTGAAATCCGTCATTTGATGAAAATCCTAGGTACTTTATGAAAAGCCTCCTTATGATGTAAAATGATATAGTGATATAGCAAGTCACCCTGCCTCTAACCATTCCCATAGCCCGCAGCTCAGGATCTAAACATTAGGATACATATGTTGTAAGGTGCACTGTACAGTAACATCGTTGTCGCGGGATTTCATCCGATTTTAAAGATTGCAACATTTTCACCTCTTTGTGTAAAGGAGAGGCGTTAAAAAGCTATCGCCCAAACTTTCTCAACCAATTAATCTCTCTTACTAGCATAATTTATAATATCTTTGCTCTATGCTAAGTTATGGAAAACCTTTCTATATATGATGATCCGGAGCAAGGTCAGCAAGAAAAGTTAAACAACCCGCTGGGTGGCGTGGCTTGTGGCTACACTGTATTGTTTAGAACGTTCTCAAATTTAATAAAAAGTAAGTTCCTTGGAGTGGATTTATTATCAATTAAATTCGCTCAAGGAACTCAATAAATCAAAGAGGAAGTAGTTGTGACCTAATTGTTGTCTCCATATTCCTAAACCTAGCAGATCATTAGCAGGTTTCAATCAAACAGTTTCCAGTTAAATGAGCTCAAAGTTTTTGTAAGAGACAAATCGAAGGATAGTTTGCATATGATGACAATAATAGGAATTATGTGTTTCTTATCCTCACAGACAGTTCTTTGCTATGGGTCGAAGCTATCTACGGACTTGAGGAGTCTTTTAAATCCCACTTTTAGCGGTCAGTAAAATTATTTTCAGATTTAAAACTCCATTCAAATTCTCGGACGGTGCCTTATAGTATGCTACGGCCGCTTCCTTCCATCCCTTTATCAAGTTTCATTCAAATTTTGGTTCGATTGGTGTCAGGAAGGGCATTCAATCTTAAAACCACCGGCCACATAGAAATTCATAACACATCATGTCCAAACCATTCTTCATCCCAACATTCTCCAGAGGTGTGAACATGTCCCAAAAGATATGCCCTACATGGCAATGGTCTGTGTATTACTTGTTGGTGATTAGTGGTTGTACCATGCACATTTTGAACTTGAACAATGAATACCTCCTTGAGTTGTATAGGCAGGTAAACTATTTAGTACAGCACAGCAGCACTCTCCTCTCACATTCATCTCATCTTATGTGAAAGTACAGCGCTATTCCTGTCCTGACTTGAGTGGCGGTTTGTAGAAGCAACGATCGATCTCAGTCTCTCTCACGAACCGCATCTTCTTGATTCCTCTGTCTCTTTCTTCCTTATTATATCCTCTTGGCTACGCTGCGCTCATTAACTTTGCTCAATCCTCGTATTTCCATTTCATTATCGGTTAGAATTCAACGAGCATTGTCAAAACTGCTTATCTAATGACCTATGGCATACCATATCACAGATATTAAACAAATTTATTTGACAACAGCAAAATATATTTTTAGTTCATCTCCGCTAATAGTACTTATTTGCATCCATTTAAATTGATTGTTGAGTATGTATACGTAATTTGCATTGCCTGTATAAACTTATGGAATTGGATGCTATTAACTGATTACATTCATCGGACCGCCATGTGTTTTCTTGACTTCCAAAGAGGACAGGCACCTGAGAAAATATTTTTGTAACGATGGCACTAATTGCGTTAATGGGGAGTTCAAGAGAATATGAAGTATGAATAAGAATCACTTACACCAACTTCCTACACTAAAATAATGGCTAACAGTTCATTTAAATATGAAACTTATTACATCTTAGTTTTCTCAGTATTGTGTTGAACAAATTGGACATCCTTTGGTGGATAATAAGCATGCATTTATTAACACACAGAAATGATTCAAAAAGGTGGATCAACACCATCCTGGGTAATATAATTTTTCAATCTGAGAAGCCGAAACTGAATATGAACGTACGGGCCAATAGTACTCCAAACTAATCCACGAAATATCAGAGAATTATCCAACAATTGGCCCAATTGGGTAAGGAGGTACGTATTGCAAACTATTGTGATGATAATGGCGATGTTTCGGTTGATACACATCAGTACTCACCCAATAGTTTCTGATTATTTAGTTCTCTTATAATAAAGAGTTAAGTTCATTATACAACCATAATGAATGAAGATGTACTGTTTTTCTTCTCTTATCAAGGAAAAAAGAATAAATATACAGCAATATCCCTGGCTCAATATTGGGTTGGTGCATATGTTTCGTAAGTTTATTAAACACATGGGACAAACATACACATGAACAAAATTTGTCATCAACAATCTATTCCCCTGAACTATGTAAACTACTATCCAATGCTCGGGTAGTATTTTAAATCGAATCTCGTAAAAGTCTTGTTGTTTGGGATTGAAAAAAAGTTGTCGGCAAGCCATGTTCGAAGCGCATTTTTTGTCCGGAAGAGAAGTTGCTTGTTCGAAAGAAAGCGGTAAAGGCGAATTTGGATCAATTGATTATATAACCTCAAGATGACGGCTGTGCAAAAATTTTAAATTATGTTTTAATTTCTTGTGTCCTAATCATGCGTTTGTAATTTGAATAATACACCTACGCAATAATCTTCATGTAATAGTACATAACTCTATCGCCTACATATATAAAATCCAATATTGCGACCATCGGAAATATTTAGACGGTTCTCAATATCGACGAATCTATTACAGCAATGAAACTGAAATTTTGTGTTTTGATAGAGGCAATTAACAGAAGTAGGATACATGAAAATAGGCTGTTTATTTCTTCACGGAAGTACTGGTTATCTCTCTAGCTAGAAATGTCTTCCTTACGTTTCGGTGTAAATTTTATTATTTGATTTTACGATATGCTATAGGTTTAAGTATTTTATTCCGGTACTTTAAATGAAGTACATCATACGCTAAATAGAGATGAATAATTAGGTCAGTTTTTTTTTTGCGAATACATTCAAATTGGTTTATATCCATTTTGTGTTTTTTGTCAGCCTCCTTAAATATATACTTGCTCTAGACAGAGTCCATATATCTGTCAATAATAACGTTCCTTAACATGTTTAGGAAATTATGAAAAATGCCAAGGCGAGGTTGTAAAGCAGACCACTGAGCTACAGTATATGTGACTGAAAATACATGTATATGTAAGAAATATTGAATTTGGGTTTAGTGATGGTGAATTCCATCACCACCAAATTAGCTACGCCAATAACCTAGATGTTACACAACTTAAAATAACAAGAACAACAATAACGTACCTACCATTACCACCACACTCATCACATCAATTGCAACGTGGTTGCTATCGGAAATATCTCAGTGCAGAAAGTCCCAACGATTGTTGTCCAGAATTGTGAAATCATTGAAAGGGATGCACCTTATCTTTCTGTCATCTATTTGTAGATAGCGATTATGTAAACCTGAAAACTCTCATTGACATATTGAAAATCGAATGACTCTTCAGAAGAAGTATCATAAGTCCAATCATCATCTGTTTGTACAACAATTTCCTTTGCAGTCTCCATGCAATAATTCATCGTGGACTAATAAAATGCTCTATATTATTAGCCTCATAATTATATATGATTTTAGTTTGTAACAACTTAGCAGCATGGACTAATTTACTTAATAAGCTAGAAATTTTTCTGGTATGTTAAAGAACTTCGCGAGCAAAGTTACGTTATGTATCATAGAACACTTCCTTCCCGTAAACACAATTTTAAGCTAAGACTAACAAGGAAGATTTTGGTACTTCACAAGTGGAGGGCTGTTCAAGTCTGGGTGGGTCATATCCTGACCTCTTGACCTAGGTACAAGTTGGGTGGAGTGTGCTGACATGCAGCCAGATTCATACGCAGAGAGTGTGTGACCGTCTCAACCCGTGCTTCCCGTATGGGAAGCTCAAGAATACAATCCGTATCATAATATAATATAATATAATATAATATAATATAATATAATATAATATAATATAATATAATATAATATAATATAATATAATATAATATAATATAATATAATATAATATCTCTACTTAGTATAAAACAAAGTCCCCGATTCTTGGATGTTACGGGTAAACTCGAGAACCACAGGATGGATTTTGTATCGGTTTTCACCAATCTGTAAAGGATATCTTGGGGATAATTTCTGTTGAACATAAATTATTTATGATCAAAGGAAGCCGAGCAGTACCGATTTCAGTGGAAAAGTTGAAAAAAAACTGGCGTCCGAGCGCTTTGTAAGCTTACGCTGGGTAAACCGTTAAACATATCTAAATACTATTGTAATGGTTTCCCCATGAGCTCCCCATGAGCGTACACATGTGATTGTGTTACCTGGAATACCGTAGATAAACCACTGTAAAGCTTCATACCGGATGGGCGCCATCGGGTCCAGTGCCATTAGGAAACCGAAATAAACATATAAAAATACTTAGCATTTTACCTCGGCTATGCAGACTCTTGTTACTCAGCCCGTGGGGAAACATAAGCTTCCGATCAGCGTGATACTTATAATGAGAGGATAGGTTCGGCTTATAGATAATTCTAACTACAAGGAGGAAACACGGAAACTGAATTTAATGAATTGCATTTAATAATAAGAAGAAGAACAAATATAGCAAAGATGATAATGGAAGAATTCGAATTTACTATTAACGTGGCGGTTAAAACAAACGGATGCGGAGACCTGAGATAACGTTAACTTATCACCCGAAACTAAATGAATTTAATGTTACTGTGCCCAAAAAAAAAAGAAGATTGACTAATTTAAAAAACCAGAGAGGTATGCGATGTTGCCATTTGCGCTCACCGCTTGTTGTTTCCATGATGGGTTTTGCTCGTCTTAAAGCAAATCTGTAGTCTGCTGCTCGAAATTGCCGTCACCTTCTTGAAATACTTGATGTTGTAAATTATTTAGTTGTGAGAGATGAAGGCCTGGCTTCATTAACCCCATTTATGACGACAGCCATATACACAGCTGTCATCATTAATATGAGTGAACGAGATGTGTCCCCAACATATACCAACTGTACTTGTACATGAGCATATACATGCTGAAACGTAGAATAGACTGACAATCAGAATGATAATCAGAATTGATATTCTGAATGAATTAGAATCTCGAATAAGAATTGAATGTCTCAAAGAGAAGAAGAATGACTCTCGTTCAACGGGTTAAGTCTTATAAAACTTCACTTAAACCCTCTCTCAGTACCCCTCACACGTGACTGCCGACCAATCTCCTCCTGCGTTTCAAAGTACTTGCCTCCTACTCCTACAACTTTAATTAGCGTCCAAGTTCTGATTCGCCCAGAAATGGCGAGGTGTAGATTCTGAGAATTGCTGTGCTTGTAACCAAATAAGGATGTTCTTGTCGTCATGAGGCAATCTTCCCTTGTCTGCGTGGACTTGAACTCTGGTGAACCAATTTCTCAGAAAAGTGACCCAAGGTAGCGTCAGGCCTTGTTCCATCAATTTCTCGGAAATTCTCCCGCGGTGCGCTCGACCAAGTTTAACTTGCGTTGCAACATACCCTCTGCCTACTGCTAGCTGACTTAAAAATCTCCGTAAATGCTTGATTCGCCCTCACGTTAAATTTATTGAATATGCTTATTGAAAATCTTCCATTAAATCAAATTAAATATGTACATAATAAAACAACATTATCCTTCCATATAAATTTATGTGAGAAATAATTCCGATTATGCCTTAAAATACATTATGAGGGTGGCTATGTTGTTTCCCAAAATTTTCAACTGCTGATAAATAATGATAATAAGGCACCACTATACCAATACCACACTATGAGTGTAAGAATTGTTCAGAATGAAAAGTTCTAGAAAAACGTCCGCGAGAGCATATGTCTATCTACAATACATCGCCCACTATAAGTGATTTTACGTTTTAATTTCTTGCATCCATGTCCATTCAACTACTGAGGCGACAGTTAACGAGCTAGCTAAGGGCGAGTCTATCATCCCTGTTACCAGCCTAGCTAGCGGGCAAATCTATTGTCCCAGATACAGCCAGCAGCAAACCGTTGAGTCGTGCTGAGTTAAGACTTAGGAGAAGGGTGGTTGTGTTTTGAGTTTCCCTGGAAATGCAACTCAGGTTTTCTTCATTTCGCCTGTGAAACACAGTCAAGTTAAGGCTGGACGGAAGGGGGATTTGAGTTTCATTCACCTCGCCATTCCCTGGAAGTGCAACTCTCATTTCGCCTGGGAAATTTTCGTTCCGAAAAAATCTCAGTCAATTTAAGATTGGACGGAAGGGGGATTATATTATATTAAATTATACTGATTGGCGTATATTCTCAACTTAGTATAAAACGAAGTCCCTGATTCTCGGATGTCACGAGTTATCTCGAGAGCCACTGAATGGATTTTGATGGGGTTTTCACCATTCTGTAAAGGATATCTCGAGAAAGGTTTCTGTAGGAAATACTTTATTTATGACCGAAGGAAGTCAAGCACTAACGTTTTCAGTAAAGAGGTCGAAAAGAAACTGGCGTCCGTGCACTTTTTAATCTTACGCTGGTAAAACCGTTAAAATATCTATATACTATGAGTGTAAAGTTCTACAAAAAAGCCCGGGAGAGCATATCTCTATCTTCATTACATCGCCTACTATAAGTGTTTTTACGTTTTCATTTCTTCCAACAATCTCCATTCAGTTACTGAGGCGACAGTTTACGAGCTAGCTAGGGGCGAGTCTATCACCCCATTTACAGCTTAGCCAGCGGACGAGCTTATTGCCCCAGATACTGCCAGCAGCAAACTGTCGAGTCGTGTTGAGTTAAAAACTTTAGAGAAGAGTGGTTGTGTTTGGATTTTCCCTGGAAGTGCAACTCGGCTTTTCTTCATTTCGCCTGTGAACTTTTCGTTCCGCAAAATTCACAGTCAAGTTAAGATTCGACGGAAGGGCGATTTGTGTTTCATGCACCTCGCCATTCTTAAATTACGTCTGAAAAGAATTTGTTGCACATGCATCTCCATGATATTATAATAAATAGTCCAGTCAGTGATTTTAACCCATCATGCCGAGACGTTAAACGGATATTGGTCGTTGTTCATTGACATTGGGAAATAAAAGCGCTTTCATAACTGTTCCCGGGCGAAGCTGGGTCGGGTTGCTAGTAATATAATATAATAAAATATACCACGTGAATCTTAACAAGAATAACGCAATGCTGGTTTCTTGCCCCTCATGTTTCTGAAAATCATATCAATAATCATATTTTACAATGGTGCACTGTTTCGGTACATCCTTTCAGGCTGATAGCTATAATGAGTTCCAAGGTAAGGAATTAAAGTTCCAAACAAGTGCAACATCGCCATATAGGTTTATTGCTGTCAAGATTTTAAAAGTTTTATCCGCAAACTTAAAGAAAAGGTCTCTATAATACCAAACATTTCAGGCGTACAGCTATAATAGGTTCCGAAAAAGTCAGTTGTATTTCAAACATTTGCACAGCTTCCATTTTACTTTCTTGCTTGTCCCTGTCTTGAAAGTTCGATCATTGCACTAGGCCACCATCATGGGCAAATTTTTAGGTAGATAGCACTAGTAGACTCAAATATAAGGTGCCTACATTTGAAGATTTGAGCGTTCGCTATGTTAGTTTGTTGCTTGTCACGATTTTGAAGGTTGGAACATGAACTGTTCTTTCTTTTGATATTTTATTACCGTACGCAATTTCAAGGCGACAGATAAAAGAGTTTTCGAGATATTACGTTCTGGTGAAATATCTGCGCGGTCGCTACGTTGGACTGGTGACAATAATGGAAATCTAAGAAAGCACAGTTGAGGTCTCCGGTGATGGAACTACAGTAGGTTACTGCCGAATTTCAATAATATTGGTTATATCAACACAGTATATTGCTAAGGAAGGGTAGTTTGGTTATTTGGATGGAAAACTTTAATATGTTTAAATAGAAAATAAACAAGCAATGACCGTAGCTGTGGTGTTATTGTTTCCCAGTCACGTTGTTTTGAGACTACTTACAGACATTGGAAGAAGCGCCTAAACTTCTTTTTAAATTTCTGCTCTTTTGGAAAGAATCCAAACTGATGAACATATCTTCTAATTTCAAAAATCTCCGTCCAGGTGAGTAGCCATCCTTGTTTCTGAAACGATTTAGGTAGTAAATATAGAGACCGAAGGACAGCAGTCCACTCAATCATCCCCCCATATCATTAAACTACTTGAACAAAACAGGAATCTCTCTCTTTAGTAACCTTTTGTGCAAACAAACTGCAAATCGCATTGTTCTGCTGTAAGCAAGCCCAATAATCACATAAATCCCTATATTTTTTGAACACTATACTGTATATGCTGCTCAAAAAAATTAAAGCACCACTTTTATCAAAGGCCACCAAATTTGAAAAGTTGACCGCACACGTTCGAAATCGCAGTATGACGTTTGTCCTGACGCCTACCAAGCTTATACTTTAGCACAACTCCCCAACTTGAGTAGTTTCGAGTTAGTGCCCCCAAAACCAGCCCATTCTTGAAAACCGCAAATTGAAGTTTGCGAAAAACGCTCTAGTACTTGTCGCAGGTTGCCAAAGCAGTTGAAAATGAATGAGTCTTGCTCTTAAAGGTTCCACAAACACGTTGAAATCGTTACATTTGACGTTTGGGCATTTTCAACCCCCTTCAGCATCCCTAAATTAACATGGACTACCATTGGGGGTGTCTGAGAAGGTACCGGGTGTGTTTAACCACCTGCAAACCTGCACACCGTCCTCAGTTGCTGATTGCAGTAAGTTCTTAAGGCCTCCGGCATTGTTCACCCCCATAACACCCTCAACTGGCATGGGACCAAACCACACCGTCTCGATTCACCCCTAAGGAAGGTTTTAATGGAGATGTTTATCAGTGCTGCTAATGGGGGGTCTTCCCCTAACGTTTCAAAAAAGGAGCTGTGCCTGTGTCACCACCCCTTCCCCTGCTACCTCCTTTTGTATGATTTTTCGAATCAGGCCCTTTTTAAGGGCTGAAACGAGGTCTTAATCGCTGAAAGGGCTGTAAATGTTCTTAGAAGTAGTGGTGACACGAAATCAACCCCTTCCTTTCATTGATTAATATTCCATCCCCCAAACATGAAATTTTTGCACCCTTGACCCTCCCTGTCTGGACGCGTAACGCGTCATGGCAGAGTTTTCAGAGATGGATGAAAATGAAGCTTATGGCCTGCAATCGAGCCCAAAAGAGCAAGTTGGATGGGAATTTATCGGTTAGGTGAGAAACGAGACCAAAACGTTTTCAAACAAGTTAACAGTCTCTAGTAAGTACGCCCATGCATAGACAATGAATGCCATTTTGTTGCTCTGCCAGCTAACGATTGAAGTAACCCATTGCCGATCATAGGC
The DNA here is from genome assembly GCA_946902985.2 of Meconema thalassinum. Lineage (NCBI taxonomy): Eukaryota > Metazoa > Arthropoda > Insecta > Orthoptera > Tettigoniidae > Meconema > Meconema thalassinum. The sequence goes on from OX336389.2 coordinate 794,460,520, forward strand.
AAGCCGCACGCACGGACTTGATGTGGGTTGCCTATGCATGGTGGTACTTACTAGGGGTTGTTAACTTGTTTGAAAACGTTTTGGTCTCGTTTCCCAGCCAACCGATAAATTCCCACCCAACTTGCTGTTTTGGGCTCGATTGCAGGCCATAAGCTTCATTTTCATCCAACTCTGAAAACTCTGCCATGACGTGTTACGCGTCCAGACAGGGAGGGTTGAGGGTACAAAAATTGCAAGTTTGGGGGATGGAATGTCAATCAACGATCGGAAGGGGTTGATTTCGTGTCACCACTACTTCTAAGGACCTTTACAGCCCTTTAAGCGATTAAGACTTCGTTACAGCTCTTAAAACGGACCTGATTCAAAAAATCATACAAAAGGGGGTAGCAGGGGAAGGGGTGGTGACACAGGCACAGCTCCTTTTTGAAACGTGAGGGGAAGACTCACCCATTAACAGCACTGATAAACATCTCCATTAAAACCTTCCTTAGGGGTGAATCGAGACGGGGTGATTTGGTCCCATGTCAGTTGAGGGTTTTAGGAGGGGGGGGGGGGGGGTGAACATTGCCGGAGGCCTTAAGAACTTACTGCAATCGGCAACTGAGGACGGTGTGCAGGTTTGCAGGTGGTTAAACACACCGGGTACCTTCTCAGACGCCCCCAATGGTAGTCTATGTTCAAGGATGCTGAAGGGGGTTGAAAATGCCCAAACGTCAAATGTAACGATTTCAGCGTGTTTGTGGAACCTTTAAGAGCAAGACACATTCTTTTTTGACTGCTTTGGTAACTTGCGACAAGTCTTACAGCGTTTTTCGCAAACTTCAATTTGTGATTTTCGAAAATGGGCTGGTTTTCGGGGCGCTATCCCGAAACTACTCAAGTTGGGGAGTTGTGCTGAAGCATATGCTTGGTAGGCATCGGGACAAACGTCATACTGCGATTTCGAGCATGTGCGGTCAACTTTTCAAAATTTGGTGGCCTTTGAAAAAAGTGGTTCTTTAATTTTTTTGAGCAGTTTATTTGGTGTTAAAATTATCAGCGAAGAATATGTTCCCATAGCTTACGAATCTACTAATGAATGTGCCACGTAGCTCAGCGGCTGACAACAGGTGTGAGTGAGAGGTTACATGAGTGGCGCCTTCTGTGGTTAATTATAATCGTTAGTGTCTCCCTCACAAAGTTGACGAGCACTCGCACCGGCGATTACACAAATCACGAACAATAGCTTGCAGTTGGATATCATACTCTACCTAGTTTCGTAACTGCACTTTCCAATAATCCAAACTTATTTCGTTGTTGTTGTTGTTGTTTTTGTTGTTGTTATGTTGTTGTTGTTGTTGTTGTATTCAAATTAATTGTCTGAGACATAATGGCTCTCAGACACATATTATTGGAATAATGTCTAATCTCACTGAAAACCTGCATTCATGTGGTACATGTACTTATATATATTTAATAATTTACCTTTTACATTATTAGTAACATACAAGATACCTTTCCATCACAGAAGAATGATGGAAAATAGGAATATAGGCCTATATCCGTTTTCCGGTAACACTTAGTAAACCAAATATTTGGCATATGTTTCCATTGATTAAGTACACTCTATACTTACGTAATTGCCATGATGCACACCCTACGAATGTTATACAAATTATAAAAATAACATATCAGCCCTGCACAACAATACAATAATATACTTGGAAAACTGGCATTATTTGGGAAACCTGAAAAGAAAGGTCTTTGAAACGACATGTGATGTAATTTTGTGTTATGTAGAATCATTTTGAACATCCTCAAGTGCCCCAGTCCCCACGTTCAATGTCCAGTCTTGAAAAAGATGCCATGTTTTCCCATTGAAAGCAAAATGAGTTACCAAAATAACGAAACATTCTTCTTTAATTTTAGCAGGTAAATAATTGATGATTAATTAGATATGTCCCCCAAAGACAACGAAAAAGTTAAAATAATATTTTCATGTGGAACTCATTTCACAATAGGGGCTTGGGACATCTTCGTCGATAGTCCCATGTTTTTGGGACTGTGTTCAGTTTGGCTGATAAGCTCGAGGGCTCTTCAATGTGTTGCGATGGTAAAAAGGAAGGCCGCTAGATTTGTGCTAAGTGACGATAATCCCAGGAGCAGTGTGACCCGTATGTTAAGAAAGGTGGGTGGGAATCAATTGAGGCTAGGATGAAATCCAGACTCTGCGCTGTGTACAACACATATCAACCAGCATGGGGTGAGCTTAGCAAACGTTTGGAAAAGCCCACTTACATCAGTAGGGGTGATCTTTCTTTCAATGTTAAGGGCCAACCACAGCGTAAATATAATGTTAAATATTCATTCGTAAAGCAAGCCATTGATAACTGGAACCCTCTACCTGCCGCAGTCTTAGAGCCATTCTTCAAACATATAGGCGGGTTTAAGAAGAGAACACTTACACTTTGTGTAAATACTCCAGTTTATTGTTATGCATACTTGTTTACTTATTATGTATTCCCAATTTTCTGCGGGGAGAAAATCCCGCAATTGCAAATAAATGAATAAATAAATTATATAATGAATTAATAAATGAATTACGTTTTTGTGAAAGATTATTCTCCAATTTCAACTAAATAAATTCCTTGCTCACTCATGATTTCACATACCCCGGTGAACAATCAACATTCATAGTTCAGGTATAGTATATACGTACCGCATTGTGGATTTTTTATGATATCAAACCTTGCGTAAACGGGGAGACCACAGTCTGAGAAATGTAATTCATTTTTTTCTCTTCTATGCTGGTGTGGCGAGTGGATGGGTCGTAACGTTGCCACAGCCTCTGTGCCTGGGCCGTGAATCTCTGAAGATTTTCTCTAGCCTCTGGAAATAAATATAGATTGCAGGATTTACGATGAAATGTAATGGGTTGCCTGCTGCTCTAGAACTTTCCGTGCGGATACATTCTCTCCGTCGTTAATCCCAACATGTGAAGCACAGCTACACCAGCTGCTAAGGAATATAAATTGTCAACATAGCATTACTGACATAAGTGATGTCAAACAATGCCTGCAATGCCCTGGTGCAGTGAGAAGCTACTTACTTCACACCAAGGCGGATCGGGTTGGATTCCCAGTCAATGCATAAATTTGAGATTTTCGCAGTAAAATATCACCGCCTGTGGTTTGGATTCTGCGTGAAAATGGAGGTCCCGTGTCTCATGATCGCAAATTAACGGTCATGTAAAACTTCAAGCTTTTCTTGATTCGGGGAAGAAGTCCACGAGTTTCTGCAGGTTTGCCACATCTATTTAAAACTACTCGCTCATTAGATCCCGTAGTATCAACCCATTGTAGGGATGATCTCTGCAATTTACTGGCTTTTCCATACAGCCCCTCATATTTTCTACGGGATAAAGATAGCGTGATTCAGCGGGCAAGTCGAAGTGTGAAAGGGTTTTTGTGTGTTTTCTGGTGATATATGCGTGCAGCCCTATGAACATGGCTGTTATCTTAGTAAATAGAAGTGGACACAGCATATTTATTATGAAATGATGCAAAAGCAAAGCTAACACTTGTTCACCAAGAGTTTTGAAATAGACATCCCGGTCCATATTAACTGTGACATGAATGAGAGGGCCCAAGTAACGGTACGAAAAACACCACCTCTGGCCGGAACTACACTATACACTCCGTGTTAAAAGTATTTTTAGGCTGTCGTTTACTCGACGCCTTGTATCATTTAAAGAGAGGTAAAATCGCGACTTTCTTAACCACACAAAACGCCTCCAGTCAGTTGCTGTCTATTGTCTGTGTTGTTTGGCCCTTAAATGATCTGGAGCTTGAAGACTTGCGCACGCACACGCACACGCACATTGCCATGGTCACATGTCAGCGGTAATGGGTCACAAGACTTTGTTGCCAGTGCAACATCATATGCAGTACTCTTTCAAGGACATGACGAATCTTTTTGTACGGTTACGATGTTTTCGTGGCCAATATCTAAGCGACGATGGGGTGTGGCCTTGCGAATAACTGTATGCTCGCACTCGGCTCTGTTTCAAATTCCGTCCGGGTCATGGATGCCTAAGTTGTACAGCATAATATGTATGTTGCTCTTATTTCTGTTGCTTATTTTTGGAGTCATGTATGTCTTAGTTCTTTAGCCCCGTGTACTTAGGTACGAGCACAACCTGTGTTATTATGATGTCGAAGTGAGATATTTAAACCTATTTAACTGGACATAGGATTCAGATAGGTGCCCAGCATAATGTATAGCCTAATAGCAACCCGATGCACAACAGTTGAGAATCTTACATATGTACAATGCAGCTTGTATATGGATGTTTGAACGTGTGTTACCAAGTCCTTCTTTGGAGTACACTATGGCACCCTCAGATACGGAAGTGGATATAAATGTTGTGTGGGTTATCGGTAAGAGAGATCTCCAACAGGCAGTAATCCAATCGATCTGTTTGCCAGAAATGTGCTGTACGTACACATATAGAACGATTCTCAATAATCTATTCATATGTGCACTTCGCTGAACTCTGGTATGACTGAGAGATCTGCGGAGTATAGTAATCGTATCTCAGCACTTCCTGGTGAACGACATTTTCCTGCTCCTTCCAGGAGCTGAAAGTATAGTTACATCCTTGGATAGAGGGCTGCATCTCTTCGATCTACAACTGTGTCCACTAATAGGAAGTAACGAGTTTTTTCTGACAATAAAGCAGCTGATATACATTTGTCAGTGTGAGAGATAGCCCAAGCAAGTCTATGCCCGCAGCTTCAGCGTCTGCACTTGTGGTGCATTGATCATATGCTTACTGGGACAAGCAGGCATTTTAATTCAAAATGTCTATTTGTTGATCTCAGTGAGATCAGGGGGATATTCTTAGACGCATCTTACTACATCCAGTCAATATTTTGGCTTCAATTACAAACTGTGGGAGTGGTTTTACTTAAAGGCGAGTGTAGTTACAAAGTTGGGGAATTTTGATATCAAACTATCCTTCACATGTTGGCAGAGCTATTGCTCAAAATGTCCAGGAGCTGAAAGTATAGTTACATCCTTGGATAGAGGGCTGCATCTCTTCGATCTACAACTGTGTCCACAGAGGAGAACGAAATCACCTTCACATAAGGCCTGGGCAGAATTTTACTGCCAATGGACTCGACTTGTTTATTCCAGTGGGCGAGAATGGCACGAGTACATACCTAACTCCTTGCTCTTGAAAGCAAGGCTTGAATGAAAATATAGGCAAATTATGTAAACTCATCAAGGTTCAGAATGATTATTCATATTTGGCTTGGAAGTAATATCTCAATTTCGACCTCATGTTATAAAAATAACCCCTGGCACTACAGCCCGTGAAGGGCCTAGGTCTACCAAGCGACCGCTGCCCAGCCATTTGGCCTGCAGATATTGGGGTGACGCGTGATCAGCGCATCGGGTCCCCTCGGCCAATAATCTTGGTTTTCGTGATCGGGGCGCTGCTTCACTGTCAGACAGCTACTCAATTGTCCTCACGAGGCTGAGTGCACCCCGTTCCAGCCCTCAATTCAGTTTCTAAAATCCCTGACGGAGCCGGGAATCGAACCCGAGGGCTCCGGGTGAGAGGCAAGCGCGCTGCCCCAACACCACGGGGCCGGCATGACCTCATGTTACGTTCATTCGCAAATCATCAGGGAATTGGAGAGTGTATCCGGGAAGTGAACATCAGAGTCCTCATTCTGAGGATTAAACGTGTTGAATTATTGTTGTGTGGGCCGTTCCATATAGGAATTGACTTCAGATTGCACTCTCGTTGAAACGACTGGGAGATGCGGGTGACAGTCACACTAAATTAGAAATATTATGTTCTCGTATTTGTTCTCCAAAACCATAAAGTCAGAAAAATCACACAACACTAACTTGAATATGCAGATCTGCTTGACCATAGCTGGAATGTGAGAAGCGATAGCTTCCATGGGAGTATCGTAGAGGAAAGAGAATTTCACAATTCCACATGTCTTTTCTTAGGTAGCCAATCCAATAACATAAAGATCGACTCCCCTACACCAACCCCGGGGGCGGGAAGGGGGGTGGGGTGACTTTGGAAACTTTAACAGGAACCCCTATTTTTATTGCAGGTTTTGATTCTCCTTAAAACAATATGTAACTTTTGTATGAAAGATTTTTTTCGTTTCATGATAGATGGCGTTGTAATCGGCAATCTCCTTGTCACCAAGCACCCCGAGATAGTGAGATGCAAGAGGACTCACAGTAACCAAGCACCCCGAGATAGTGAGAGAGTAATCAAGCACCCCGTGATAATGAGTGGCAAGGGGACTCCCAGTAATAAAGCACCCCAAAATAGTGAGAGGCAAGGGGACTCCCAGTAATCAAGCACCCCGAGATAGTGAGAGGCAAGGGGCTCAGAGTAATCAAGCAACCCGAGATAGTGAGAGGCATGGGGACTCACAGTATACCAAGCACCCCGAGATAGTAAGAGGCAAGGGGCTCACAGTGATCCAGCACCCCGTGATAGTGAGAGGCAAGAATACTCACAGTAACCAAGCACCCCGAGTTAGTGAGAGGCAAGGGGCTCACAGTAATCAAGCACCCCAAGATAGTGAGAGGCAAGGGGACTCACAGTAATGAAGCACCCTGAGATAGTGAGAGGCAAGGGGCTCACAGTAATCAAGCACCCCAAGATAGTGAGAGGCAAGGAGACTCCCAGTATTCAAGCACCCCAAGATAGTGAGAGGCATGGGGACTCCAGTAATCAAGCAACCCGAGATAGTGAGAGGCAAGGGGACTCACAGTAATCAAGCACCCTGAGATAGTGAGAGGCAAGGGGCTCACAGTAATCAAGCACCCCAAGATAGTGAGAGGCAAGGAGACTCCCTGTATTCAAGCACCCCAAGATAGTGAGAGGCAAGGGGACTCCAGTAATCAAGCAACCCGAGATAGTGAGAGGCCAGGGCTCACAGTAATCAAGCACCCCGAGATAGTGAGAGGCAAGGGGCTCACAGTAATCAAGCACCCCGAGATAGTGCGAGGCATGGGGACTCACAGTAACCAAGCACCCCGAGATAGTGAGAGGCAAGGGGAATCACCAAAATCAAGCAACCCGAAGGGAACAAGTTACTACCACGTCCACGTCGTTGTTCCTGGGTAAGTAGTCTAAGAATGCGTTGCGGGAGGGTTGACGGTGTCACATGATAGCATTTTCAAAAATATCAGGAAAAAAAAACACTTTAATTTTCCTAATCTGATGTGTAATTTTTTGAGATATTACCAGTTTTCGACAATTTTCAACGCATTTTAATTTTTGCCGATTACAGCGCTATCTGTCACGAAACGATAGAAAAGTTTCATACAAAAGTTACATATTTTTTCATGGAGAATCCAAATCTGCGATAAAAAACAAGGGTTCCTATTTAAGTTTTCAATGTTATCCCCCCTCCTGCCCCCAGGGGTTAATGGATGCCCCCCTTCGAGGTGAACAACTTTTATTCCAACTTATTTTTAATCAGATTTGTAATTTTCTAAATAGTCCGAATAACAGTTTTAAATGCCTCACCATGTATATATTATATATAGGTATATATAAATAGTCGTGTTGGTTTTGCAAGCTCAAACACGGTTTACCACGGCCCTGGTCCACTGTTGCGTATTTCATATACATAATATTTCATATACTCTACTCCAGTATCCTATACTTTAACACTTTATGTTAATGGAACATTTAATCATCTCTATATATAAAAATGATAGTTACGTGATAGTCTGTCTGTGTATCCTTTTTGCGTTCATATACCATTCATCCGATTGCGATGAAACTTGGGTGAGTTCCCGTAAAGGTTTCTGGCTTAGTAAATCCATTTCATAGTTGGTAGCAAACGAGTAGACTCAACAAATGAGTGACGGCACGCGAATCGTTTCAATATAGTCCCGTATGCGTTCATAATCTAATCATACGATTGTGATGAAACTTTAGTGGGTTATTGTGCACACTCCTGCGAAGGTTCTTGACTTAGTAAATCCATATTACAATAGGTAGCGCATGTGCAGATTCAACAATTGACTGACGATGCGTGAGTTATTTAGACAAAGTCTGGTATGCCTTAAAATAACATGCATCCAATTGCGATGAAAATTTGGTGAGTTATTTAACACGCTACCACGAATGTTTATGAATTATTAAATCCATTTTACAATCTTTTAGAAGCTGTTGACTTTAGAATTTTGCAAAAGATGAAAGTAGACATATGAGATCAACACAGAGCCAAAAAATGTGTGTCTGTGTGTCCGTGAGTGTGTATGTGTGTGGGTGCTCTGCATGTCTGCCCCCCTCCCCCCCCCCCCCCTTTCAATTCAAACACGGTCAAACCGAATTGAACGAAATTTCGTACAGAGATTGCACTAGGAATGGGCACCTCAATGTCATGTATTATATCGCCACCATATTGACGGAAATGTAATGGCGGCCACGCAAATGTCAAAAGCATAAATAAAATAACGACTAACCTAACCATCTGATCTCTACCAAATTTTGCATCAGCATAACTTTATGTAGGAAGCATATTTTGACTAAATAACAAGGTCTTCAGTCCAATAGTTTGCAGATGGTGGCCATGCATGTGAGCAAATCGATTCCCCCTATCAATTCAAACACGGCAAAACCGAATTGAACAAAATTTGGTACAGAAGTAGCATTAGCAAAGGGCACCTCAGTGTCATGTTTTATATTTTACAATCTTTTAGAAGCTGTTGACTTTAGAATTTTGCAAAAGATGAAAGTAGACATATGAGATCAACACAGAGCCAAAAAATGTGTGTCTGTGTGTCCGTGAGTGTGTATGTGTGTGGGTGCTCTGCATGTCTGCCCCCCTCACCCCCCCCCCCCCTGAAACGTAATGGCAGCCACCCAAATGTAAAAAGCTTAAATTAAATTACGAACAACCTAATCACCTGATCTCTACCAAATTTGGCAACGAAATACCATTATTTGAGGAGCGTCTTTTGGCGAAACTACAAGGTCATCAGCCCGATAGTTTGCAGATAGCGGCCATGTTTTTATGCAAACCGATTCCCCAATTCAATTATACACGGTAAATTGGAATTTGGTACAGAGTTGGCACTAGCAAAGGACACCTCAGTGTCATGTATTATATCGCCGCCATATGGACGGAAACGTAATGGCGGCCACTTAAATGTTCAAAGCTTAAATCAAATTACGACTAACCTGATCATTTGATCTCTACCAAATTTTTCAATGACATACCTTTATGTAGGAAGCGTCTTTTGAAAAAACTACATGGACATCAGTGCAATAGTTTGCAGATGGTGGCCATGTATGTGTGCAAATGGTATCCCCCCATCAATTCAAACACGGTAAAACCGAATCGAACGAATTTTGGTACAGAGGTAGCACTGACAAAGGGCACCTCAATGTCATGTTTTATATCGCAGCCATCTTGACGGAAACGTAATGGCGGCCACCCAAATTTGCCAAGCTTAAATCAAATTCCGACTACTCTAATCATCTGATCGCTACCGAATTAGGCAACTACATACTGTCATGTGGGAAGCGTCTATTGACCAAATTACAAGGTCATCAGCCTAATAGTTTCCAGATGGTGGCCCTGTATGTGTGCAAATCGATTCCCACTATCAATTGAAGCACAACTGGACCCAAATCGAACCACCTTTGGTACAGAGGTAGCACTAGGAAGTGGCAACTCAGAGTTATTTTGAATATCGCCGCCATCATAACAAAAAAGAAATAGCGCCCACCCAAATGTTCTGAGTTGAAATCAAATTACGACTAATCCAACCATATATCAAAATGTGGGACGTGTCTTTTACCCAAACTACAAGGTCATCAGCCAAATAGTTTCAAGGTGATGGATGTATGGATCATGCAAGTATTATTGCCTAACCTTAACTTACGGTTAATTAAGGCCTGGCCTCAACAATTCAGATTATCGTAAATAGGGAGGTATAATCTGTCCTCAAAGAGGTGACCGGTAGGATATTAGCATATTATAATAAAATATGTAACCGTAGAAGTGACTAACAGGTCAGGCTTACCGTGCCATATCGTTGTGGGCACATGCCGTCCCGTTGTCAACATGGCCGCTATTTTTGCTCGTAAATACATATATTTCCGTAACTTCCTTAGTTTATATCCTTTTAGGAATGTACAGAACAAAATAATACATATGTAGTATCAAATGGCTGATATAAACGCCAGAAAACTCTAATTGAATCATTGGATATCAACACAAAATATGATACAGTTATACTAAACCAGTTGTTTATCAACTATTATCGTAGGGCATTCGTGGCGCAATGGTAGCGACTTTGGCTCTTCGTCAGGTGGTTCGTCGATCAAATCACTGCAAGGTTCAAATTTCCTTACTTTGTTCATTTGGTATTTATTGATTCATAACTACTCACACGTTAAAATGTTAAGCATATATACTGTAGTATGTATTTGCAATCGAAAATCTATATATATAAAGCACAAAGTTTGTCTGTCTGTCTGTCTGTCTGTCTGTCTGTCTGTCTGTATGTATACAAATCTACACCGTTTCACCGATCTGAACCAAAATTCGTATACTTACCCTTTGGAACCCTGCGGGTAACCCCGTCAACATTAAATTTCGGACAGACCACCCCATGCCCTGCATTTAGGCCCTTTTGCACAAATCTACACCGTTTCACCGATCTGAACCAAAAGTTGTATATTTAACCTATGGAACCCTGCGAGTAACACTGTCCACTTGAAATTTCGGACAGACCACCCCATTCCCTGCATTTAGGCCCTTTGGTCCAAATCCACACCGTTTCACCGATCTCAACCAAAATTTGTATATTTACCCTTTGGAACCCTGCGAGTACCACTGACCACTTAAAATTTCGGACAGACCACCCCATTCCCTGCATTTAGGCCCTTTGGTCCAAATCTACACCGTTTCACCGATCAGAACCAAAATTCGTATTCTTACCCTTTGGTGCCCTGCGAGTAACACTGTCTGCTTGAAATTGCGGACAGACCATTCCATTCCCTGCATTTAGGCCCTTTGGCCCAAATCTATACCGTTTCACCGATCTCAACCAAAATTTGTATATTTACCCTATGGAACACTGCGACTAACACTGTCTGCTTGGAATTTCGGACAGACCACGCCATTCCCTGCATTTAGGCCCTTTTTGCACAAATCTACACCGTTACACCGATCTGAACCAAAATGTGTATACTTACCCTTTGGAACCCTGCGAGTAACACTGTCTGCTTGAAATTGCGGACAGACCACTCCATTCCCTGCATTTAGGCCCTTTGGCCCAAATCTACACCGTTCCACCGATCTCAACCAAAATTTGTATATTTACCCTTTGGAACACTGCGACTAACACTGTCTGCTTGAAATTGCGGAGAGGCTACTCCATCCCATGAATTTAGGCCCTTTGGCTCAAATCTACACCGTTTCACCGATCTGAACCAAAATTTGTATATTTACCCTTTGGAACCCTGCGAGTAACACTGTCCACTTAAAATTTCGGACAGACCACCCCATTCCCTGCATTTAGGCACTTTGGCACAAATCTACACCGTTTCACCGATCAGAACCAATATTCGTAAACTTACCCTTTGGTACCCAGCGAGTAACACTGTCTTCTTGAAATTGCGGACAGACCACTCCATTCCCTGCATTTAGGCCCTTTGGCCCAAATCTATACCGTTTCACCGATCTCAACCAAAATGTGTATATTTACCCTATGGAACACTGCGACTAACACTGTCTGCTTGAAATTTCGGACAGACCACGCCATTCCCTTCATTTAGGCCCTTTTTGCACAAATCTACACCGTTTCAACGATCTGAACCAAAATGTGTATACTTACCCTTTGGAACCCTGCGAGTAACACTGTCTGCTTGAAATTGCGGACAGACCACTCCATTCCACGCATTTAGGCCCTTTGGCACAAATCTACATCGTTCACCGATCGAAAACAAAATGTGTATACTTACCCTTTGGAACCCGATGAGTAACACTGTCCACTTTAAAATTTGGACAGGCCACTCCATTCCCTGCATTTTGGCCCTTGGCACAAAACTACACCGTTTCACCGATCTCAACCAGATTTTACATAATTACCGTTTGGAACTCGACGAGTAACACTGTCCACTCGAAATTTCGGACAGACCACTCCATTTCCCGCATTAAGGCCCTTTGGTACAAATCTACATCGTTCACCGATCGAAAACAAAGTGTGTATACTTACCCTTTGGAACCCGATGCGTAACACTGTCCACTTGAAATTTCTGACATACCACTCCATTCCCTGCATGTAGCTCAGGAATTCCTCGGGGTTGCCAGCTTCCTAACTCACCAGTCATGAGCCCTTGAGGGTGTACCAGAAGTGGTGGGTCTACACACACCCTGCCTCTTTGAGGGCCTTGAGCAGAAGACAGGAGATATTATGAAAAGGAAAAGAAGGCAGACACCTCGAAGAATGAGGGTATCAGGAAAGATGAGACAAAGCCAATTAAGGCGGGAAATTGAAAGACTCCCTAGCCGTCTGATACCCTAATACAGTCTGGGTCGGAAGAGAACAAGAGTTGACCAAGGGAGGCCGACAGGAAAGAGAACTGAAATGAGCCCGGCACCAGGAAGTAGAAGCGATTCCAGACTCAGCTGGGGTCCCGTGGTCGCCAACCCACGTCCCACAAGTTGTGAGACCCTGAGGGGGGGGGGTCAGTTGTGAGAATAGCTTGCTGATTCATCGTGAGGTGACTTGAGAGTACTTTCCAGAGCCCGCCGTGTTATCTCCTGCTGTCTATGCTGATGCCAGCACAGGGCCGTTGCGAAACAGTGAGTGATTCCCGGTCAATCTGTATAGGACGGGGAACCCCGAACGTGTGTCATCATATTTCGTCATCATCTGCGATCATCTCAGGTTCGTGCAGCTTGTACCTATATTCTTTGACTTTGCCGAGCAGTACGCTCTTTCACTAGACGCATCCAGTACAGGCCTAAGCCAGAAAATAAGGTTGAGACTTTGGAAGACATCGAAGCTAGACACCTGAATTACCTATATTAGTTTTAAAATAACACCATGTTCGTTTAGTAGTCATTTTTTCATTACCTTATTATTATCATCATAAGTGCAAATGACCTAGATGTTACGCGCATCATACCAATAATCACCGCCGCATAAAGTCTTTCTCGACTGTGATTTTTAAAATATTTATTTTTGGTTGGTTGGTTCTTAAGTTTAGGGGCTGCGACAACGCGGTCATGTAGCCCCGTGTACTTTGGGTGTGTGTAGAATCTGTCTGATAACCGGTGTTAATTGTGATGACTGTATTAGTGTGTGTTATCTGTTTTTAATTTAAGTACAAACTCCAACTTAGAATTCTTCAAATAGTTCGTACTTTTGCCGCCAAGCGCCACCGTCAACGACTACTAGGCCAAGTTCGGAACTTAGCTACTAGACGCCAATGCAGTCGGCTCTTGGCAACGGACGTAGACATCTATGAGCGTTGTTTACCTATCCAATTTAGCTTCACACAGGTGTAATTAGTGGAAGGTTCAATAACATGCCATACATCTGACATGGGACCGCCGGCTTTACTTCCCCTCCGACCAAAGGCATACTGACAGATTTTAACGCTCTTAAAATATCCGACGGCTTCGGCCGGGTTTGAACCCGCTATCTTGGGCATAGAAGCTCAGCATGCTACCAAATACGCCACCGAAGCCGCCATATAGTTATTTTTATTACAGTACATTGTGCACATTACAGTATACGTTGAAGTGTCAATTCAATACCGGTAGTAGTTTCCCTTATCATCCTCATCATAAGAGCAAATGACCTACAGTAGATGTTACGCCCATTACACCATTAATCACCACACACAATAAGTCTTCCTCGCCTGTGAATTTTGAAATATGTATTTCTATTACGGTAGTTTGTAAGTTTGACGTGTCAATTCAACAGTAGTTTTTATTATCATCCTTATCAAAAGGGCAAATGACCTAGATATTACTCCCTCATTGTCTTTGGGGGCAAATGACTTAGATTTTAAGTCCATTATATTTCTAAGGAGACCTTAAAACATTATAATCATTCCACCGGGCGAAGCCGGGTACTACTGCTAGTATGATATATAAACTTATAACACCACACATTTCAACACTCGAATACAGCGATTATTATTCCGCGGTAGAGACCATTGATGTTATTTTTGTTGTTGATTCTTTAGGGGTTTTGCGGCATCATGGTCTTGTGGCCCCGTTTACTTGGGTGTGTGTATAAGTTGTCTGATAACCTGTGTCACTGTGACGACTGTATGCTTACTAGTGTGTGTACTTTTATACGAGGAAGTATTTGGGTAGGATGCTGTTGTTGTTGTTTCATTTGAGATGCATGGACATCATGGTCATTTAGACCCGTGTACTTGGGTGAGTGTTGAATTTTGTCTGATAACCTGTGTTATTGTGTTGGCTGTATTAATGTTTGTATATATAATTCAGGTAAGGATTCAATCAATGAACGTTTAATATCCGTATAGCACGTTGTATTTCAACAAGCTACTACAACCAACATTCAATTATACTCCTTGAAAAGAGTTATAACTATACCCATGCATTTAGGAGAAAGTAGGGCATATGTTCTTTACTGAACATCTTGCTTTTGATTGTCATTGCAACGCATGCCGGAAACAGCTAGTGAATGATAAAACAGAGCAGTATGGCGCAATTCAGTAATGATCAATCGCTGTAATATGTATTTTGAGGCCATCTGCAGGCGTGCAGGCATGCTACATTTGTTAAATAATTCACATGACTTAAGATAACTATATACAGGTGAGATCACTGCAAGCTGGATCACACTCTCAGGCTGTTTTAGACTGTCTGACCATTCACTCCTTAGATACATATTTTATATTTCCTGTTTTTAGTTAAGATTGGCGCAGCAACCTTGCGTAAATAAACTCTAGATGATTCGTTATTAGGATAAGCCACTCACACCAAGGTCAACAGGCTTGAAAATAATGTATCAAGAGAGATCTTCCGTTACCACTTCATCTTAAAACTGGTTGCCCAAGATTGTGAAACAATGAATTTGAAGTAGACATAAATATAGCAACTCTGATGCGGACAGCAGGTGCTGTCATTTGAGTTTGTTTTTGTAACCAACGTAAACAAATGCTAAATTCAATGAATGGGCAGACGTATTTAGAGGATGCGTTCCTGCTGTCAGTGGATGAAACAAAGGCAGAGATCACAGATGGTCATGGCATCGCTAGCTTGACATACTCTCTGATGCATTAATTAAACGAAATGTTAAATAAATAGTATTGTGCCCAACTCTAGGAATGGGTATTCCAAGTTTCAGACACCTAGATATCAAGGGAAAGGCTGTAGCCGGTTTTGAAAGTTCAGATATTTGAATATCGCGCTACATTGCTTCGAGAAGCATTTAGAAGAATTTTACCGATAGTTGGATGTCAAGTGACGTAGCGAGTAATAGCAGAGGTGGAGGCTATTTATTGATTAAATAGTTAACTATGGAGTAGAGACTTGAGACTGGGATCAGATTACTGGCACGGCCAAATGAAAGAGAATGCAATTTGTATCAAGTAAATCGGACCAGGGATTCAAGAGATATGAGGATTTCTAGATATCAGGTGATGACGCGTGACCCTGACCGTTTGGAATAAAAGCCAGCTGGAGCAGGCATGGTCAGCTCATTCTAACACAAGCACTTGGCAAGCAAGTTGCGTCTACGCTGAGCCAAGGCACATGGTTGCCGAATCTACGCAGAAGTTCTTTTCAAGTCGTGATAGTCACGAGAAGTGCTGCGCAAACGAGTTGGAACTTAGTAAGTTTCTGGTGAGGAGAATCACTGAGGTGATTGTTTTTCTACAGACATTGGTGGAAATATTTATATTTCTGCAAGGACATATGCTAGACTTTGTCTAGAAAATAGTATTTTGTCACAGTCCAGTAGTAACTTAATACTTGGATGTTTAAATCCATTTCAAGTCAGTTTTCATTTTTGTAACTAGTTAACCACTTCGATCTGTCAGTACACTGAAGACTAGTATATAACGGTGGCGTTCATTAGTCTACGCAAGGGAAACTGCAGGTTGTCTAGCGCATGGCAGATGGTGATATTAATAAACCATGCCCAGGGAACGATCTTCTGAACAGCCGTTAATTGCTTAGACTGTCAATGTTTTTCTTGTACTGATAAGATTACAGTGAGTTATGTTACAACTGACATATCTAAGAAGAGATCACTTAGATCTGACCCTATTTAAACAAACTGTTATGGCTTTGATAGAAGCCCATATTAAAATGGAACCACAGTTTATTCAAACGTCAAAAGATACTACCACTATGTCTGACTAGACGAATTGTGGGTCTACAATGGCGGCCGATACAAGGATTATACGTGCTTGTCCGATAGGGCATGTCTATGGATAAATCTGGTACAGACCAGGTTTACTACGCTTCAAGACCATCAAGAAATGTAAGCCACATTTGAATTATATTATGCCTAGCTAATTGGAACAAACTATTTTTCTGCAGATGACCAACACATTTTTTTCGTCGTATTTAAAGCTTGCAATGATTTACGCAAGACTTGTTAGAGTTATTCTGAGCATTTTCAGCACTCAGAACAGTTTAGGATCGATGACCGAGCATTTCGAGCATTTATTTGAATTTTTCATATTTTTGGGAAACCACGGAAAACCCCCGATGTAACTGTAAAAGTTAAATTTATTTTGTTGAGGAATGGATATTTTTTCCATATTCGAAGATTCGAACATGTGGATTCTCACATAATGAGATGATAATTAAACACATTTAAAATGATATAAATAATAATAATAATAATAATCCACTAATAATAATAATAATAATAATTTTTATAATTTTTCTAAATAATTCTTGGATATTATATTTTCTAATAATCATATGTATTGAGAAAGAGCCTATGAAGTAGTTTAATCATTTCTAGTTTGGAACAGGAGATTTTCCGAAGGAGAGTGGTTAGCGCAAGCCCGCATTCAACCAACATTTCAGTTCTGGTTGAACAGTTGATATTTGCTATGAGCGAAGTATATTTTTCAGATAACACGGAGAGGCATGAAACGGGAAGCAATTGATATTTGTATCAAATAGGATATTTTTGTATTTATATAAAATCATGACGTAAATACACTCGAAAGTGAAATGAAGCTTTTCATAAGTATGGTAAATTCACGGGTTGAACTGAATGGTAAAATAAAATAAACTTGTAAGTTTATTAATCTTCCAGTGTTGATAACAAGCAGAGGCTTGATTTATTGTATAAATTTTGGGAAGATAATTTATGTGTGTAGAGTAGTTGAAATGCCATTCCCAGGTGCGCATGTTAAGTCGCAGGAATGAGAGGTTTTTTCGAGCATCAATCAAATAGCAGGTTCGATGGCTCAGGTTTATAGTAGGAGTATTGGAACTACACATTTCGTCGTATGAATAACCCGAAGGTTATTTCTTTGAAACCATCAGTTCTTATTTCAACCTTGTTTACGAATTCCATTTAGACTTTGATTTTGCTAGAACCCGGATTTGTCATGATAGTAGTTTATTCTTCTTCAGAGGAAGACCTTTGCCGTTGTTGTTGTAATATTGTGTTCTTACACAGATAATAGAATGGGCCACTGCCAATTAAAATAATTCTTTAACCACGAATAATTTGAAGGATATTTTCAATCCTAGTGCCATGAACTAAATGAATTTATTATGAAACTACAATTCTTATTTCCGCATTCTGTCGAAGAATTGCAAGTTGTGAAAGTTGCTAAAAATGGCCATGAATATAAATATTTTTTTTATAATGATTCCAAGTGGAAAATCTAATAGTTGAATGGTTCAACCATTTATTGATCAAGTTGATGATTCAGAAATCATGTATTTTGTTTGGAACTTGAAGTTCATAATCGAGTCACTTCTCGAATGTTTAATGTCAGAAGAACAATTAATTGTTGTTGTGCTTCGCACAGTTCTTCGATGCTATGCTCAATGGTCAAATACTTTTCAGATGTTATTAATATGTGTTAATGATTTGTGTTGCTTCGATGATGATAATAATATTTTCGACGATATATTTTTGAAACTGGAAAAACAAGTGAAAGTTTAAGGAATTCTATAAACATTTATTCTACGAGTGTTAATATCATGTAAATAGTCAAACAGTGATCTACGTTATTTCCAGTATGGACAATTAATTTTGAACTGGAATTAAATATTAATAATTTTGGAACACAGTCCACAGGACTATTAATCGGACTTGTGTTTCCAAAAAGATTGTCAAATGTGTTTGGAAGATTTCTGTATATTGTGTGTAAATAAGAGTGTGGATCGCCACACGTGGATGATGCTGCTTTGAGCATCCTTGCAGTCAGATTTTAACTTTAAAATAAACTGAGATAATTTTACCAGATGTGTTTCTCCCAATTAAATCTCCTTCTATCCTTATTGTTGCATTGAGCCAAAAATCAGCAAAGCATTTTTTTAATTTGATGTCGTTTTTGCGATTTGCTTTAACCCATCTGGCGCTCCGGGATATTTTGACTCTCGTGCTGACTGATTATTGGTAAAATGCATATGTGGTCGTGCGGACTCCGGTCTAAACGGGCACAGTATATTTAATGCAACGTGAGTATTATACGTCATACGTCTGTGAAACAATAGTATATATCCAGTCATATTTATCTAGGTACGCTTCGCATTAGTTGAGAAACAGGAGTGTTGACAACAATAAATAATGTATAGACTTATGATTATCCACCAACTGGTTGCCCATGGTAGTGAAAAGATGAAATTGAAGTTGATTATGGGTGAAATATGTTGGCATACACTTTCTATTGCACATGATGGTATTTATTGGTGAACATTACCAACAATATGTAGCAAAATTCATCAGCCAAGTGTGAATATTCAAGCCAACAATCCTGAATGTCAAGCTGAGGTTTATATATTGAACCCGTCTTCGCCTCAACGCCTGAATAATCCACCAACATCCGTACCGTAACACAAGAGTCGAACCCCGAAAATTAGCTCAGTCCAATGGCTGCCTGTAGGCTCGCCATAGCCTGGTAGTATTATCAGAACATATTGTGGAGGGATAGGGAGGTGTAAACAGACAACACACACTGGTCACTATTCTAAACTCGCCATCTTGTATTGCACACCACAGAATCCAGAGTAACAAAATACAAAGCACAGGGAGGTACAGATATAACACACACACACTGTAGTCCAGCATAATGTCAATGGCTATGGAGCTTGGGAGGTGGCACCATCTGTGGCCAGGTTGGAAGTCAATTCCCAACATCCTCCCCACCTTGGTCTACCTCTAGAGGTACGACCAGCTGAACGGGTCGGGCCAGCTGTTTTCCATCTGCTGTGGAAAGGTTTACAGTCCTTACAATCCCGTCCCTTCCAGTACGCAGCTCGTGGATCCGGACCTTTCTCCAGAGATGTCTCGGCTGAAGGTCACTTTGAAGGAGCGCGACGTCACCTACCCTCAGCGTGGAGTTCTTCTTGGGCTGCTGGACTTGATGGAAGCTCTGCAGCAACAGTAGGTACTCCTTAATCCAGCGCTTCCAGAAGTCGTCTGCCAGTTGTTGACGCAGTCGGAATTCTCGAACAGGAACTCCTGTTGATGGTTCAGGCCCAGATGGAACTGTAGTGAGTTTCTCTCCCACAAGGAAGTGTGCGGGAGTCAGCACATCGCCGGTGTCTCCATTGCGAGTCAAGGGTCTAGAGTTCAGTGCGGCTTCAATGCTGACCAGTACTGTTTGAAGTCCTTCTTCGTCGATGCTGGAGCGTCCAAGTACCTTCCGTAGGCACCGCTTCGTCGATCCAACCATCCTCTCCCACCATCCTCCCCACCAAGCCGCGCGTGGGGCGATGAATTTCCAAGTTACACCGTGCTCGGAGAGGTAGCGGTGAGTCTTCGCCGCAGACATTGAATTCCAAATGCCACTCAGTTCCTTGTTAGCCGCGTGAAAGTTCTGGGCGTTGTCCGGATAAATGGTGTGTGGCAGACCGCGCCTACCGACGAATCTCTACAGTGCTTGCATGAATCTGTCGGCGCTCATATCTCCCCTCTACTCCAAATTTAGGGCCCGTGTAGTGGCACACGTAAAAAGGGTGATATAACACTTTTTGGCTGATGTTGCTGCCCTGACGTACAGCGGGACTGTGATCTGCGAGAGTTGGGGTAGACTTGAGGTCCGGCTGTGCCAGCGACTGGCAAGGTCCTGCGGTAGGAGTTCATCCCATGTTAGTCCTCTATGTCATGTGTCCTGAAATAGGATTTTCCCCAGTATTGATACCGGCGTCATTAAATCCAATGGGTCGTAGAAACTAGCAGTCGCTTGGAGCATGTGTCGTTTCGTAGCGGGGCGGTCTTTCTGTCTCGTTGTGATTTCGGTAACATCTATAGTGAGCGAGTCTTTCTGTGTTCCATGGAACGCCAAGAACGTGTGTTTCCGTGGTGATCTCTCTTCCTTCGGCCTTCCATATCTGGATCAGTTGTTGGGAACTCGTGGCCCATTTCGACATGGGTAGACTTTTCTTCTTCATGAGACAGGTGAGTTCATAGTAGAGTGCGATCGCTTCATTTTCTCCTCGGGCACCTGCTATAATGTCGTCCATGAATGTATTTTCATCTATTAATGAAGCCGCGGAAGGAAACTGAGATATGTTTCTAGTGGCTAGTTCTCTCAGTGTAGCTGAAATGAGAAATGGGCTGCAAGTCAGTCCGAATGGGAGTCTTGTGAAGCGGAAAATCGCTCGCTCGTTGGAAGCCACTTGAGCACCACTCTCATCTTCGACAACACGGTACCACATGAATCTGGTGAAGTCCCTATCCTCTTCGTGAAGGGACAACTGAAGAAACGCTTGGCTGATGTCTCCTATCACACCGTAGGTGAATGAACGGAACCGCAACAATACTGCAAACAGTTCGGGGAGTAGGTTGGGTCCCATTTCCAGGGTCTCGTTGAGTGGGCGCGCGTTTTCTTTGTGTGACGATGCGTCGAAGACTATGCGCCATTTAATGGTTCCATGTTTCTCTTTCTTTACTAAGTGATGAGGAAGATAAAACTCATCCGTACGGGTTTCCTCTGGAGCTAGTTCCACGTGGCCTTTCCTTATGTAGTCCATCATGTGGTTCGTATATGTTTGTCTCAGGGCTTCGTTCTTCCGGAATAGGGTTTCCAGTGATTGGAATCTTTTTTCTGCAACGTGATAGTTGTTGGCAAGTTCCATAGTTTCTTTGCGTGGCAATCGTACGACTCTTCTTTGGTCCTCAATACTGTAAGACGCGTGAAATTGTGTTAGAAGTGAGGTGTCTTTAGCGCTCATTGCTCGGTCTTGTTCAGCTGCAATCACAACGGACTCCAGATCCCAAAATCGTCGAAGAGAGTCGTCACAGGGCATGGAGTGACATGCATCGATGAAGTTTACAACCATGTTAGTAGCTGATACACCTGAGCAGTTTCCGGTGAATATCCATCCAAATTTCGATGGAATTAACACAACTGACGAGGAGAGTCGTATCGGAGCAGAGACACTGACGAATGTCCAATACTGATCTCCGATTGACAGCTCGATTGGAAGGACAGCTGAATCATCTGTAGGGTCATCTAATTGCAGTTTCCGCGTTTGTCCGGTCATCGTGATATCTCGTGGTACTGCTGGGTGGTGAGAAAAGGAGTGGATGGTTTCGAATGCCGTCAAGGTTACTTGGGAACTGTCCCAAAATCCTCTCGTCTTCAGGCGAACGAACCTACGTGAATGTGATGTGTTGGATGGTGTTTCAAATGCGTGGACCTTTAATGATGCGTCTCCAATGACTTCCAGACCCAGCTCATCGATCAAGGAACTTTTGACGAAACTGGATTGACTACCTCCGTCGAGAACGCACCTCGTCAGCTTACTCGAACCCGTTGGTCCCGAGATCCAAATTCTAGCAGTCTGGAGATGGGTAAATCTCGGAGTAGTGACGTTTATTTTACCAACGGCGGTTGTTTCTGTGCAATGCGCGACAGGGGAATGATTTAAGTTGCTGCAAATCGCTCTATGGTGACCTTTTCCACACTGGGAACACGAAGCTCTCCCTTTCCTGCTACAGTCCTTTGTGTGATGGCCTCGTTTAAGACAGAGGAAACAACGCGATGACTGCTTCAATTTCTGAGTTCGAGCGTCAGTTCCGGTTACCTTAGTACAATCCTGAGCCCAGTGTCCTCTTCCCTCACAAAAGACGCAGAATGGCTGTAGTCTTTCCTTCTCTCTCTTCTTCCCTTTCTTCACGTGAGTGTCAATCTGGAACGCCGCTGTTGCTGGGACAGAAGCTGGGTGCTGATAGATAGAAGCCGGTTGCTGATAAGATTCCCCCCGAATATTTTGACTGATGATTGCACCTTCAACCTCTTCGTTCAAAAAACACATGAGTTTGATGATGTCACCTTCACTAACGTTGTCTCTCCGCGTGTGGATAATCTAACGTCGGCAGATATCATCTGGGAACGCTCTGAATATCTTAGGGGCTAGCACGTGACCGTAGTTGGCAATATTTTCTCCCAGAGCCTGCAGTGCTTGAATCCGTCGGTTGCACTCAACGTAAGTGTGATTTAGGGACTCGGGGGTGGTGGAGTGTATTGGCGGTATGTTTTCCAGATAGTCTAAGTGCGCCTGGATAATTCTATTTGCATCTCCGTACTTGTAAATGAGAATTTTCTTTTTGTCGTTATAAGTGCCGGCTGTGATAGCAATACCGTCGACGAGGTGCGTGGGTTCCCCTTCTAAGTAACCTCTCAGAAAGACGTGTTTGTCGACCTGCGATACTGTAGGATTCTGGTATATGGAAGTAGTGAACTGCTCCCAAAGCGAGACCATTCTTCTATATCTCCCGTGAAGGGGCTAAGTTTTATGGTGGGTAACGTAATTGGTTGTGACGTGGTCAAGGCAGTGGGAGTGGTGGGAGCTTCGTTTATGGACAGTGTAGAGGTGACAGAGTAAAGTTCCTTGTCCGCTCCAATGGTGGCTTTCTGTATGGGGCGCTTTGCATTGTCAATATATTCGTCACACACAGTAATGTCAGCATTGTATTCTGCGTCCGATAATAGATCATGAATACCATCGTCCAGTTGGGTTAAGCTGGTGAGTGTTTCCTGCAGTCTATCGCGGTGGAATGTGAAGTCTTCTAATGCTGTGTCTTCTGTAAGGCTGTTAATGGCTGTAATGAAGCGTGTGGCATTTGTTCTCTCACGCGTCCTCTTCCTTTTCAGATTGTGCAGGGTTGCTGCAGTAGCGGTCTCTTGTTCCTTCGGCATAATGGGTGCAATAAATCTTAAGCTTGACTGACCGGCCTCCCTCCAGACGTGACGTAGTGAGCGGTGAGCGTACGGGGGGTAGGGGTGATCCGTACCGCACCGGTACCTTTAAGGGCTGACAGAGGGCGTGCTAGGTCCGTGGAAGGTCTTAAGACCTTGTTAACAGAGTGCGCTAGAGAATGACTGGTAGGGACCGTGAGCTAATAGATGGCGCTGTTGAGTTGATGTAGGCATGTGCGCTCAGATCGCACGGAATGAACGGAACTACACATGCGTGACAGATGCAAAGTCCAGCGGAGGAAAGATATTCTACTACTCTTGAATACTGTAGATTAAAGGAACACTGGATTCCTTAATAAGTCATGAACAATTCATGCAGGCATTTCATAATATAATACAACATCCGTGCATACAGTCTCTGTTTAGCGAGGGCCAGTTATGTCTATCTCGCTAATAATAATAATAAACAAATACAGTAGACAGGATGCGTGCTTCTTGATTGACAATACGCAGTTCCTGTTCGGGTAATAGCAGTCTTATATTAGCTTCATCAATCCAAATCATAATAATGAAGAAATATCAGTTGTTTCTACATGCGATTTTCTTTCGTATTGAAGTTGACTTATCTGAGAGTGCAGTGTAGGCTAATGGTGGCATCTCAGCGTCTGGCGTGGGGTGGTGCAGTGGAGTATCCTCTTTCCCTCGTCGTGGAGCTTCCTGTAGTGTAGAAAGCTCGTCTGTAGATACAATTCCGTTGAAGAAGTTAATCCTTAGTCTTCCCGAGTGTTTCGGCACCAAATGTGGAGGGATAGGGAGGTATAAACAGACAACACAAACTGGTCACTATTCTAAACTCGCCATCTTGTATTGCACACCACAGAATACAGAGTAACAAAATACAAAGCACAGGTAGGTACAGATATAACACACACACACTGCAGTCCAACATAATGTCAATGGTTATGGAGCTTGGGAGTTGGCACCATCTGTGGCCAGGTTGGAAGTCAATTCCCAACACATATTATGGCGAAATTTGGTTATGTGTATTTTATGTCTGTTGTATTTCGGTTGTTAGTATTAGGTGTTCAGTAAGTTGTGGAAAGGCAAGTGCAATTTAAAAAAACTTCTGTTAAGGATGTTGAGGAGAAATTGCAATGATAATAAAGAAATACAGTAGGGTTGTAGCCCTGTATCAGAATTATTTTCCCGTGTTTCTAAAGATATAACTAACATCTATAATGGAATTAAACCTCAAATCAGTTAGCACAGACATGTTAAGAATTGTATGCACAGAAACATATGTTGTCAGGCAAATTCAACACACACTCAACGGCAGAACCGACGGAAAGCATACTGTAAAACAAGATCAGGATCTAATAGCTTAGAAATGTTTAAACTAAGTGGTGGAACTGTGGTAGTTGATCATTTCCGCCGCTAGATGGTACTAGCGTTCGTTGGCCTGGACGTACAGATGGACGGCCAGACTGGCTGGTTGTTTATTAAAAGAAGTATTACACTAAATACGAAGCAATTTGTGAATAACAGAAGAAAATATTCAAGGAAATACGAACATATTAACATAATATCCAGAACACACTAAAATACATTTCTACGTTAGATGAGTAGAGCTTACCTCTAAACAGAAGAGACCTTGATTATTTTTCTCTCTGATTTTGAAGTCGAACTGGAGCTCAGTTCGCTGGTCATTTCTTTCGCCCGGAAAAAGAAACGGCATTTAATGTAATGAAACAGTATGATAGGGAAATACAGTAAAATAATAGATGATCCTCTGGGCAGCACACTTTTCGGAACACAGAAAGTTCACAGTTCATATTCACACAGTCTGAAAATATATCTCCCCACAATGCGCCTTCTTGCTCCAACATTCCTCCACTACTGCATATACTCAAATCATGACGTGAAATAAAGATAAGGACGGGTATGAAATTTAGATTCATTTCCGCCAAAGTCTCTCAGTTTGGTGAGGATACATACATCACTAACTGCATTACATGCTTCGGAATCACATTCCAATGACCTAATGCAGGAAATACATTTCACATTCTTCTATTCTGCTGTGTGAATCAGGTAGCCACACAATATCAATAAACAACGTTATACAGTTCGGGTTCAATGTCTGTCTGTGTCATCGTTTCCTTAATCTGTTGACAAATGTTATCCTCCACCTCTCAGCTCTTACGCATTTTATTTCTCGCCATTGACCTATTCGTTGAAGGAAGAAAGCTTATTGTCAAAAACGTCCTCATAATTATCTTGAGGAGAAAGGACTCCTTTCACTGGTATGTAGGATACTGTATATGAACTGAAAAATTGGAGGTGGAAGAAGTCGGTAGAAGTAGAATGATCGTCACTGCTAAAACCTTGTATCAGTTCAAAATGCTTCTCAGCAGGGTTTTGATTTAATTTTCCTGTTAAAACGTACTTGTATTGTAAGTACAATTTGTGCACGGTAATGTATCATTGCTTGACTGCCGACATCTGCTGAGACTACATGCTCGGCGCGGCGCGTGGTGTTGAAATTAAGAACTATTTCATCTTAACCATTGAGTCATATGGAAGTTCAATCACTTATTACTTTATTGGCCCTGTAAGTACTATAAATAATAATTGGAGAATAGATACTGTAGATCCCGCGGAGGAGGCGTACGCATTAATCACTCATTATGCAGAGAAAGGGAGCTGTAGCAAGTGTGGATATGGTAGGTTCGACCCAGCGCTGACAGATGCCATCCTGAGTGTGATTTTTCCACACTCCCTCTAGGCAAATGGCGGGAATGTAATCTTATTTCAAGTACCGGGGCACCTACCCATCCCCAAATCTAATAATTGCAGCTAAATACACTACTACAGTCACCAGAGAAACATATGTTATCCGACAAATGCAACTCACACCCTAGTACACAGGGCTGACGACTCAAGTTTCTAATACTTGTTTAAAACATTAACAGAATGAGTAGAAATGGTTTTAGAACAATGCAGTTATATCTGCCGAGTGAGACTTGCAAATGTTACTACAGTCTGGATTCGCATTTGTGTAGCCCGCAGAACGCACCTGCCCCGACAGCAGGAGATTCGGGTTTGAATCCCGACTGTGGTCACATTTTCTAATCTTACTCGACAAATAAAAATGCGTTATTTTATTTTTGCTGAAACTTTGAGTTAAAACAAAGATTCCTATTTATGGATAAAGAGAGCCGTTTGTTTCCTATTAGTTGAATTAAAATAATTTCCTTAATATATTTATTTCCTTCATGATAGGTATGATAAAAGTATAATGGAATTGAAATGGAGATAGGCCTATGTATAACAACAGGAAAAGCAACACGAAATATCCACGACATATCATATAGGCACACACAGATTCGAGTAAGCGAGTAGGTCTGCAGCAAGTTGACTGCAGCGTGCATGGTTGGGGGTCGATCTGCCCGGTTATATCCTGCAAGCCCTTGTTGGTCAGCAGCCTGCCTGCCTGCCTGCTGTACAGGCAAGAATTGTTCAGGTCAAAACTGAGATTGTACACCTCCGGTGTGAAGTGGTACCGCTCCTTGGTTGCAAAATCATAGAACTATTATACTATAAAGTTCTCTTGAAATCAGCACGGATAATCTCCTCAAAATTGACTATTTTTCCTGTCTTCAAATGCAGGCTAAGAAATTACTGGTGGATTTGTTATGTATAGAATTATCGAGTTATGAAAGCAGTCTTCTATGTTGGTATAAAATAATGGATTTCTTGAAAAGTACGCAAAAGGGCAACTGATGGGATAATAAGGGTAATCATCTGTGTCACATGCAATGTTTCAACACAGTCCTAAAAATACACTCGATTTTGTTAAATCATTGTGCATTGATAGGTGATAGCTTAATTTATTCCATCGTCGTATAGTGTGCATCTCACTTGCACGGTGGGTGTTTTCTTACGAAGTAATCTGCATCTTGAGATGTGTCTATGTGTACCAGCCCCACTGACGCTGAGGGACAACACACCTGGCTTGTAATTGAAAAGTCTCAAGCTTCATTCTCAATCAATTCTACAGATTCCAGGTGACAAAGTATCTGGTAACCCAGTGTATAAAATGTTTCTCCGATTTCATTCTTAAAATCAATAGCTCTCTCCAATAACGCTGTGTTCGGCAATCTTAATTATTCAGTAAAGAACAAAACTCCTTCCTGGCGACATGCCGGGTTTTTCATGGAAAATAAATTGGGTGGTGAATATAATGTGCCATGTGTAAATAAAAACCTCTCTGTTTATTTATCTCACACCATTAGGAATTATATCATGTACAGGCTAACGTTTTCTCTGGTAAACCTTTGAAATGTTTCAGTCGTGTTCGAGTTGATACTAACTCACAATTCAAGCCTCATTGCATTATCGCCTTCTAACTAATTCAGTTCAAAGTCCAGCTGGTTGTTATTTGATACGTTTTGATAAAAGAGCACTTTACCATACAGTATAATTACAATTTTTTAAATACAAAATTATAAAGTTGATTTCATTCAAAAGTTGCAACAGGATGTTACATGAAGCATATTATAAAGAAGTTTTGACCTATATTATAACTATAATTTGTAAAGTACGGGGTTTGCAATTTCAATGTATTTCTCTTTATATTCTCACATTTGTGATTATTTGTCGTTGCCCCAATGCTCCATCAATTCCCAGGGCACATATTACAATCCGAGACCTTAAAAATTACAGTTACGCACACTAACAAACGGTATGAGACAAATTATAGACACGTCCACGCTCATGGAGCTGATGAAGTTCATGGCCTAGTCCCCAAAAGAAACACTTATAGCAATTCTGAAATTCGGGTAATTCCGTTAGAGCAAGTGGTCACTTGTGAGATTCAACTATGCCAATGACCTCAACTAAATGTGAGAAATCCTGTTATTTTATGAACGTCGTTAAATGAAGAGCCTATTTTCAAAGTGACGTAAATCCAAAATTGACGGTTTTTCAGTTTTTTCTTTCATAAGCAAGTTTATAGGTTCACTCAACGTACTTCAAAGGTTTTAAGTCGAAATACGTCGTATATCCCATATTAACAGAGATTTAAAAACTAAGTACATTTGCAACGTGACTTAATTCCAACGTGTATTTCTTTCCAATGTGCCTAAGATCCATGTTGACCGTTCCGAAGACTCCCTGGACATCACGTGATATCACGTGATAAATCGAGGCCTTGGCTAACTTTGAAGAATATGTAGAGCATCAGTCTGTATTTGATGTGTTTAAACCATTTAAATGTTCATAAATGTCACTCAAAGCGTATGCCAATATATGATTTATTTCCAAAACGTTCTAACTCAAACCCACAGGAGAAGATTACCACAATTTCCAATGGTAGGAGATTTTTAAAATACAGTGTTAGGATGTGCATAAAAGTAATTATATTCACAACAATATCTGAATTTATTTATACGAAGAGACAACAAGTATAAGTAGTTCCGTGAAGAACTTAACAGCCCATTTTCATACATCCTACTTATGTTAATTGCCTCTATCAACATACAAAATTTCAGTTTGATTCCTAAATATTGAGAACCATCTAAATATTCCGGATGGTCGCAATGTTGGATTTTTATTATATATATGGAGGCCACAGAGATATGTACTATTACATGGAGATTATTGCGTAGGTATAATATTCAAACTTCAATCGCATGATTAGGACACAAGAAATAAAAACGAGATTTGAAAATTTCGCACAGCCACCATCTTGTGGCTATAGAAACAATTGATATAAATTAGATGTCAGTAGATTGAAATGTGTATTAGCATTTAACGTACCATGTTTCACTGCGCTCGGATGGTTAAATTGCGAATAACGTCCATCTAAATATTTTAAATTCGTGTCACCAACATGTTGGATTTGTGATCAACAGGTTATTGAAAGTCCCATAGGTGAACTTATGTTCATAGCGTTTATCAACATACAAAATTTCAGTTTGATTGTTGTCATAGATTAGTAGATATTGAGAACCATCTAAATATTTTGGAAGGTCGCCATGTTGGATTCTTATATATGCAGGCCACAGAGTTATGCACTATTAGATGACGATTACTGCGTAGGTTCATTATTCATACGTTGACTTCGATCGCATGGTTAGGACACAAGAAATAAAAACTTAATTTTAAAATTTCGCACAACCGCCATCTTAAGGTTACGTAAGTAATTGAACAAGAATAGATATCACTGCATTTGAACGTGTATAAAAATTTGCTGTACCAAGTTTCACTGTGTTCGGATGGTTAAATCGCAAGAAAAGTCTATTTAAATGTTTCAAATTCGCTTGGCCGCCATGTTCGTATTGTACTTAACAGGTTATTGAATGTCACTGCGGTGAACTTCTAGTAGTGCCCTTTATCACCATACAAAATTTCTGGGTGGTATCAGTAACAGTTTTGTAGATATAGAATGCCGGTGAAATATTTCGCACAGCCGCCATGTTCGATTGATGAGGCATAATTAAATTTAATGTCCACGGTCGGGGTTGGACAATATAGTACTATGTCCTTACTGAGTTTCATTGAAGTCGCTTCAGCCGTTTAGATTTTATTAGGATGGGACACACACACATACACACACACGGTCAACAGGTGATCTCATAAGCCTATCTTATCATGAATGAAAATAGGCTAAAAGTGTGATTTCTGAAGTTTTGCATTTCATGGATTTACGATACTTTTTAAATAAGCTCTTCAATTCACATCAGCAAGAGAGTCCCACGATTCCTTTGCAGTCGCGTTGCAACCACATCAGTTAGGGAGTTATTGATTCCACGATTTTTTTCTGTAACCTAAGCATCGAGCAAGAATGTTACAATACAGAATAGAGTGTAGCCGTTTCTTCCTGCCATTACTCTGTACTCAGCAATAAGGTCATCTTACTACAGCAGCGGTAGGCACATGATTAGGCTACATGTTTAGTATGACACCGGAATGACAATGGGATGTGAAGTTCTGATAGAGTAAAGGTGTTTAAGTAAATATTGTTTGAAATACAACGGTGAAACGTACTGAAAGCGAAGGTTGCCTCGTAGGCAAAACTGAGTAGGAGCGGGTTCTATTCCCAACTCAGTGATTTTGTAAGTGGTTTTAACAGTTTTGCACTTATATTCTAGGTAATATGCCGATATGGTTCATAACTAAAGGTCACGGCTACCTCCATCCCAACCCTCACCTGAATTAGAAATACAAACACTACTACAGGCATTACAATAACAGAGGATATCAAACAAATGTTCCACGCACCCAAATATACGGGGATTGAATGACCCAGCAAATGAAATAAGAACCAAAAGTTTGTTTTCCGATGCGTATTTTAGAAACATATACATGATTGTGTGCTAATTTACTTCGCTATTTACTTCACTATTTGCAGGCCCGCAGTGGCGGAAGGCGAAAGGAAATGAGTGTAACATTCTAGCAAGAGTGAGATTAAAACTCGTTGGGTTCAATAGTTATTACGGGGCAGAGTTTGCCCATCTGCTGTATGAATTATTCTGATAGAATGCCAAAACTGCGCGAATCGGTGATTAAACACGGTGTACAGAACCATATTTCGTCTATAGCATACTGTCTTACGCCATAGAGTATAAAGAAGTGTAAAGACATACCCAGGAGCGTATGTCGCTTGCGGGATGTAGGTAGGAAACTAATTTAGTTACGAGGTAGTGATGTCACTTGTAGGGCTGCATTCTGGTAAATAATCCCCACAAGTATGTTCACATAAAGTACTGCATAACAAGCAACGCCCCTATTGCAAATAAACGTAACTCTAGTAAATTCATTCTTATTTCTATGTTCGAGTTAAATTGTTATTTGTATAGGCATATCTTCATATGGTTGCAGGTTGCTGACCAGGCACATTGTAGTGAATGTAAAGGAACAACAGTGAGGTGCATTTCAAACTCACAATGTCGATATTTCAAATAACCAAAGGAATGAGTGGCTTTAACAAAATTATGCAAAACGCTCGTTAATGAAACATTCCTTTTCTGAAAATGGTGATAAATTCAGAAAAGATCTCCCCCTCAGACTGATGTCATGTAACCTTTTAGTTGCAATTCCTTCCACAACTACGTAAAATATCAAGGTTACTACTGAGGTTGAGTATTCTGAACCATTGTTTCCTTGTTGTTTCAGGGACAATGAGAGTGGCAACATTTTGGACAACCTGCTATCCCGTATGGAACAGTATGCCAATAATTTGGAGGCATTGGTGGAAGAACGCACTTCAGATTATTTGGAGGAAAAGCGCAAATGTGAGGAGCTTCTCTATCAACTTCTGCCTAAGTAAGTACAATACATTACTAATAAATAGTACAGCTGTTTTAAGATATTCATCATTTGATGTACGAGTGGAAGAAGGATTCTATCCATCTCGAGAGGAATTTGAGATGAATTTCAAAGTGTATAACTGAATTTCAGGTTTTGACCTTAAAGACCTGCACCCATTGCTGATTGTGTATACTCACGCTTCAAGTTGTAATATCCATAACAAGCAGAGGTCCTTGCGCTGATATCTGCCATCCGGCATATCGAGGAATATATCACTCCCGAACGCTTAGCATAGAAGGCCCTTTGGAAATGATCTATTACTATTACTAAATAACTAAATAGCATAGCCTATATGACTTCCTGTCCTTTTACGCCATCTGAAATTCAGTGTTTGAAACCTTGAATTTGGGCATGTTATGAATATTAGTTACAGTGCCAGATTCTTCACAGTGTGAAAAAGTAGACATATTGAAGCAAAACCGTAAGAACGATCATTCCTTTTGTCAAACTAATCGTGAATTATTACTTGATTTTATGCTGGTCGAACGCTAAAACATTTAACCATTTGTTATGGAGGGGACAAATCCGCTATCAGATTTTAACACCCGTGCAATCTATCGAGTAGCACGTGAATGTGCTTGCCATGTACAACCATCATCGGTAGGTCAATGCACGCTAATCCTCAGTTCTATCCCGTTGATACTCACTGCGCAGGGTCACAAGAGAGTAGCCAAGTGACTCGGTGACAATTTTAAAACTGAATGACTGATTGTGAGACTACTTAAATAATGATGATATTTTTTTAAGGGGCCTAACATCTAGGTTATCGGCCCCTGAGAGTACTTAATTTAAATGGAAAACTTACTGAAAAGACTTTCAAAGCTATGTGTTTGTTAACCTATATTTACTTGATTCAACACGGATACCTCACA
Source organism: Meconema thalassinum (assembly GCA_946902985.2). Classification (NCBI taxonomy): domain Eukaryota; kingdom Metazoa; phylum Arthropoda; class Insecta; order Orthoptera; family Tettigoniidae; genus Meconema; species Meconema thalassinum. The sequence continues at coordinate 794,493,151 of OX336389.2, forward strand.
TGAAAGATTAGACCTAGGGGACATTGAAGACCTCATCTCGAAGGCAACTTAACTCTTTTCGTAAAACAAGATCTAACAAGGTCTAAGACAGTGCCACATTTTTTAAATGAGGGAAAAGTATATACTGTAGTGTACTCTCGAATATCTGGGCTAATGACCGAGTTGAATGACACGGATAATTGGAAAACACGGATAATCCAAAAGCATGTGTTTATTGTAACAAGAATGCCTTGTATTATTTTTTCAAGTATGCGGTACCGGTACCATACACAGTAGGTTATAATACATTTATAAAGATAACTCACCCACATTATTGTGCGGTCTGTAATGGTTCATCTGCTTCCTTACCTCGAGACGTACTTCACGTGCGGCAGACCTCGGGCTGCCCTCTGGTGACAAATCTATAGCTGCTGGGGTTGACGCAGCTCTCTACTGTAAGGCATCGCTTGATGGAAAGGAATGTTCAGTTTGTCGCGATGGAAGCGAGTGTTACAAAGAGTCGAAGAAACTGTTGTGTGGTTGGTTGCAATTACACGTACAGAAACAGTCCTCCCTGTACTAGATTTTTTAGTTTTCCTAATGATAAACAGCATATAATCAGAAGGAAAGATTGGATTACAGCAGTGAAGCAAGAGACTGTTGACAGGAAGCCAATGGGCTCCCAGTAAAAATGCACGTATTTGTAGTCATTTTGTTCCTGGTTACATGCCCAGACTCTAATTGAAACCTACTTCATCCGACCAGCACGAACGAAAAAGGGAAACTGCAGAGGCGACGAGATACATGAGACGGAAACTCAGACATGGAAAGGAATTACTTGACAATAATCTCCTGAAACAATGCAGTGATGCTAGCACACAAACTGATATAATGGACGTAAGTACAGCCTACATTGATGTCAATATAATGTTTTCTTCATTAAGAAATAGTGGTGAAGCTAAAGTTCAAACAAATCAACCGGCACCTCGTGAGAATAAACAACCAATGACAGATACGCGTTATAAAGCAGACTGTGGTGTAAATGTGAAGCATAAGTAATGTATTCTGTGGCTACAAATCCGTGAAAGAAAAGGACTCGCATCTCCTTGAAATAGCGGGTGTAAAATTAGGAGTGTTCAGTGTTCTGTTATCCTTGGTACCCGCTATAAATCGGCGTTGCTCTCTAGGCAGAGAAAACATGCTACTTCTCTTCCTCATGAAGCTAAAGCTAGGAATTAGTTTTGCTGCTCTTGGTATATTTTTTAATTGTCATAGGACTACAGCATCAGCCACCTTTAAATTTATTCTGCAGAATATGTTTCAGAATACCAAAGATTGGATTTTCTGGCCACAGCGGTCCACTATAAAGAATACCATGCCTAATGCATTTAAAAGACATTTTGATAATTGTACATGCATAATAGATTGCAGTGAAGTCCCTTGTGAAAGACCTCAAAGTGTCTGTCAGAGAATTTTCATGTTCTCGCATTATAAGAACACTCTTACTGTAAAATTTCTTGTAGAGATCACCCCGTCCGGATATATTTGTTTTCTTTCTAAATGTTACGGTGGAAGAGCGACTGATAGCTACATTACAGTTCATTCAGGCATTCTGAACTACATTCAGCCAGGTGACCTTGTGATGTGTGACAAAGGATTTCCGCAGATTAGGACGTGCCTTGTAGATAAAAACGCTGTCATGGTGATCCCTCCTTTTGCTAATAATCCTCAATTTTCCGCTGAGGAAATTGAAACAACATATGACAGAGCGTCAGTTAGAATCCATGTTGAAAGAAGTATTCACAGAATGAAAGTTTTTAAAAAACTGAGCAACAAAATAACTACGGATTCATTGCCTCATATAGATAAGATTCTTCATGTTATTGGAGTTTTTGGTGAACATAAGTCCTCTTATCATTAAGTCGGAAAGTAACCTGATACTTTCTCTCAGCTGAGCGAGATCTTGAACGGAATGCCAGCAACCCCCTTCCCCTAGTTTCCTACGGTCAAGGTCAGACAGTGAGAACTTAAAATAGAAACGGTACCATACATACGTTATTCAATAAATTAATCATGCAATCAACATATAATGAGAAACCAATTCTTTACTGTATTACACCATGCTTATGCTATTGATGATTATTATACATAATGCATTTATACTAATAGTTACCCTCACAACTTGTTACAAATATACTGTATGAATGGTAGAAAAGATTGACATGGACAAGATCACGCTGATATGCCGTTACCATGTGTGTTCAAAATAAAATTTCTGCACTGTTGGAATAACAATTGAAAGGAATTTCTCATTTCTTAGAATTTTGACGTTCTCACTGCCCTTGGGAGAGTATATAAACAGGTTACATACATTTAAATTTGAAATGTACATTGATACCTGTACCTGGGTTTAATATACATGGTTCTCCTTTAATTTTACTTCCCCATTTACAAATATGGGAAGTTGTACCCTTTCCTTTCAATAGCAGGGTTTTTCCCGGCACGAATACGGACACTTGATCTCGAGAAAAGATGTAAACCCTTCATGATGTTCCCGTAGAGCAATCTCGTCTGGACTGCAGCAGAGCCATGCTTGATCATGTTTTACAAGCAAGCCTACATGCCTTACCGAACATTGGCACATTGCACAGAATTACATTATCGCATTCGTTTCATTATCCCTTCCATACCTATCTGCAGGAGTATTTATGTCTTTGGAGTTATGAATTACAGATGCTACTTTTTGGTAATCCCCACTTTGTAATGTTATGATCCTGTGCACATTCTGACTGGCGGAAATTCGAATCAATCTCTGCTCAAACCACAAGTGACATCGAGACTCTGCCATTTTCTCAAATGCAATTTCATATTTTTGGAGAATATTGATTTTTACTTTGTCACAATAAAATCTCAACACTTCACTGGACAGCATATCTTCATATTCTTTTTTTACTAGCACTATCTTACCACCGCCCTCGTGAGTGATTTCATAGCCCTGATATGGTATTGAGATTGGTTGTCAAATCCATGGAGGCACTGAGTCATAGATGCTTTCTCAGCTAGTCCTACACCATTATCCACGACGTGGTCTATAATTGAAGTACTTATGGAAGACGACTCTCCTTCGCATTCCACCTCTAAAACTCCCGTTAATGCGCAATCGATGTTCTTAAGACGGGAATACAGTTCTTCTTTACTGTAATATTCGTCATTTCCCCTTTCTGGCATGCAGTAAACTTTTCGATTAGTTGTTTTCGTATCTATCATTTGCCTTATGCTTTCACCTTTAGTATATCCTACGGGAACATTCCTAGGTTTCTCCCACCGCTGCAGAGAGTAAGTACTAGCCTAATCTCTTTCTGTGTTAACATAATATCACAACGCAGCAATATGCTTACAGCATTGGGAGAGGCCGGCTTTGCACTGACATTCAGCGGATCGAAGATTTCTTTCGCGATCGATCTGAAAAGAAACACGAATTATAAAGTCATTTGACGGTCATGATAATTTAAGACATAAACTAATGCTGATTGGGCCTATTGATAAAAGTTTGCATAAGTATCATAAGAAATATATATTATAATTCTTACTTGAAGTTTGACAGTATACGGTGGTTGATTTATGTTTGTTTCTCTCAAACATACGCCGGCAATTTCCCCTTCCGACGTTTCTCTCACTTTGAGTACATGGCAACTCTCTTTGCGTTTTGCACCTTTCTTGAGGGTGGAAGGTCTGAAATAAGTCCGAGTCCACTGTATCCTTTCAAAACCAACACAAACCTCAACAGAGCACGACATTGGAGCGGTAAATATAATTGCTTGCATAGACTCAAAGGCAATTGCGTCAGTTAGTCATCCTACGTGTTGCACTAGCATCTGCTAGGGGCGCCAGCGGTCAAAATCCAGCGAGGCGCACGAGGTCTTAGAGCCATCTTACTGTGTGACAAATGAACAGCTGTTGACCATTCAAGCGGATCCCTCAATGGAATGCAGACAGCACTTGCCTTCCAGCAACCTTGAAATAAGCCTTCCCCCCTTGTTATGGAACTTACACTTCGCTTATGCCTAAAAAGAAGTCGTAGACATGTCACAAAATACCGTACTAAAAATGACTTACCCTCACCGGGACTTCTCTGTAAAAATATGTACGAAGAATACCTGGTCTACACTGCAAAAATATGTACGAAGAATACCTGGTCTACACTGCAAAAATATGTACGAAAAATTAATTCAAACGTATTCAATTTACAGTACAGTATGAATTACAGAGACATTCTTGTAATGTATACTGTATTCTCAATTAGTTTTCATGAGGCGAAAACGTGCACGGTTAATCCGCAAACCAGATAATACGCGCCAGGATAGTTGAGAGTATACTGTATAACAAGTACTCTAGTTCCGTGAAGAACTAAATAGCCTATTGTCATATATTCTTGTAGTCTTTTCCATTAAAACCTCCCCCGCCTATTGAAAGGATTTTCCATGTGATGTACTAAATAGGTTTTGGTACACGACCTATGCTGTGATGAAGCGTAGCGCAGCAATTTCAAACTCAAAACTCAATATCCATGGGCTGTAGTTATTTAAGACAAGATACATAAAAATTATATTTTAGGAAAGCAAAATCAAAGCTTTCATCGTTCCTCAAGATAACTCACGTAAACACTACTACATCACTGGAAAATATACGAGGCACGTCCAGAAAGTAAGTTCCGTTAGGTAATAAAATGAAATTGTGTACAGATACAGAAAAATTATGTATTGCACAACATTCTACACCTCTTAAACTACGTTTCCACATAACTGCCGAACTTTTGCAGGCATTTGTCATAGCGTGGCACAAGTTTTTGGACACCTTCTTCATGTTATCAGACATGTTAACGTCAAGGTTGTTATACCTTCTTCATAGAAGTTTGCCGCCGACCGTAAACGAGAGTGAAGACTCCCCTGTAAGATATCCTACCGTTTGGCCACCACTGTTAGGCAAATTTCGTGCTTACCAGGAGAACTGCGTAAGTCTAGGAGTTCTCCTGACCACATTCGCAATTTGCCTAACAGTGTTGGCCAAACGGTAGGATATCTTACAGGGGAGTCTTCACTCTCGTTTACGGTCGGCGGCAAACTTCTATGAAGAAGGTATCCAAAAACGTGTGCCACGCTATGACAAATGCCTGAAAAAGGTCGGCAGTTATGTGGAAAAGTAGTTTAAGAGGTGTCGAATGTTGTGAAATAAATAATTTTTCTGTATCTGTACACAATTTAATTTTATTACCAAACGGAACTTACTTTCCGGAGGTGCCTCGTATTACATGATGAGGTTTATATACAATACACGAATACAGCACTAAAGAATTGTGTACTGGTTTATCTACTTACGGAGAAACACGCTCAATAGAACACAGTAGAATAGGTTCTATTCAGATATGAACATGCGTATAGACCATAATATATGATGTCTGCAATGGAAAATATTGGTTGTGTAACATTACGAATCCTCTCACATCGGGGGGTAGTGGTAATTAATACCATAAGGGATTTATTTTATATAAACATATTATATTTTCATAGATTCCATAACATATCATTTTTCTTTCTACATCAAGTTCTCAATTCAACATCTAAAATAAACCAACTTCCCTTCATTATCTGCAACTTTCTTCATCTTATCAACAGCCAACACCATAGCCCATCCTTCTATTGATCATTCCTCATTGATCATATAGAAAACCTATCTTCTTTCATATCACCAGAAACTAACAATCTTCCTACATACATTATCATAAAGTCATAGAATAACAAAAAAAGAACACAACTCACCATCATTAAAAGGAATATAGAAAAGAAGCCTCACTGGCAAGGCCCCCATCACCTCACTGCTAGAAACTATATATATATATATATATATATATATATATATATATATATATATATATATATAACTTAGGGTGAAGGGTAGCACTCCCAGCAAGCGCCATTTTCATAACCTAAAAACCGAGGAAAAATAAACAGTGACAATTCGTTTCCCTATATATGTAATTCTCGCGTGTGAAACACGTGAGAATCACATATATATATATATATAAACACAAAGAATACATTACTAAACATATCAAACATTAATCAAATGTCGTTTTCAAGTCTCTAGTATCATTCACAGCACATTGACAATAGGACGATGTAATACCGCTCTTTTTTCCTAGCCTGTTTGAGTACGGTACATGTTATAACATCTCTTCTCTGGACTATCTAATGTGAGCATCCCTGAGGCAGCAACTAAATATTCTGAATCCAAGCCATCACAAAGCTGAAATCCACATTCCAATATTAAGTTTCGAAGCGCTGGAAAAATTAGTTCATTTGTCATCTCCACACTTTTGATCATCTGAACTGCTTTTGTCAATGTTGTTGTTATCTCGCATGTATAAATAATCATCTCTACCAATATCCAGATTAAATACTTTCCACCCATCACTGTCATCATCGTCTGTCAAATCTGCACTTTCTGCAGAACCTATATTCGGAACATGTGTAGGTTCTCGTGACACTTCAACTATATCATTCAAAACAGAATGTACATAATTATTAACTACATTATTATCACATGTATTACGAAACTGGTTTCAAACTAGGGCATCACTAACAAGATCCAAAATCATGAAGGTATCGAGATTGAGAACTTTATCTTCATCTTCTGCATCAATCCCTTCCATCTCATTCCTCAACCTTTCGTTCTTCCTTTTCTTCTGTTCTTCTCTTAGTGTTCCTTCTCCTTCCTCTTTCCTCTACCTTTTATTCTGTTTCTCTTTCTTCCCCTTTCCCTTCTTTTTCTTCTTCGCCTTTCCTTCCTGCGTCTCTTTCCTTCTCTTCCTAATTTTCTCCACTTGCCCTATCTTACTCAACAGTTTCTTTCTTGTTATATTTTCTTTCCTCTTTCCTTTTGTCCCTTTTGCCTTTTCCTTTTTCTTCTTCAGATCATTCACTCTCTTATCTTCATTTACCTGACATCTCATCTTCTTCCTATTCCTTCTCTTTGCTTTCCAACTCAACCTTTTATCCATCCTCCTGGTCCTCTTTGTCTTCTTTCTCAACCACTTCTCTCTTCTTCCTTTCTACATTTTCCTCTTCTTCCTCGTCTGTCTTGTCTTACTCAACCGTTCCTTTCTCTTCTTCCACTTTGTTCTCCACCGTTTCTTCTTCACCTTATCTTCTTCTAGTATGTTGTCTTCTTCATGATTCACTCCTGCAATTTTATCCTCATCTTTAGCCTCTTTTTCTTGACTGCTACTGTCCTCTTCACAACCAACCACATCTGCTTCTCTTTTCTCTTCTTCAGTTTCTCCCATAGCCTATCACTTGCTTTGTTACGTTCTTCCATTTCACCTTCTCCGTTATCCGTTTCTCATTTCTCTTCTACCTTCTCCTTTCTTTCACCTCCTTCCTCTTCTTCAGTTTCTTCCATATCACCTGATTTCTCACGCCCTTCTGTTTCACCTTCTCCTTTCTCTTCTTCTTCTCCTTCTCCACGCCCCCTACATATCTGATAATGTTCCTGGATCCCCACATCTTGTTGAACTTGATGGCCTTCCAACCTTTCTATTTCAGACACTCCAGCATAACATACTTCACATTTTTCGTCCACTTCTTCCTCCTCTCCAGCCACACTCACAGACTCTGCGCTGTTATTCATTGTTTCCTTCACCAACTCTGCCCGTTTACTCCCTGATTCCGCCGACTGTTCTATTTGCTTGTTCCATGATTCTATTACCTCGTCTAGTTTCTTGTTCCATGATTCTGCTGCCTCGTCTAGTTTCTTCATGAGTTTCGTACCGAAATAAATTCCATACTATTAGTAGTTTTGTGCATGATGAGGCCAAACTACACTGTTATTAAAAATGAAAGTATTTTCCTTTATCCTGCTCCCTTGATCTTTCCTCACGTTGTAGCGCCATATTTAACATTACGAATCCTCTCACTTCGGAGGGGGGGGGGGTAATAGTAGTAATTTATACCATAAGGGATATTTTTATATAAACATATTATATTTTCATAGATTCCATGACATGTCATTTTTCTTTCTACATCAAGTTCTCAATTCAACATCTAAAATAAACCAACTTCCCTTCATAATCTGCAACTTTCTTCATCTTATCAACAGCCAACACCATAGCCCATCCTTCTATTTATCATTCCTCATTGATCATATAGAAAACCTATCTTTTTTCATGTCACCAAAAACTAACGATCTTCCTGCATACATTATCATAAAGTCATAGGATAACAAAAAAAACAACACACCATCATTAATAGGAATATATAAAAAGCCTCACTGACAAGCCCCCCCCCCCCCCATCACCTCACTGCTAGAAACTATATATATATATATATATCTCTCTAACTTTGGGTGATGGACGGCACTCCCAGCAAGCGCCATTTTCATAACCTAAAAACCCAGGAAAATGAACAGTGACAGTTGATAACCTTCGTGTTTTCCCCCCAAGGAATCTCCACCAACACCATTACCCCTGCAGTACACGCGCGAAACACAATAGTGATCATCTGCAATTAGTTGGTGTGTTGCAAAATACTGGCACCTCATGTGACCTTATGCTCCTTGTACTTTCCTGTTACATTCTTCCCCGCAGATTCAGTTGGCCACACGCTCTGTTTCTTACCACTGGGCTTTGCTAAATTATACTGGAGCATATCTATTTTGGAGGACAGCATTGTCTTTCGTTAAATGGGGGTGGGGGTACATAAAAGTGTGTTAGGCTATATTGTGATAAATTTCTTATTTAATATTTCACATGTTAGGGACTTTACACACTTGTTTTCGTGCCTTATGTAATTGGGCAAACCTTGCGTTGACCGACTGGAAAGCTTTCATTAATAGAACTAGGCAATACTAAAAAAAAACTTCTATCACTTCAATATACAGCGTCATCCATATATCGTCTCCGTAGCTCATGCGAGGTTGCGCTTGGCCAATAATAATCTATCTTCTTGCAGTTTGTATTGGCCGATTGGGACCCCACCGTGGCTGATAAGCTATCGCAAATAATAGATTTAATTAAAAAGGGTTAACATCTGCACACATCAATCATTTTATGCTCCCTTGAATGCCCTTTTCAGTTTACTTAAACAACTGCACTATGCATGTTCACAGTTATACCAGGATTTGACGCGTTAATGTAGTGAAACATTTCTGTTTCTTTACAGATCTGTGGCAAGTCAGCTGATTCTGGGTCAATCAGTTATCGCTGAAACCTACGATAATGTCACCATCTACTTCAGCGACATAGTGGGCTTTACATCACTTTCGGCTCAAAGTACACCTCTACAAGTAAGTTTCCTCATTGTGAGCATTCTCTTATTGCAGATGGGATGTTTCCTGTCTTCAGTTCCTTCACTTGTATTATTGTTCAGTTCTACAGTAGACCTGCACTTGTAGGAATCTGGTGGTATTCTCATGCCAAAAATATTATTATAATTGTGTCGTTTGAAGCCATTTTTTTCGTGTTGTCTTAGTAAACAAGAGTTTAGTGCTTTTCAGTCGGTCAACACGAATGTACCCAAAATAGCTGGGTTATGCACTAATCCTGAAATAAATTACATGAGATTAATAAATACACTAGGATGACCACTTTCAGTCGTCAAGCAATCATCATCAGATCCATTACACTTAGGCTATAAAATCTGTGTTTGAAAATACAGGTGAAAATATTTACAATATGTACAATTATTTAGTTGCAGTATTGGTACTGCAACTGTCGGTGTATGCTAAATGCAGTATATATGTTGTTAGGTGAAATGCTAAATAATTGTACATATTGTAAATATTTTCACCTGTATTTTCAAACATAGATTTTATAGCCTAAGTGTAATGGATCTGATTATGATCGCTTGACGATCGAAACTGGTCATCCTAGTGTATTTATTATTCTCGTGTAATTTATTTCAGGATTAGGGCATAGCCCAGATCTTTTGGGTACATTCGTGTTGACCGACTGAAAAGCACTAAGCTCTTGATTATTATAATTATTATTAAGAAAATAATACAGCCCGTGGGTATGCTAATATATGTTCTTATACGTTTCTTATGAGGTCTGAAAATCACTGTCGCGTTCAAATGTGTGTGACAAGGCAATTGCAGTACCAACTGAAAGATTATAAATGGTGTTCAAAATGGATTCAGATTCAACTGGAAATCTTAACGATGGAATGAAAGATCAATTTAAATCTTACCGTGGAAGGTAAAGAACATAAAATGTGTTCAGGAAAGGCAATATTTGCCAGAATAACATTTTTAGGCAACTACTTATCGTCCTGTGTGACAAAGTTGTATGTGTTCTCGAAAGGGTGAACTGGACAGTCCAGATTCCCCACCGTGGTCCAAAATGTTTAAACTATAACTCAACAACAACATGTTGATATTGTAGTACAATATTATCCTGTTCGAGGACACTGATTATGTTGTCCCAGAAAAAAAACAATGAGTATAATAGACTGTTTTAGTTTTCGTATTGTATATTACTTGTAATATTTAGTTCCATGAACATAACATTTTCAAATATAACTCTTATAATCCTTATGAAATATCCAACTTTTCATATTGTCACTAATGTTTACACGCCAGTATACCTCTATTTGATATACTCTAATGCAATAGAAATATATATTTATTCTGAAGTCCATCAGTGTTTAATTCAACTATTAACAATAACTAAAACATAGGATGTTCAGTAAAGGATATATAGCCTACTTTCTCTTGAATGTAAGGAGAAACCCACAAATTCGATTCAACTGTATTACTCGTTTTCATTATTGTTGATCTAAAATATGGAGTGTTATTTATTGTTACGTCTATCCTATAAGTTCAAGATGACCACTGTGCGCTATGTTCAGTAGCGTATTTCTTACAGTTGCAGCTGGCTGCGTGGCTCAGCGGTAACGTTCTCAAATGCTGTTACCAAGGTTGCAGGATCGAACCCTGGAACAGTCAGCTGGCATTTTTGGGTGCGCAAATGCGAGGGAGCCGTGTCAGTGTATTTAATGGCCCCCTCGGGGCAAAATTCCGGCACCCCGGCGTCTCTAAAAGCCAGAGTAGTTAAAAGGGACGTAAAACCAATACAATTATTATAATTATCAGTTATGCTAGCTATGCTAGTTATGCTAGTTATGCTCCCTCGCATTTGCGCACCCTAAAATGCCAGCTGACTGTTCCAGGGTTCGATCCTGCAACCTTGGTAACAGCATTTGAGAATGTTACCGTTGAGTCACGCAGCCAGATGCAACTGTAAGAAATACGCTACTGAACATAGCGCAAGGGGTCCTCTGTCACCAAGTTTTGTGTTACTTGTGTAATTGCATCTCAAGTTATTGGTTTCAATGTTTCAAAAGTATGCCGTGCCACCATTTTGAATGTATGGATCGTTGTTATTTTGCATTTTACGTGCACATTTATAAGGTTCTAGCATACTGTATTAAAAATATTTGGCTTTTTAGCGCGAAAATATTTAGAATTATTTATTATTATAATCCACTCCACAATTTTAGAATGGCCTCTGGGTACTTGTTTCAGTGTGAAAGTTTCATAACTTATGCAAGCGAGATCCCATCCATGGCACTGCTCTTTCTGCCATGTTTCCTGTTAGTTATGCAATTTCATCATATGTAATCGATTTTAATGGTTTCATATTACGCCTAGCCGCTATGTTGCATGCTCAGAGTGGCTGATCTTTTAGGCTTTCGAAATAGGCTGACACATACAGTATATGGTCGTTTCTTAAGTTTCGTTATTTCTGCTGTAGGTAGCTATTTATTTCTATATTCTCTAAACTGAAGATGGCCGGTGCGCGCTATATTTAGCGTGATATTGTTATGAGTATTGCTACGGAATTCTTATACTGTATATAATACTCTTTTCCCACCAAATTTTGAAATTTGTGAAATTATATTATATTAAGTGAGTGTTTGGATTCGCTGATCGTTGGCCTTGGTCAAAGGAAGCTACATGTAAGGTTCTACAATACTATTCACTTTCGTTATTGTAGCTGAAACTTTTTGAGACAAATTTGCAGTATTATTTTTGGTTTCTAACTTGAGAATGGCCACTGCTTGCTGTATTCAGTGTGAAATTCATGCACGTTATATTTTACTTCCTTCTTAATATGTTTCATTTTAGTTGAACAATTACATCCTGAATACTTGATTTTTACACTGTAATAGTGTGCCGAGCCGACATTTTGAGTTATGGAATGGCCTTCAGCATACAAAGTCAAATAAACGACGGTACTTCATTAATACTACGTTTCACAATTGTAGCTCTAAAACACAGAATTATTTATTTTTATAGTCTGGAATTTTAAGACGACCGTCGCGCGCTATATTCAGAGTAATAAATGTTTTACAATCACTGCTAATGTTGCATATAATATGCATACCCCGCACCAAGTTCAGTTTAAATTTTGGAATTACACACTGAGTAGTTGAATTGTATATTTCAGTATTACGTCCAGCCGACATATTGAATTTGTGGAGTCAATGTTCTTTTGCTTTAGGAATGCAAAGCTTTTTATAAGCTTCTAACTGATTACTAATTTTCGTTGTGATAGCTCTAAAATGCTGAGAGTTGGTAATTTATTTCAAGATGGCCGTCGTGCGCTTTATTTAGTGTAATAATATTATGACTATCCCTAGTGAGTTCTCTTCCTATGATATTCATCTGTTGCCAAGATTCGTCTCAATTTTGCAATTACATTCTGAGTAATCAATATTAATATTATAACAGTTAGGCCAGACACCATCGTGAATGTCTGGAGTCGCTATTATTTAACCTTGGGCATATGAAGCCACTTATAAGGTCCTATGTTGTCACTAAATTTTGTTACTGTGTATTTTAGGTGTTCCGAATTATTTAATTTTATATTTTATAACTTCAACATGGCGGCTGCGTGCACGATTCAATCTCATAAATTTATCAGACTCGTAACAAAGGGTCCTTATGAATGCCAACTACTGTGAGCATTGCATTATTATATCCTAAGTTATGTATTATAATGTTTACCTGTTTCGCACGACTGCTATCTTCAAATTGGCTAGCTGATAACCTTGCAGCTTGTGTCTCTGTCGTCTCTCTGAAGGAAGTTTGTTTTTACAAACGTTTGTAGAGATCTCAGGTTTACTATTTTTGGTACTTTATTTATGCTTTGAACACTGAGGCAACCGCCATTTCGTTTCCGTTAAGATGGTGGTGATACAAACATGACATACAGGTCATTTTCACTAGTGCTGCCTTTGTACAAAATTTGATCCCGTTCGGTTTTGTTGATAGCGAATTTATAGCGGGTGCAGACGTACAAATATACACACAGGCAGACACATGGACCATGCATGGCCTGTCTAGATCTCATAAATCTACTTCCATTTCTTTAACAAATTTAAAGCGGACTAAAACTTACATGCTAATTTAATGCATCTAATACAGGGGGTCATTTTATACACGATTGGGTAGTTGGTTATTATATTTGTTCACCACCTCGTGGTGTAGGGGCTAGCACTCTTCGCTGTTGGCCCTGAGGTCCGGGATCGATTCCCGGCTCTGTCAAGGAATTCTGGTCTGAGGTCTGGAACATGGTGAACTCAGCCTCGTGAGGCAAAACCGAGAAGAGGGGGGTTCGTTTTCCACCTATGTCACCCAATAAGTGGTTTTCCGTAGTTTCCCATTTCCACTTCAGTCAAATACTGAGATGGCTCCTAACTTAACACCGCGGCCGCCACCATGCCAATACTAGCCTCAGACACCACAATACCTTAGGTTATCATACAGATTATGTGTGTACACACACTCAAGTACAAAAGGCTACATGACTATGATGACGTATAGCTCCTAAATGAAACATCTATACCTTTGATGAGTGCGAGTAGTGTTATATTTTTCTTTCTCCTATGAAATTTGATTGACTGTCTTTTTCTAATATCTGTGCGTCAATTGTTTTTATGAATTATTTGCAAAATGCACATTCTAAGAAAGACCTATCAGCTGTTTCGGTAATTTTCTACTAACAATAACAGCTGCCGCCATCTTTCAATAGATGGGCACTCAGGAAGTGGGTGAGAATAACAACCTGCTTCCAAAACTTATACTGAAAAATACCAAACATTTAACTGAATAGCCATCGAAATAATCAATTAGATTGGTTCAGCATGATAACGCACCGTATGAGTGCAAGAGAGACCTGGACAAGAGTGTGAATTAACTCCAATTTTGAAATGGATATCATTCGTTCATGCAATCAGGTCCGGATGACTGCAATGTTGGTTCGACACGCAAGACTGATTTTACCTTACTCCTGATTTCCTTGGAACGGGAATTAGCTTTATCGGTGCATTACATTCTTGGACACACGTATTATTTTGTTTCAGGTTGTGGACTTATTGAACGACTTGTACTCTTGCTTTGATTCAATCATTGAGCATTTTGATGTCTACAAGGTAAGTCCACCTTAACATTGTCGTTATGATGAGATTCAAAATTCAGAAGAGGGACCAATTCATAAGTTTTTAAAATAAGGATGATATTCAATCACATAGATAGATTTACTGTGAATTTCCCAGAAAATTTGTTTAGTGAATATTTAAGGAGAAGTATTTAATGAACGCCATGGTTTGAAAATAATATGTGAACTATTTAAAGTGTCGCTTAATTTTAAAGAAGAATTCTTTAATTAGCGCTGAGGTAGATGTAAATACTATGTGAACTTTCAGGGACACTTGAAGTCGGTTTTGATGTGAGGTATCGAGGAGGAAATCTTCATATTTTACGGCAAAATGTTTTACAGGTCGAGACCATTGGTGACGCCTACATGGTGGTGTCTGGACTTCCCATGCGAAATGGAAATTGTCATGCCCGTGAAATAGCACGAATGGCTATACAGCTCTTGAACGCTGTACGTGGCTTCACTATTCGTCATCGCCCATCTGATCAACTGAAACTTAGGATTGGTATTCACACCGGTAAGTACATTTCAAATTTTGAACAATATTTTCCGGAGTATTATTATTATTATTATAAGTAGTAGTACTAGTAGTACTTTTATTATACAGAATGATGCAATATTCTCTTCTTGTCAATGTACCTCCATTGGTAAGATCATAGTGTATTCAATATCACGGATAGTGCATTCGACGAACTGTAAAGTAGGTGTTTAATATCACTGGATATTGCTTTCCCCGATGATACAGTTGAAGTTTCCTGAAGTTAACGGTTTAATTATTGTTGCTGAAAATTCTTTTGGGGATTGGAACATTTTGGCCATCATCCCCGTGTACTTGGGAGCGTGTTGAGTTTTCGTCTGATAACGTGTGTTTCATTGGTGACTGTTCTCGAGTGTGTGACTGTATTTACTATTGTTTGGGATTGAGGTAGGAGTCCGCGACTAAACCCAAGTTGCCTTCCCGGCAGTTGCCTGCAAAGGGTGTGGAAAAATCGGTGAAAATGACACTCAGTGTAGCCGCTGTCAGCGTCGGGATTTGAACCTCTGATCTACGAACTTACTGCAGCATATTTAGAAGTGGTTATATCTAATCCATGTGATTTTTATCAGGATTGTTTATCTATATACGTATTTATTTACAAGTAACATTGGGCAAATTCATGTTGACTGACTGAAGAGGTACAACGATAAATACTGCAGCTCCCCATGGCAGTCGTGTTAAGCAATTAAACGCGTACATCTACACGGCACCGTGGGGTGAATAATTTCCTTCCACTGAGTTTCTATTTGTACTGCCAGTTCGGTATACTTGGATGTCGTCTCTGCCCACGGGGACCCTAGTTTGTTTGTGTTCGGAAAGGTTACATCTAGGTGAATGGTCACTCTTTCAGGCACAAGGCTCATAGTACTGTCTGGTTGGCTGGAATGTGCTTGTCACTGATGATTCTCCTGTTCCAGTACATCGTACTGTACATTTCTCAGTATCCAAGATGTTAGAAAGCTCGTACGCATAGTATGGAGTTGAACTATCTGGTAAATTGTCGTATAGTGCTAGTACGTAATGCACTATTTAAGACACTTGTACATAATCAATTTCAGTTTATGGCTTGCAGCCACTGGTAATGTGCTGGAAGGTATGATATTTCCTCGCTCTTTTTCTACATAGCCGTTCATTTCCTTTTACGTTAAGAAAGTATTTTTTATTTTTATTTATTAATAGGTAGGGTACTAAGAGCCTCCGTGGCTTAGGCGGCAGCACGCCGGCCTCTCACCGCTGGGTCCGTGGTTCAAATCCCGGTCACTCCATGTGAGATCTGTGCTGGACAAAACGGAGGCAGACAGGTTTTTCTCCGGGTACTCCGGTTTTCCCTGTCACAATTTCATTCCAGCAACACTCTCCATTATCATTTCATTTCATCTGTCATTCATTTAATCATTGCCCCAGAGGAGTGCGACAGGCTTCGGCAGCCGGCACACTTCATATCCTCGCCGCTAGCTGGGGGCTTCATTCATTCCATTCCTGACCCGGTCGGAGACTGGAAGCAGGCTGTGGATTTTCATTTCAATAGGTAGGGTACTGTTACAGTTAAGGCAAAACCTGGTGGTAACAAGATATTTACATGCTGTATATCTCAATTATTTATCTCCATAATGTATCTGTGTTCCCTGAATGCAACATTTAATTTCTTCTTGAAAACTTTTAAACTGTTAGGAAAAGGTTCTAAGACTTCTTCAGGTAACTCATTCCCTGGTTGAATACCCCTGTTTATAAGGGAATACTTAGCTAAGTTAGATTTTTGAATGATGGGCCCAATTTTGTATTCGTTATCTCTCCTACCCATATAATCTGGCTCATGCATTCTGTTTCGCAACTTATTCCAGGCCGGCTCCCCTGTGTATGCTTTGTACATCTCCTGGAGTCTTCTTTTATGTCTTCTGCTGTGTAGGGATTCCCAACCCAATGACTTTAACATGTCAGAGACACTGTCAGCTTGGGAAAATTTTCCAAGTACAAATCTTGCAGCTATCATTTGCACCATCTCCAATTTGTTCATTAGATTGGTAGGGCTCCCACACACTCGTGGCGTATTCCAAAATTGGTCTCACAAGACATTTGTAAGCCAATTCTTTGACCTGAATACTGCAACCCTTCATGTTTCTGATAACGAAGTATAAAGACTTTTGCGCCTTATCAGCAACATTCTCAACGTGCTCACCCCAGTGTAACATTTTATTTATGGCAATCCCGAGATAGCTGCATGACTCCACTCGAGGAATAATTTTGTTTCCTAATTTATAATCAGCTATTGTCCCTTTTCTGCTGTTAGTAAAAGACAGGCATTTACTTTTTCTGCACTTATCCTCATGTTATTTCGGATATCCCAGCATTCTATACGTTCCAAGTCTTGTTGGAGGAGCGTAGTGTCAACTTGATTATTGAATTTTCTATATATTGCACAGTCGTCAGCGAATAGTCTGACGTCGGATTTAACATATTCTGCCAGGTCGTTTATATATAGAAGAAACAACAATGGCCCAACTACACTTCCTTGTGGAAATCCAGAGGTGACTTTTGTCTCTTTCGAAAATACTCCCCCCAACTTTGACTGTTTGGGTTCTGTTTTGGAGAAAGTCCCAGATCCAGAATACCACTCTTTCATCAAGACCCAACTTTGCAAGCTTATGTAACAGGAGGTCATGTGGAACCATGTCAAAAGCCTTAGCTAAGTCAATGATTACACTGTCCACTTGGCCTCCTGTGTCCCAAACTTCTGCTATTTCTTGACAAAATCCCACCACCTATGATTCACATGAATATCCTTTCCAGAATCCGTGTTGTCTATCATACAACCAGTCATTTTTCTCCCACTATTCCCTTATATAATCTGCAATTATTTGTTCCATTTGTTTACAAACTACTGCCGTCAGACTCACTGGTCTATAATTACCCGGCATGGTTATGTCCCCTCCTTTATAGATTGGAACTACAATAGCTTTCTTCCAGTCGGATGGGACAGACCTATTGTTCAGAGCGACTGTCAACAGTACCCTAAGGAAGGGAATTATTTGTTTTCCACCTATCTTGAGGATGTGGCCAGACACCTCATCGAGTCCTACAGACTTGAATTTCTTGATTTTCTTCAGGTTTCTCCTAACCTCCCTGTAAAATAATAATATCGTATGGCCTCAGGTGCCTGGTGCAAGCTTTGTTAATTGACACCCAGAGGGTAGCTTGCATGTCGAATTTCGTTCCTTTGAACGCTATGAAAGTCAAGGAGGTTAGATATCTAAACTCCTTGACACTACAGCGCTTTCAAGTAGAAAATGGAGGAACTTTGTGTTGGCGGAAAATTCCGAGATTAATTTTGCCATTGAACACGGCCTACTGAATTCAAATGGGTTCTTTAACATGCCAACAACGTATGACAAGAGTGTCGTGATTTTTGTCGCCTTACAAAAATCACTTACCATGGCCAAGAGCGAACCTGCAATCTTGGGGTTGGTAGTCCGTCACAATAACCACTCACCTCCCTGTTATGAATAGTGAATGGTTTAAATATATTTTCCTTTAATTTTGAAGAAACGGACATGTTAGCTTTTGCAGTAAAGACGCTACTATACCACTCATTAAGTACTTCAGCTTTTTGTGGGTTTCCTGTGACTAGATTTCCTTCTGAGTCTCTCAGAGACTTAATGTCATCTCTGATCTTTTTCCGTCTCCTAAGATAATAATAAAAAGTATTTGTATTTCCCGGTTTTAGTATAGTCTTCATATGAAATTCGTGTGCTTTACGTTTTTCTGTGTTCAATTCCTTGATAATTAGTAGGTATTGTCTGTAATGGATCGTATTTGATTTTAGTCTATTGTGTATTTTTCTAGCTTTTCTCTTAAGAATTCTAACACGTGAATTGTAGTATTCTGGATCCGGGTTTCCTTTCACTCCATATTTTGGAACGTATAGCGATTGGCCCGTATGTATTATATTTTTGAAATTTAACCACACATCTTCAACGCTAGCGCCAGTCGATGCTCATTGAGGAAAATTTACTTTTAACTAATTTTGAAAACCTAAAGTGTCCGCCTTATTGTATTTCCAAACAACATTTCTTTAATATCTTGGCTGCGTTCCAGTTCCCAATTGAATAACATTTCGACAGCCTGATGGTCACTAATTCCCGGAATATTTTCAACACTGATCAGATTGTCTAGAGGCATAATGAGGAAAACGTCTAGAATATTTCTACCTCTGGTGGGTCTTTCCACTACTTGTGAGAGTCCACACTCCTTTATGAATGAGTTCGCTATTTGTTGTTCCCTCCCCCCTAGCATTTTATCACCTGACCAATGGACACTTGGGAGATTTAAATTCCGTGCTAAGATAAGATCTTTGTCTGGCCCAAGCTCTGAACAAATGCTAATTAGCTTGCAAAGGATGTCGGTGTTTTCGTTTGGAGCTCTGTAGACACCTATTATTCTTAGTATCTTACCTTCAGTGGTTCTAAGGAGTTTTATGCGATGTCAAGTCATTTTAACGCAAATAAAAATACCTCCCCCTCTCCTTAATCTATTTCTCTTGTACATAGAGAAGCCAGCCGGGAAGAATTCATTATTTCCTACTTAATCTGATAGCCAAGATTCCGTTCCGATGACTACATCGGGCTTGTGTAATTCAATCAATGTCGAAAATGTTATACTTTGGTTCACAATATTTTGACAATTAACCTGAAGAAATCTTAGAACCTTACCTGTTTGAGAATGTCCTTGGAGGTCTGCTGTCGCCTCCAGGCTGCGGTATAGGGGTGCTTCACCACTCGCCCGTCCCGTTAGTTGGGGTAGCTGACCTCTCTCCACACACACCCTATGAGAGCTGCTGTAACCCCCGTGGCGTTCTGTTGAGTTTGTTCACCTCTAATCCGCCCCGTTAGTTTTCCTGTTGCAGTTATCAGTTGGCAGTCAAAGTGAAAGGTCGTGTTTTTCCCGAGCTCTCAGGTGTGCTGAAATGGGGTGTTCTCTGGAGTGTTATCGGGCGAGGATCGGGCTGTGGTATGCGAAGGGTAGTCGGGATTTCCGGTGTTTGTGTGTTCGAACGGGACCTAGTAACTTGTGGTTTATAGCCCTAGTGATAGCTGCGTTGTTAGTTATTGGTGGAGTGGAAGTGAATCCAGGGCCTGTTATTCCAAATGTGAATCAGGCAAATGATCCAGTGTCATCTTTAAAGTGTTCGACGTGCAGTAAAACATTGAAGAATGGTGTTGAGTGTGGACTATGTGAGAAATGGTTTCACTTCGGCTGTATTAAGGTCAAGAAGGAGGATTGTGATGTCGGAAATTGGTTTTGTAAAGTATGTGATATGCCGGACAGTTTGAGGATGCAAATCAAAGCAAGGGATCAAATAATACAGGAACTTAGAGCAAAGCTTCGTGAATCAGAAGAAACGGTGAAGAATGTGACTGAACGGCTTTCTACTGGGATCAGTGTGGAAGAGGGCGTGCAGGAGCAAACTGAGGATGACGTTATCATAATGGGTGATTCTATGATACGATGGAGTGCGAATATCTCGAGGAAATCAGGTGCGAAAGTGCGGTGTTACCCGGGGATTAAGATTGACCAGCTTGCCCAACAAGTGGAAGAAGCAAATGTAGAGGACTGTGACAAAGTTAAAGTGTTGTTGCTCCATGTTGGGACGAACGATTTGAAGAAGAGGGCTACAGCTGATTACATCATGGGGGAGCTCTACGAACTAGGCAGAAAAGCTAAAAGCAAGTTTAGAAATGCAAATATTATAATGAGTGGCATTGTTCGGCGGGGAGATGTTCCGTTGAGGCGAGTTAAGACTGTAAATGACTGCATGGACTGGGTATGTGCACAACTGGGATTAGTGTACGTAGAAGCTGACTGCTGGATTGGTGGCCGTGACTTCGCCCGAGACGGGCTGCATCTAAATCGATGGGGCGCTTTAAATCTAGGGAGCCTACATGACAGGGTCATCGGTTCGTGCCGGCTTTTGTGAGGAGGAGCAGGTCCAGAGGTTGCCAGCCGATGGGAACAGAAGGAGCTATTTCGAGATATTTGCTGCGGAGGTAAGACTCTAAGATTACTGCAGGTTAATTGTCAGAGTTTAGGAAATAAATTAATTGAATTTTGGCATCTTGTAGAGACGTATTCTCCGGACATTGTCATTGCAACTGAATCTTGGTTATATGAGGACTTAAATAGTAGCGAAATAATTCAAGGGACCTACGAGATGTACAGAAGGGATCGGGGGAAGCGAGGTGGTGGGCTATTTATTTGTGTGCGCAAAAATATAGCTAGTTTCTTAAAGTGGGCTGATATGGATCATGAAATGTTATGTGTACAAATTTCGGATAAAGGAAATAAATTCCCTCTTCAGGTGATAGGGGCGTATAGAGCACCGAAAGATAACCTTTCTCTCCTCGAAACACAGTATGATAAAACTTGTACGGGTAATGCTATGAAAAAGAGCATAATAATTGCTGGAGATTTAAACCTCCCCAAAGTAGACTGGTCTGGTGAGTCAACTAGCTGTGGTCAGGCTCAGAGCGCTGCAAATACATTCTTAATTGAGGGGGGATTTTCCCAAGTAGTTGACTTCCCAACTAGAGACAATAATACCTTAGATGTTTATCTCGTGAGGCCTGTAGAGCTGTATATTAACTGTCTGAAAGTACCAGGAATTAGTGACCATTCTGGGGTTGAATTAAATATTAGATATGGTGAAATTACAAAATTAGACTCTGATGTAGCAAAAAAGATCATATTTCAGTATCGCAGGGCGGATCAGGGCAAGTTTCAGGGGTATTTGAATGAGCTATTTGTAGGATGGGCATCGGAAGGAAATCACATTAATATCCTGTAGACTAACTTTTTGAAAATTTTAAATAGCGCTGTTGATAAATTTGTCCCATTTAAATTGCTGAAACAAAACCCAGATCCTGAGTATTACACACGAGAAATTAGGAGTCTAAAACGGAAAATTAGGAAATTATACAATAAAAGACATGATAGTGACAAGTATATGTTGAAATTTAAGTCCTTATCAAGAGAGCTCGTCTTAAAAAAGAGGGCTGCTCATGACAGTTATATGCAAGGTTTACTTGGTTGGGGAGGTGATGGATGGAAAAAAAATTACAGTTATGTTAGGAGAAGAAAGGGAAATTCAAATAATTTGTCGATGATAATGTCCGGTGACGGTAAATTAATTAATGAGAAACTGGCCATTGCTAATGAATTAAATGTCTTTTACGGTAGTGTGTTCAATAAATCCAATAGCTGTGTGTTGGACCCTAACGACGAATCAGGGGCTCCCCTGTTCCAAATAAACCAGTCAGCAGTTGTAAAGCTAATACAAAAACTACGTTTCAATGTATCAAAGGGTCCTGATAATATTGTTAGTGAAGTACTTAAACTAGGAGGTAGGGCCGTGGCACGATACTTGGAGGTGATGTTTAATGTGTCCATAAACAATGCGCAAATCCCAGATGACTGGAAAAGAGCTACGGTAGTCCCAATATTTAAGGGAGGGAGCAGACTTGAATTGGGCAACTACAGGCCGGTTAGCCTTACGTCCGTCGTTTGTAAACAGATGGAGCATCTCATTTGCGACTACTTGAGGGAACAGCGGGAAACATTATTATGGTTTAATGATAGGCAACATGGATTTCGGAAAGGTTACTCATGCGAGAGTCAGATGCTATCACTTTTTCAAGACATTAGCGAATCGTTAGACCATGGAGTTTCAGTCGACGCCGTGGTTATAGATTTTGCGAAGGCATTTGATGTCGTTCCGCATGACATGCTACTCCATAAATTAGTTTCGACGAAGATTGATAGAAGAGTAATTTTATGGATCCAAGAATTTTTGACGGGTCGTTCCCAGAAAGTGAAAGTCGAAGGCATATTCTCGGATGAAATTACCGTAACGTCGGGTATCCCTCAGGGAAGCGTAATCGGAACTTTGTTATTTTTGGCGTTTATAAATGACTTACCAAATGGGATTCGCAGTGACTGTCGATTGTTTGCGGATGATTGTGTAATATATCGAAAGATACATGACTCACAAGACAATGCAGTGCTTCAAGAGGACCTGAACCTGGTCTATAAGTGGGTGATTGTAAATAAAATGAAAATAAACACAAGAAAATGTAGTCTCTTAAAAATAGGGAAAGTGCGAAGGCAGGATTTTCAATATAACATTGGCTCGGAAATACTTGTAGAAGAAGATTCTTGCTAATATTTGGGCGTTCACGTAAGGAATGATATGAAATGGAGTGGTCATGTAGGATGTGTAGTTTCAAAATCTTACAAATCCCTGTACTTTGTAATGAGGGTATTAAAAGGAAGTAGTACCTCTGCTAAAGAATTAGGCAATTTGTCACTTGTAAGACCTATTCTGGAATATGCCTCGGCGGTTTGGGATCCATATCAAGTAGGGCTCATCAATGAATTGGAAATGGTACAAAGAAAGGCCGCTAGATTTGTGCTCAGTGACTTTAATCCCAGGAGCAGTGTGAGCCGTATGTTAAAGAAACTTGGGTGGGAATCACTGGAGGCTAGGAGGATGAAATCTAGACTCTGCGCTATGTACAACACGTATACAAATCAACCAGCATGGGGTGAGCTTAGCAAACGATTGGGAAAGCCCACTTACATGGGTAGGAGCGATCATCCTTTCAAAGTTAAGGGCTGACCACAGCGAACAAATTATGGTAAATATTCTTTTGTAAACCGTGCCATTGATAACTGGAACTCTCTACCTGCCACAGTCTTAGAGCCTTTTCCCAAACATATAGGTGTGTTTATGAAAAGACTGACTATTTGTGTAAATACTCCAGTTTAATTGTTGTATAATTGTTATTGAATTGTTATGTATAATTATTTATTTGTTATGTATATACAATTTGCCACCGGGGGACACACCCCCCATTGCAAATAAATGAATGAATATGAATATGAAATGGCGCACCACATTACACAGGAGAGTTTCCATCTTCCGTGAACCACGTCTATTCAAATGGACACCATCACGTCCCAAATTATTCCAATCGTTCCAGCAATTTGGATCGAAATATTCGAGAGCCAACCGATTGCAGACCCAGTTAATGGTTTCATTTACTGAGTCCGTGTACTCGATTTGCGAGTCCTTTCCCTTTACAATTCCAGCTATCACAACTTTTGCTTTTTTTAACTTTTTTCTTGCAGCCATACCTAAATCCCATATTTCACCCATTATGTGATCCGCGGATCTTGAGCTCCTTAAATTGTTTGTTCCTACATTTAGCACTACCACTTTTTCTTCCCTTTCTTCATCCCTGTCTTCTATCTGGCGGACCATTTTTTCTATCCCTATTCCCGGGTAGCATTCAACGGCTGCTCCTTACGGTAGATCTGGTTGCCACAACCTGTACTTGGTTTGTTGCAAGAAATCCTTTAGTCTCGATGATAATCTAAGTGCCAATTTTCCAGATTTTCGATGCTTTCACATCGACAAGTTCTTGGTTTAAATCATATATATACAGTTCATGTGGAACTTTCAATGACGAAGCAATGATCGTTTTCTGGACGCAGATAGCATGTGTTGTTTGTCCTGCAGGTATGATACTGGCTAGTTTTTGTCAGGCTTGACTATCACCTGGTGAAGAGCTTGCCAATGAAGTAATTCTGAAGCGTGGGAATTTGCTCTCCAAGTAGCTTTTCACTGTAAAAGGTACCTCTTCCCCCCTTGTGGCTGGTACGATAAGCTTCTCCATTGGTGCCCCTGTATTGTCTACACCTTATCTTGTGAGAGTGCGGTAAGCTTTAGTTTGTAATTCCATTTATTTCTCCCAAAGGTGTACGTGAGGACAGTGACACCATATTGATTTATGGTTTTGATTACAACCTTGCTATTCAGTTCACTTTAGACTTCAGGATAGCATAAGTCTCTTCAGAGATATGTTTCATCGCCTTCTGTTCTATAGTTTTTTCTGTAGCAATCCTGGGTCATTATAGATATCGTTGAAGTTTATGGATTTAAGGCAATCACCAACCACCACCAATATTCTTAAGACATAATATACCCTTGGTTTATGCTGAATTTGTGGCATTTCTACAAACTCAGTATTTCATTTATTTTTCTTAAATATAGGTTACATTGGGTGGCTAACTGTTTACGACAATTCGTTCTCGTATTTTAGACGAAATCTACTTCTGGTGGTACTTATAGGGGAGACTTTGCTAAATCCGTACTACGGCTAATACCGCAATACTTGAAATATTTTCTTCAGAGGTACTTCGGTGCAAGAGACGAGTTCATCTCTCCAGTTATCTTGAGTCAATTATTTATTTTCTCTTAACTGTGGATTTAGAGGCTAAAAATGCTAACACCTGGTGGTAAAATCGTAAACATCTATATTTGTGAAGTAATTATAAAATCGTATGTATTTCGGTGATTCATTTATGAGGTACTGTAGTGGCAGTAATGAAGCATACTTTTGTATTGTAGATTTAGACAAGGGATCGTGGATTTAGCCTTAGTAGGCAACCATTAGTATGAAAAACCTAAAATGTCACCAAATTAAAATTTCTTCTCAAGTTTTATCAATTGATTTAGATAACACACGCCTGATGAAATTTTAAGATATGAATTTGTCACAAACGTGCTATGCAGTAATTTAATTTCTTTCTTTATCTTGTTTGCCATCAACCCCTCAATATTGCGGATTAAATTGAGTCTCCCCTATGCGATGAAAAATGGGTCCTTGGCATGAAGAACCAATGTGAACCCTGACTTTCTCACTGACATATTTCCTATTGGGACGTGATCACATCATTACTTACGTTGAGGTGCATGACAGCTTGTGAATTGGAAGCGAGGTGCTTCAGAATATTACTGATACCTGTGTCAACAGAGCCATGAATGTAGTCAGGGCTGGCGAGAGGCCGGTGTAGGGGGTGCTACAGCACCGGGGCCCGGCCCGGGCCCAATGATGCTATGTAAATGTTTGTGGTAGGTACAGAATTCTAGGCCCACCTCATCCATTTCAATCTGGGAAACTGGAAATGTGTGTGGCTATTAAATGAACTTGTTTTTTTATTTATACAATAAAAATCACAAAACAAACTTAAGTTGCAAGCTTACTGTTTGAAAAATTTATGTTGGCAATGCTGCACAACAATCTATGAAGCGCATGCACGTGGATTCCCACACCGAGGAAGGGTTTTCCCCGCTGTCCACGCACTGGCCGCACTGTGCTGCGTAAATAATGCTTTGTCATCCACTGTCAGTCGATTAACTAATCCAATAGTAATACGTTGTGTTAGTGATTCGCCACGGTGTGTGTGATTTGTATACGTCAGTTTTAATGGTGGCAGTGTGTATTATTGCTTGATTACGGATTACAGTTTAGAATGCGTATAGTGTGTTTTTAGTGAAACTAACTGTGAGTTGCAATTACAAACACAAATCAGGTGCTAAAAAGAAGGAAGGAAAAAGAAGACAGGGAGTTGAAGGAAAGAGCATCGAAGAAAGGCCAGCCATCGCTTGGACAGTTTTTAAAATATCCTCCTTCATCATCGTCAGTTATAGAAAAATGTAACAATACTAATAGACCCACCGATATTAATAGTTATAAAGTAAATGTTATACAAACAAATGAAGAACAAAATGAAATCGAATCAAACAAGGAAGAACCAGTTCTCATCACTGAAACAGGGACTCCTAGTCCTATTCAGTCTGTGTTGCCTACGAATATTGAATCTATCAAAGGCCACAAACCGCCTTTACCTTTACCAGACAAATATGTTGATGTAGGTGACCCTGCTTTCGATAGCAGCCGAGACTTAAAATACCCTCATGTTCCTTCGCCTGTACAATTTCCTGTTGATTCGGTAAAGTACTCCGTTCCCGTGTCAGTCTTTCAAAAGAAACATACAAATGGTGAACTGATTACTCGTGATTGACTTGTTTGGTGCAAAGTTAAGAAAGCATTTTACTGTTTACCTTGCAGAATATCCATAACGTTGCCCCAGCCAAAACGATCTTCGTTCGCTCTTTCTGAAGGGTATTCTTCGGAAAAACGCTGGAAAAACTCTTCAATAAAGTGCCAGAACATGAGAGTAGTTCCAATCATAAAAGCTGCTAAGTTGAGTGGAAGTCAGAGGTGATCAAATCAAAAATTATAATTCGCTAACGGACTTAATATTTCACTGCATTCAACAAGAAAAGGACAAGTGGCGTGAATTTTTAAAGCGACTTCTTAATTCACTTTATTCCTAGCTGAAAGAGGACTTGCTTTTCGGGGGTAGTATTGATAAAATCAGGAAGCCATCAAAAGGGAATCGTTTGAGAATTTTAGAACTGCTGGCCAATTATGATCCAGTTTTGAATGAACTTTTAAATAGAGTCCACTCGTTTCAAGAAAAGGGAGAAAGAAAGCAAGTGAATTATCTGGCTCATGATATTCAAAATGAGTTTATTACTCTTTGCGCTGCCCAAGTTACGAAGAAAATTTTAGAAGAAAGAGAAATGGCAAAATACTATGCCATAATAGTTAATGCAACACCAGACTCTGCACATGTTGAACAGACTGCGTTTCTTTTGAGATACGATTATTTGACTGAAAATGAAACTCAGCCTTACCAAGTCGAAGAAAGGCTACTTTGCTTTACCGACCGTACCAAAAAGAGTGGAGAAGCCATTGCAGAGCTTATTTTAGATAAGCTAAAGGAGTTTGACATCCCATTAAAAGACTGTAGGGGTCAAGGCTACGACAATGGGAGTAACATGAAAGGAGCGTACAAAGGAGCTCAGGCAATAATTCTATCTGCTAACAGTGAAGCAGTTTACTCTGCTTGTACTTGTCATTCCTTGAATCTGTGTGGAGAACAAGCAGCGGAGAGCTGTGTGGCTGCAGTAACATTCTTTGGAGCTGTTCATAAGTTGTTTAACATATTTAGCTCCAGCCCCAAAAGATGGGAAATTTTGAAAGGAAAGATGCCAAGCACCCTTCACTCGATGTCGAAGACTCCCTGGTCTGCTAGAGCAGACAGCGTTAAACCAGTCGCAGCTCACCTTCCAGGGATAATAGAAGCACTGGAGGCATTGACTGAACTGAGCCTAACTACTGAATGTCGTCGAGACCTTGAGGGATTGCAAAAAATATTTCAAAACCTTCAACTGCCTTCTTCTTGCGTCTATTTGGTTCAAGGTAAGAATACATAGTATATATTATATATATTTATTATTCATTATATACCAGATATTCGTTTAGCAAAGAGGCGTGTAGCTACGGTAATCAAAAATACCAGCGGGATAAATGGTCTTAACTACCAAACAAAATATTATTTATTTTCCTGGTAAAATAGTATTTCTATGACCTATAAAGATATTTCAAACCACATAAAAAACATAAAAAAAACCAACACCTGTCACAAAAATACTAACTATAGTCGAATCTCGTTAAGTCGGCCCTCTTTAACGCGCCCGTCTGCGTTACCCGGACTGGGTTTAGTTGGTTTTATTTTTGTTGTTGTAACATTTACAACTTAGTTAATGTCTCTTGAATTGGTAAACTGGCAGTGTGAGGGCGACCAGTTTTGTTTGACGGGGCAGTACTCTACTCACTATCGTGACGGCGTAGACGATGAGCCATCGCCCATCCCCTCACCCCCGTGCCAATGGAGTAAACCTGTTGTATTCAATCACACCGCATCAACATTAGACTAGCTGATGAGTGAGAGCGCGCAGTGCTATCACTCTGCTAACTACCACGCACCCTAATAAGATGAAGTCTGTCGGTAATCAGTTGACACGTTTTTTAGGTTTTAAAAGTGAATTGCACAAAAGGCAATTTAGTAGTTCATAAACTTTAATACATAATCAATATGTAGAATAATATGGACAAACATTTTTGAATTATTATCAAAAATATTTTTCAAGCCATGAGGGGGAGGGGGGGGAAGCCCCCTAAACTCCCTTGGGTGCGCCACTGATTAGCCAAAATAAATGACTTTTTTCAAAAAATTCATATCCTGTTTTGAATATATTTGTTATTTTAAATTATAGCGACACCGTTTTCATGTAAGAGAACATTGTCAGTTATTTACAAATAATAAGCGTTGGCGAAGGTCTCGTTTTTGTTATCGTTAAGTGCAATAATTTTCCATGCATGTGCAGTATAATGATGGCAATTTAAATATTACTGATGACATGTTTTTAAAATAA
This sequence comes from Meconema thalassinum, assembly GCA_946902985.2. Classification (NCBI taxonomy): domain Eukaryota; kingdom Metazoa; phylum Arthropoda; class Insecta; order Orthoptera; family Tettigoniidae; genus Meconema; species Meconema thalassinum. Next base: position 794,522,344 of record OX336389.2, read on the forward strand.
GAAAACAAACGAATTCTTTCTGTCAGGTTTTAAAATCAATAGACATTGTCAACAGAGTTCTTCAACACCAAGGTGAAACTATGGATGTAGCGGCAAAGAACATACGTTCTTTGATAGAAGACTTGAAAACTATACGTTGTGAAGGTTGGGACCGTATATATAGTGAAGCTGAAGTAGTGGCTAAATATATAGGATGGCCCCTACAACTTGAAGAGGAAGAAAAGAGACGAAAGAAAAGAAAGAGGCAATCTGATGAAGAGGATGGCAGTCATGAAGACAGTAATGATGCAAAAACTAATTTCAGAAATGTTGTGTTCAATGTAATTCTGGACAGTATCACAAGGGACAGTACAGTGCGGTTTCGATCAGTACAATCTCTTTGTAGCGGGTTTTCTTTTTTGTGGCAATGCAATGAAATGGCAGATGAATTAATTTCGGAAAAATCAGCTAAGCTTGTAAGGCGCTATTCTAATGACATAGGAAACGACCTTTCGGATGAGTTACAAACCCTGAAATTAATTTACCAAGCTAACTTTGGTAGCAAAACTCTTACGCCCTTGGACCTTCTCAATAAAGTTAAAACTTTAAATTTGGAAACCCTATATCCTAATCTTAATGTAGCATTGAGAATATTTGTTACCATCCTCGCAACAGTTGCGAGCGCAAAGTGCTCTTTCTTGGTTCTCAATCGCGTAAAAAACGTTTTCCGCTCGACAATATGCCAAAATAGACTTTCATGCTTGGGTGTTTTGGCTGTTGAAACGGAACTTGCGATGTCTACCAATTTGGACAATACCGGTATCATAGATGATTTTTTCCAGAAAAAGGCCAGCGTTAGCCTAGGTTAATATAACTGCTTGTATTGTAGGTTTGTTTTGTACATACTGTATACTGTGAGCTTTCAAAGATGTAAGTTTAAGGTGAATTTAGTGTTTTAATCTTTTATTTCTAACCTTTCAGTTCAGTTTACAAATAAGGTAATGCCCACATTAAACAATCGATTTTAAGAATATTTGGATTGGATTTTTATGTTTAAATAAATACTTATATGAACTGCATTGTTTTTAAAGTAAATGGGTTACTGTTTACTGTTTATTTGCATGACTTGACATTTAAACTTAAAAAAATATGGTTTAAAATCGGTACGCAGGGCCGTATTAGGCTAAGTAGGCTGCAGCCTAGACCGACCAAGTCTCAGGGGCGGGAGTTTGGCAATTCATTCAAAAGCTAAAATGAAGTATTTCAGATGTAAATAATATTTTCCGTACGAATAGAAGTTACTTAAAAATATGTTTTAGTCCTTATACAGTTCTTCCTGCCTTAGAAGAGTTAAGAACTATCTGCGAACTAGTATTTCTGAAATACGGTTAAACTCAATTTCATTACTTTGTATTGAGGCAAATACAACAAAAACACTTTCAAATGGGGACATTATTAACGAGTTTGCCATTAAGAAATCTCGTAAGAATGCGATGTAAATTTGAACTCGAAGATTACGTGGGGTGAGTTGTTTTAGAGAAGTTTGTTTATTTTTCTACAAATAAACCAGTAATCAACTACATTTTGTGTAATTTCATTTCACCATGTAGGACAACTTAATTCAAATTGAACACAGTTCTTCAATTACGCAAAAGATAGTAATTAGCATTAAAATATACAAATATGTGTAAAATAGTGATCTCTGATCTTCAAGAACAAATTAATTAATTAAGTTCGAAACACATTTCATTTTTAACGAATCTTAAAAGAAGTAGCCTAAGTAAAAAAAACAAGTAGATAACTAATTTCATTATAACATTTATTATGTAAGTCATTAAATTTGTAGTATTTTTCTAAACTAAATGAACTTTATGTTTAAAAAAGATGAAAACTCCAATGAACTCTATCCTTTTGTTGTGTGAAACAAATGTATTAAGCAAATATGAACTATTGAGGGGGCGGCAAATGGACTTTAGCCTATAGGCGGCATACTCTTAAATCCGGCCCTGTCGGTACGGTAATGCATTTTATGGAAAGTTATAAATATATGTTTTAGTCCTTATACAGTTCTTCCTGCCTTAAAAGAGTTAAGAACTATCTGCGAACTAGTATTTCTGAAATACGGTGAGTTGTTTTAGAGAACTGTGATTAGTGAAAGTGGGTTGCACAAAAATGCATAAATGGCAGGGACCCGAAATATCCCCAGAACCGGGGCCCGCGACCGCTCCCTCCGGCCCTGAATGTAGTACAGGGTAATAGTCACTGTACACAGTGCAGATGTAACACCTTCTGTTCACTGCCTGTTCAATAACTTATTTACATCCCCGTGCCTTCTCGCTGCAGCCTTTCTATTTCTCTACTGCGATGTTGACAGGTATCCGTAGATTTTCTCTGTGATGCAGGAAGTGAAGCGTTTTCATACGTTTGACAAGCATATTGATACGTGTCGTCTCATTTCTGATACCACCATGTGTCGAAGAGACTACATCGTGGCCGATCTGACGGACGGGTTTGATCTGGAACGATGTAGTCACTTCAAAATACGCGAATTTCACACTCGCTGATACTCACCTCTTGGCAAGATTCGTCACAATCAACCAATTTCATTCTGAACTGTCGATTTTGATGTTCTAGAGTTATGTATCCCGTCCAGGGTCGAACCCCAGACTCCATTCTAAACTAAAGGTTATGGTCATTCTTCCTATAGAAGGAACACCATTGCCCAATGTATTTCTCAATATGCTATTATCAACGTGTTAACTGGAACAATGCTCATTCTAGGAAACAAGGAAATGCTTCCTTCACAAACATGTTATCTTCAACACATGTGGTTTACTATCTATAGATTATTATTTATCAAATACTTCCTAGAAGGACTAAGGAAATGGCCCTGTACATTTCCTCATATGATTACTTAATCTGTTATTTCCAGATGTATTAACAGCAACAGCTATGAGTGATCAAATTCACGGAACTGTTATCAAAGACATGAGTCCATATCCTGTAAGATATATATTTCCACATACATGTTATCTAGTACGCCCCTCCACTGTGACGCACTTTGTTATGAAGGGATTTTGTATAAAAGACCTGGGCTGAGAAGCAAAGGCTCTCTTCCAGTTACAGCAGCGACCAAACAGGTTGACTGTCTGGTGTTAACTTGTATATATTGGATTGTCAAATATTAATAAATACTTCTACAAACTAACCAACGAGTTCTCATTCATAGAAAGCAGATACTACTCATCAGAAGTAAGAACCACGAGACCTACTGACTTAGCAGTAGCGACAACTTCTTAGTACATCACTAAAGAAGACTGTTAAGCGACAAACTTAACTGGGGGCCCGTCCTGGATAGGTAACGATTATCCTTGCCAGATAATCTACGAGTAAGTTAGTACAGTGTTCTGACAAACCTCACAAGGAGGCCTTTCGTCACTATACTAGCGACACCAAGGTACCTATCTTCAGTACTAGATGCAGTCATCGTTTCTATGAATCAGCCAGCAAGCCAGGAGTGGTACTGACAACCTCAGGGAGGCCTTTCGTCCACAAACGACTTCGCCAGCTTGAAGGAAGCAAGTTAGAAGTGGAACTGACAACGTACCAAGAGAGACGGCTTTCGTCCACAACCAACTTTGCTAACTTAACGGAAGGAAGGAAGTTCGCCGACAAACGTTCCAAGAAGCTCACGCTCCAAGAAAACGCCTTTCGCAACAACCGACCGCCATCGCCGTACGTGCCGACAACGCTCCAGAAGCGCTTTCCGACCACACGACGACACAAGAGAACCAACCGACTCCGCAGTTCCAAGAGGATGCAGCCAGCACTGATCATCTTTTCTTGTCTGTAAGTCAAACTCCAAATAATACCTTATTTGTGAACTAGAGTATTATTAGTAAAGCATGGTTCAATATTTCAAGTAACAAATTGGGAGAGCAACAACAATAATAATAAAACCTAAATAATACATTCTTTCCCTTTCAAACGAAAACAAATTACAGTTAACTTTAACTAGTAGAGTTTGCCTTGTCATTTCGATTTGAATTAAAATTAATAAACTTAAAACAAACAATAAATACTTAATAATAAATATTCATGACTTTCAAGAGGAAATAATTTAGTGGGCTCTAATTAGCAGACCTTACACTCTTTATTTACTTTTGAATTAATATTGTAACTAAACAATTAAAACAAAAAAAAAAATAAAGTTATATCATTTCCTAACAAAAGTGAGTTAGTGCAGCCCATACTGGTCTTTCGCTTGTCACTATTAGAGGAATTCATAAAATAATTTAATATTTATTATCATCATCAATCATCATCCTCATTTCAGAAGGCATATAATTAATTTTATCATTTAACTAGTTCATATTGTGGAGAATCTAAACGAGATATCCACATATCATTAATTTTAGATTAATAATAATAATAACTTATTTCCTTTATTGTGAAAACCTAACCGGGGCTCTTTCACATATATTTTGATTATTATTAATAATAATAATAAGTTATTTCTTTTATTGTGAAAACCTAACCGGGGCTCTTTCACATATATTTTGATTATTATTAATAATAATAAGTTATTTACTTTATTGTGAAAACCTAACCGGGGCTCTTTCATATATATTTTGATTAATAATTAACACTTATAAGTAAGTAATTAACTTTTAAAAGTAACCACTGTTACAAAATTTAATCTAGCAAATTAAATATTTATTATAAACAATTTTGAAAACCGTCTTTATAAATTCAAACAAAATGCCTGAAACCGAGTTACTTTCAAAATTCGAATATGCTCAGATACAGCTTTTGCCTGAATTTAACGGCACTAATTCTTGCAGTCTTGACTATTTCTTAGCAAGAACAGAATCGTTTCTAAACACTCATAAGAGAATAGCGTCAGCTACAAACTCAGTATTAATAAATGACTTCCTATTTAACGTCATAAAGTCAAAACTAAAAGGTGAAGCGTGTAGCATTCTTGACTTAGAAGCCAACAGTACTTATGAAAAATTTAAAGATAAACTCATAAGAAAATACGGTAACGTCAAAGACGAGAGACTTCTCATCCAGGAGATCTCTAATTGTTTCCAGAAAAGATACGAATCATACAATGACTACCATGATAAATTGGAAGGATTGACTTTGCAATGCAAACGCTTATGCAAACTCAATTACCAAAATCAAATTTTGGAATTGAAATTAAGAGAACTTGAAGAGTTAAGCCTAAACACGTTTAAAGCAGGAGTTTTGTAACCCTACCGTTCATATTTAAGATATGCACAGATTACAGACCTGAATCATTGCCTCAGGTTATGCAGGTCTTATGATAACGATCGCGCCCATGAAGATTACATGGACCAACTAAGAGGAAAACTACCTCCTAGCAAGTTTCCAACAGCTCGACCACTAGGCCACTCAGCACACAATCCATTCTCGAATTCAAACCCCGCTCCACCAAGGAACCCATTTAACCAACCTTTCATGCAAAATCAAACCCACAGACCCTTCTTTAAAGATAAACCACAACCAATTTTCGGACATACTCAAGCTCCGAACACTCAGCCTTTCAAGCCACCAAACTCCATGAATCGTCCTTACCCAACTCCCAATAATATTGGCCGACGTTTCACACCCACTAACCAGCAAAGATTTCCACAGCCGATGTCCGGTGTTTCAACCATTAGAGGTAATCTGAATGCTCACTTAGAACCTTCAGAAGACATCGAACAGGAAGCTTTAGGTCCCATACAGCAATCACTAGAGTATGTAGATGAGTACAACATACAAAACTACCCGAAATAGTACGACACTCAGTACTATGAATATGAGTACGATACAGAGGAACAGTCTCAGGATTTTCGCTTGGCCCAGCCATCAAAATCGAAGACTTAAATAATTTAGGTAGCGCAGATTTCACTCAATTAGATGCAAAGATTGACTACGCCTCGAACCTAGTCACTCTCAACAGCACAGACATACCGTTTCACTTTCATTCTTCACATAATCAAGTGAATCATTTTCAACCCACGGTAGATACAGCTAACACTGCGATTCCCGTCAATATCGAAAAAGAAGAAGAGTATGTTCTGAATTTTAAATATGGTGAAATGTATCTCTTAGATGCCAAAACTCACCAAGCCATACAGCCCACAGAGAGACAACTAAAACACGAGTTTAAGGAACAAATTTTAGTTGAGCCAATGGAAATAAATTCCATTACATACGGTAACATTCAAGAATATCCCCACACAAAACCAGGAGAGTCTGATAACGTCAAAGACAAAACTAACTATGTCGCAGACGCACTCTCTAGAGTAGAGATTAACATGGCTGATGAAGCAGCTTCAATCATTGCCATCCCCGGAGATGACACCTACCAAAATGATATGGATAATGAAACTGTCCATTCAAATCAGGCAGACCCCATATTCACATTGAAAATATCTGAACGGAACTTAAACAAAAACCGCAATCAGATTATTGTAAAATATGGTAATTATCCTAAGGTACTTAAACAAAACCTGTTTAAAAAATGCACCAGACACATAATGATTGTCACAAAGAAGAATCTTCAGGAAGATTTAGCAAATCACCTCCTCAAAATAATAGTAACCTCAAGCAAGTACGCTACTTATTTTGACGATATCACTCTCGAGATCCCATTCATCAGGGCATGCCAGAAGCTATTTACTTCTGAACTAATCATTATCAGGTCATCCAAATTCTTGGAAGACATTGAAAGCCCCGAAACTCAGAGACAGCTGATTTCACACTATCATTCTGAAAACCACAATGGTATAGTAGAAACTTACGAACATCTTAAGACCAAATACTACTGGCCTCATTTAATAGAACAAATTAGGACAATCATCAATCAATGTAACCTCTGTCAAAGAAACAAATACGTGAGACACCCTAACGAGGTATCGAACCAAGGTCCCGTCACCGCCGATCACCCTTTCTCTCAAATTCACATCGACACGTTTCACTTCGAGCAAAGTCGCATATTAACTATAATTGACATTTTCTCAAAGTATGGACAAGCCTACATTTTACCAAATGGTACAGGTCTGGCCACACTAAGCCAATTACAAGTTTACTTTTCCCACCATGGATTCCCAAGGAAAATCACACATGACCAAGGAGGAGAGTTCGAAAACAATGTCATAAAAGAATATTGTAAAGCCACGAACATCGAATATCACGCTACTATCCCTTTGAATTCTTCATCTAATTCTCCAGTAGAAAGACTGAATTCGACCCTTCTAGAGAAACTTCGTATCTCCAGAGATCACGATAAGTTCACTCCGCTCTCAGAGCTCGTGACCACCATAATCACGAATTACAATTCTTCAATCCATTCCACTACTAAACAACCTCCTTTCAACGTTCTATACGGACCCTACTATAAGGCTTTAGACCATGTCTTCTCGCCATGCCCCAAAATCAATGAATACATTGAAAGACAAGGAAATCAGTTGAAAATTGTAAAAGAGAGTCATACTAAACCAAACACCGACACTTTCAATCATAATTACCAAATTAATGAAACTGTCTACGTATTAGATCCCCTCACCAGAAACAAGAAATCAAAAAACCTGTACAACGAAGGTATCATTACCAAAATTGAAGAAAACAGGGTATACTGTAAAATGAGAAACGGTAAAACTCATGTAAGGAATTTTCGGGACATTAAACCAAAAAGAAAATTTCTTATTCCAGATTCCTCCCTGGATATGGCACCATCATCACACAGCCCATCCAGACACAAGGATTCTATGCCGACTCATTAGGACCAGCCTTAATAATTAACGATTATCACCGGTTCATGTTTCATTTCAATTTAACGAGTTTAAAAGAATCTTATAATAATATTCAAGACACTATCTCAAGTCTCGTATCACGAAGCAATAATACTTTTCCTTATCTATTATCAGAATTAAGAGAATCAATTAAAGAAACAAAAAAGGAATTAAATAAGTTACTACCTGCTATACCTAGAAGTAAGAGAGGTCTTATAAATGGTTTAGGTAGTATAATTAAATTCATATCAGGTAATCTAGACCAAGATGACCTAGACAACCTACAAGAACAATTAGAAGCATTAAAACATAGTAACGCCAGAGAAATTAAACATATTAATAAATTAATATCATTCAGTAACCCCATTGATCAAAAGTTCTATAATGAAATGAACCATGTAAACTATAATATGAAGGTAATTAAAGGTATTTTACAAGAAGAAGACTTCAAGATTAACCTTCTGGAACATCAACAATATGTACTCTTGTGTTCGAACAAATTAGATAAAATCATACAAGTATTGCAAGATACTATTAGCTTGTCATTTAATGAAATGACAAATATCATGATGTTCTCCCAAAAAGATTTAACAAATGTTGTAAAACATTTACAACTAATCTACCCAACAAAAACTATAATTCATACTGACCAGTATCATCAATTTGAGAACCTTAAACTGTCAAAAACGCAAGTTCTCATGATGAACGAAGAAATGGTTGTAATATTATATATGCCAATCACTGATGCTAAAACTTATACATTGTATAAAATTTCTCCTGTACCTAGCAATAATCTAATATTAATCCCTCCGGAAAAATATTACTTGCAAGGACCTACCTTAAGGTGCTTGTATAAAAATTACTCAATATTACGCATGTATACTCTTTAATACTAGAATAACTTCATGTAATTTAACGGACACTACCAGATGTCAATTTGCCACTGTCAAAAACGAGGTACAACTATTTCAACCACTAAATAAGAAGCATAGCCTTTTCTCTAGTAAAAATCCTCAAATAATCTTGCAAACCTGCCCAGAATCTCAGAGAACTATAAAATTAGCAGGATCATATGTTATCTACTCAAATGAGTCTTGCCCTATTACAAGTATGGGCATAACTTTGCAACAGCAACCTACAAATTATGTGCACCTGTTTCCACTCCTGTCAACTCCAAATGATCCATACGTTAAAACCGAAATAAATTTCCATTCATCCCACCTCGATGTGAAAGGAATGAAGTTAGATTTAAAACCCATTCCAGAATACAATACTAAAATGAAAACTTTTTTGTCTGTGAACACAAGTATTATAATACTTATTTTCTGTGTTATTATGTTAATATTTAGAACAAGAATATATCAAGGTATTAAATCTGCAAAGAATAGATTTAAGAAAATTGTTATCGAGGACGATAACGAGCAACAAAGGGTGGAGGAGTTATGTATCCCGTCCAGGGTCGAACCCCAGACTCCATTCTAAACTAAAGGTTATGGTCATTCTTCCTATAGAAGGAACACCATTGCCCAATGTATTTCTCAATATGCTATTATCAACGTGTTAACTGGAACAATGCTCATTCTAGGAAACAAGGAAATGCTTCCTTCACAAACATGTTATCTTCAACACATGTGGTTTACTATCTGTAGATTATTATTTATCAAATACTTCCTAGAAGGACTAAGGAAATGGCCCTGTACATTTCCTCATATGATTACTTAATCTGTTATTTCCAGATGTATTAACAGCAACAGCTATGAGTGATCAAATTCACGGAACTGTTATCAAAGACATGAGTCCATATCCTGTAAGATATATATTTCCACATACATGTTATCTAGTACGCCCCTCCACTGTGACGCACTTTGTTATGAAGGGATTTTGTATAAAAGACCTGGGCTGAGAAGCAAAGGCTCTCTTCCAGTTACAGCAGCGACCAAACAGGTTGACTGTCTGGTGTTAACTTGTATATATTGGATTGTCAAATATTAATAAATACTTCTACAAACTAACCAACGAGTTCTCATTCATAGAAAGCAGATACTACTCATCAGAAGTAAGAACCACGAGACCTACTGACTTAGCGGTAGCGACAACTTCTTAGTACATCACTAAAGAAGACTGTTAAGCGACAAACTTAACTCTAGTAGTTCACGCAGCTGTCATGTTGACTATATGGAGAATATTTTCTTTTGCCTTGGTGGTACAAGGCCACTTAAATGGTCCTACCTTGTCACTAATTTTTGATACCATATCTCTTAAGTAATGAGAGATTTTTTGTATGTTATAATTTCAAGATGGCGGTTGTGAGTAATATTGGTGTTCATATAGTCATAACGTTAGGAACAGAGGGTCGTTATTTAAATCTATCTGAATGCCAAGTACTGTGATCATTGACTCATTGAAATTATTCGGCTGATGAGCAAGACACTTGCTACATAAGGGTATGTTGTTCCACATTTTGGCAGAGATCCGATGATTAGTTTAGTCATAATTTGATTTAAGCTTTGACCATTTGGGGATGGCAATTTTTCTTCGTTAAGATAACCGTGATATAAAACTGGAGACTGAGGTGCCATTTGCTAATGGTACCGCTGTGCCTAATTTGGTTCAATTTGGAGACGTTATGTTTTAATTGATTAGGTGGAAAGTCATAGAGACATACACACACAGACATTTGGCTCGTGTAGATCTCGTAGGTTTACTTTCATCTCTTACCAAACGAATATAGGCTAATAGCCTAGATACTCTCGATCAGCTTTCAGTTCCTCTTGACCGGCTGTAAGTTATTATTCACAGAATTTCTGTTATTTTCTTCAACCAAAATTTAGCTTCATTGTCTTGCTCCTAATGAGTGGTTGAGAGCCCAAATTGTGTAACTCGTTTAGAATAACAGACACGTCTGACCTTTGTCGCCGACAGTTGCAAGGCTCACTTCCAATGCTCCACACACTGGCCCTGGGCTACACCTCCTTGCCATAAAGGAGATACGTTCCTGCGTTTCCGAGAGGGCTCTCAACGGCTCATTTCTACAGTCATAACAAGGGGCGTGGTGGCTCAGCGGTCTAGCTGTATGCCTCTCACCAAGGCGGTCCGGGTTCGATTCCCGGTCAATGCATGTGAGATTTTCGAAGTGAAATGCCATGTCCTGTGGTTCGGATTCCACGTAAAAAGGAGGTCCCGTGGCTCATAATCACAAGATTTACGGTCACGTAAAACTACAATCACCCTCCCCCTACAGTCATAACAATGGCTATAATAATAGCAATAATAATAGGCCTATTAATAATTCACTATGCACGCTACCAGTTGAAACCCCACTTCTGACAACAGGTGTGACGGGATCCAGTGTTCACATTCTAAACCGAACACAATTTGTAGTATGCTTTAGGAATGACTAATTTATTACCACTACTGTAAAGAATCATTAACACAATCCTCACACAGCAGGCTGCTAAGTTCACTGTTCCCTGCTCAGTGATGCTCCTCCGTGATGTTCGTGCCTGAGTCCCGCTCCGTAGTCCCTGTCAGTACACGCCCCGCGTAGAACACAGGGTCTCCAGATACTACCTTTACCAACGCTCCTGTCACAAACTCTCCTCACTCCACTGCACTATCTTTATCCGGCTGTTTACAGCTATCAGTCACTGTTGGAAGTCGACTTGAATTGAATTGAACGCTCTCCGCTGGCCTTTTAATACCTGATAGCGGGACCTCTGGTAGTTTCTCGACTATCGCAGAGCTATTGTTTGACGACACTCTGGAACGAATTGTCTCACGACTCGTCTACTCGCATTTCCAAAACAGAACTATCTGGTACTGCTCGGGGTGTCAGTGACCTTGTATAACTCACAGAGGCCTTTGCTTAGAGACAGCATCGCTGCTGCCTGCGGGAAATGTGGCTCGGGGAATTCTGACTGACAGCCGGTAGATCTGTCGCAATATTATTGGACGGAACTTATAACGATCTGTACTGTTTCCTTTAATTAATTAGTATGTATTTGCATGACACTAGAATACCGATATTGTTTTATAGATCTTCGATGAACGTGCTGAAACATCATCCATAGTGTGCATCTAGTGGTATTGAATGTAATCAGTACCTGGCGACTTCCTATTCTGGGTTGCGGCAATTCCTTTGCCCTGCTCTTCGCGTGTCACATCAACCAAGTCCCATAATATTTTTTCTTCCTCACGCTTGATCCATTGGGTGTTTTGATTGTGCTGAGTATTTTTTGAACATGAGGAGGACCAGATACGCTGAAAAGTTTCATATTCAGATAATCATTCATTTCCTCTTTTGGCCGTTATTTACCCAACGAAAATTCATCTGATTGGAGGTGAAGAGTCTACTTAAATCCATCCTCGGTTGCGATTCCTGGTAGCATCGATGTTATTATTTTTGCCTTGGAGTTGAGTATCTGCGTAAAGGTGCTCAATGTGTTTGTGATCTGGAGGTTATCTGGATTGAGCTTGGCATGTTTTTTGGAATTTCTTTAAAGTCTGAAGATGTGTTCTGCAAGCTTGAATCACTCTATCCTTTTATTTACTGCAGTAATTAGCCTTTATACTGTATTTCCTAATATCTTCAACCTTGTGGGATGCATTTTCTAAGCTAGGATGTGATGTGGTCCTTTAGGTTTTCTTGCACTGGTTTTACTTTACCTTCAGCCAATCATACTGCAGTAATAGCTGCACTATACCAGATGAATCAGCTGCCCCTAAGAATAGCCTAACTAGCGTGTGTTATCAGGAAGGTCAATATTTCTCTGCTTGTATCCCGTATGGTACAAATGCACTACAAGCATATCTCACAAACGATACTGAACACTATAATTTTTCCCTCGATGAGACTACATTCCGTTCGAATAATATGATGTGCCTACAGTTAATTATTGTAGTACAGCATATCATCTGAATGAAGATGTTGTGCTAGGTGGCTGGGTATCGAAATTCATAAATATAACGCATAAAACTACGAGAGCGTTTGAAATAGCGAACTGGAGGAGTAATGTTCTCTAAGAGGATCTTAATACAATTAATGGACCAGAGGAGAAACAATTCGAATCACCATTGGACAACAATTTATGCCACGTTGTGCAACGTTATGACGCTTCAATCTCATGTCTTTGTATGACGCAGACACGACGCCTTACAGGGTTTGTGCGCTACCCACACTGTGCTGATATACGATTGGATTGAAGTCACTTCCGTCATTCGTCATATGTTAACGTGCTTCTTGTTTACTGGCAGGCAGGAGGGAATTTATTGCAGGCACTACGTCTGTATCGGGAAAGATACCCAGACAAGTGACATCCGACTGCAAATGTTGAAAGAATTTTACGAATACCAGGGATACTTCAGATGGTACCCCTCCCCCCGTCCAGGAGAGGACCATTACGTCTGGTGAGAATGAGGAGGCTGTTATGGACGCAGCTTCCAATAACCCTCACACGAGTTTAAGAGCAATTGTACAACAGGTGTACATCAGCCAGTCATCCTTACAACGAATATTGCATGCGCATCAACAGCTAAACCAGAAGCACTACGGACGAGATTTTGAAATTCGGATGAAGTTCTGTCAGTGGCTGTTACAAAATGTGGAATATGATGCAGCATTCATACCGAAAATCCGGATCTTGGCCGAATCGAGATTTCGTAATAATAGTGCCATCGGCGCCATAACATAAATTATTGGACTGTTGACAATCCCCACTTGTGGCCTATCAAGTGCAATGGGGAGTGAAGGTATGATATGGAATCTTAGGTGATCGCCTTATTTGACCGTATTTCTTTGAGGGCAAATTGACAGGCGCATTTGATCTACACTTGATACGCCATGAGCTCCCACTTCTGCTGGATAATGTGACCATTGGGGAATATTTAATTATATGGTTTCAACACGATGGAGCTCCATCACATGGGTCAGTAGCTGTCCGCAATGATCTCAATGACAAACATGCAATAAAATGTTTTGGAAAACCCGCCAGGTCACCTGATTTAATGCCATTAGACTTCTTTCTGTTGGGGCATTTGAAACAAGCGGTCTCCACTTATCAGCCAGATAATCCAGAGTGCCATCGACAGCTCATCGTCGAAACCTGTTGCTCAATAATACCGGCCATGCTACAATGCGCTAGAATGTCCATTTAGCGGCGTGCGCAGATGTGCATATGACAAGCAGATCATCACTTGGAGCATTTGTTACCATAACTAACAATTGTTACTGCAGTTTGGTCCTCCTGCCCCACCTAGCCATCGCATGGTGGAGCAGTTGAGAAGGCCCAACCACTTCCAAAAATGGGAAGATGAAGAGTGAGAAAAGGAAGTCGTTATGGGGGAACAAATATAAGATATTGTTACGGCTGTGAGTTTGTGTCATCGCTCGCCGCTTGAGTCACAACTGCCCCAGGGGCTGGGCTGTGGCATGCCTCCCGTATTGCGTGTGCCTTATGCAACAGGGCTACTAAGACAAAGGGATAGTCCAGAGGATTCGTGACTGGACCAGCGATGGAAACCTCGAGAAGCCGTGGACCCTGGATGGATCTAGAACCATTTATTGAGTCACCGGCCTGCTATATAAGAGTGACCCGTGAAGCAGTTGTGGTTGTTGTGTTTTACGAGCTAGTGTGAGCGTTTATTCTGAGCGACAGAAGTGTGGTGACTTGCGAAACCCCTAGTGTAGCGGCGAAGTGAGGAACATACAGGGGACTGCCGTGTTCTGAGTAAGTGTGCTTTCACTGAGTGTCAGATATTGTGGTGTCGAAATTAAGTGACATTGTTTCTCCCAGCTGGTGAACAGCGCGCAGCAAGTGCTCGTAAGTACTGTAGTAGGCCCACATTAGAAAGAAGTTGCATGTAGTTATGTCAAGGCCACTAGGCTCATTAGCGGCAGGATTAACTTCTGTGGTTTGTTGACAAGTGAAAGGGGCAAGAGCTCTCCACAAGCAAGAGACTTTGTAAACTGGAGTAAGGTTCCTAATTGCTTGTATTTGCTGATTAGTGTAATTTTCTGGCCGCAATAAAGTTAATTACTTCTTTAAGCAGTAATTGGTGTTGTGCTTCCTACCCACCGTAATCCAGTTAACAAAAGTGCCACTAGGGGGCTGGCACGTATTAACTGGTGTCAGAAGCCGGATTACGAACTCAAGCACAACACCTGACGGTCCTGGTTTCAAAACCCGAGCAGGTCATTTTCTCTAATTTTCCTGTGAGTGCATGCCCTTTACAAGGCAAACAACTAAAATGGAGGCGCAATTGGCAGCATTGCTAGAAAAGTTAAATGGCATAGAAGACGGCCAGAAGAATTTAACCAAGGACCTAACTGCCAAAATGGAAGACGGCCAGAAGAAGATGGAGGATGGCCAGAAGAAGATGGAGGATGGCCAGAAGAAGTTAGCGGAGGACCTGAAGAAGATGGAGGACGGCCAGAAGAAGATGGAGGACGGCCAGAAGAAGTTAGCCGAGGACCTAACTGCCAATCTAGAAGACGGCCAGAAGAAGCTAGCGGAGGACCTGAAGAGGATAGAGGACGGCCAGAAGAAGATGGAAGACGGTCAGAATAAGTTGACACAGGACCTGAAGAAATTAGAACTGGGTCTGCGTGAGGAAGTCACGGCAGTGGAAAAGAAGTTCGACGCCTTACAAGTGGAAGTTGCCGAGCTGCGCCAACGCCCGCTGATGGGGGTGGAGGAGAAATTCAACGCCTTACAAGTGGAAGTTGCCGAGCTGTGCCAACGCCCGCTGATGGGGGTGGAGGAGAAGTTCAACGCCTTACAAAAGGAAGTTGCCGAGCTGCGCCAACGCCCACTGACGGGTGTGAAAGAGGAATTCAACGCTCTACGAGAGGAAGTTGCCGAGCTGCGCCAACGCCCGCCCACCGTTACACCGGGAATATCAGGAACGGGACATAGCAGAGTGACGCCCCCAACCTTCGACGGAAAGGTCCCGTGGAGCACCTACTTACGTCAGTTCGAGGCAGCCTGTTCCATAAATAACTGGAACAACACAGAAAAGGCTACAGCTCTCATTGTAGCGCTGAGAGGCGACGCCCTTAACGTCCTTCAGGCCATCCCGACTGGATCCCAGGACTACGCCGCACTGATCGCCCATATGGAGTCCCGATATGGAGATAGCCATCTTTAGCAGGCCTACCAGATGCAGCTCCGGACCCGGGTACAGAAGAACGCGGAAACCCTGCAGGAGTTCGAGATGGACATCGCACGCCTCGTAAGGCTCGCCTACCCAACAGCGCCGGCCGACTTTCTGGAGCAGATAGCGACGCAGACTTTCACCGACGGGCTACGGGACTCGGACACTCAACAGGCGCTGCGACTCGCGCGTAATAAGACCCTGGCAAATGCGCTGAGCCACGCACTTGAATTCGAGACGGCAAAACAGGCATCCAGAATGCACGCGCGGGTGCGTCAAGTGGACGTCGACGAACCAGCAAAAACCAACGAGACCAAGCCCCTGGCCGACGAATTGATGGAGGCGCTAAGCCGTTTCTTCGATAGTCGCGGCACCACCAGCAACGACACAGCCGGAAGACAACCGGAGAGGCGGCCTGGAAGAGGACTACCGACCTGCTGGGCCTGCGGTAAGAAAGGCCACCTGAGCAAGGACTGCGGTGATCGCCGCCGCCGAGGGTATCCGACGGGAAATCAGTCGTCTGAAAACCGCGCGGCCCAGGGAAACGAGTATTAGCCAGCCTTGGGGGGCAAAGGTTGGCTTGTGACAGTCGTCAAGCCCCGGCAGTCCAAGTGCGTGTGACGAAGTTACGGAGGGACAATAGCAGCCTGATGGTCGACGGAGTCATCAACGGAGTGAGCTGGCCCATGCTGATCGACACGGGAGCATCGAGGACCATCGTCAATCCCACTGTGATCCCGAAGTGGACAGTGCAACCCACACAAAGGAACCTCCAGCTAATAACCGCGACCGGAGAGACCGCACCGGTACATGGCGAAGCATCACTGGAGTTCGTCATTGGTCGACGGGTGATAAAGCATCCAGTGCTTGTGGCTGACGTATCAAACGAAGTGATCATCGGACTGGACTTCCTGGACCAGAACAACATCATCTTGGACCTGAGTACCAACACTCTGCACTTCGGAGGTGAGGAACTTGCTTTGCAACCAGCACACGAGGCCGTCACCGCACGACGAGTAAGGCTGAGAGAGGACGTCATCGTTCCCGCCAGGACGAAGGTCAGCGCTGCCGTAATTGTCGACGGAACTGCTGAGGGAGTGGCGGCTGTCATCGAGCCAAAATATGAGGACATCCAGACAAAAGGATTGCTAGTTGCCAAGACCCTCATCAACACGACGCCTCGGCCGTACGTCCACCTGTCCAACCTGAACGACTACGATATTACGGTTCACCGGGACACCAACCTAGGAGTCTGCGAGCCCGTTACCTGGATTGCCCGCATCACAGAAACGACGGACGGACACCTGCAGACGGACAACCGAAGAAGACGCGCCCTGCCAGAAGAACTACAGAAGCTGTACCAAGGATCCCAGGACCATTTAGACGAAGAGCAATCACGCCAACTTCAGGACCTGCTACGCGAATTCCAGGATGTCTTCTCCGTGGGGAGCAAATACTTCGGCAGGACAAGCTTGGTCCAGCACAGAATCAACGTTGGGGACAGCGCACCGATTAGGGCCCCATTCCGACGTGTCCCGCTCGCCAAGCAAGCCGAAGTCGACCGGATGGTAGAAGAGATGAAGGAGCAAGGGGTGGTCGAGCCATCACATAGTCCTTGGAGTTCTCCGGTCGTGCTTGTGAAGAAGAAGGACGGTTCCACCATGTTCTGCGTGGACTACAGGCGGGTGAACGACGTCACGAAGAAGGACAGCTACCCTCTACCCCGGATCGACGACACGCTGGACACCATATCAGGGTCAAGATGGTTCTCCACCTTGGATTTGAAGAGTGGCTACTGGCAGGTGGAGGTCCACCCTAAGGACCGCGAGAAAACGGCGTTCTCTGTGGGCAGCGGGCTCTGGCAGTTCACCGTCATGCCATTCGGTCTCTGCAACGCCCCTGCGACCTTCGAAAGGCTAATGGAGTCCATTCTGAGGGGACTACACTGGAAGACCTGCCTGGTATACCTAGACGACGTCATCGTTCTGGGAAGGAGCTTCGAGGAGCACTACAGCAATCTGAAGGAGATCTTGTTGTAGCTACGGGTTGCCCAGCTGAAGTTGAGCCCCAAGAAGTGTCAGCTCTTCCAGAAGCGGGTCCAGTACCTTGGGCATATCGTCTCCGAGGAAGGGGTGCGCACCGACCCAGAGAAGACCGCAGCTGTGAGGGAGTGGCCAGTTCCGAAGGACACGTCCCAACTACGAAGCTTCCTGGGACTCTGCACTTATTACCGTCGCTTCGTGAGAGGATTCGCCGACATCGCCAAACCTTTACATCGACTGACTGAGAAGGACCAACTCTTCACGTGGACAGCAGAATGCCACAGTGCCTTCGAACAACTCAAGCAGGCTCTGTGCACCGCGCCTATTCTGGCCTACCCCTGACCTGGAACAAGGTTCATCGTCGATACCGATGCCAGCGACTTTGGCATAGGGGGAATCCTGTCGCAAGTAGTGGACGGCGAGGAGAGAGTAGTGGCCTACTTCAGCAAGGCCTTGTCAAAGCCAGAAAGGAACTACTGCGTCACCAGGAAGGAGCTGCTCGCCATCGTGAAGACCATTGAACACTTCCACAAGTACCTGTACGGGCAAGAATTTCTCATCAGGACCGACCATGCATCCCTGCGGTGGCTCCTGAACTTCAAGCAGCCCGAGGGTCAACTCGCGCGGTGGTTAGAGAGGCTTCAACAGTACAACTTTGAGATTCAGCACAGGAAAGGCCAACTGCATTCTAACGCCGACGCCCTGTCACGAAGACCGTGCACCGAAGACTGCACCTTCTGTGCCCGAAGGGAGGAGAACACCGGGATACTGTGCCGACGGACTACTGTGGAACTTCAAGGGAACTGGAGCCGCGAATCTTTCACGCGGGCACAAGCAGAGGATGATGACCTGGGACTGATAGCCGAATGGAAGAGGGCCTGTGTCCCCAGACCCGGGTGGAACATTGTGAGTGACTGCAGCCCAAAGTTTAAGTCCTACTGGGCACAGTGGGACTCACTGATTGTAAGGGATGGCCTCATCTGCCGTACCTGGGAGAGCACCGACGGGAAGACATCTCGGGAACAAGTCGTCGTTCCAAAGGCTATGACGGAGGAAGTCCTGAAGGAAGTTCATGGAGGATCATCTGGTGGACACCTAGGGATAAAGAAGACCCTGGAGAAGCTGAGAGAGCGGTTCTACTGGATCGGATGCCGAACAGACGTGGAGAACCACTGCGCGAGGTGCCACGATTGCGCAGCCAGCAAGGGCCCAGGACGAAGACGACGGGGTCCACTGAAGGCCTACAACGTGGGCGGCCCCATGGAGAGAGTGGCCATCGATGTTGCTGGGCCATTCCCGTTAAGCGAGGCAGGGAACCGCTACATATTAGTCGTCAGCGACTACTTTACCAAATGGCCGGAGGCGTATGCGCTCCCTAACCAAGAAGCCGCGACGATTGCAGAGACCCTGGTGAAAGAATTCGTCAGCCGGTACGGAGTACCCCTGGAGCAGCACTCCGACCAAGGGAGAAACTTCGAGTCGCAGGTGTTCCAGAACCTATGCCAGCTGCTGGGAATCCGGAAGACAAGGACGACGCCGCTACACCCTCAGTCCGACGGGATGGTAGAGCGATTCAATCGCACCATCGAGAACCATCTCCGAATAGTCGTCAGCGAGCACCAGAGGGATTGGGACAAACATCTTCCACTATTTCTCCTGGCCTACCGCGCCGCCGTGCATGAAGCCACCGGGTGCACACCAGCCCGGGCCATGTTTGGGAGGGAGCTCCATCTACCTGTCGATCTTGCCTTCGGCCGACCTGGGAATGATCCGATCCCGGTAAGCCAGTATTGTCAAGAACTGGTCGACCAACTGGAGGACGTGCACGCGTTCGCGAGGAGGAAACTGCGGATCGAGACCGACCGAATGAAGACCCGATACGACCAGCAGACGGATGCCGGCGGATTCCACGAGGACGACCTGGTCTGGCTCTTCAACCCATTACGGAAGAAAGGCCTGTCACCCAAACTTCCGAAGTCCTGGGAGGGCCCGTACCGAGTCGTGAAACGGATCAACGATGTCGTCTACAGGATCCAGCGGAACCCGAGGGCGAAGATGAAGATCGTGCATCGAGATCGCCTGGCAGCCTACGGAGGGACACAGACGGACCAATGATTGATCGGGACGATCAGCCTTTTTAGGAAGGGGGTGGTGTTACGGCTGTGAGTTTGTGTCATCGCTCGCCGCTTGAGTCACAACTGCCCCAGGGGCTGGGCTGTGGCATGCCTCCCGTATTGCGTGTGCCTTATGCAACAGGGCTACTAAGACAAAGGGATAGTCCAGAGGATTCGTGACTGGACCAGCGATGGAAACCTCGAGAAGCCGTGGACCCTGGATGGATCTAGAACCATTTATTGAGTCACCGGCCTGCTATATAAGAGTGACCCGTGAAGCAGTTGTGGTTGTTGTGTTTTACGAGCTAGTGTGAGCGTTTATTCTGAGCGACAGAAGTGTGGTGACTTGCGAAACCCCTAGTGTAGCGGCGAAGTGAGGAACATACAGGGGACTGCCGTGTTCTGAGTAAGTGTGCTTTCACTGAGTGTCAGATATTGTGGTGTCGAAATTAAGTGACATTGTTTCTCCCAGCTGGTGAACAGCGCGCAGCAAGTGCTCGTAAGTACTGTAGTAGGCCCACATTAGAAAGAAGTTGCATGTAGTTCTGTCAAGGCCACTAGGCTCATTAGCGGCAGGATTAACTTCTGTGGTTTGTTGACAAGTGAAAGGGGCAAGAGCTCTCCACAAGCAAGAGACTTTGTAAACTGGAGTAAGGTTCCTAATTGCTTGTATTTGCTGATTAGTGTAATTTTCTGGCCGCAATAAAGTTAATTACTTCTTTAAGCAGTAATTGGTGTTGTGCTTCCTACCCACCGTAATCCAGTTAACAAAAGTGCCACTAGGGGGGTGGCACGTAACAATATGGTTAAATGGGAAATACTCAGTATGTAATCCAAAAGCACAAATACAAGGTGTAAGGTACAATATCTTCTGAAAAATGTTTCTTTAATATTATTCAACAAATTAATATTAATAGTTTCTGTTTTAATTAAAAGTGAATTTGACTAGATATATTTGACTGAGAGTACTCTCGCTCTAATAAATTTTTAGCCTAAGAGAGGGGTTTACAAACCCACCAAATTAATAGTAACACTAATTGTGGCTAAGAATACTTGTTACTAAAAAGGAAGAAGACTGCTGTGGCCATTGAACAAAGAGGACCAGTAAGTGAGTAATGATTAACAACATTTGAAATGGAAGACTTAAGTGGCATCAATTTTCTGAGGTTATCTCACGCAAGAACTAGACCAGCAGATCTCAAATATGACTAAAGCAAAAATGTCTAGAATGATAGTGACTAACAATAACTCAGTTAAAATTAATCGAAAGTATGGATATTAGTATTAGGCATGAGTCTGCCGGAGCTAGCAATTGCATTAGCTAAACTGCAGTTTACCGTTAGCAAACACTTTTTTGGAAAGTAGGCTAACACCCGGGCCAGTGATAAAGCTGTATCACAGGTATACTTGAATTGAATAAACTGCCATGTAAAATGAAGGCAGTAGCTAATATATGAGATTAGTTATACAAGAGTGAAATGCAAGTACATGGGGCTAGGTCCAAGCTTTGTTAATAGGCGAGACCTTGATCATAAAAAAGCTAACATAATAAAGGAACTTGACATAAGTAGCTTGATTAGGGCACTCAATGGCTAGGCTAAATATGCAAGAAGTTTCTAATATTTGATTGGCAGAAAACCACTGTGGTCAGATACAAAACTGGACTACACGAATATAAAATTGAATAAGAGTTTAAATTGGTTGATTGTGAAAAGATGATTGAAATAACAGCAACAAAATACATGAAATTGAGCTGCAAGAGATAGTTGCAATGTATACAACTAGCAAAAGGGTTAAGCAGGGTTAAGGCAGGTTATATAAGGCAAAAGGGGTGAAACCTTATATTTAGGAGTTTCAAGATGACAAAAAGAAAATGAAGCAGAATAATTAATATTCTTCAAGAGACTGGGTAAGAAATTTTGGTGGAGGGAATGCGGAAAAACATGGATAGGTACAGGTAGATAACTTTTGCCAAATGTTGATCTAATTGCGGAAAGACAATGTGTAATGGAGCAAGTGAGAAAGAGGAATTATGTTTCACCAATAGAATCTGTTCGTTTAATAAAAGCTGTTGCACTATGAGCTTGGAAAAGTCTATCTTCAGTCAAAACCCACATGCTACTTCAAGATAACAGCTTCCTTAAGAAGAACAACACGTCCGTCTTTTTATGAAAAACCTTGAAGGTAATTTCCCGCGACGATTTTTTTTCCTTTGCCATAAATAGTGGCGAATGAAATGTAGCAAATAATTTTCTTTAGAGCAATCAAATAGCTTCATTAAAATGTCGCGTAGCTCAAGAGTGTGAAGTATTTTGAACAGTAGACCACTGGCAATTAGGAGGTATAATGGGTCCGGAAAGTTCTCCCGCGTAGGATTAGAATTTAACCAACCAAAATATCCCACGATGGGGCTACTAGTAAAAAAAAAAAACTATTTGGGTGTATGTCTGTCCTGCAGGAGAAAATTAGCGATCAGAAACGCGACATAAAAGTCTTTGTTCGAATTAAACAAAATGTGCCTCGTTTAGAAGATTGAAGATATGTACACAAGCAATGTATTGCTTAACTTTTCATGATGTTCTTGTAGATGATAAGAACCATTTAAGAATAGGCTCGAGATGGAGAAGACGGCTAACAAACCATTAGCACGATGATTACTCCCTCCATGAAGTAGGCCTACGAGGTGAATTGAGAGCTCGGACTTAGCACTCAGTGTGACTGATAAGCGAAGAGTGTGTCGGAGGGCGACAGTGGCAAGGGAGAAGTGGGGAAGAAATAGGGTGAAGAGGGGGAGGAGGCGAGGGGATAAGGAACAGTAGAGCAAACATGAAAGAAAATAAATAACACTCAATGCTTGAAATTCTTCGATGTTCATGTGAAGCTGGTGGGATAAGTATGAAGTTTGGAGATCGACCTCTATTAGCTTGTTGTAAAAGCCTTTACTGGAATGAACCATCATGATATTTGCTGAAGCACAGGAGCGCCTATAGGACGCATTTGCGCTATCATAAACTCCGTGTGTACAGTGGGAGACGACAGTGATGCCATAATTAACCAAATAACTGTAATCAGACTGAACAAGAAATAATTACGTGGGCAATGCAAATTTGAATAATTAATAAATTAAGATAATGCATCCTTTGGTGGTTTAAAGAAAAAATTGAGGAAGAAACTAGGAAGAAGACAAATTCTCAACGAGGAGATAATTACATGATCCGGTACATTCCACATGGTATTCCGACCCTGATAATACATCGCCACATAGGGCCACATACATACATTCGCCGACAATTTGCATACAAGACGATATTTTACGATCATTACGAGATGGCAATAAGCTAAATAAAACTTGAGTCAATAAAAGGAAGAACATCCCTGTCCCATATTCGGCATTCTCACATGCAGGACTGGCCCACCATCTAGTCTGGCATGCCCTTACCACAGGAGATATACTGCACCACGTCAAACTGCCCGCAGATTACAGCTTAAGTGAGAATTTCAAAACGGTTCTATATCAATTTCATATTTCGCAGACATGTTATTAATATCTTAGTACACCAAGAGGGCACACCCATGGTTTCTGTTACATAATATTTTACAAAACAGTTTTCTATAATTGTGTAGGCTGTGAATACAAAGCTATCCGCTGTACCCTGTTGAATGTGCGTACGAATGTGCGTGCGTCTGTGGGACACAATGCCATGTGATAGTAGTGTTGAAGCGTCATAATGTTGTAATACGTAGCCAGGAACTTTGGTTCGAAATTAATTCGAACGTTCGCTCCTCCAGTCCATTAATTGCCAATCCAGTGCTTATCTACATGCGCTACGCCTCGCGTTTGATGGAATCTTGTAAAGAGAACATCCTGCTGAAGGTTACTGCTCCAATTTTTCTGTTTCAGACGCTCTCCACGTCAATATATCGTAGTTTTATGCGTTGATTTCATTATCGTCTTGGAATACATTTTTAGCCTATTTTCATTTATGAAAAAAGTAGGCTTTTGAGATCACCTTTTGTCCGTTTGCGTGTGCGTCCCCCTAATAAAATCTAAATGGCTAGAGCGATTTCAATGAACTCGACCGTGCCCTTCAAATTTCAATACCATTCACCAATCGAACTTGGTGGCTGCGCGAAATATTTCACTGGCGTCCTATATCTCCGCAACAAAAACAGATATCACTATGAAATTTTGTATGGTGATGAAAGGTACTGTACCCGTGGCCCTGGTTCAGTCATGTCATTTGGAAGTTTGAATGTAGCGCCACGCACAGACTTTCAAACATGCGCCACTTGGAAGCGAGCCAGTCCGCTCCTAGAGCGCGGATTCACAGCAAATGGCAGGTAACCGAACAATCCAGAAATATTAATGATTCTTATCTAGTTGCATAGCAGGGAAGAGAAACGCACTGTAAAATAGCCACGAATTTTATGACTATTTGGCAAAAAGAATCAAGTACATCGCACAACGCGTTGAGGAGATATTAACGAGAGAATGTGAAGCGCATTACGTCATTGAGATCACACGTCACGCCGCTGGACAGTATAAAACAGCGATCGGAATCTCTGTAGTCACTTCAGTTCAGTGCAGCTCAGGTCAGCTCAGCTTAGTTTACGTGTGGAACGATACCATGCCCTAGTGTGCCAAGTGTGATACCACCCGCCGAACATCTGACTCGAGAATATTCCAGTACAGTGCGGAGTGCTGCTAGGCCACGCACGCCTCAATTGGGAACTCGGATGGTTCGAGAAAATTGTATTTGTGCGGAACATCGAATTGGTGTGGAACATTGAATATTACGCTGAACAAGTGAGTGACATTATATTTTATAAGTTGTTTGGACTATTACACTGTAGTGTATTTGAGATGGAATGATTATTATTAGTGAAGAGATGACTCTTGTGAACAGTGAGCATATCCTATGCTGTGGAGAGACTTAAAGATGATAACCTATTATGTGGAGCTTGCAGTAGAAGACTTTCCCATCTTATTTAAAGTATTTTCACGTAGTGAAGAATGTCGTGAAGTAAGGGTTCGATCCAAGCAATAAACTGTACTGGTTACTCATTGAGGACGCTTATAGTGAAATATATCACGCATTTTGGCCTACGATTTATACTCGAGTTAACCAACGTGTGCAAGGACATTGAAGTGCACCATTCCACTGCAAATTATAGAATGTGAGCGGAATATTATGGTCATCGAATAAAAATTGCTAAATTATTCTATAATATGACTATGGGAATGCACTAAACACGCCAGCGATGGGTTAGACAGAAGGAAGAAGGAGACCAGTTCCAGGACACCAGGAACCATGTGATGGAGT
Source organism: Meconema thalassinum (assembly GCA_946902985.2). Lineage (NCBI taxonomy): Eukaryota > Metazoa > Arthropoda > Insecta > Orthoptera > Tettigoniidae > Meconema > Meconema thalassinum. The sequence goes on from OX336389.2 coordinate 794,547,762, forward strand.
ACTGGCGGAGGTCTCTGCCATTCGATCCAGGCAGTCAGGCAGTTGTGGAACCATACTTCACGAGAATGAACTTGAACGATCCAATTCATCCCCATACAGGAGGCCGGATCGAGATCCTTCAGCATCATAATGTAATGCCATATCATGCCTTGGTAGTCTAGTGTATAGCGTAGTCATGTGTATTCCAAAACTTTAGTCATGCTTATTTCCGTGATCTAAACCTTTAATCATGCTTACTGGCGTATTCTCAAGCTTTAGTTAGTTATTTCTTCTACGTATTCACAGCCAGTGGTTGGCAGTTCTAGATCATTCCATTTGACTACGTAGCTTTTGATTATTGAGTAATATTAGGATTATCTTCCGAGTGTGACAATTTTGCGGAGAGCATCGAAGCGTAATATGCGCCTCGTGATTCATAACCATTTTTGTAAATCATAATAAATTTGGATAGTTTGAGTGATTTTGAACAAGAATTTTTCACAAATAAAGTGATTGTAAAGTTGATTCACACATGCAGTGAAAATGGTAAATCATGAATAATAAGTTGAGTAGAAAATTCCAGAGCAGTCGTGACATCTATTTGTGTGGTAAAATGTTGTATTCAGTGGAGGCAGGTATTATCCTCAGTTGAAGCGGACATATCGGGGACATGGTGCCGACATATTAGATAATTATCAGGCCTCAAGCTTGGTGGCTTGAGTGTGTTGTTGGTGAAATAGGATTTTTTTTTGAAAATATTGGAAAGTTGTGGTAGTTCTGAATTATGCAGATATTCTGGAGAAATATGATTGCACAGTGTATTTGAAAGTATAGTTTTCTGGATTTTTATGTCCGACCTTGCTAAACTCATGCTACTCATATAACATCAGGTGATACAGATTGCAAGGAGTATTTTCTTTTTATGATGAGCTTAAGGTTTTCTACAGTCAAATCAGTATTTAAGCAAACATGTGTTTGAGACAGTTACTAAATGTAAAATCAGTGAGTTTTTTTTTTTGGAATATTAATTTGTTGATGAAATTTGATTTTTCATAATATTTTACAACATAATTGATCAGTGATAAATGTGACCCTATCCAATAACAGTGCTACGAGATTGAACCATGTGATAATTTAGAAAATGTGAAACCAGTGTGATGCGTGATATGGACACATTTGGACATTTATTTGGTCATAAGACTCTCTATTCTCTAAAGTGATGTGTTATTCATTAAGTACGGTATATGATAGTAGGAATCTCAGGGCAAGAGACTCCCATTATTAGCTGCCCTAGAAATTTAGGCAGTAGTGCCATGTTATTTTTTCTTTTAGTTAATAAAAGGTTATTATGAATTTTGTGCCATTTTTAATCCTTCTTGTATTTATACGGGGATCTCGAATTCACTTCGCTCTATTCGCCCATACCCAGTTTCCCCCAAGATTTTCCGAGTCTCGTGCTCAACTGTTTTCGAAATTCTCGCATATGTGGGCATTGGTCTCCGGACTAATGGACAATACTACTGGAAGTTCATCTATTGAACTTCAATAAACATGTTAAGTGCAAAACGAACATGGTGGCCAAGCTAATTTGAAACATTTTAATAGACTTTTCTCGCTATTGAACCAACCGAACGCAGTGAAACGTTGTGCAGCAAATGTTGATACACATTGTAATGCACTGACATCTTATTTAGTTCAATTGTTTATTTAACCTCAAGATGGCAGCTGTGCAAAATTTCGAAATAAAGTTTTAATTTATTGTGTCCTAATCATGCAATCGAAGAGAAAGTTTGAATAATGCACCTACGTAATAATCTACATCTAACGGTACTTAATTCTATGCCATATTTCACTACAATCCAGCATGGCGACCATCCGAAATATTTAGACGGCTCTCAATATCTACGAATTTATTTCGGCAATCAATCTGATATTTTGTATGTTGATAGAGGCTATTAACTTAAGTTCAAATATGGAATTTTTAATAACCTGGTATGCCCAAATCCAACATGGTGGTGACGCGAAATTTAAGTATTTAAAAGGATTTTTCTCGCGTCTTTTCATCCGAGCGCTCTGAAACTTGGCACGGTATATCTTCATACAAGCCTTAATATACTGATGTCTATTTTAATGGAATTTTATGAAAACTTAATAATGGTGGCTGGGCAAAATTTTAAATTCTCGTTTCCTAGGTAAGACCAGTAGGATATATGAAAATAGGCTATCTAGTTCATCACGGAAGTACTTGTTGAAGATTTTAAATTTAATGCTTTTCAGTCCGTCAACACAAATGCAATGGATGTCTCCCTAATCCTAAAAAATACTTCTTGAGATTAATAAATAATTTGGATGAACAATTTCGATCATCAGATCCTTTACACTTAGGCTATACAAGTACGCGGGTGATGGTACCTACAATATATATACTTATTTACAAGTACAGTTATTATAAATTAGTGCAACTTGTCATTGATTTCTTCATTGTTTTTATTTTATTTACTTTGTTAAAACATTGTAAGAGGTGATTCACCATTAAATTTGAAATCTGTGATTTTAATGAAATGGTCAGGTTAGAGTGGATTGTGAACTTAGCTGATTATTTGAGAGATGTGCAGCCCGTTCCCGTGAAGCAGTTATCAATCACTGTCTTCACTGAACTGGTAGGAATTTCCCATGCAATCTCGTTATCTCTTGCTCTAAGAGGCCTTTCCCCGCATTCCTGTATATGATCTTCCGCCAACGTAACACAAGATGTGCTGCAGAGTATAGATCATCCTAATATGGCGTATATTACTGTATTATGGACATCTTCAGCAGTTAGAGGCGAATTTTAATTCTCACGACGCGTAAGCTAAACAGCCCACTCTAAGCGCATCTGGACTATTGAGAGTGTCTTGTATTCTTAAATACTGCCGTTAATGTTGGCCTTGGTTTATAGAAGAAATGGTACAAAGTAAATCCTAACCCTTTAACATGTTTCTCTTGTTGACCCCTTATGAAGCCTGGCTGCAACGTTATGTTGTTTCTCGTTTCTTACGTGGGTGATTGCCAGTGCTGTAAAGAGTGGTGAATTCCCCATGAATGAGTGTTCGCTTTGACTATTATAGTTGTTTATTTTAGCTATGTGTACCTCGATTGCTTCCTTTATCATATAGTGCAGCTTGAATCAAATCTTGCTGAATAAGGACAGTTGAATGGTTCTTCCGAGAAGTTTTCCCAAATCTATCTAAATCAATGTATATATACATAATTAAGGTATTACGGAATATTGATGGTGATACGGACAACCGCCTGATCTGTAGTAAATTGATGACTGTCAAATTTGAAGGCCTTATTTTAATAGTGGAGAACTCCTCTTTTAAAATGAAGGGAGTTATCCTCTTTCTCGTATTCATACATGTCAATTTTCTCTTATTTCAAGACTGGTACAAATCCAGATAATGTTTTCCTGCAACGGGAGTGCACCACAATGCATACTTTTGCCGCTCATTTATATTGAAGGCACTGTATATGAACAGTAACAAAATAGGACTTTTACCAGTGTTCAAATAAGGCATTTATTCAATGTGCGGGAATTGCGGTCTTGCTAGAGAAAATAAAGGTGATAGAGCTTAAGGATAGGGTTACAACATATAATAATCTTATGGAAATTATTGGCTATATTTTCCAAAAGATATATTAAAAGGTAGCAGAATATATTAAATCTAAATGGCCAAGAGGCACTGCACTACAGTAAATAGCAACTATATGTTTAAAAACATTGCATGTGCACATTGGGAAATGAGCATAGCCAGATAAGATGAGAAAATCAGGCTGGTACGTAACATTTTAAAACGAATTTCCAAATTTGGCTAAATTAGAAAATTTTCTCTATATGGGGCATTTTGTGCAGGTAACTAACAAAGCCAAGCAGGCAAAGGAAATTTAAGAAAGGAATTTCAGTTCAATTTGAAAACATCAGATCAGCAAGCCAACAATCTTCCTTTCCCTAGCACAATGACTGTGTACGATGCTGTAAATTCTTACGTGTCAAGTTAGTTCATAGTAATGCATACCCAGTGCCTTTCATGATTTTAGGACTGTATTTCTTTTTCAGGGCCATGTGTGGCAGGAGTAGTTGGTCACAAAATGCCACGGTACTGTCTTTTTGGAGACACTGTCAACACTGCTTCTCGAATGGAATCAAATGGACTACGTAAGTGTTCTCAAATGTTCATTTCAGGATCATTGAAATAATTTTAACTTCCCTTACAACATTATTTCTATTGGCTGACGTAGTTTCACTACACTCAGTTTTCTCATGAGAAAACTTCACATATAATGTTCTCATAGTCAGCTGGACTCACTCACTAAATGAGTATTAGCTTTGAGGTCAGTAATGTATTCAACGTATATATTAATAAAATCACACAAGTATGCACAGGTGATTTGTGTGTACATGCAGCCTGGTCTACTACTGGGGGTATCTGACCTACATTTTGGTGACCTCGGGTCTGATCGCTGGCAGTGCTTGATGTTATCATATACGTACAAAGACGGGATTGGGTTTTCCTCAGGCTCATGACGTTAATGCAAGGGAAAATAGGTATGAGAGAAAACAAGATAACGGCTGTAAATGTAACATCGATCCCTTGTGTTGAACAAGTATGACGAAATTGATTCATTGAAGGGCTAACTCTTCAACAGTTTCAGAATTACTGCCTATATTATTGTAGGAGATTGCACATCATATAATCGCTATAAACACACTTAGAAAACTCGGCTCTATCAGAGAACACAACGCTGTTCTGACCACTGTAGTGCATACAGCAATATAGGGGAAATACACAGCGCCCCATCCAATCCCCCGCTCTCGTTAATACCGTTGCATCAGCTGAAGATATGCTCGTTCACTTTAATTATGATCCTTGACAGGAATGAACTAGTTTTGTACTATTACCCGGACAAACTGCAATGACCCTTCTTTGTGAGATTACAAGATAAAAAAATCTCGTTGCATTTAAATGTCTTTTATTTGTAAAGGCAAGTTATTCAATTACAATATTCTTATTTATATCAATTCAGACAGCATGCAACAAAATAGGACATTGGAACTAGTCGGTATGGTCGGCAATCGCTACAGTCCAGGAATGTCACTTACTCTTTCCTCAAATATTTGTTGACGCAATTGTTGACAATCACTTCTGCTTAATTTTCACGGAAACGTATTGTGTTACAGTGGCGTGAATTAAAATTCTGGATACGTTAATGAGTATTTCACACAATTCTTAATAACATTAGTAAGGTATCACTGGATATATTTTGTGTATTTGAAGTATTCCTAAGTGGTAACCTTGTATACTTCTACAAATAGAGCTGATGAAAAAATGAAAATCCACAGCCTGCTTCCAGTCTCCGACTGGGTCAGGAATGGAATGAATGAAGCCCCTATCTAGCGGCGAGGATATGAACTGTGCCGGCTGCCGAGGCCTGACGCACTCCTCTGGGGCAATGATTAAATGAATGACAGATGAAATGAAATGATGGTGGAGAGTGTTGCTGGAATGAAATTTTGACAGGGAAAACCGGAGTACCCGGAGAAAAACCTGTCTGCCTCCGTTTTGTCCAGCACAGATCTCACATGGAGTGACCGGGATTTGAACCACGAACCCAGCGGTGAGAGGCCGGCGAAATAGAGCTGATGATTTAATGCAAAATAGCCCCATGTTTACTTAATGAAGTTTGAGGAAGAAAGCACTAATGGGTATTCTCGTAATAATTAGCACTATCATTGTCGAAAACAATAAATCAGCTAAACCTAATACCGCCGTAAATAATAAGAAATACGTTACTGCTGGTTCTTAGAGTATATGGGCAATTTTACAGTGTAACTTCAGTAACTGACAACTGTTGAAATTACGCATTTCTCTGCTGATTATATAGGTACAGAAGTAGTGTCACGGGGTGACCCGTCCCATAGCGGGGTGAGACGTGGGAAGGAGAAAAAGGAATTGTATGAGTCTTTCGTGCAAGTGTTAACTTATATTGTCATGGCTAATTGGTTGTGGTTTCATTATACAGCAATTGTGAAGAAACACAGTCATAGTGGTTTAGTAGAGGAACGATTTATTATTATGTTCTGAGTACCTATAACATTGGTCGGTGCTACACTTTCTAGCTATCGTGGGTAATACTAATACCACTCGGGCAACCACGTCAATGAATACAAGTACACAGATCACAGATCAATACAAACAATACTTGCGTTTGTATATTCTTTCGATTTTTCCCTTCACCTGCCTTGTTACGACAAAAGTAGCCACTAGGGCAGAAAGAGATGTTATAGACATTATGTATTGATCCTGATTCCTGTCAATGGTATATTTACGTATGATGTGCGATGAGGCAAATCAATTCCTCTGATGATCCTGGTACTTAGAAAGGAATATTGAGTCGTGTAGACTACTTCCGTTCCTAGAAGTCAAAACGATCGAATCTACTGTACAAGAAGAAGAGAAAGACAGTATCGTCGATTCTCATAAGTAGACCTTCCTTAAGAACCAGCATTTCTGTAAACACCAAGTGGTATTCTCATATTTCATTTACAAAGTAGCTCTGCCTACTTTCAGAGTAAGGCAATGAAAGTGTTTTGCTACATGTTGTCGAAAGAATGTAATTGAAGCTTTCCTGACAAAACCTTGCTAATATACTCTATTGTATCACCTATAGATGAATATTCTATGTTCACAGTACACAATGTAAAATCACGGAAACTGTTGTACCTCTCGCCTCCAAGATATTTCCTTTATCAAAAGAAACGTTCCCGTAACTTACCTAAGAATATATCATTCAAGCTTACAAGAACTAGGACCTATTAAAAATGTCCTGATCTTACGGAAATTCTGTTCTCTATTCACGTACATACTATGTACCGGTACCTGTAGTATGTCCCAAAGATCCAAAAAAGCAACAACATAAAATGTTATTTTTTAAATTGGTAAATATACAACAACTTATACAAGTGTGTTCATCCAATTCGTCATATTATTTGAGTTAAAACACACCAGAACAAGAAGAAAGAATATTCACAAAAACGACGCCTTCGCATTTCGAGAAGTAAGGTGAATGTATTACATTACAGTGTGCTTCCCGTCTTTATATTTAGATACTGACGATGTGCTGTGCAACAGGTTAGTTACTGACAGATGCATAGAAAAGCAGGTAGCACATTGTTCATTGCATTTTTAAAGTACGGTGGTTGTATTAGAAGCTAAGCCCTATATTTAGCATGTAAATACATTATTCATATTTGACTTCATCACCATGATTTGGCTTGCTAGTACGCACTACTGTTTCCCTCAACGCTCTTCCCACAGTATACCGCTGTTTACATAAACAGGTAGGAAAAAGTGGGGACAACGGCTCGCACACACCAACATTCAATCGCTTCATTTTGAACGGCTTGTATTGACGATAAATATGAATAAGAGCATCGTGTTTAAGGAGCAGGTACCATTTCAACCTGAGACGATTCCTCAAACCCAGTTAGGCCTACATCAAACTTTGTGAGGTCGAGTTCATTGTGAGTGTTCCTGGTGGTCAGTGTGGTCCAGTGTGTAGGAAGAGTAAATTCGAGCATTCGTGAGGAATTAATGGCAACGATTTATTAATTTCACTTTACACGATTGTAAGGCGAGATGGTATAGGTCTCACGCATGCCCGGCATCTATGAATTGTGTTTAATTTCAGTAGGTTTTGAATATGAGACGATGCCTCAACCCCAGTTATATCAATTAGAACTGGTCAAAACCATTCTAGGACGACCGCAGTGAAAAATGGATGTAACCAGATCTAAACAATGTTTCAATGACAAAATAGCAATAGTTTGGAGAGAAATGCAAGAGAACGACAAAGTGAGTATTAGAAGCTGACGGGAATAATGTTTCTCCATTCCAAACCGTCCCAATGTGTGTAGAAGTTCATCGATGGGGACGCCAAGTAATCATCTCCCGGAAATGGCCAGGCCAACCTGTTAGTGTGTGGACAGTTGTGTAACGTACATCAATTAGCCACCTGATGAGGACGATGTGATGGTGGCATATTTGCGAATTAGAGAGTGAATGTGGAGTAGGGAAAATCTCCACCACTGGATTATCTGGCAGGACAGTTGTACAGAAATAAGTGAATCATGTACTCACGGAATTGCAAAACTGGATGCGATATGAAATATACGATGTAAACCTAGTACCCTATTAAAACAAAGGTAACTACATCGCTTAGAGTAGTGACCTTTTGGTCAGGGCGTGTGAACCCAGTTTCAAACAACAGTCCGCAGAGCGACATGATGCAGAATCGCACAATATTAGTATTTACTTTTTTTTTCGCTAATGATGTGAGGAGAATGTTTGTGTGTCATTACATTCACCATTAAAATACAGTGACATTAACATACTTCAGAGATTTCGTGCTGTGGCAGGCACACTGTGCTATTTGGGATTTGCAACCTGTTCTTGAGGATAATAGGATCATCATCCACGGCAACATGCAACAGTGAGTGTAAAGCAGCTGCTGGCGCGCAGGGGATCAGAATTACAAGAGTACTTGCCATTTTTACCAGAATATTTTTTCTATGTGTTTTCGACCTACTGTATCAAGGAAAGAGTACTTGGTGGATGGTCTTAGACATGAAAGAACAATATAAATGTTGTGTGAACTGATGACTCGATTCAGACTTGGTGTAGAGGATGATGAAACAGGTGGTATTCGGGTACTCCCAAAACTCTGGGAACGTGTTATGGGTACTGCGCGAGAATAAATTGAAATCTTTACGGCACTTCAACGATATCTAAGGCTGTATGTCCAGCAATTCTAATGCCACACTGGATCTTCCACCTAGCTTAATACACAGGAGTGGCTCAATGGTGTTTGAATGTGTGTATGGATGATCTCTATCCACATTCTTTGCTGTATCCATATCCTCTTACTTTTAAATGCCAAATTAACCATCCGCACTTGTCAGACGTTCAAAATGAAAATGATTTTCCATGTGGTTCTATATGGCTAGTTTTTGTGTAGACATGTCAAGTAGCATCACCACATCTTTGAGTCGCAGAACAATTTCACCACTGAGAGCAACCTGTAGTGAGAAGCTCTTTATAAATTGTTCCCGTTGGGTGACTGGAGCTTCGATACATGGACTTCCACTCTATTTCTCCTATAGTCACCGTCATGAAGTAACAGAAAAATCATTCAAAGAGTGTAACTACAATGCATCAATCAGATTATGAAAGGTGTGGATTGATAATCCTCATTTAAATGCGTAAATGCATATGCAGAAAAGAATTACCTTCAAAACTATGTCTGAACAATTGATTGAAGTTGCACATCACAGTCTCTAATTCCATACGACTCTATTGTACCTGGAATTGTGGAGAATTGGTTCTAATCAAGATTAAGTTCGAAAAACAAAGTTTAATAGCGGCTTTCACCAAAAAAGTTTAAAACACCACTTCTGGTAGCAATATACATTATATCTCAGGAACAGGGGCTAATTAGTGATCGCATTATGGCTTTCCTTCGCTATTCGAAAGAATTCCAGTGAAAACATGTCCATGATTCGATTTGTTTGCTTAGAACAATGAAGACAAGAATTTGCGGTGAGAAATAATTAGAGTGTTTTGCAATCAACGCAGTCAGATGCAGAATTATTATTGCGTGTCGCCGTGGGCTGGGGCATGTCTCGGGAGGAGGTGGTCTGACAGATCCATCAGCTGGCAAGACAGTTCCCAGACCCGCTCCCCTCTCGCTCCCCGCATTGACTGCCACAATAACACTAGTCATATGAGTCAGGTAGGCCATTGGCACGCAGGCTACCAGACTGTTCTGTTTCCTGAGGCCGCTAAGTACAACGTGAAATATCGAGAGCTTTCAACAAGGAGGGACTCGATGCTACTGGAAGTGTTTAACATCGAGAACCTCCCAGGCCAGGAGCTGATTGCATATATACCAGCGGAGTGAGAGTCTGGATCAGTCTTTGAGTGAGAGTCGGTCTGAGTTGAGTCTAGTCAGTCAGTCTACTGAAACAGCGGGGAAACATATCTGCCAGGGCGCAGCATTGAGTCGGGACTGTGAATACTTGGTGGTATCGCGGTGCTTCGTGGGAGACGTGGTCGAGGATCCGGGTCGACAAGGGACGAGCAAGAGCGCAAAAGAAGCAACAAGAGGACTCTGAAAATAAATGAAGCGGCAAGTGCCAGGCTGAAGAGGATCTGTGTAGACTGAACGTGTAAGTGTAAGCTGGGACACAGTGACGACTCATGGACAGGGTGAAAACTGTGGAAATAAATGTGAAGATAAATAACGTAGACAGTAAGAGAGGAAATAAATGTTGACTGTGAGATACACTATCTTGCATGCTAGTGTAAATAAATAGTGTCTAGCAGTTTGTATGAAGTGAGACTCAGTGTGTGTGTGCGAGTGAGTAGGCCTAATTTATTTTAGTGTTAATTAGTGTAAGTTATATTTGTGATAATTAAGAATTAGTGCACCATAAACCTGGCCAGTTATATCACGAACCCTAAAAAAGTAGAGGAACTGGTCTACAAATGGGCCATGGTTTAAATATGGGCTAGTGTATGGTTTAGGTCTGATGAGTGCTGCAGTCGGGTAGATAACATGTGAACAGTTAGTCTTTGATAAAAAGAGTCTTAGGGGAGCAGTTGGTGGGAATTAGCCGAGTGGTTTGGACGCTGTGCATTGTTTCGAGGGATTTCGCCGACTTTGTCGTCTTGAAATATTTTACGGGTATGTTTGTTTTATTTTCTGTAGGGTGATCTAAGTAACTCATAAACATATTGTTCAGGGCACCAGGTAACTGATGCTGAAATCCTCTATTTTCGTAGATTTCTTACTGAGTAGTGTTTTGTAATAAGGCCCAGGGCATCTAAAAGCGTGGCTATGCTATTGGTCTAAATAAGGGCTAGTGCCTGTGGTTTAAATATGGGCTAGCCTATAATTAGACCACATTTATTTCCACATGAAACAGAAAGACTAATCATGGTCTTTTTGGTTTCAGCATACCCAGAAGTACACCAATATTTTTTTTTTTAGAGTGCCATATCCCCTCCAGGGACATAGGCGACCTGGATTAGAGCCCTTGACTTCGTCAAGGGATCACTAACCAGGCATCCCGAGCCAGAGTTTGCGTGTGGTAGGGTGGCCAGTTCTTTTCCACTCCTCCTCCTGCCATAGCATCCGGCAGGTTCACATTTTGCATCACGAGGCTGGGAGACCCCGTACCAGACCATACCAAGACTTTTAAATTCTTGGCAGAGCCGGGGATCGAACCCGGTACCTCGGGGGTGACAGCCAACAATGCTAGCCACTGCGCCACGAGGTAGTGCAGTGTGCAGTGTGCTAGTGTGGAGAAAGATACATGTATTTGTGATTACTGCAAATAAACAATCAAAAACCAATTTTAATTTTGATAAAATTTTGAGGGTCTCATGATGTGTTCGATTTCTTTGGTCTGTTATAAAATTTACTTCTTAATTTTAAAAGGTAGACGCTTTTTAGTTTTAAGGTTAATATTCTGTAGTTTTCTGCAACAAATTTCCTTTTTTAAATTTATTTTCTTGAGATATTTGAGGATAGACCATATTTAAACCATGCTTTCAATTTGCAACATTTTGAGTTACTAATTAAAACAAATGATTTCAAACAAACGGAATGTGTTTTGAAATTATTTTAGACTCGTTTCATAACCGAAACATATCACAGTTGTGATTAGACATGTTACATTTAGATATTTTCTTGCAGGTTAAGCAGTACGCCCTATAAACAAAGAGGTAGCCCATATTTAAACCAGTTCCTCTAACATTATTATAACGCATATTCAGTGGAATCAAAATAATTATCTCATAATTATTGTCTGATGCAAATCACCCCAGAACATGATCATCAATCGTAATATTCCTGTGTTTTCCACCTTCTAAGGTCAGGACCGTTAGCTAAAATGGTATATTACAAGAAACTGGTGTCATATATCTCATCATTCGTATATATTTTGAGCCATAATTGGTATTACTTCAAGAGTGATGATTTCTCCCTCACTTCTTTTTTGTTGTCTAAGCAGAAATTTCCAACCTAATGCTGCCTATAAGCTACATCATCCCTTAAAACATTATGTATGTTATGTAAGAGAGTGTCCTAAGGTCACTTGTCAGTGATCACTCGACGGGAAGGAGAAATATTCCAAAGATATGTTAGCATTAGTAGATTTATTTTTAAATTCAGAGCTATTCATCCTATTTTCTGTAAATATATCAAATAGTATCACGTATCTTTCTTTTTACATTACAGCTCTAAGAATTCATCTCAGTACATGTACTAAATTAGTACTGGACACTTTCGGATCTTTTGAGCTAGAACTTCGGGGAGAAGTAGAAATGAAGGTAAGTATCGAACTTCCTCTAGACATCTCTGCCTCCATAATACATTATAGTATGATACTTATAGAGATGATATTGCAAATATCACTATTTCCCCTAACATTTTCTTCGACAAATGACATCCTTTGTTACAATATAACACATGCATAATTATATTACTGTGTTAATGTAAGTAGATAATTTTCAGATTGCTTAGCGCGTTTCATGTTCATAAGAAAGTAATAGATGCGCGCAGTAGGAGTGCCGAGTACTAAAAACTAAGATGGGAGCAAATTCGTACCGGCAATATATATAACTAAAGGACTGCAGCCCTGAGCACAGGAGAACAATGGAATTCAGAATCCAATAAGTTATATTTTTCTAGTCTCCGAAATTAATTATTCAAGGCAACTGAATGTTTGTGAAAAGTGACTATTTTTGAGTTAACAACACGACTTTCAGTAGTAACCATACCAGGATCTTGCACCTTATTAGCACTTATCATGTGAGAAGTCATCTATTGTTCTGAAGAAGAGTCAGTTCCATACCAATGGCAAGCACGGAGAGCACGGCTAAACACAATACATTCGGTTATCTGCATTGGGCAAGCACCGGGCTTTCATTGACAAGTGGCCCACAGAGCTATCTTCAACGTCTTTATACCTACAACCTTCACCACCAACATACTCGTAGATTATATTAATTATGGCTACTATCATGACTGTGGACATGGTGAAATTACAATAGAAAAATTACTTAAAACTGAACGGCTTGCGTTGTTGGAATATTTTTATCAGTTTATAGCTCCTGAAAATTAATAAAATTTAAGATCGAGCTTATCTTATTCCATTGATATTTCATAATAATAGCTCGTAAATGAAACTAGGAGATTCTAACCCTTACTTAGAGCTTGAAACTTCTTAGTCGCAGACCGTGTTGCCAGTTATTACTTGAGATGTTTATGAAATGAATAATTCTAAGAAATGTTCATTTTTTACCATGAGTTTTACACCTAATTAGGCATAGAGTATTTTGCGCATTCCCCGGACAAACACTGATTCAGTTGTATCATAAATATGAAACTTTAATTATCACAGCCATGAACCTACTTCTACAGCTCGTCAATGATGTTACTAAATTATCCGCTTGCGGGTCCCTCCTATAGGCAATAGTATTCAGGCTGATACATTTCTCTATATGGGGTCGAAGCTGTATGTAATATAATGGCCCTCTTTGATTAAATATCTGACTCTTCCAAGTCTCGAGATGTAAAAGGTGTTTCTATCATTGATCGATGAACGCAAGGAGTACAAGAAAATCCTAGTTGTGGGCCAAAGGAGTAAAGGTAGTGTGGTGTCGACAGCCATGTGGTATTGTGTTAACATAATTGGATAAATGAAACAGAACAGTTGGTTATTACAGCAGGTAGAATATTTTTTACGTTTCGACGAAATTTGTGAATAATTCTTTCCCTCAGTTGCAATGATTTTGAAAGGAATCAGCAACGTGATGACACTACTGGAATATCATTTACAAGATGATGGTTTATGATACATTATTTTATGCCAGTTTCATACATTATGTACTAGTCCATACATTTATTAACATGTTGTCTGGAATCGATATATAGTGTTATATTTTGATGGTGATAAATTAAAGCATTATATAATATTTTGTAAATCATCACTTCAAACAAACGTTCTGATGGGCCTACGAGAAATTATTTTGAATTTTCGAGGAACAAATGTCCTCCGTACTTGATGATTGTTGAGCAACATGCAGTTGATAGAATGAGTGCCATGATAGAGTTCATAAAATATTTAAATCCTCAACTGCTAGATTGAATCCATGTGTTAACAATTTAGGAGTTGACAAAATAACTTAGTTTTTTATTGAGTGTGGCAACAAGCTATACAGAGGTTCAATATCTCCGATGTAGAAAGGAACAATCCAATTTGGTTAATTCTACGGGTTTTAAATAAATAACAGGTGCCTGCATTATTTGCATTAACTTAGTTTCTACGTGGTAGAACATACCAGGTCGTTACTTTGTAGTGGGCCAAGGCGCTTCCTTCCAAATCATTGCGCAGTGTCGTTCACCCTTATTCATTTCATAACACATCAACCCTTTTGTTGCTGTTCATTCATTGAGGGACTTTGTGGCGTCGTGGTATTTTATCCTCATGTACCAGTGTGTGGGAAATTTGTCTGAAAAGCTGTGTTATTGTGTTGGATGTATTAGTGTGTGTAGTTGTAATTCATATGAGGATTGGGGAGGAAGTGGCCGTGGCTTTAACTTCGGAAAAATCCTGACATTCGCATGGACTATGAATAGGAAACAATGGAAAACCACTTCCAGAATGGCTGAAGTGGGTATCGAACCCAACTCATTTCAGTTTTGCCTCACGAGACTGAGTGTACCTCGATTCAGCCCTCAGACCAGAATTAAAATTTCTTGGCAGATTAGGGAATCGAACACGAGCCACCAAGGTGACAGCCAGGAGAGCTCTCCACTACATAACGAGGTTAGCGTCAAGAAGGGCATCCGGGCGTACAAACCAATCGCCATATAATAAATACATACATACATATAGAGGGAGTCGCAAAATTACGTCGACAAACTGAAACCAGAGGTTCCGGCCCTTATCTGAAGCAACTTGTGGTAGGACACTTATGGCCGGGAACGAACTGTTAAAAATCTGTGCGACGTTATACATATAACGAGGCAAATCCCCAACACTGCTTCGAGAAAGTGCGAATTTTTCTAATGTTTCCGTTCCGTACTAGCCCCGGAGGAATGCCGCCACTTCCCGTCTGGCGAACTAGATCAGTGGTATCGTGCACATAGCGGTGGTTATAGGTAAATGTTATTTGGATCAGGTGTACTACAGTATGTATTTTTTCTGCAATAAACCTAGGCCGGTATGCGCGGCAGTATTAAAGACCTTGAAGTTCCAGTTAGGAAGACAACCGGATAAGTATCAGCCTGTATTATTACAGTATAACCATAGTTGATTTTGTATAACCATATAATCACCCCAAACATACAAGTTCGGGATTTTTATCACCATTTTTGAAGTTCACCTAACATTAGATATACTACATTTAGCATACACCGACAGTTGCTTTACCAATACTGCAACTAAATAATTGTAAGTTACATATTTTATATATTTTTCACCTGTATTCTCAAACATAGATGTTATAGCCTAAGTGTAATGGATCTGATGATGATCGCTTGGCGATCGAAACTGGTCATCCTAGTGTATTTACAAATCTCATGTAATTTATTTCAGGATTAGGGCATAACCCAGCTCTATTTGGGAACTTTCGTGTTGACCGACTGAAAAGCACCAAACTTTTGTTTACTTAGGCAACACTGAAAAATGGCTTCAAACCTCACAATGTTTAAAAAAAACTGTTAAGTGCAAAATGAACATGACAGCCAAGCAAATTTGAAACATTTAAATAAAAGTTTTCATGACTTAACTATCTGAACGCAGTAAAACTTGGTAGAGAAAATGTATATAAACATTGTAATGCACTGGCATCAAATGTAGTTCAATTGTTTAGATAACTTCAAGATCGCGGCTGTGCGAAATTTTAAAATGATGTTTTGAAATCCTTGTGTCCTAATGATGCGATCGGAATCAAAGTTTTAATCATGAACCTACGCAATGATCGTAATTTAATAGTTCATAACTCTCTGGCTTACATATATAGAAATCCAACATGGCGACCGTCCGAAATATTTAGACGGTTCTCAATATCTACTAATCTATGGTAGCAATCAATCCGAAATTATGTATGTTGATTTTTTTTTTTTTTTTTTTTTTTTAGCGTATGGCTTTTAGTGCCGGGAGTGTCCGAGGACATATTCGGCTCGCCAGTTTTGTAGCTGCTTCGAGACGGACACCCAATGGGTGAGCTACAAGTACCGTTGGGGAGGGAAGTGGGAATGTAAGGACGAGGAGTTGGAAGGTAGCGGCTGTGGCCTATAGTTAGGGACCAACCCCGGCATTTGCCTGGAAGGAAGATGGGAAACCACAGAAGACCATCTTCAAGGTTGCCGGCGGGGGGATTCGAACCTCCTCGCCTCCCGGATGTGAGCGACTGCCATCAGTCATGCCGTAACCACCACGGCTAACTCACCCGGTATGTATGTTGATAAACGCTATGAGTTTTTCAATAAAATGGTCATCACAAATCAAATATGGCGGCCATGAGAAATATAAATACTTAAATCGACGTTTCTCGTGATTTAGCCATCCGAGCGCAGTGAAACATGGCACGGTAAATGCTAATGCAAATTTTAATCCAATGACATCTAATTTATTTCCATTGTTTTTATGAACAAAGATGGTGACTTTGAGTAACCTAAAAATCGCGATTTCTTGTGCCCTAACTATGCGATTGAAGTTTGAATAATATACCTACGCAATAAGCTTCATGTAAAAGTACCTAACTGTATGGCCTACAAATAATAAACCTAACATGGCACCCATCCGAAATATTTTGACGGTTCTCAATATCTACGTATCAAATACAGCAATGATACTGAAATTTGTATGTTGGTAGAGGCAGTTATCATAAGAAGGATATATGTAAATCGGCTATCAAGTTCTTCATGGAACTACTTGTTTATTTTATGTATTTGAGGCGTTGGTATCGAAAATGGAGCTTTTCGTTATTTTGTTTGTATGAGTTATTATTCTAGTTTTTACCTTTACATGAACCTGCATAGGTTGATGTTAAAATTGGATATCTCCGGTTATGCTCTCCTGTCTAACCTTGATTTGAATGTTTATTTCTGCAGAAATTAGGGAAACCTAGCGCCCGAAGTGAGATTCAGCTATGGAATTAAGAGGTGAGGAGTTAGAGAAGAAATGATAGGGCAGTGACGAAGACACCCCTTCATATTCGAGGCTGGCGTTAAAATTTATTACCTCCCCCTTATTTCCTTCAATTATTCCCTCTTCAATCTCTAGGTTCCATGGTATGTTGCTTCGCCCTAAACGTCATTTTTAGGGTAACTGTTTACATGTTGCCTTTCCATCATATGATGATCTTAATCTTTCTTTGTATTGTTTCATGATCAAACTGTCACCACTTTCTACATTCCAAGTTATTTAGCATCATATACTTTTTATTGTATATTTTTGGAAGGGCAGCCTACGATAGTCGGCGAAACGTAGGTCAACAAATGAATATATGCATGACCATAATTCCCAGCGTAAATGCAATATGGTTCTAGTTATAATGTTAGTTTTGATATATACTGTTATAATGATGCATACATAATACAATCGTGTGTATTATTTAAAAACATACTTTGCTATAAAATGCCACAAATTAAATAACCCTTCATATTTGGTCAAGCCGGTGTTGCTTTAAAGAAAATCAGTCATTTTCTTGATCTCTTTCCCAGTATTCTTCTTTATTATATGATTAAAGATTCGGTATAAAAGTTAAATCTTCCTAATATGCATATTCGAGTAATTATAAGGCTTAGAAATATTATTGTTATTAATGTACCTTATAACTTCTATTGAGTAACGTGCCTTGGTTGTTATAATTTCAGCGTCTCAAATACTATCCAAGTATATAACTGAAATATACTCTGTAATGATTGCATCTCTATGTCACCAGGGAAAAGGAAAGATGATCACATATTGGCTGCTGGGTGAGAAGAAATCAGCCTCTAACAGCGTGGCAACCACCACAAGCTGCAACGAAAGGACCAGCAATCCAGCTTTGGCTACGGCAGATGCAGCATCTGCCACTCAGGAGCTAGGCTCACCTTCAAGGTCCATAGCAGTACCTGGCTCTCCTGCATCCAGTTTAACGTCCAATAAAGCTGGAAAACCTAACAACATTCCAACATCTGCCGCTGAGGCTTCTTCTAGCGGTAACAATGCATCAGTCGCAACTAATAACAAGAGCAGCAGTATGGTCTCCTTTTCAAGTAGAAATAATGACGTGGCTTCAAGCGTGACAACACCTCTGCTCTCTACCAATCGAGATTCAAATGTGTAATCTATGAGTCATATTGAAAACCATCCTGGAGATTATAATATGACTTATGTAAACAGTATTTATGTTCGATGTATGTCACCAGTATTCTCAAATCCCTGGAGCACCAGCACGAGTTGCTAAAGGCCATTTCAAACAATTAGTGTAGTTTTGAAATCACATGACTGAAGTGAGCAGTTTCTCCGAGAGTGTATGTATATTTCCCATAACGTTAAACAGAATTTGATACCACGAAGCGAAGAATTCTTTGTGAAGTTAAGGTTGTAAATTAAGTGGTTCTTAATTTTAGTCCCAGACAGAATGAAGCTGTGGGCGTAATAAACCCAAGTAGTTTTGCCACTATTATAATTTAACCGAAGGTAATCGCAATATATTAACAGTCTTGCGTGCGCATGGCCAGATTTAAATTAATAATACGGTTCGCATTGCCTTTGTGTTTCGAATTGTTACTCTCAAGGTATTTTTTACTGTAACGCATAAACTTTTGTGTGTCATGCAATGTCTTTTCTTCATGAGTTCATTCATTTAAATTTTTTATTTTAATGTCACCCGCACGTCAAATGATTTTCATAATTTTAAATAATGTTGTCATTGATACGTTCATCCTAGGTCTTTAACTCCGTGGCTGTATATTGTCTACCATTTCATTCCCATACCCAAAGTTTAAGGGTTACCACATATTTACTTAGCCTTTTCATTGACAGGATGCTTATCTTACTCGGTGATCTACGAGCATGTTCAGTTGGTTATTCACCATATCAAAATATTTGCCCGTAATTTTCGACCCAAAAGCTAATTATAACGATATATACTTACTTCAAATCTCTCGTACTATAACTCCATTTGAAAAAGTGCGTAATTTGAAAAAGAACGCCATTGAAGGGAAATGCTTATAAGGACAACTGCATCACTTCATGAGTATTATGCAATTAATATGAAACAGTCTAAATATGCCTCTCATTTAGTTGTACACACAATCACAATTACCAAAATAGTTAACACTACAGAAAAATTAGTTATTCCGCAAATCGTATGCAATTAGAGGTACGATCTGTGAGTGTAGGAGCTTGCGCTCAACCTTAGTCCGTCACTTAGGTGTTAACAGATTCAGTTGCTGCAGCCTCTTAGTTACTCGGCGTGCTCTTACCCTTGATAACTATACCCAATCACTAATATTCCCAGCTTCGGTGTAAGAAAATCTTTAAAGAAACATATGAAAACTGTTCGTGTATTGATGTGAAAATTTAGAGTAAAATGTATCTGTTTGTCAACTAAAACTTCATCTCTTAAACAAAGAATTATAATAGATGAAAACTGTTCCCAGAAAATATGCCATTAAATCATTTTGTGGCAATAGTTTGTAGACAGCAGATTGGAATGGTTCCCATTGATAAGAATAATTTACTTAAGGATTATTTCGCCAGACTACGGATTCTGTGTTGATCAAACTGTGAAGTCATCATCTGTAGTCATAAAACGTCTTTCTTATCTGTAATCAAATTATAAAAACAATATTGAAATGCATGATGTCTTAAATTATAGTAAAGCATGATTGTCAGTAAAATACTTAAAGTTGGTTTTATGTGATCACAGTTCTCAATTTATGTGATGTCTATGTCAATAAAACCACAACAAATTGTAACACTGTAATGTATCCTTGATATATTGAAAAAAAAATATTGCTGTCTACAAATACAGAATTAGTAGCCCATCATTTGTGGTAATTAATTTGTGTTTAGTATGTTTAATTTTCAATTAATTGCCTTCTCTGTAAACTTCATTCAGATAATTCGTACGACTGGGTTCAAAGAAAAGAAGAGCAAGGAAAGGAATGTAATGAATTGATTAATTAATTAATTAATTAATCACTAAATTAAAATGAATAATAATATACGTGATTGGAAAGAGGGAATTAGAATACATTTTAATATTAATTTATTCCTGTGATAACGTTTCATCTATGGAATATTCATTTCCTAAGACCACACATACCTACTTGCTTAAAAGTTCTAAGCAAGCGTATGTCTATTTAAGGGTACTTAAAACGTATTATATTATAATACAACTCAAAATCAGATTGAGAAACGTAGGGTTTCTAAGACTACATCTAGTGGAGTATTGATAGAAATATATAAAAGTAAATATAAAGATATAAATGTATTTTTGGAAAGAAGAGAGTTTGCCAAATATTATTAAGAAGTTTATAGAAATATGGCAAATTATTTCTACGTTTACTGGGGAAATTCATTTCAATAATTTGGTTCCACTATGATAATATAGAAACTTGATCTAGAAGAGAAAACTATATTAACTATGAATGAATAAATATATGTTTGGTACATATAAGATGAGAAATGTATTTTCAAAGTTGATATATTTTAAGAAAATTGTTGATTTGTGTTTCAGAATAATTATGTTTCTGTACCCCTCAACTGTAATTACGTTTTATCAAACAATTTATAACTGTTCATCTGTGAAAGAAATAAAACACAAAAATATTATACTTGAAGTTATTTCATTGGGAAATAAACATGCTTTGCTTACATAGCAAAACCCAAAACCCTAATACACTTTAAAATCAATTAGAGTTAAAGAGAACTCAGTCAGATGTTCTACCTAAAATTTCAAAATCAACCAAGTATACATAATATAGCGCTTCCATCTTATAAAAGTGAACAGAAGGCATACAGAAAATGGATTCAAACAGTGAATCAGACAGACATATAACTATATGTAGTGGAATGGAGCAGAACCAAACAAATAAAAGAGTGTCCAAATGGAAATCATGGGAGGAATTCGGAGACAAATTAGAAAGGTTAGGTCAAGTACCAGAAAAGCCTTTTTGAATTGTTTATAAGTATCTTAGAAATGAAGGATAGAAAGAGATGGGCAGTGTTCTGGATAATTCAGGAAACGCATTGTTAATGACAAGGAAGCACTGGAAAGGTGGTATGAATGCTTCAAAATCTTGGTAAATACTTTCTTGGACCTTCTTTCCTATGGATCCCACTTTCACTGCTCCTCTGAAGGAATCCTTCCTTATTCTATTCTTTATTGTCACTCCACTCATCCGCCTTACCATTCTAAATTCTGCCACTTCCATCTTTCCCTCTTGGGCTTTTTTAATCGACCAGGTTTCTACACTATAAAGGATCGCTGGCCACATCTTTCCTTTCAGCCTGCAGTTGACCTTCCTAGCACACAGCAGTCCACTGAATTTCCTCCAGTGTATCCAACCACTGTTTATCCTGTGCTGTATTTTATCCACCAGTCCCCCATCACTGTACACGTAGGCACCCAGATATTTAAATTTCCTGGCCAGTGGAAGTTCTCCTTCCTGCAAGTTAATATGGAAACATACATTCTGTTTTTCCCCTGATGATCCTCATTCTCCCTTCTTCTACAGGTCTTCTCCACACTGCTCTTGGAGATTCTCGCGGATCAGAGTGCAGAGTACGGTATCGTCGGCAAACATGGCTCTGCTTTATTCACATCGTGAACTAGCACATCCAACACCAGGCCAAAGAGATATGAGGTGACAGTATACTCCTGGTGTAAACCTACTCTCACTGGGAATTCCTTCGTTGTACCAACACTGCTTCGGCATTGCGTCATCAAAACTTCATGCATCTCTTTCACCACTTTCACATTCTTTTCTGGCAGTCCATTATTTCTCATACTCTTCCATATCACTTCCCTGGGTACTCTGTATTACGCTTTCTCCAGGTCAATGAAGGGCATGCTTAAATTAGCGTGTACCTCTCTATTTGTCTTAGTTCAAATATTGCGTCGGTTGTTCCTCATCTTGTCATAAATCCATACTGATCTTTGAATACTTCGGTCTCAAAACGTAACCTCCACTCAATGATCATTTCCCATACAGTAGAGCGTCATAACCCGAACGTCAAAAATCTGAACGCCCACTTTAAACATGTGAACTGTATTTTTCACGGCACTGTGAGTGAACAATGACCTTGGGAGTGTTTGTTTTGAACCATCCACTCCCCTTCCCCTCAGCGAGTCAGTCTATTTTAACCCTGTCAGTTCAGTAGCTTCACTTGTTCAGTAGTGTAGGTGTAGTTGCATGTTGCGGTTCGTAGTGCGTACATAACTTGTATTTTAATTACAGTACTGTGTGTGTGCGCGCCTTGTACAGTGTCGTATTATGGCTTCATCAGGGACACTGAAAAGGCAACATACATTTCTAACTATAGAAACCAAACTCGAAATATTGGGGCAGATGACCTCGTAGTTCCGCCCCTTAAAACAACAATAACTAACTAACTAAACTCAAAATATTATATAGACTTGAAATAGGTGAAAGTGGCTGGTCTTTGTCAGCATATTATGGAGTGAGTAAAGCTACCATCTCGGAAATAAATAAAAAAGAAGGTAGCCTTCTGACATTTGCTTCTAAGCTAGATTCAGATGGTATAAGTACTGAGCCCGAGTTCACATCTGCAATGTGACATCGATAGCTCATGAAGAGTATAACTTCTGTGGATGAACCGAGGACTCCCAAAGAGAAAGTATGAGTGACTCTAATTTGAAGCACCACAAGTTGCCGCGCCGCCAATGTTATTTTTTTAATATTTCTTGGAGACTGAATTTATTAGAAGATGTTTGTACATATTTAGAAGCACTGGAGAATTATATGATTTTTGTTAGTAAAAGGAAATGAAGATGTAACCCCGCAGAGAATGCGAAGATGGTTTTTATTTGCACCCTTGACTGGTGACTTGATCGTAACATCCAGAATTTTGATGAGCACACTTGTATAGCAGGCAAGGTCCTGTGAAGAGTAGTAGTCTATAATCGTTGTCTGAATCCACGAATACCACGTTTGCTAATTATCATCGAGTGCGTAATAACGCGCTAATACGCGCAGTAAAGCTGACAAAACTAGTAAGAGCTGTGATTTAAAGTGAATTAGTAATATTCGTGAAATTGGTATTTTTCCGTCAACCCGGAACGAACCTAGTTGTGAGCACATGGTTGCTGATCGAGTGAAAACTGTTCAAATTAATAAAACATTATAATTCTTTGTGTAAAACTCACCGGCATTTATGAGGTGAATTTTTCATAAGCAAATCGCTCCAGTTTGAAGCAATAAATGTGTCTTTAAATTACACAAAATTTTGAGTGTGTTTATTGGCACAAGTTGCCATGTCGAGTCTGTGAGCGGACGAATATATGGCCATTCTTTGCATCAACCCGCTATATGAGTGTAGAATCTGTGAAATCAAAGTTACAACTCATTTAAATTCACTGAAAATGACAAATCTTTGACCATCATAGAGCTAACTTTATGGGTTCAACGCCACGTGGAAACGCTGATTATTCCAACTATCATGGAGGTTATTGTGGAATATACCGATATGGAGGGGTATAGCGACGGGTGACACATTGATGGAAGGACGGAGTCTTGGATACTATAACCATGCCGCAGCACTTGCCGAGGAGACCAGGCAATGCATACACGCTGGAGACGTGTAAGGAAGTCAAGTGAGTCCGACTGAAAGTCGATTCTTTTTATGTACGGTCATGGCAGGGAGGATTAGTTATAGAAGACCTTATATAGCACATTCTTAGGTAGGGTTTATGTCTTTATTTCACGTAGGTATTTAGTACTACACTATACCGTATCATTTGCCACAGCCTGGGACCAACGCTCTTGCCATTATCATTGTAAATACATTTTTGAGGGCTCGACAACAGTGCGCCGAAGGGAGCCCATTTACGTAAAAACATTCTGTTATATAATCATGCCACCAATGCATTCCACTGGGTACAGTTGTCCTTGTATCCAGATGTTTTTCAAGGCCGTATCCCGCAAATGTCATTTTTACTGACCTGCTGGTCGCGAACGCCACCCTCTCTTTAATAAGTGAATGAATTTAGAAGGCAGTGAACTGTATGTTAGCAGCCACCGCATGAAACCTGTTTGACGCTGCACAAACACATGGGAGTGTTACTTTTCTTTTATTTTTATCAATTGACAATCTGACGACTATGAACCAATGCTGTAATTATAAAGATGAGCCAAGCAGGCTATCTTGGGTTCGATGTGGGGGTCATTTTGTAACTGTAAGGAAGACCCAGGTTTATTATAACACATGTTTCTTGACTGCATAAGAGTCTGATACAATCGCAGTCCATGCACACTTTAGTACGTTTAAGAGTACAATTAAAATCCACAGCTGATTTGTACAGCAGATTATAAACTTGACCACTGGCTGGAATTGTATAAGGCTAGTGAAAACCATTGTTACATTTATTAAGCACTACAGAGGTGGGATCTGATCACCCTTAGTTGCAAGGTACGCTTTTTGGTGCTATTTGAGTCAGTAACGAGTACGATTTTTGTCTCGTTGCCTCAGCAAATGGCCGACGGGTCGAGTGTTATAGAGAAGCACTTATATGTGCACATGAAGGTTTGGAAAGAGGTTTTTCTTCCAATTATGAGACTGATGTTGGTTAGATTTACACCAATTTTTCACACTTTTCGAGTTTAACATGGTCATTAAACCAATACAGATAAACTGGTAGGACTAAAGATGACTTTAATAAATAAGATTATAATAATCAAATAGCAGGATTTTTATCTAAACTGAAACCTAAATGAAGTGTCAGGAAATATTTGCAAACATAAATGAACCCACTAAACGTAATGAAACCTAGATGACCAATGCTTAGATTTTGCTATTCTTCGACATCTTAAATACAATTTATACAATTTCCTAGTATGAGACAACGATCAGTTGACAACGTGTTTAAACACGGCAGTCAATCTGATGATGCGACATTAGCGATGAATTGTTCATGCCGTCGCCGACATAATTTTCTCTTCCGTACGTTCATGACCCAACTTCACAGAGAGTGGAGCTGCGATTAGGCAGGTCAGTGGCCCCAATTGCGCAAATTTAAAGGGTGATATGTAATAAATTTGTGTTGTACACTAGGATAGCTTTTTCCATTTAATCTGTTAGGTTCAGAATGTGATTAGATGTTGCTTGGTAATACATTTTGGATGAGACGCTTCTCGTTTACATCGTTGCTACACTTAACGTACGATAGGTATTAGCTTAAATTACTGTAACGTTAAATGATAGAGATGGCACCATCATAGCATAGTTGTCAAACTTATTGTGCAGTAAATGTAACGAACTATTTGCGTTGTAATTAAGTAAATATCTTTCTTCGTTGTAAATTCAAGCTTGTATTATCATTGTTATTGCAATCTCCGAAGAAATTGTGTAGGGATGAATTAGCCTTATTAGAAGCCTCCGTGGCTTAGGCGGCAGCACCCCGGCCTCTCACCGCTGGGTCGGTGGTTCAAATCCCGGTCAATCCATGTTAGATCTGTGCTGGAAAAATCGGAGGCAGACGGGTTTTTCTCCGGGTATTCCTATTTTCCCTGTCACAATTTCTTTCCAGCAACACTCTCCACTATCATTTCATTTCTTCTGTCATTCATTTAATCATTGCCCCAGAGGAGTGCGTCAGGTCTCGGCAGCCGGCGGAGATTCATATCCTCGTCGCTAGATGGGGGCTTCATTCATTCCATTCCTGACCCGGTCGGAGACTGGAAGCAGGCTGTGGATTTTCATTTTTCATTTTTCTCTTAGCGTCATTTTTTTGATTTCTTCATTTGTAGTAGGACTTCGAGAGGCTGAATTTTTAGGATTTTTCGCACGGAGACGAGTAAATTTATATTTGAACTGATTAGCACGGATTAGCCGTTCTTAACCTCTCTGAAGTAGGTTAGGGGTCTGCCACTTTTTGAATAAATCGAGTGCGATTTGAATGTAAGCCTGGCCTCCAAGAATGCATTCCTCCCCGTCCTATATGCCTTCTCGTTGGAGAAGGGTTTCGGAAGGGTAATTTAAGGTCGTGGCTCACTGAAATTCTCGTCAGAGGGCAAATATAAGGATTAGTTAATTGGCACCGAACATGGGGTAGCTCGAATTTCAGAGGTCGAGAGGTCACGTTTGGTTTTTAAGGGTATTATATAGCATTTGCCAGGTCAGTGACGAATTTGGTTTTCGTACTGCCGAGTAGTAGCTGCTTGGCACTCATGTTGAGATAGCACCATGAGGTCAGATGGCAATAATTTCAGTAAGTTGAGGTATTTTTATTTGCAGCCAATCTGATCTTAAGTAAAGTAATTGCTATGTTTTGTGAAATTTTCGTAGGGACTGAGGTACAGCAATGGTCGCTTGTTTTATGAAAAGTGTAGATTTTCCTCCGAGCCTGATGTTAAGAACCAGCGTAGTCAGTAAGCGTCAACGGGGCTTTTCCTCACCTATTCTCATATTGGAAATTCTTGAAATGGCGAGTGAGGGAGAATTGGTCATTATCACAACTCTGCCGGAGTTTTTGAGAACTCTGCGTGTGTCCATAAACAATGTTTAAGTGAACTTGGCTGTTATGCAAACTAATTTAATGACATGGGGGCTAACATTCGAGCTGAAATGCAGGCTAACACAGAAAATGTTTGGGCTGATGTGCAAACTATCGCTGATCATGTTAGGGCTGATATTAGGGCTGATATGCAGATGATGATGATGATAATTGTTGTTTTAATGGGTCTAACGTCGAGGTTATCGGACCCTAATGAAACGAAATGACGTGAAATGAAAGGATGAAGATAAAAACAGCTCACTGCCATGGATGAAACGAAAATGGTTTATATCAAATAGACAGTGAGCCCCAACAATTATGCCTTATTTGAATAAAAAGATTAAAAAGGCGGATGGTAAAAAGAAAACAATAAAACAAATAAGGCATAGTGAAAAATAAAATATATGAACGCAATAGAAAAACATAAAACACACTTAACCTGAATTAAAATTCTTAACGTACATTAAAACTTAAAAAAGTAACCACTCTCCCTCATGAACCATATGACGAGGTCTGCTGACGGCCCATCATCACGGAGAATAAGGCAGAGGGTATTAGGCAGTTTAAGAGTTCTTCGAAAATCGGCCAGATCCACATACTCCATGAGAATATGTGCCACGGATAGGTTGGCGCCGCAAGTACACAGAGGGGTGTCTTCTCTCTTTAGCAAGTGGGAGTGCGTAGCAATCCCTTGGCTGATCCGGAATCGACAGAGTATCACAGCTTCCTTCCGGAGAGATCGGAAGGAAGATTTCCACACTTTCGTTGTCGCCTTGATAGCTCTCAGTTCGTTGGGTGGAGGTGTGGCACGCAACGCTTCCTCCCAATGCGACAGGATGGAATGTCGCAACTGAGAGCGCACATCACTAGCAGGCACCTTATACGGTAGCGAGGGCAGTGTGACTGCCTCCTGCGCCGCCTGATCAGCAAGCTCGTTTCCCGCAATACCCATGTGGCTAGGAAGCCACACAAAGGTCACCCCGGTTCCAGCGTTACACGCAATGACGAGCAGGTCGTGCACACGCTGGACCAGCGGGTGCCTCGGGAAACACACATCGATCGCTTGCAGCGCACTGAGAGTGTCAGTACACACAAGAAAGTGCTGGTGATCGTCTGATAACGTGTACCGCTGAGCCTCTAAGATGGCATAGAGCTCCGCTGTGTACACGCTACACGCCGTGGGAAGTGGAAAGGGAAACCGACGATCCTCAATCACAAATGCACAGCCTACTTTCTCGTTTACCCTCGAACCGTCCGTGAATAGAAGCCCTGATCCTCGATACCGGCTCACCACGGACTGGAACAGCCTCCGATGGACGGAGGAGTCCGTGTCCGACTTGGGGCTGGTGTGCAGACCCAGGATTATATCAGGGCGACTGATATGCAGACTAACAGTGATAATGTTATGGCTGATTTGAACACTAGCATAAATAATGTTAGGGCCGAAATTAGGGCTGAAATTTTGGCAAATGATGACAACATGAACACCAATATTATTAATTTGCCTATTGAAGTCAGAGCTGATGTAGAAAACCTGAGGACAGATATCAATGATATGCAGGCTGATCTAAACAGAGTCAGGCGTGACATACAAGCTACTTCCATTAACCTTAGGGCGGATTTCAAGAAGGAGATGAAACGACAAATCACTAACGCTACCGATGATATCAGGGCAGAAATTGAAACGGACCGTCATAACTCTGAAATCGTCATGGAAGCAGTCAAGACGGAAATTCGGACAGATCAAACCGAGAATTCTCAGAAGTTGGAAGAGATACGTACAGCTGCAGCTGAATTCAGGGTCGATTTTGATATTTTGAAAGGAGACGTAAATGAGAGCCGTAGAGACATCACCAAATTGAAAAGGAAGATGGGTGTCATTACTACTGTACTTACAGTTCGAACGATAAGACACGCGAATATGTGTGTAAGGTAATTGAGGAATTCGGTGAAGAAATGGATAAGAAATACAAAGATATGGATGGAATTTTCAGAGGGAAAATTGATAGGCTGGAAATCCAGATGAATGCTATCTGTGAGAAGCAGGATACGAAGCCAACCCCGATTGTACCTGAACGCGAGAGACCAACTTTGAAGAGATATTTCGAACAGAGTGATGGTGATCCTACTCAAACATCGAGGGAAGAGGCGCAACCGTACACCATCGAAACACCAATAAGATTCGATATCCCAATTTTTAACACGACGCCTAATGTAATCCAGACTCCAATTTGTAATGTGGTCTTGCTGAAGAGTCATGATGACTGCCCACATAAGTACACTGGAACGGGATCTCCAACACCCGGCCACAGTGACGAAGGGGGACAGGGTAAGAAAGCCTCAACGAAAAATTGAAAGCAAACCTATAGCAGTGCGTATATTAGGGGACTCAATGATCCGATTCAGTGCAGAAGAGTGCAGGAAGCAAGGAGCAGCCGTCGAATGCTACCCGGGAATAAGGATAGAACAAATGGCTCGCCATATAGAAGACAGTGATGAAGAAAGGGAAGAAAATGTGGTAGTGCTAAATGTAGGACCAAACAATTTAAGCAGCTCATAATGGGGGAAATATGGGACTTAGGTATGGCTGCAAGAAAAGTGTTTAAAAAAGCAAAAGTTGTGATAGCTGGAATTGTAAGGAGAAAGGACACGCAAATCGAGTGCACGGACTCGGTAAATGAAAACATTGACTGGGTCTGCAATCGGTTGGGTCTCGGATATTTCGATCCAAACTGCTTGATAGATTGGAATGATTTGGGACGTGATGATGTCCATTTGAATAGACGTGGTTCTCGGAAGATGGGAACTCTCTTGTGTAATGTGGTGCGCCATTTCGGGCAACAGGAAAACTAACGGGGCAGATTAGAGGTGAACAAACTCATCAGCACGCCACGGGGGTTACAGCAGCTCTCGTAGGGTGTACGGAGAGAGGTAAACTACCCCACCTAACGGGACGCCTGGAGGCGGCAGCAGATCTCCAAGGACATTCTCAGACAGGTAAGGCTCTAAGATTTCTTCAGGTCAATTGTCAATGTATTGTGAACCAAACTATAATATTTTCGACTTTGATTGAATTACACAAGCCCGATGTAGTTATCGGAACGGAATCTTGGCTATCAGATGAACTAGGAAATAATGAATTCTTCCCGGCTGGCTTCACTGTGTACAGGAGAAATAGATTAAGGAGAGGGGGAGGTATTTTTATTTGCGTTAAAAATGACTTGACATCACAATTAGATTGGATAGATGAGGACTACGAAGCACTCGGCTTAAAACTTCTTAGAACCACTGACGGTAAGATACTAAGAATAATTGGTGTCTACAGAGCTCCAAACGAAAACACCGACATCCTTTGCAAGCTAATTAGCATTTGTTCATAGCTTGGGCCAGACAAAGATCTTATCTTAGCAGGGGATTCAAATCTCCCAAGTGTCGATTGGTCAGGTGATAAAATGCTAGGGGGGAGGGAACAACAAATAGCGAACTCATTGATACAGGAGTGCGGAATTTCACAAGTAGTGGAAAGACCCACCAGGGGTAGAAATATACTAGAACTCGCGTCAGCTCGGATGGCGGCCGGCTCTGTGAGATATGCGCAGAGAGAGACAGAGATACATTTCCACTGTTGCAACAGACCCACCAAGTCCGAGTTCCCACACCGCAGGCTGCTGCCGTGAGTTCCTGCGGTGTGACAACACCTCATCGCGCCTGTCTCTTTCACGCTGCTTTGCACATAGCTTTCCTGGCAACACACTAGCTCAGTTTCTCAAGACAGACTGACTGTGATTGGTGGGATGGAAGTGAGGCATGACATAATGGTAGCGTTGTGTTCTGCGCACCGCCTTCCCGGCTGGTTCGAGCTCTAGATGTTTTCCTCATTATGCCTGTGGACAATCTGATCAATGTTGAAAATATTCCGGGAATTAGTGACCACCAGGCAGTCGAAATGTTATTCCATTGGGAACTGGAACGCAGCCAAGATATTAAAGAAATGTTTGTTTGGAAATACAATAAGGCGGACACTTTAGGTTTCCAAAATTACTTAAAAGTAAATTTTCCTCGATGGGCATCGACTGGCGCTAGCGTTGAAGATGTGTGGTTAAATTTCAAAAATATTATTCATAGGGGCCAATCGCTATACGTTACAAAATATAGAATGAAGGGAAACCAGGATCCAGAATACTACAATTCACGTGTTAGAATTCTTAAGAGGAAAGCTAGAAAAATACACAACAGACTAAAATCAAATAGGAACTATTACGGACAATACCAACTAATCATCAAGGAATTGAACACAGAAAAACGTAAAGCACACGATTCTTATATGAAGACTATACTAAAACCGGGAATTACAAATACATTTTATAATTATCTTAGGAGACGGAAAAAACAGAGATGACATTAAGTCTCTGAGGGACTCAGAAGAAAATCTAGTAACAGGAAACCCACAAAAAGCTGAAGTGCTTAATGAGTGGTGAAAATGAAAATCCACAGCCTGCTTCCAGTCTCCGACCGGGTCAGGAATGGAATGAATGAAGCCCCTATCTAGCGGCGAGGATATGAACTGTGCCGGCTGCCGAGGCCTGACGCACTCCTCTGGGGCAATGATTAAATGAATGACAGATGAAATGAAATGATAGTGGAGAGTGTTGCTGGAATGAAATTTTGACAGGGAAAACCGGAGTACCCGGAGAAAAACCTGTCTGCCTCCGTTCTGTCCAGCACAGATCTCACATGGAGTGACCGGGATTTGAACCACGGACTCAGCGGTGAGAGGCCGGCGTGCTGCCGCCTGAGCCACGGAGGCTTGCTTAATGAGTGGTATTGTAGCGTTTTTACTGCGAAAGCTCACATGTCCGTTTCGTCAAAATTAAAGGAAAATACATTTAAACCATTCACTATTCATAACAGGGAGGTTAGAAAAACCTGAAGAAAATCAAAAAATTCAAGTCAGTAGGTCTTGATGAGGTGTCTGGTGACATTCTCAAGATAGGCGGAGAACAAATAATTCCCTTCCTTAGGGTATTGTTCACAGTCTCTCTGAACAATAGGTCTGTCCCGTCCGTCTGGAAGAAAGCTATTGTAGTTCCAATTTATAAAGGAGGGGACAGAACCATGCCGGTTAACTATAGACCAGTGAGTCTGACAGAAGTAGTTTGTAAACAAATGGAACAAATAATTGCAGGTTATATAAGGGAATTTTTGGAGAAAAATAACTGGTTGTATGTTAGACAACACGGATTCAGGAAAGGATATTCATGTGAATCACAGGTGGTGGGTTTTTGTCAAGATATAGCAGAAGTCATGGACACAGGAGGCCAGGTGGACAGTGTAATCATTGACTTAGCTAAGGCTTTTGACATGGTTCCACATGACCTCCTGTTACATAAGCTTGCAAATTTGGGTCTTGATGAAAGAGTGGTATTCTGGATCTGGGACTTTCTCCAAAACAGAACCCAAACAGTCAAAGTTGGGGGAGTATTTTCGAAAGAGACAAAAGTCACCTCTGGAATTCCACAAGGAAGTGTAGTTGGGCCATTGTTGTTTCTTCTATATATAAACGACCTGGCAGAATATGTTAAATCGGACATCAGACTATTCGCTGACGACTGTGTAATATATAGAAAAATCGAAAATCAAGTTGACACTGCGCTCCTCCAACAAGACTTGGAACGTATAGAATGCTGGGTTATCCGAAATAACATGAGGATAAGTGCAGAAAAAAGGAAATGCCTGTCTTTTACTAAAAGCAGAAAAGGGACAATAGCTGATTATAAATTCGGAAACAAAATTATTCCTCGAGTGGAGTCATGCAGCTATCTCGGGATTGCCATAAATAAAAGGTTACACTGGGGTGAGCACGTTGAGAGCGTTGCCAATAAGGCACAAAAGTCATTATACTTTGTTATGAGAAACATAAACGGTAGCAGTATTCAGGCCAAAGAATTGGCTTACAAATGTCTAGTGAGACCAATTTTGGAATACGCCACGAGTTTGTGGGAGCCCTACCAAATGAACAAATTGGAGATGGTGCAAAGGATAGCTGCAAGATTTGTACTTGGCAAATTTTCCCAAGCTGACAGTGTCACTGACATGTTAAAGTCATTGGGTTGGGAATCCCTACACAGCAGAAGACATAAAAGAAGACTCCAGGAGATGTACAAAGCATACACAGGGGAGCCGGCCTGGAATGAGTTGCGGAACAGTATGCATGATCCAGATTATATGGGTAGGAGAGATCACGAATACAAAATTAGGCCCATCATTCAAAAAACAAACTTAGCTAAGTATTCTTTTATAAACAGGTGTATTCAAACATGGAATGAGTTACCTGAAGAAGTCTTAGAACCTTTTCCTAACAGTTTAAAAGCTTTCAAAAAGAAATTAAATGTGTGCTTTCAGGGAACCCAAAGACATTATGGAGAGAAATTGAGTTACAAGCAACGTGTAAATATCTTGTTACCACCAGGTTTTGCCTAACTGTAACAGTAACTATTAATAAATAAATAATAAATAATAAATAATACGCCAGGCAGAGAACTTCGTGTTGTGGAGCGCTGGCTGGACGGACCTGTTTTGTTTTGGTTAAAAGCATTCAGCTATTCATTTAGGAATTATCAAGGGTTTAAGGAAGCCTTATTGAGAACTTTTTGTTGACTGAGATACAACAGGGGATTAGGGCTGAAATGTACAACAAACGATTCGCCAGTAATCTTCCTACCAAGTACGCTTCGTACTTCACACAGCAGCTTGCTCGACTTCAATGTTTACGTCCGCATGTATCTGACCAAGTACTCGTTCAAACCATTACTAGGCAATAACCAGGAGACGTTGAAAAATCATTAATAGCCTCAGGGGCAAACACGTTCGTGAAATGCGACGAGATCTTACGCAGGTTAGACTGCAGTAATGAACAATTTGCTCTGGTTAGACATCATGGGGAGACACGACAGGTCAACTTAACATATGTGGATCAGATGGTGCAAACCACCAACCGTACCGACAAATATAGGGACAAAGAAGCCCGCAACCGAAACACTACTAATCGAGAAAAGGGGTACGTTAGATAAGATGGAACGCCATATGAACGTTATGACCAAGTTGAGGAATATAATCAGTGGCGAAATCAAACCTTAAAAAATAATCAACCTCGCTGGAATCGTGACTCAAACCAAAGTAACTATAATAACAATCGTTATAACCGCCGAATGCAAAACAATAATGATGACCGTAATGACTATCGTCAATCGCAGAATCATAACAATAACAATTAAGTCAGGAGAGATTACCGATACAGTGGAGGCTATCGCAGAGATAGGCACCCCAGGTATCAGGGTAATGACAATAACCGCAGAGATGATCGCCCAGATAGAGATTGGCAAGGCAGGGCTGATGAGAGCCAATGATATTTGGAAGAACTCAGAGGCAGAAGAGAGGAACGGACTGATCCTCAATCGTCACGGGATTACGACCGGATTGAAGAGGTACCTGCGAATTATGACGGGGCAGGAATGTCAAGAGGCAACTCGGGACAAAAAAAAATCAAATTCCCAATAAATTTCACAGTGACTGATTCTACCATTGTAATAGCAGATGTGTTACTTTGGCAGCCGACAGCAGGGGATTTGCTTGACGAACCACGGACTACTGACCGCGCGCAACTGACGCAATTGCCAGTCATTGCCGCGAGCATCAATAATATCCATGTAAATATTTTGATTGATACTGGCGCCATGGTCAGTGTGATTTCTGGCGAGTTATACAGTTAACTCAAACTTAGAGATGATATTAACGAATTACCAGTCTCCAACATTAATATACGCGGTATTATCCCGGACCACACCTTAAGATGCAAGGTGCAGGTATTATGTTTCCTTATGATTGGCGGGCACATTTATACGCACGATTTCCTTGTGGTAAACTATATCAAGCATGCAGCGATACTTGGAGCGATTTCATACGCCGATATGAAGGAGTTATTATCATGGGCACCAATACAGTACAGTTTCTTGAATCCCCGCCAGTACACCTTGAAACCACGATGCAGGGGGACGTGGCTAACCTGAATCTACTTACTAGGATACTAGACGAATTTCACATTTCCAATGCCACGGAAGAAAGGAAGGTGGAACCGCGCTTGGAACCACAAGTGCAGGGGGCCTTGGACAACTTGCTAGCAGAATGTCAGGATATCTTTGACACCACTCCGGGCGAGATTGCCAACTTTGAGTACGCTCTTAATGTACTGGATGATGCGCCGTACCAGCGTAAAATTTATCCCATAGCGGAGAAACACTTTGGGGAAGCCCGAACGAAAATTTTGAAAATGGAAAGGGCTGGCATTATTATGAAAATGCCCACGTCATATTTGAATCCTATTACCACAGTAGTGATGACGGATGGCAGTCTTAGGCTATGCTTGGACGCAAGGGCCTTAAACGAGCGCTTGGTGCCGGAACATGACCGACCCCTAGGATTCGGGAGATATTGCGCCGGTTCAAACTCAAGAATTTTTTTTCATCCAAAGACCTGGTTTCTTCATACCATCATATTAAACTTTCGGAAGCAACTAGGAAGTACACTGGTTTCCTATTTGAACAAACCACATATGTGTTCTGTTAACTCCCGTTTGGATTTAAAATAGCAGGTGCCGCCTTGATTCGAGCGTTAGACCCTAACCTTACTCCCCAAGTGAAAGAGAAGGCAATACACTATGTTGATGACATCATCATTGCGTCGGAGACCGAAGCCAAGCATTTTCAAACATTACGTCTTGTATTTTACAATCTGAGAGCTGCCAACTTTAAGGTGAACAAGGCCAAATGCAAGTTTTTCAGAAAGGAAATAAACTTCGTTGGACATATCATAGACGAAGATGGGTACCGCCCGAACCCCGCAAAACTCAAGCAATCGCTCAGTTTACCAAACCTACCAAGTTCCTGGGAGCTTGCCAGTTCTTCGGCACACATTTCCCGAACTATTCCGAGACAGTGGCACCTCTTCAAATTTTACTGAAGAAGAATTCTCTACGGGGATGGAGTCAGGGATGTGATATTGCTTTCGAGAAAGCTAAGACCATGCTTAGCAGCAATATTACCCTGGAATACCCAGGCTACTCGAAGAACTTCATATTTGAGACTGATGCATCGACGATTGGCATCGGGGTTATTTTACTCCAAGAAGACGAGGACCGCAAGTGATATTACATCGCATTTTTCCAGGAGATTACGTCCGCATGAGGCTAACTTTGTTACCACCGAACTGGAAGCTTTGTCTGTAGTTTATGCACTGGACTACTGGAGAAAACTCTTATGGGGCCAACGGATTATTGTGAGGACGGATCACCATGCTCTTACGTTTCTACTGAAAACTAGACTGGCGAATAACCGGATCACCAGAAGGACATTGTTTATACAACAGTTTGACCTCATAATTGAACATCGTCCCGGCAAGGAGAGCATACTAGCTGATATACTTAGCCGTAATCCGGAACCTATCTATCCACGCCAGTGACTTCGCGGGAGAATTTACCGATCACTTGAAGCGACTGCGATATCTGAAGGCAGGCCAGAGACTTGATGCGGGACTTCGCGACATAATTCGATTTTTGGAACGAAAGATGGATGCTAATGACCCAGAATATGTGAGAAGAGCTCGTCTGGCGGATAATCATATGTTTTACAATGGTCTATTGTGCAGGTTTGTTGACCCAGACCATATGCAACTTCGTGCTGTCCTACCACAGAGATACCAGAAGTTAGTTATTGAGCTAGCATATCTTACGACGTGACAGTCTGGTACAGACAAGACGATCGCTGCAATTCAGGAGACATTTACGTGGAGGAACATGGGCACGTCTGTCCGTCATTGTTTGAGGTCTTGTGATTCTTGTCAACGGAATAAATACAACTCAGAACTGCTGAGGGAATTTCCGCGACCTATTTTTCCGCGTAAGCCCAGAGAGTTGTATGCGCTGGATATTAATGGTCCGATTCCCAAGTGAGGAAGAGGGATCAGCTGTGTTGTTGTAACGCTGGACGTCTTCACGAAGTATACAATGCTGCACCCAATTCAGAAAGCAACGGCGAAGCAAATTATCCAACGGATTAGGAGACAAGTGATCCAAGAGGCTGGGGAACCTCAATTTTTGTCAACGGATCACGGATCCAATTTACGTCGGAAGAATTTTCAGAAGCTATGAGGGATCTTGAAATACAACACATCAATCAGGCATATGAGATTAACGGTCACGTAAAACTACAAGCTTCCTTTTCCAATCAGGCATCCCGAGAGCAATCCAGCGGAACGTCAGGTGTCTGAACTTGGAAAATACTGCCGTTTATACTGTGGAAACCAGCACTGGAGATGGACCGAAGTCCTGTTTGTTATGGCTAACTGTATCAACTATACACGCCACGAGAGTACTTGTCAAATACCGGCTGAATTACACCTAAACCAGAAGCCAACGAGAGCATGGCAACATAGTGTGAGCATTCCACCTGGCATCCAACCCTCACAGGCGAGTAAAATCACCGCAGCCCGCGACACCATGCAGAATCAAGCCGAAAAACGCCCACAGAGCGTAAGAGACCAACGCTTCTCAGGAGTGCTTAACTTGAACGATTTGGTCTTGATTAGAAGGCCTGGTATCTCAAATCCTACTGAGAGAGTGTACCATAAATTTCTTCCCTTGTTTTTGGTCCACACCGAATCACTCACGTCTATGGTAATGGTAGTTACGCTGTCAATGACAGGTACACAGATGAGCGCATCGGGATCTACAATGCTGCTAACTTGAAAAGATATTTCGCCGCATAAGGGATTGTAGTAAATAAAAATGCTTTTCGAAATTTTTATTTAATCAACGAAGGGGCATATGAGCCCGAGTTCTCATCTGGAATGTGACATCGATAGCTCATGAAGAGTATAACTTCTGTGGACGAACCGAGGTCTCCCAAAGTGAAAGTAAGAGTGACTCTAATTTGAAGCACCACAAGTTGC
This sequence comes from Meconema thalassinum, assembly GCA_946902985.2. Classification (NCBI taxonomy): domain Eukaryota; kingdom Metazoa; phylum Arthropoda; class Insecta; order Orthoptera; family Tettigoniidae; genus Meconema; species Meconema thalassinum. The sequence continues at coordinate 794,585,585 of OX336389.2, forward strand.
CGCGCCACCAATGTTATTTGTTTTTAATATTTCTTGGAGACTGACTTTATTAGAAGTTGTTTGTACATATTTAGAAGCACTGGAGAATTAAATGATTTTTGTTAGTAAAAGGAAATGAAGATGTAACCCCGCAGAGAATGCGAAGAATGTTTATAGTTGCATCCTCGACTGGTGACTTGATCGGAACATCCATAATTTTGATGAGCACACTTCTATAGCAGGCGAGGTCCTGTGCAGACTTAGTCTATAATTGTTGTCTGAATCCATGAATACCACGTTTGATAATTATCATCGAGTGGGTAATAACGTGCTAATGCGCGCAGTAAAGCTGACAGAACTAGTAAGAGCTGTGATTTAAAGTGAATTAATAATATTCGTGAAATTGGTATATCTCCGTCAACCCAGAACGAACCTAGTTGTGAGCACATGGTTGCTGATCGAGTGAAAACTGTTCAAATTCCTAAAACATTATAATTCTTTGTGTATCACTCACCGGCATTTAAGAGGTGAATTTCTCATGAACAAATCGCTCCAGTTTGAAGCAATAAGTGTGTGTTTAAATTACACAAAAGTTTTGAGTGAGTTTAATGACACAGACTGCTATGTCGAGTCTGTGAGCGGATGAATACATGGACATTCTTTGCAACAGCATGCTATATGAGTGTAGAATCTGTGAATTCATTAAATCAAAGTTACAACTCATTTAAATTCAGTGAAAACGACAAATCTCGGACCATCATAGAGCTAACTTTATTGGTTCAACGCCACTTGGACACGCTGATTATTCCAACTATCATGGAGACTACTATGGAATTAAATACCGATATGGAGGGGTATAGCGATGGGTGTCACATTGATGGAAGGACGGAGTCTTGGATACTATAACCATGCCGCAGCACTTGCCGAGGAGACCAGGCAATGCATACACGCTGGAGACGTGTAAGGAAGTCAAGTGAGTCCGACTGAAAGTCGATTCTTTTTATGTACGGTCATGGCAGGGAGGATTAGTTATAGAAGACCTTATATAGCACATTCTTAGGTAGGGTTAATATCTTTATTTCACGTAGTTATTTAATACTACACAATACCGTATCGTTTTCCACAGCCTGGGACAAACGCTCTTGCCATTATTATTGTAAATACATTTTCGGGAGCTCGAGAACAGTGCGCCGAAGGGAGCCCATTTACGTAAAACATTCTGTTATATAATCATGTCACCAATGCAATCCACTGGGTAAAGTTAATCCTTGTATCCAGATGTATTTCAAGGCCATATCCCAAAAATGTCATTTATACTGACCTACTAGTCGCGAACGCCACCCACTCTTTAATAAGTGAATGAATTTAGAAGGCTGTGAACTGTATGTTAGCAGCCACCACATGAAACCTGTTTTGACGCTGCACAAACACATGGGAGTGTTACTTTTCTTTTATTTTTATCAATTGACAATCTGACGACTATGATCCAGTGCTGTAATTATAAAGATTAGCCAAGCAGGCTATCTTGGGTTCGATGTGGGGGGTCATTTTGTAACTGTACGGAAGACCCAGGTTTATTATAACACATGTTTCTTGACTGCATACGTTTCTGATACAATCGCAGTCCATGCACACTTTAAGTACGTTTAAGAGTACAATTAAAATCCACAGCTGATTTGTACAGCAGATTATAACCTTGTCCACAGGCTGGAATTATATAAGGCTCGTGAAAACCATTGTTACATTTATTAAGCACTACAGAGGTAGGATCTGATCACCCTTAGTTGCAAGGTACGCTTTTTGGTACTATTTGAGCCAGTAATGAGTACGATTTTTGACTCGTTGACTCAGCAAATGGCCGACGGACCGACTGTTATTGGTAAGCACTTATACGTGCACATGAAGGTTTGGAAGGAGGTCCTTCTTCCAATTATGAGTCTGATGTTGGTTAGATTTACACCAATTTTTCACACTTTTCGAGTTTAACATGGTCATTAGACCAATACAGAGAAACTGGTAGGACTAAAAGATGACTTTAATAAATAAGATTATAATAATCAAATAGCAGGATTTTTATCTAAACTGAAACCTAAATGAAGTGTTAGGAAATATTTGCAGACAAGAATAAACCCACTAAACGTAATGAAACCTAGATGACCAATGCTTAGATTTTGCTATTATTCGACATCTTAAGTACAATTTATAGCATTCCCTACTATGAGACGACGATCAGTTGACTACGTGTTTAAACACGGTAGTTAATCTGATGATGCGACATTAGCGATGAATTGCTCATGCCGTCGCCGACATAATTTTCTCTCCCATACATTCATGACCCATCTTCACAAAGAGTGGAGCTGCGATTAGGCAGGTCAGTGGCGCCAATTGCGCAAATTTAAAGAGTGATTTGTAATAAATTTGTTTTGTACAGTAGGATAGCTTTTTCCATTTAATCTGTTAGGTTCAGAATGAGCTTAGATTTTGCTTGGTAATACATTTTGGATGAAACGCTTCTCGTTTACATCGTTGCTACACTTAACGTACGATAGGTATTAGCTTAAATTACTGTAAAGTTAAATGTTAGAGATGGCACCATCAGCATAGTTGTCAATCTTTTTGTGCAGTAAATGTAACGAACTATTTGCATTGTAAACAAGTAAATATCTCTCTTTGTTGTAAATTCAGGCTTGTATTATCATTATTATTACAATCTCCGAAGTAATTGTTTAGGGATGAATTACGTGTCATTCTCTTGGCCTTATTTTTTGATTTCTTCATTTGTAGTAGGACTTCGAGTGGCTTAATTTTTAGGATTTTTCGCACGGAGGACAGTAAATTTATATTTGAACTGATTAGCATGGATTAGCCGTTTATAACCTCTCTGAATTAGGTTGGGGTCTGCCACTTTTTGAATAAATCGAGTGCGATTTGAATGTAAGCCTGGCCTCCTTATTGTATTTTGTGTTTGTATTCCTCTGGACTGGTAGTCATGATCTCTCATTATACCCGACACCTCCGAGGACCGTTTCTTTGTGCATTCCCAGTCCATGAATGCATTTCTCCTCGTCCGCACTTCAACATAAAACATTGGTCAAAATCTTATCCGCCTCTGTTGGCAACAATCGGGCTATTTACTTACATTTCATTTTACAAAAAAAAAAACATTTTCAATTAGCTCAGTCCTCAACTACTTTTGGTTGTTATAAAACCTGATCCCCTATTCACCTTGGGATTACTATTCCTCCTTTGTCTGAGTCTTTATAAACAACTGAAATTGCAACAAAATCAAATGATATTTGTGGAAATATATTTTCGACTCCTAGTTCGAATATTTTTATGAGAATTCATGATGATGTTTCTCATTCCAGAATAGTATTATTTAAAACTTCACAGTACTCGATTATTATTATAATTTATTTAATTTTTACGTTTCACAAATAATTACTCCTTTACAAAGTCAACTCGTGAGTGACCAATATCTCCCATCACTAGTAACGAATCAGGAAGCGAATAAACTAAAGAAAACGTTGTGTTACTATCCGCAATAAATTACTGAAATTGAACTACCAGGAAAACCGATAAACGACGAGAACTTCCTGTCTGACCGAGAACAACAAATTCAGAAACATGAAATGGACTTCAAAAAAATACGCTGACCTATTAAGTTTGGGAAAGAAAAAAATATACATATGACTAGACTGATCCCCTATTCACCTTGGGATTACTATTCCTCCTTTGTCTGAGTCTTTATAAACAACTGAACTTGCAACAAAATCAAATGATACTTGTGGAAATATATTTTCGACTCCTAGTTCGAATATTTTTATGAGAATTCATGATGATGTTTCTCATTCCAAAATAGTATTATTTAAAACTTCACAGTACTCGATTATTATTATAATGAAAATCCACAGCCTGCTTCCAGTCTCCGACCGGGTCAGGAATGGAATGAATGAAGCCCCCATCTAGCGGCGAGGATATGAAATGTGCCGGCTGCCGAAGCCTGTCGCACTCCTCTGGGGCAATGATTAAATGAATGACAGATGAAATGAAATGGTAGTGGTGAGTGCTGCTGGAATGAAATTGTGACAGGGAAAACCGGAGTACCCGGAGAAAAACCTGTCTGCCTCCGTTTTGTCCAGCACAGATCTCACATGGAGTGACCGGGATTTGAACCACGGACCCAGCGGTGAGAGGCCGGCGTGCTGCCGCCTAAGCCACGGAGGCTCACTCGATTATTATTATAATTTATTTAATTTTTCCGTTTCACAAATAATTACTCCTTTACAAAATCAACTCGTGAGTGACCAATATCTCCCATCACTAGTAACGAATCAGGAAGCGAATAAAATAAAGAAAACGTTGCGTTACTATCCGCCATAAATTACTGAAATTGAACTACCAGGAAAACCGATAAACGACGAGAACTTCCTGTCTGACCGAGAACAACAAATTCAGAAACACCAAAAAGGACTTCAAAAAAATACGCTGACCTATTAAGTTTGGGAAAGAAAAAATATACACTTGACTAGACTACAGTACACCCACGATTGCATGTAGAGATCTTACTTCCAGATATTCACTGTCTGTCAGGTGTTGAGATGCAGCATAAAAGTTCCTCCATGAAGTGCCAGCGTGTGTACACACACACCGTGCCACGCCCTGGTGAAGTTCCCCTTGATCTCTGGTAAGGCTCCTTCCGCTCGGCCCATCGTGCTGTTCCCGAACCTTCTCACCTGGGCAGATGTTGGCTACGTCCATTCCGGCTTTCTTCATAGGATGGTATCGTCTACGTCCCTTCTTCATTTTCTCGAATCCAACCCACCTTCGGTTCTATAAGTGCATGTTCGTAGCATCGGGAAGTTCCAAAATATCACTCGTAAAATCTCCACGATGTTCCGCCCCCATTATTTTACCATGTCTTTCACTGTCGTCAGACCACATATTAAATGCGTTTCACTTTATACTGATATCTCGCGCAGCACTTAAGCACAGTCGGCTTACAGATGATTAATGAATTTTCAAAGTCCTGAGCTCGCACAGTTAATGGTTGCAAACACTCGTCATGACCATCTAAAATTCTCGTGCACATGGCCGAAACATAATACTGAGCATTGCGACTTTCATATAATCACTAATCACGCGGTTAAATTTGAAGTGTATGGACCTGATTTCCTCAATGTTCGTGTCCTCACATGTGGCAACACTTTGAAATACACGCTTCACTTTCTAGCTGTCCACATGATCTATTCGCTATTTCAATACATGAAAGTAATGCTCTGTCAAAAATGAAGTTATTGGCCCGTACATTATGACAGTCACTTCCAGTATAACAGTTCACAATTCTTATAAAGTACGGTTCAATTCACATGTGTTTGAAGAATAACTAAGTCTTTCTTTCCACCAGTAATACTATCACCGTTGGCACTTAGGAAAATCACAGGCTTTCCAGAGCCTTCTTATCCGCGCATTCCGGCAACCCGTATACTTATTCACGGCGATGACGTATTATAACACTTGCTCGAGGGTCGCACTGACACAAACTGGACCAGAGAGACACGCTGCTCTGATACTGAACACATTGCATACCTGCTGTCTGCTCATCCGGGTTTAAATACCGCTTGGGCTCCTCGCGTGCGTCAGCAGTTACGTCATACCTCAAACGTCCTTTCTTAATAACTTGGGAGTGCGTAAAGCTATCTTCTTGGTCCTTTCACTGGAATCAATGTAAGTTCAGGGGCTACATCCTGCCATAACACTTTTCTTTCTTTCTCACGGGAATAAGGTAGCTCCATAATTTCGAGCACGTTCGGCGTTCTTCCATTCGCCAAGTGAGCGCGCGCTCTCCTCCAATAGGCTCTCCTCCTATGAGCGCTAGTTCAAACTCAGTTCGGCGCTATATTCAAACTATGGATAACGACCTGACGGCCCTGGACTGCGGGTACAATATGCACCCGCAGAGTGTAGGCGTCAGTTCCGCGCTAGTTCTGCTCTGGAGCGCTCAAGTTAAGCCACCTTGTGTATCGTTGTGTATCAACTAGTGTTAAATAAACAGTTGTTTTATATTAACAAGTGTGTGTTATTTATCTTGTATCTCCCACGTAATAACAGTGGTGTCAGAAGTGAGATAAGATAAGTAACGTTGTGAAACCGAGTGACTTTCTAACTTCAACGCAAGTGTTGCACCGAACGACGTTCATCGCAGTGCGTGTTGGAAATACTAAACCGAGTGACCTTTCTAACCTCAACGCAAGTGTGTGCTTAGAAGTAAGTTCATCACAAGTGCGTGTTAGAAATACTGTTCTCCACTCATCTTCACCATGCCGGACTTAACCTCTGAGCAACTCCAACAATTCTCGGCAATGATCGCCGACGCTATCCGACAGACAATAGAGTCAACAACGTCATCAGAGCCTCGACCGCCAAAGTTCACAATACAACCGTATCGAGCCACCGACGGGACGACGGTAGGTGACTATTTCACTCGCTTTACTTGGGCACTCAACCTGAGCAAGGTATATGCGGATCAATACGCACACTTTGCACGAGTTTACATGGGTTCTGAACTCAATTATGCCCTGAAGATCCTGGTGAGTCCTGTTGATCCGGAAACTCTGTTATACAGTGAGATTCAATCTAAGCTGAAAGGCCACATCGATGCCACATGCAGCAAGTTTCCTGAGAGCATCAAATTTCGGAGAATAATGCAGAAGCAAGGAGAAACCACCGCTAGCGTCACCTTACGACTGCGGCAGGCTGCAACGTTTAGTGAGTATGGCACATTAATTGATCGCATGTTAATTGAACAAATGCTCACGAGAAATGTGCGACGAGATTATTGCAAAACAACCAGAGAATTTCACCGCGGCATATGAAATCGGGCACGCTCTCGAAGCTACTCGCATTACCACAGACGAGGTCAAAACAGCTGCCGCTAAGCCTGAATCAACCAATCGGATTGGATACGAGAAGCCTCTGTCCAGGAAGAACAGCAACCAGGAGCCGCCCCGCAGCAAGTCAGCTCATCGAAGTCAAGGGTCTTACAACCTAACCAGACAGCCTAAGGGCCACACCAGGCAAACCGAAGTGCATCCCAGGACAACCAATCTACATGTGCAGGGTGCGGTGAAGCTCGCCCTCGCAGTCAGTGCAGGTTCCTGAACGCCGAGTGCCTGAAGTGTGGCAAAAAAGGTCACATCAGAAAAGTTTGCCGATCGAAATCCAGGAAACATCGAACAACAAACCACGTGACCAAAGAAGAGCTTCCATCAGAGAACCTCGATGTCATGGAGTACATCATCAAAATCGAGGTCATCGGATCGGTCAACGCAGCACCTTAGCCACTGGTTGATGTCAGTATAGAGGGAACCACCGTCAAAATGGAACTCGACACCGGCGCTCCCTGCTCAACCAGGCTTTGTGTTGCAGAGAAACGATCGTAACTTCGTCAGTAACACAGGCCATCCGATCAAATGTATTGGCAAAACGCCAGTGTACACCATCGGAACCACAACCAGGAACCTGAATCTCTACGCGGTTGACGATGAAGTCGAATCGCTCTTTGGCCGAGAATGGATTTCGGAGTTTGTACGGGAGATCGACTTTGGTCACCTCTTCAGAAAATCCGACCCAATCCACAAGATCTCAGACAAGCAGTCTCTGACCTTGGAACAACAGATACAGCTCGACAACATTCTATCTCGCTACCAAGATGTGTTCAACGACACCCCCGGGAAGGTCTCAGGTCCCCAAGCGAAGATTCACCTGAAGGCTGGAGCCACACCTGTTTTCGCCCGAGCTCGAGACGTACCAGTTGCCCTCCGCGATGCCTACGCCAAGGAAATCGACAAGAAAATTGCATCTGGCTTCTACAAAAGAGTGGACTACTCTGAGTGAGCATCGGCAACGCACGTCGTCGCCAAGAAGAACGGCAAACTGAGGATCACAGGCAACTACTAGCCTACTCTCAACCCGCGGATCATCATAGATGAACATCCTATTCCCAAGGTGGAACATCTGTTCAACCGAATGTGCGGTGCCACTCTCTTCTGCCACCTGGATATCACCGATGCGTACACACATCTCGAGGTCGACGATGAGTTCAGCCATGCTCTCGCGCTTGACACCCTAACTCACGGTCTGATCCGCCCAACGCGAGCAGTATATGGAGCAGCTAACATCCCCGCTATCTGGCAGCGGCGAATGGACACAGTCCTGCAAGGTCTCCCAAACGTCGTAATTTTTTTCTATGACAGTATTGTTTTTGCTGATAGCTTTGAAAATCTGATGCAGGCCCTCAGCACCACTCTGGAACGGTTTCGGCAACACAACCTCAAGATTAACACAGCCAAATGTGTTTTCGCTCAAACATCCCTGGAAGCCCTTGGTCACAAAATCGATGCGTCAGGCATCCACAAGTCTGATGCACACATCCGAGCTGTACGTAATGCACCGAAACCGACTACACCAGAAGAACTCCAACTGTTTCTTGGTAAAGTACGAACAACAACTCGTACCTACCCATGATTAAGGCTGCTGCAATGTCAGCCGAAACGTCGGGAAATAATAACCGATATGCGACACGGCTCAATCCTGTAAGCCAAGATGATAAACTATTACAGTTCTTTCATCCCCGATTTGTACACCAGAGACAGACCACTCAGAAACATGCTGCTCAAGGACCCTCTCATCTGGACACCAGAAGGCGACAGGGCATACAAGGACATCAAGAACGCCCTAACCTCGCCCCAGGTACTCATGCAGTATGCTCCAACGTTACCACTCCTGTTGGCCACGGACGCCAGCAAGACCGGCCGGGGCGCAGTACTGTCACGCCGGCTCAGCAATGGGCAAGAACGTCCAATCACTTATGCCAGTCGAACGATGACAGCAACGCAGCAAAGGTACCTTCATCTCCGCACGAGACCCAATTTGACCAGCCCACGTCGAGGGCACCGCGCAACCGACCAAGTCACCGCGCAACCGACCGAGCCTCCACGCAGCCAACCAGGTCACCGCGCAACCGACGAGGCCACCGCGTAACCGACCAAGCCACCGCACAACCGACCAAGCCACCGAACAACCGCGCCTGAGACGAGTTAGCTTCACCGAGACACCAGCAACAGTCCAAACAACACCAGCCACACCAGCTACACCTGTAGACAGGGCACCACCTATTTCGCAAACCCCTCTTATTCCCCGCAGGAGTACTCGCCAGCGCTGACCACCATTGAGATTCTCTCCTGATTAAGTTTCCTAAATCATCAATTTAAAAGGGAGGAAATGTTGTGTATTTACTTGTGTTAACATGAACATTCTAGAAAGTGTTGTGTATTTACTTGAGATAACATGAACATTCTAGTTGCTATGCCCAGAACATTCTAATATGGAACATTTCAATCTGGAACCTTCCATATACTATGCATATATGCACCCGCAGACTGTAGACGTCAGTTCCGCGCTAGTTCCACTCTGGACCGCTCAAGTTAAGCCACCTTGTGTATCGTTGTGTATCAACTAGTGTTAAATAAACAGTTGTTTTATATTAACAAGTGTGTGTTATTTATTGTGTATCTCCTACGATATAACAATTGTGTTGTAACCAATGATAATGGTGAAGCTTGACGATTCTAGTGCCTTTAGGGGGCTGAATTTGTACTGTTTTAAAAATTGTGTATGTAGCGTAGGTGGTTTGTCTAGTAGTAAGCCTTATATATAGTTTATGACTCGATATGGCTATTTAAATGATGAAATAACGTATTTACACTGCGGAAAAAATTCATGGTTGGCCACATGTTATGTACATTGTTACAATTGCTGGTCGTGGCTGTGTGACGAGTTAATAGAGAGAATAGGGTAATTGTGACAATTGGGGGCTGGGGGCTGGGTTGGAGGGTTAGTTAATACTCGGTTTGTAGTAGCTTACGTTAAATCTAACATCAATTGAATAATCCTTGTGATCTTAATAATTATGATATTTATGTTGATTGCTGAATGGCATGGTTCCTTAATGTTAATGTATTGGGTGTGATTTAAATGCTATTAATGTTAATGTGCTATGAACAATTTAAATATAATATTAATAGTAGTATGTTATTTCCAGTGCGTAAAATGTGGACGAAAAAATGCGCTAAATGGGGTTGGAATATATATGTCCCTTAGGGGCAAAAGTTTCATGTTCGCACAGGCCTCGAGGGTGATCAGCCCTCGGGATCTGGTGCGGTCAAATGATGTGTTCAATGACATGGTGAACATATAAATAAATACTGTAGTAATAATAATACCGTAATGATAATTATATTTAATTACAGTGGTGTTTAGCAATTAGCTCCTGTTCTGAGATTAATACTTAGATCTAGAGAGTTCTGAAAGTGCATCTTATATCTACGCTTTAGGGCTAGATGATGAGTCAAATGGTGGGTGGGATAGGCATTGAGAAATATGGTTCGTGTGACGGGGGGTAGTTGATAGATAATAGTGTCTTCCTATTTGCATTCGTGTTTGAGGTTCTTATCTCCTTTAAAATTGTGAGTTAAATAATTATTATGTCGTCATTCGGGGGATCCTCTCTGGTAATAAGGGATGTGTGCGTCTTGGTCGAGGTGAGTAGTGAAGTACTATAGTTTGCCAACGCTTTCCTCGCTGCGTGAGGATGATCTCACTGATCTTGAGAATGTACCTTTAGATAGTGTGCTTAGGTATTGCCTGTGTCGTCAGGCCGTGTGGTTGGTCGCGTTTAGAATTTGTCTGATGACCTGTATTGTTGTATTTCCCATTGGCGTGTGCATATTTTATTGGGACTAATGTTTGTGGAATGTGGGAGCCTTGGCCTTAAGTATGGGGTTGTTTCGCGTCTTCCTGTAGTGGGGGTTGGAAAGTATACTTGTCGCACTCATATTGTGTATGTTGTAAAGAATGCGTGACGTTGCGTTTTGTCTGTAATGTTGTTGTTGATTCCTATTGTTATGTGATCTACGATGCTCGTGTGTTCCTTCTGAATACTTCTTCTGAATGGTATTTGAATCGCGTTATGTATTTGTTGGCAGGCGCCACAATGATAATAATGATAATAATAATATTAATAATAATAATAATAATAATAATAATAATAATAATAATAATAATATTAATCATCATTCATGGTGGTTTTTTTTTTTACTCTGATGTATTTTTCTCCTTCCTGTATTCTACTCTCTATCTCTTCGTGTTATATGTTGTGTTTAATAGTTTTAGCGCTTGTTTATATTGCAGGTGTCTCTTCTTCTTCTTATTTTTCAATGTGCTCATATAATATTTATTTCTCATATATATTCGTCGTAACTCCTCACTTTCTCTTCTTTTAGTGTGAAATTTGTGTAGATAAAATTACGATAATGATCATGATAATAATAACAGTATTAATAATGATTTATAATAATAACGATAGTATAAGAATGTATAAGTGCCTGGTATAAACGCTATAGTGGAGGTGTAGTTTTAAATATTTCTTATCGTTTATTGATAGATCGCTTAGTGTGTGAATGTTCGTTCCTGTAAGCTATTTGATCGTGTACAGCATATTTAGAATTGTGCTTGCAAGATAAGAATGTAGCTATTTATGAACGCTTTTGAAAATGTGTGCCAGAATTGGCAAAATGTGAAAATTGTCATTGACGGACCACCAAAGCTTATTTTGAGCTCGGGAGTGTATAAAGTGTCTCCGAAAACTTTATTATTATATAAGAATTGCAGCCGAATTGCTGTAGCATGGTATGCAATAAGGGCGCTTGTGGGCTCCCGATTTTAAGTTGCTAGAATAAACAGTGTCTGTGATATTCCCGTGTGTATAATAAGGGGGCAGGTGGGGGGCGGGTAAGGGAGTGAACGTGTTTGTGTATAAACTGTATATCTCCATGCCGATTACTACTTGTGAAAATTCGGGATGGGGCCTTGTGTAGTGTTAATTAGCTAGTTGGGTGGTTAGTGTATTTTAGTTGGTTGGTTAGTTGGTTCGTTGGTAAGTCAGTTAGTTAGTTGGTTCTTTGAAATTGGGAGATTTCTACCTGTATCGAGCGAGAGTCCTTTATTAAGAGTCTAGTGTCTGGGGGGCAGGGGGGCAATGAGTATTATCTACAGGTGTAAAAACCAGATTGTTATTAAATAGAACATTCTTCTAGAAAAAAAAAGATACAACAACTGTGAAAACTTTTGGTAATATATCTGAGTGGTCTTAAGGACTTCCGTAGGATCTCAAGATTCATTTACGTGCCGATGGGTATGCCATGGATGATGAAATTGTGTATTTCGAAATGCCATCTGACTGCGCCATGATTCGAACTGGCGTTCTTGAATACAGCTGGTGATAATATTTGCCAACTTGAGTAGTCGCGTGCCTGGAAGAGTAAGGGGGATTCAGAATGACTGACGTCCTTGTTACGTGCCTAAATGTGCAGGCATTCGGTTTTACCAAGCCCGCGCAAGAGGGCTTTGCGGGAGGAAGTCACAACCAGGGTAACGTAATGTGGTCTGACTCTGAACAAACAATTTGTTGAGATTCTTGGAAAATGAAATAATATTTATGAATATTTAATTGTCCGTATGGAGCTCCTGTGGGCCATTGCGATATGTCCCCGTGTAGTTGGGTGTGTGTGTACTCTGTCTGCTAACCTGTGGCATTGCGGAGTGTCTCCGTGTACTTCGGTGTGTGTATATTCTGTCTGATAACCTGTGCCTTTGTGGAGGGTAACCATGTTCTTAGGTGTGTGTATATTCTGTCTGATAATCTGTGTTATTGAGTGTGAATACAGTAGTGTGTGTGACTTGTAATTCTAAGAGTTGGAAACGATTTGAGGTTAATCCTATTGCCTAAACAAATTGTTGTTATTGCTGTTTAGTCGGTCGAGCAAATATTTTCCATAGAATACATAGATGTACTTCTGTAGAAAAAAACAATATGTGTTAGTTGCTTATGTCTGTACAATGGAGCAATATAGCTTATAATAGGGGTAGTACAGTCCAGGTGCTATTACACCAATTTTTTCCTTCTAGGGGGTGAGTTATCACATTGCGAGAGGTACTCGGAAAGTGTGTTGGACCGGACTATGTTCGGTTCAACCCCGGTTACTTCACAACTTGTTTAGGACAAGGTGATTAGATATATTGGAGGGGGCTTTGGCAAGTCAACTGGTTTATGGATTTTGCTGTGCGATCGAGAGGTATTTGAGATCTTACTGAGCATAGCCTCCACCACTTGTTTAGTTTCTAGGGGGGTGTGTTCCTTTGCTTAGCGAGAGGTAGTCAGGGACCGTGTTAAACCGTTCTTTCTTCGGTTTATCCCCGGCGATTACGCGAATTGTTTAGGTCGCCAACCTCTCTGGTAGGCTGGCGATGCTTGGCAAAGTAGTAGCAATGTAATGGGGGTATAGCCGCGTAATAGGGTGACTTGCTGAACGGGATGTGTGGGTGAGGGGGTGTGTGAATGTTGGGGTGATCGGGATGAATGGGTGTAGAGGGAATTGAAGCAGGTTCGGGATGGACGTTCCCCATCGTTTAGGGCACGGTCCATCTGTTTGGCCCAGGGGTACGTGTACGTGAATTTGTAGCAGTCGCCAGATAGCTGCTGAGTCGGTGCGATAGACACCGGCTGTGCTCTTCACGAAGTTAGGGACGTCAGTGTACGGGAGAATGAAATGACGAGAGACAGAAATTACTTACGCATAACTGGGATTTAACAACCAGAGTCAGGGTGAGAGTGCTGTTAGAGGTACAGAGGAGAGAAAAGGAAAAGCTGACACACTTACCCTTGGATGTGCTGCTGTGATGTGTCTGGAAGTTGAATCCCGACCAGAGGTGATAACCACCGGAGGGCGGCCAACCTCCGTCCGTCGTCACACTTTCGTACTCCGTGTCGGAACTGGCCCGGGAACGTAGGTACTTTGCTTATTTGAAGGCTCAATAAGAGCAGCGGTGGTCAGCGGTATTTCTCCTTGTTGCGTCGTGTAGTTGGAAGCTTTGTGTTCTGGTGCCCTACTCGGTGAAGTAATTATTGATTTATGAATCTGGCTGCTTGTGTACTGGTCTCCTGTACAGTTTATTAGGTGTAGAGGGGTTTATGAGGGAGTTAGAGCTACAGCTTACAGATAAATTAGCTGGGGGTGTAACAGTATGTTTGTTTGTTTGTTTATTTTTTCCATATGAACTCCTACAACATTTATCCGATTGCGATGATACTGTGGCGATTTGTTGAGCACACACCCGTGACGGTTTCTGCATTAGTAAATCCATTTTTTAAATGGGCGGCGCGCGAGTCTTTATAACAAATGAGGGTTGGCGCACATAATTGTTTCAACAAATGAGTGCATTTCATACTGTTGTAACATTTTGTACAGGTGCCCATGTCCAGAAGCACTTACTGCGCAATTTCTTTAATTTAATTTGTTCTATATCGATTTATCGCAAGCAATGCTTAAGTCTATAATTTTGCATCTGTTTATTATTATTAATGCGTCATATTTGATTATTATTATTATTACTTTCATATATTGCTTCTCGTATCAGTTGATACACTTTGATTTTGCCACATGATTATTAATATTATTATCAGCTTCTTTTTGAGAAATTAAGCCTTAATATCATTGTATATTAATTCATTTGGCTCTAGGAACATAGCTAATGCAAGTGAGGTTTCATTTGTAAGCTATAACAGGAGGAGTTGGCGCCAGCAAAGGTCTCAAGTAGGACGAGTCGCTGCAGGAAGAGGTAAGAATAACTCCGAAACAAGGAAAGTTGCTCGTTTTCCAAGATGCCATGTCCTGTGGTTCGGATTCCACGTAAAAAGGAGGTCCCGTGGCTCATGATCTCAAGATTAACGGTCACGTTAAACTTCAAGCTTCCTTTTCGTTTTCCAAGAATCACGTCGGGGAGAAAGGCCCTTGACCTAGGCCATCTGTCGTACGCTTGGAACAAAGAAACTGAGTCGTGACGTCTGTAGGGTCACGGTAGCCAATTCCAACTATGCGACGTCACGTGCACGCGGGAATATTGAAGGAGCTACATGGAGAGGGTGAACCAATTAATAGACAGGAAGATGATGGATCGCCAGCAACCGGGGAAGGCTGTCCCGTGATTGGCCCTGAGGTCGAAACGATCTGCGCACCGGGTACCCAGTGGAGGGAGGTGTGAAAAAGATTAAATAACTGATGCTGATGTCACTTAGTCCTCAATCTTTTATTGAATTTTGGTTTTGAAGTCATCGTCACAGTACTCATCCATGAGTCCACTTGTAATTCAACATTGGTCGTGGTTGATAGTCAAATTAAGGTCTGAATCCCATACGATGTTCGTTTTGAACTGACAATTCACCATAAGATTGATTATAGGTAGAGGTGTTAGTTTTTGTTAATTCGCGATAAAACGAAAAGTCATATTTAGAGGTTAGGATGTTTTATTTTCACGTATTTACATGTTTCGTGCCGCACAGGAGTGAAATTAAATCGCGAAATAACGCGAATTTTGTGAATAACACCACAAATACCGCAATCTGCGAAATAAAAACAAATTTTCATATTCTTTCCCCACACCAATCCGAACATTTTTGTCCACAAGCCGATAATCGAATTTGGTTGGTGTTCAATTCGAGAGAATGATCGATTGTATAGTTTCGCGAGGGGTAATACTACGATATACGTCATATTACGATATACTGTCGATATTCTCGTTACTCGTTGGATTTTAGCGCTGTGGTAAACAGCAGTTATATCGCGGCGTGAATAGTTTGGCCGACTACCTCCAAAAGGTTATGTGATAGTTGTTCATAATGTAAACTACGTTTGCCTCCTGTTACATCGGTAGCGAGTGTAAATTATAGTAGAGAATTCCATATAATTTAATTAAAAGTGCGCAAATTGTGCGTTATCATCGAAGCTAGTGTGTTATTTGCGTGAATCAGTTGGCGACCACGTGTTCGTCGTATTAGTTCCGAACTTAGCAGTACAGGAAGATGAGACGCGACGTAATTTAAATACTATGACACGAATTCAGAAATAAATTTTGCGTGTTGTTACGAATTTATAATGGCGTGTGACTACAGTCAACCGTGTGATAACAGTGTTTGTTACTGGGCATCGCTCAGTTGAGTTTAAAAATGCCGAAGGAAGCTGTTTCTGCCACAGACAGACTTAAAGAATATAAGAATGAAGGATTTATAATTTCTTGTGGCATTCTTATGTGTAAATATTGAGATCGTCGGTTAGATTATCGCAGGAAAGATGCATTAGACAAACATTGCAAATCGGAGAAGCATTCAAAACGCCGAGAAAATTCGCGTCTTGAAGTTAGTGTTCCTAGAGTGGCCACCTTGAAAGAAACATTATCAAATGCTAGTCGTGTGAAGGATATGAAAGAAGAGTTTATTTTGGACACTACTACTGTGTTTGTGAAAGCTAATATACCAGTAGAGAAACTAGACAATCCTGCTATCCGTACTTGGTTTAATAAGTACGTTCGCGGAAGTGGAGATTTACCATCAGCAAATCAGATTCGTCAGAAATACATCCCCATGATTGGCGAAAGAAGGAGGGAAGAAATTAGGGAAGATATAAAAAACAAAGACGTGTTTCTGCTATGTGACGAAACAACTGACAAGAATGGTAGGTGTGTTTTCAACATTCTTTTTCGTCCATCAGTACCATCAACTGAAATGAACACCCATCTGGCTGCCTCTGTTGTTCTAGATTCTGCCAATAGCGTAAATTGCTCCAATGCGATATTAGACACCTTGAATTCCTATGAAATTGAACGGGAGCGTGTAGTGGCAGTAGTTACGGACTCAGCACGCTACATGACAAAATGAGTAACAACTCTTCAAGGATTGATTGAAGAATTAAGTCATGTCCAGTGCTGGGGTCATAAAGTCAATCTTATCGGCTGCGTATTTGAAAACGAGCTGGACGAATTGAACATGTCTATAGTAAAGACAAATAATGCCTTTTTAAATACGCGAAAAAGAAAAAGCAATTACGTTGCATTTCTAAGGGAGAAATATGAAAACACAGAAAAAGAGAATGAAATTCTAGCTTTCCTAATGCCTGTATGTACAAGATGGAATTCATGGTTTAAGGCTGCAATGTATATGGCCACGCATGTGGAAGATCTGGTAGAATTTTTCAAAACATTGGAAGATTCAAATTCTGGGGTCAAATTTTTCCAACAAGCATCGACTTCAACAATACAATTTATACAATTACAAGCATTGTATGTTTCTGTTGTTGGTGCCTCTCTTATGGACTTGCTTAATTTCTTGGAGGGATCTAAGTACCCAACAATTCACTTACTGGCTGGGAAGCTAGATGACATTGAGGTAAAGTTCAAGCTATTAGGCGATGGTGGAATGTTCAATCATACGATCCTCCAGAACTTGGAACAGCTTCCTCAAAAGATGCAGATAAAGGTTAAGTCCAATCTTACGTGTGTTGCCCAGTCAGCTCTAGTGAAAGTCAGGACTTTAAGAACCACGGATCCAGCCAGGATGACTGTAGAAGCCATCGGGTCATTGTTTGATCCTCGGCATGCACCTAAGGACGTATCTCCCACAGAACTGCTCCAATTTAAGAAGAATGCCCCATTTCTTACGAAGATGGAGTCTCAACAGTTTTTAGAGGCTCGCAGCATTTACCTGACTGCAATCAATAACCAACTGCGTCATGAAGATAATGTGAATGTTCCAGAGATCCTCATGGGATTAAGGCCTGCTCACCGAGACTATGCAACAGCTGCATTAAAGTGTGTGTGGTATCCTTGTTCAAATGTGGATTCTGAAAGGTCATTTTCGAAATACAGTCTCATAGTAAGTGATAGGAGGCGAAAATTGACAGCTGCAAATGCTGAGTCTTTAACCATGATCTACTTCCAGTGATTTCACCGCAGTATTTGGATAAAACTGAAAAAGGTATTCACTGAAATGTGTTTCGAGATGGTGAATGTAAAATAAAAATGTGACTTCCATATAAGTATTATCTCATTCTTCCATAGCCATGTTTAACGTTTTACCCTGCTGTTTTGTTTTTTACTTTGTTTTATTAATTGTTTATATTTTAAATGCACTTATTGTACAAACCTTATCGCTTTCCAAATTTTAACATGTCATGTCCCGAAAAAATAATAAAAACACAAAACACCACCTTTTGAATTTTAAATCAACAAATCTTCAAAAAAATAACAACACTTTCTAACACCTCTAATTATAGGAATTAGATTCCATCACTGCCAACAAAACAGCAAACACACCTCGACTCAGTTTATCAAATCTACGCTAAATTACAATTATAACGTCAACGAGGGAAGATGAACGTCTACAGAGCCAACCAACGCCGCATTGCTACGCCAAACCAGAAGATTCTTTTTCATTATTATCCCTTATAGTGATTCTCTTGTTTTTGTATCTTAATTAAATCTTCTCTATTATTTGATACTGGTCTTTCCTTCCTTAGTAGTTAGGAATAGCTGAGAGTCAGTCCTTATCCCAATACGGTTATAATATTGTTGGTGTTGTTGAGACTCACCATGACTTTTGCATTTTATCGCCCAAGTGGGACTAGATTAATATTACATTTCTCGCCACAACGTCGGGCCAGAAAACCGGATGTTTTTTGTGGAGGGAAATGTGATATATCTCTGTGGAAGTGTCTTTTGGGGGTAGTTTTATGAAGTGTTAGTCATAATGATTAACTCAAATACGAAGGCAAATCTGGCTATGATTATGGAGGAGATGGTTCTTTGGATCTTAAAGAGATGTGCAGGGTAATGTGCCAGGTAATTTTGGAAGCAGAAGAAGAGAAGAAGAAGCAGCATTTAGAGGCGAAGTTAGATGAAAGCAGAGTAGATGAGAAGAAGCAGCAGTTAGAGGTGATCTTGGGAGAAAGTAGAGTAGTTGAGAAGAGGTAGCAGTTAGATGTGATGTTAGGTGAAAGTAATGTAGAGGAGAGGAAGCAGCAGTTAGAGGGGTTGTTAGATGAAAGTAAAGTAGATGAGAAAAAACAGCAGTTAGAGGTGATGTTTGGTGAAAGTATTTTAGAGGAGAAGAAGGAGCAGTTAGAGGTGATGGTAGATGAAAATAGAGTAGAGGAGAAGAGGTGTTGTTAGATAATTTTAGAGTAAAAGAGAAGTAGCACCAGTTAGAGGCGATGTTAGACGGAAGACGAGTAGAGGAGAACAAGCAGCAGTTCGAGGTGATGATAGATGTAAGTAAAGTAGATAAGAAGAAGCAGCAGTTAGAGGTGATGTTAGAACGAAAGTAGAGTAGAGGAAAAGAAGCAACAGTTAGAGGAGATATTAGGTGAAAGTAGAATGGAGGAGAAGAAGCAGCAGTTAAAGTTGATGTCAGATGAAAGTAATACAGAGGGGGAGGAGACTCTAGGTGAAAGTAGAATTGAGTTAAAAATGATCGTTGGTGAATGCAGAATAGATGAAAAGAAAACTATAGGTGAAAGTAGATTAGAGTTAGAGGAAAGTGTTGGTGAGAATACAGTAGAGATGAAGAATCAGTTAGAGGCGACGTTAAGTGAAAGTAGAAGAGAATTAGAGGAGATGGTAGGTGAGTGTGAAAGCGATGAGAGGAAACAGCAGTTAATGTAGATGTTAAATGAACATAGTATACAGGATGAGGAAAGTTGCCAAGTCTGGTCTCTCTAATATGGTGTATATTACTGTATTCAGGATAATCTTCAACTATTAAAGACCTGGTTTTTAACTCTCCACGCATAAGCAAAAAAGCCCTCTTTAAACGCAAACGGAGTAATGAGAATATCCCGGCACCTTTAATACTGCCGTTAATCTCGGCCTAGGTTTATTGACGAAAATGGTACATCGTACATCCTGATCCAATAACATGTATCCCTTATTAATCCCTTATCTATTTTGGCTGCATCGTTATGTTGTGTCTTGTCTCCGACGAGGTGTGTTTTCTAGTAGAATGAAGAGGGGTGATCTGTCCATGAAATTGTGTTCGTTTAAATTATTGGGATTGTTTCTTTTAGCTAAGTGTATCTCGATTGCTTCCTTTATGCCTTTCGGTTCGTGATCAATAATATTTTAGTCGGTTTCAATGTTAGTGAAACTGAGTTCCGCGTCGCATACTGCCAAGTGTGTCCCGTATTTTATCGCATTTCTATGTTCATTTTATCGTGTATCCAATCTTCTCCAACTCTGCCCGATGTAATTTGCTTGACAGCCTGAATCTTGGCACATAATGGAATATACCACTGACTTTCAATACGGGTCTTGTTTATTTAGATTGGTATTGTGTATATGCTTTCCGGTTGTGTGACTCGTTGTAAATGCTGTTTCTATGCCATGTTTTTTGAACAGTGGTTTTATATGTTCATATAATTGAAACGCGCGAGTTTCTTCTCATTATTCTCCGGCTTTTGAATCGTTTTATTTTCATATCTAGCTACAATTTGATCTATTTTGCTGGACGGAAAATTGTTTTCTTTTGCTATTTGCTTGATTATTCTGATTTCGTTACTATAATTATGTTTTGATATGGGTATGTTTTAAGCCCTGTGCACCATTGAATTGAACCCCGCTACTGTATGCGCACTGGGGGTGATTGGACTGATTATCAATTGCATGCGAAGTTTGTGTGGATTTTCGGAATATGGAATATGAATAACCCATCTCCTTTGGGTACAATCGTGCAGACCGACTGAAAAGCATAAAATTTTGTTTGGCTATCCACATTCATTGAACGTTCATGATTACTTAGTCTTTACTGGCCACAGGTACCCGATACCTTTCAAGTTTCAGAAAGCTGTAGAATCTCAAATTAACCAGATGCTCCAGGATGGCATTACAGGATATTCAATTAGTGCTTATGTGAATTCATTGACTACCATTCCGAAGGCAGATGGATGAGTGGGGATTTGTTTAGATGCGCGCCTGGTTAACGCACACATTTTCTTCGATCAATTAAAATCAATGTCAATCGAAGAGTTAATGCAGAGCCTCAATGGTATGTTATTTGGTCCAGTTTTAAGATTCTATTTATGGGCAAGTTATTTTCTCGGCATGCTGTAGCAGCGATTTCAGGTAAAGGGTGTTCTCATGGTGTCCAAGCTCCTACTAGCTCTTATGCAAGGGAAAGTTAACATTCTGAGAAATTATGTGTGGCAGATAGGTAAGACCGCATATGTTCTGAAGAATTAGGAAGATGTACAGATTTACGGCACCTATAATACACAGAGCCGACGTAAGTATATTTCGTGAGGGGGTCTAGCGATGGATATGAAATGAAGGAGGAAACGAGGAAAACGGCTAAGGGTGAAGAATGCACTTTGTACCGTAATCTCAACAAACCTTTGTAGGCAAAGTTAGTGAGGTGAAGACCAGCCAGATAGACCTGTGGCGTTCAATGACTCTTCAGTTCATTCGAGGCTGGGAAATATTGGTCACTAATAGCTGAGATCGTTCGTCACAATTATCATACATAATAAATAAGCACACATCTTAGATCATTGCCGGTTATGTAACAATCGACGTGGATACCAGTCCGCAGACTGAAGCAGGTGAGTGACGTAGGGTTACGTCAGAACAAGAGGTATTTAAAGAGGTAAGTGGAAATGAGGTCATAATCATGGTTGTCTGCTGGTGTACTGCATCTTATGAAATTTAAAGGGGAGAGAGAGAGCAATAAGTTTAACGGAGCAGACTACAGATGGTAAGATCAGATAAGCAGAGCTCTGGCGATGAGCTCGCTAGAGTCTGGTATCCAGACAAGGTTTAATGTGATTTAATTGGGGGAAAATTGCACAGAAATATGTTGGGTTATTGGTATTTCTATGTTTGTCTTTTCTTCAGATAGGGTATAAGAATGTAAAGTCCAAGTGATTTTGTGTAGCTCAGTCGGGAGATACTTCTCCTGACGTGTGTATGCAGTGAGCGTGTGAGAAGTGTTACATGGTTGATTGGAGCAATACATACCAACCAAACAAAGGTATTTTTCTCAGTCTAAGAGGTCGATACCAGTAATGAACACTTGTGAAGTTACGTCATACGGTGACGCAGTGATTAGGAGACGTGGCATTTCGGTCACGAGAAGAATTAGAGTGGAGAGAGGAGAATATATATATACACAGGGTAAACATAAATTTTCCTCGTTCCATACATATATAGGGTATATAATGAACGGAGCGGATAAACCACAGAGAATTGAAAGACAATTAACGCGCAAATCGCGCTACTGACATGCAAAGACAATGACGTAAAAATACGCCGAAGAAACAAATGTTGTACATATGAAAGGGTATATTGAAATGTTTTGTTCTACTTATGTTCTTTGGCGTTAATTTACACGTGTCTCTGGAAAATCGCGGTGAATACAGTTGTTCTATATATAACGTGATCTTCCAGGGTGAAATGTAACATTTTGTACTGGTACTGTCCCCGATAATCCGGATAGTAGGCTGTCAGATATCCGCCCCCTCAATCGGATTGCCAATAATCAATCGCACCGGCACAGCTACATCAATGAAAATGGCACTGACAGATACTACCGAGATTAGAGCACAGCAGTAAACAAGAAAATTATTGTGGAACACACCAAAATATACGGGGGTTCATACTTACCTTTACTTACCTATTCAAATTAATCTCGGGTCTGGGTTGTCAACTGGATCACTTAAAGTATGCCCTCACAATAACCTCCACCATGATATTTAAAATGAACCAAAACGAAGACAATAAACTTTAACTTGTACAATAATTTATTTCACATAAAGGGAATGATTCTAACAAAAATTCAACAAAATACACGTGGCAATCAGAAGCCATTGTCAATATAATCATGTCCTCCTGTAGGACTTGTAGACGTTACATACAAATTTTTATCTTTCACTAGCTTAAAAGAACGTAATAATCATAATACACTTGGAATGGATAAGGGAGTTGGGACGAGACATATAGCAATTGTTTTTCTTTTAATAAACATCACACTTTTATTTATAACCGCAAGGCTGCTATGTAGGCGACCTTGGCCTCTATCAACCAGTTGTCTGGCCAGCTGCGATCCACCCTGCATCATGTCGCATGCCTACATCGTCAAATGGACTCACCTGTCCAGCCAACGTTAGCATCTGCTAGTTACATCAGAGCCTAGCTCCTTCTCAAAACACTTTAAATGTCCTCAACTCAACTCAAATATTATCACGCAAATCTTTTAAATGCTCCATCCAAATATCACTGGATTATCCTAATAATACCAAAACTTGTTTATTTATAATCCAAATGTTTAATTAGCGTTGTTTAGCGTATATAACAAAACGTTAAATGTTTATAACAAATGCCCATTAATTATTTATAACAATTAAATTGTTTATAATATTGTCAAACGACAATTGAAAAATTTATACAGGCTTCTATTAATTCCTTTCGTTCCAAATTATTATTAAAGATATTTACACAATTATTTACTATATTATATTAATTTTTTTTAGAAATACATTAAACCACACGTTTATCCGGTAGATAATTACTCAAATCGGGTTAATATAAGCGCCAATGAAGGTTAGTTATATTTAAGTTTCAAATTCAGGTTTAATAAGGTTTAATAATTATTATTATTATTAGTGACGGTAACCTCCATTCAAAATCGTTATCTCAAATTATTTAAGCACTCTTGTTAATTATTAACAGTAACTTCACATGATTAATTTTCAAAGGACCTGGACAATACTCTCAGCGGAAAAATCCTTCGCTCAAACGCACAAAATTGCACAAAAATAGGCCCAGAATTCATCATATATCTCAATATATATGGCATCAAAATCTTCCACAATACATACAAAAAAACCTCCACTTACAAATTCATTAACTTCATTAATAATACTGTGGGAACCTCCTTCACTTATTCAAGGGCATTATTCATCAGCGACTTTTACACGCCCACTGAACTAACGATTATACATCCATAGTTCCACTTTAAAAATTCTTATATTCATTAATTGTTTCAAAACTGTTATTATTTAACCTTCGTGGGTTTCATTCATGAATCGATATGAAGTAAAAATTTGCCAATCACAAATAAATTTAATAGCAAATACGATTATAAACGCCTCTCTGGTCTATCAAAATTGAGATTAATATCTTCAAAGTAACGCAGTATAAAAATACTATCTTCAATCAAAGTTTATCTAAACTGCATAAATAGTTGAATAGAATCCAATTAGACTGTGGAATGCAAACATTATAGTTCCATTCTAGAATTGAGAAAAACTCCTATCAAAAGTTCATTACTATAATGTATTCTATAAATTGTAATCAAAGTTCATATTTCATAAAATTGTCTATAATGCAATGGTATTTCATAACTGACGATAAATGTCTATGTTGCAATCATGTTTATAAAACGACTAGTATTTCCAAGATCGTCGATACAGTAATAGATTTTAACGCTCTAAAATCTTTTAATAATTCTTCTTTCTTGAGGATGACAGAAAATTGGTCAAAGTAATTTACTGAATAGAATTACTTTAATAAAATGACACGCTGTCTGAATTCAAATTTGCCATAGAAAATCGTTAACTTTACAGTCAAATCGTGACTACAAAAATATGCAAATTACTGAAAGAATATAAATTATCAGTCTCAACTGATCCAAAATCATTTAAATATGCCAATGACATAACAATGTCTTAATAAATCGTAGAAAAAGGCATAAATCATCAAAGTGTACTGAGTACAGAAATATCAAGCAAGAATATGGGGCAAATATATGATGACAGAAATATGGGAAAAATGGTTGCTCAGACATCGCTAAATGGCTCAAATAAAACAAGAAACGTTCACGACTACCTTATCTGTTGATTGAAGTTCTAGAGGAAAGTTT
Source organism: Meconema thalassinum (assembly GCA_946902985.2). Classification (NCBI taxonomy): domain Eukaryota; kingdom Metazoa; phylum Arthropoda; class Insecta; order Orthoptera; family Tettigoniidae; genus Meconema; species Meconema thalassinum. Next base: position 794,610,420 of record OX336389.2, read on the forward strand.
CCAAAGAAGACTGCTGATGGTTCCATTTTACCAGCGTAAAGATGTGCTCCGACCTCGAACCTGGAACCAGCGCCCTCGGAGAATAGAACTGCTTCCTCCTCCGGAAATTGCACTGCTCCGTGTAGACGATAGACATCCTTCTGGAAAAACTCTTCTTTGTGAGCCGGGTCCACCCTGGCCTCCCTTGAAAGTTCCCTGAAGTTCTGGCAAAACTCTTCTTTTTGAGCCGGGTCCACCCTGGCCTCTCTTGATAGTTCCCTGAAGTTCTGGCAAAACTCTTCTTTGTGAGCCGGGTCCACCCTGGCCTCTCTTGATAGTTCCCTGAAGTTCTGGTAGAAATTCGCCATGAAGTTTATTGCATTTATATCCGCAGAAATATTCATAATTGTAGAGTATGAAACTATTTCCACTGCCATTTGATATAATTCAGCGTTGGACTACGATGCATGAGTGTAGTTGGATGTTCACTACATGCTCGCTTTTGTAGAATGGCGATTAACGAAGTTCCATGCTGCTATTTCACTCCATCGATATATGTCCCAATTGCATTAAAGGTTTAGCCTTCCATCTCCACTTCTGTTGTAATCATAGTTGAAAGTACTGCCTGATTATACTGTTGCATTGTAGAATGTAGCGTTATATCACCAAATGCAATCTTCCGTATCACGGTTGCAATACACGTGTCAGCCGTGGCGTAGAATGTGGTGTTATCACAGTGCTTCTCAGGTGGCGAGAAAATCACTTTTGTCTGCCGTCTTAAAATGCCAATATCTTCCAAATTATAATCGTGAAAATGTTCCAGTTTCCTACACACTTCAATACTGTACTGCACATTTGAATTAGCTTACAGACAATAGTTAACTGTTGGTGTATAATCTTGTAGACTCCTTTATGTGTGCGTTTCAACTTCGCCTAGTTTCAATCACCGTAAAATGGTACTGCTGCACTGCTCCGTGCTCGTTCGATGCGGTGGGCTTTACCACGCACGCTAAAGACGACTTGCTTCACTGTAATCACTCGAAGTCTGACCAACTCAGAAAAACGACTATATGTCCTCAGAAATATGAGACACATGAGATATCTATGAGATATGAGATATGAGATATGAGATATGAGATCTTCTCACTGCTGTGCAAGGCCTTTTATCAACTTCTTAAGGGGCGTATCCATCCCTTCCATAGCTTGTTCCTCCGTCATCGCTAGAAGTTCTAACTTTGGCAATACTTGACGGATTTTCAAATTTCAAAAACTCAAAATTAATTTCTTCAAAATTCCAAATCAATGCCATAACTGAAAATGGATTTCCACAATTCTGCATTCCAAAAGTAATTAAATATGGTAAGTTTCAGTAATCTCCGTCTCCCTCCAAACTATCATTCATTGGTTCGAGTCTCTCCTCCAATAGCGTAACTTCTTCCTCAGCACAATTCCATGTTTCCTGCGACTGCGTCGTAAATCTCAGATCTTTCTCGAACAAAATCATGACGTCACCAAGAATCTCAGTTCAACCAGCCTATTTGCATGGAGTCGGCGTCATCCGTGCCTACGTCATGAATATCCACGTCACAACTATGACAGCCATAACTTTCTTTATATTTGCCAATACAGCCACCGTGGTCTCAATATAATTCAATTTACGGGGGCATTCTCCCTTCACCACGTTTTAAAATCAGTTGCAATTTGTTTTTAAACTCTGTGTTATAAGTATCTGGATTCACTTGAACACGAAATTGAATTATTATTGGCTTACTCTTGTATGATATTTCCTCTATGTTCCTTAATCATAAGTCTCTTGTACTCTGGGTTGTGTGTGGCTAATGCATTCTCTCCTCTCTACTTTCTCTTCTGTCCTGAATTCCTGTTTTCCAAGTTCTGCTGACTTGTAGAAGGACCAGGATCGATCACTACATCCTGTCTTTTCTTTTGGTTTTCAGCTTCCTTCTCTCGTAATTCCTTTAAGTATTGCTGACTTTCTTTCTCTCTTTCTTGATACTTGTCGGGTGTCATAACCTGACCTTGAGAATTCTGATTTCGATTCTGGTTATTTCTATTGTATTTCCTATTGTAACCCTGGTTATTGTAGTATCTACCTCTTCCATTATTATAATTGCCTCTATTATTGTTCCAGCCTCGTCTTTGCTGATATGGACGGTAACCTTGTGATCTATTGCGAAAATAATTATTCCTGTGAGGACCTACATTTTCAGTTTTCTCTTCATCAGCAGGCTTATCAGTTTGCTGAACTTGATCCATGTAGACTGTATTAATGTCTTTGAATTCGTGCCTCTGACCTTTCTGAACCACATTTGGCATTGGACTCGTGTAGTCAAGCCTTCTCAATAATTCGTCCATACTGGTCAAATCCCTGATATTTGACGATATGATAAGTCTTCTCACCTCCACAGGCAGCATACGAGAAATCGCATCTATCAACTGCTCTGTCGAAAATGGGGGTTGCAAAAATCTCAAGCGTGATAACTGGCTCGTGAAGAAATCAGCGTACCGTGTTGGAAGAGTACCTGAATACTTCCTTGAGTATACCTCAGCTCTTAATGAACCAGAATCGTTTTATCAGTGCCTCTGCAAATTCGTCAAAATTACTGAAAGTGTACCGAAATGCACTGAACCATTCAAGGGGTCCTCCAGCTTGAAATCTTTCTACTATTCTCATCTCTCTTTCTCTGGGAATGTGAGCTTCAATGAAATAGTCTTTCAGGTTCCTGATGTATTCTATCGGTGTTAGACTATCAGTGTTACTGAATTGTTGAGGTTTGTCCTCAAAGTTTCGGATGACTGTCACATTTCTCGGATATGAATCCATGTAATTCTTCCCACTATCACGATATTTCCATTCAGGTTCAATATTCCCATCCTCTTCTTCTTCCCGGAATCTGGATATATGTTCCTCAGGACTAATATCTCTCTCTTCTGTAGCGAGATTACATCTTCTGACGTAATTCCTATCATCTTCACCAGTCAAGCCTTCTGGATCCTTATCGGTGATTTCCGTGATGACTTTCCTAATTAACTCTTCTTTATAGGTTTCCATCATGCTAGCTTCTCCTAGTTTCAAATTCTGCAGTTTGCTCGTAGTTTCATTAACATCAGAGACAACCTTATGAATTTGTTCCTTTAATGTTTGCACGTCCTGACCTATTTGCGTTCTATCCTCTACCTGCTTTTCGGATAGCGAATCCATCCTTATACTCAAATCTTTTCTAATTTGAACTACTTCATTATTTATGTCTACTTGTGTACTGGCAAGTTTTCTTTCAATTCGCTCCTGAATCTGAGTGACATGTTCCCCACTTGACCTGTTCCATTCATCTTTCCACACCGTTACGTTTGCAGTTAACATTTCCGCAATATCTACTTCAATGTCTTCCTTAAGTAAACGATTATGATCTAAGACTTGGGTTCTCATGACCTCTACATCATACTTTAAACCTGCTAAAGAAGCTGTTGTCCTAACAGACTCGTCAACTAACCTAGTTGTTAAAGCACTAATGTTACGAGTACAAAGTGTTTTTGAAGTTTCAATTTCTTCTCTGACTTTATTAACATCAGTTTGAACTTTAGCAATGTCTACAAAAACAGTGTTAACTTCTACTTGTATCTTAGTGATATCGCTTTGCATCTCATTTACATCAGAATGAATGTTATTAAAGTCTACCTGAACGTTTGACACATCGGTTCTGACATTTTTAATATCTCTCTGAACTTCTTCAACCTTGTCTTGTACAGTAGCAACATCATTCCTAACAAAAATTACTTCAGCTCTAGCACATGAAATATCACCCCGGACATTAGCAACATCAAGATTCAACATAGTAAGATCTTTCTGTACCTTAGAAACATCAGTCTTAACATCTGAAACATCTTTATGCACATTGGATAAATCTCTATGGACATTGGACACGTCTGTGCGCATGTCAGTTACAGCATTCTCGATTCCCTGGGTATTGATCTGTAAACGCGACATATTATTTTCTAAGTTCGTAGAACTGGTCTGAAGAACTTTCAAACTTTCATCCAGCCTAATAGACAAATTAGCAGACAAATTACTAGCATTCTCCTCCATTCGACTAGTATTCCTAGCTTCCATCTCCTTCATACTTTCATCCATGCTAGATTTCATATTAGCAGACATATTACTAGAATTCTCCTCCATTCTAATAGACATATTACTAGAATTCTCCTCCATCATCTGCTTCATTCTGTTGGACATCTCCTCCAACATCATTCTAATACTCTCATCTGCCATTTCAATAATATTCAATAATAAACTGCTGTAGGGACATACATCAAACAGAGCAAAATAACAACATCTGAGCAACATCTTTCACCATATATAAAGTTTGAACAAGTTTCTGTCTTAAATCTAACTTATAATTACCTTATAATTAACTTTCGTAGACACTTCATGTTGAAATAAACTCAAGCACATGTTCAAATTTCTTTGGTTCATTTTAAAATATCCTAACACAAATAATTTACATTTACAATCCAAATAGTTTAATTTTATCTTTAATATGACTAACATGTCATAAGCCGGTCAAATAAAATCAGATTCCAGATCATAGGCGATTTTTCTAAGTTTCCAGCCTATTTAACCTCTCTCAAGTTGTATAAGATCTGATCTTTTCTGAGTGTAATTTTCCTAATACAACACAACATTTAATCCCTATATAATCACACTCTCAAATTCTACAATTGGCCAAGACATCTAACAAAGAATCAACCTCTTTATTTGAGTCTTCACAATCCCATTGACATCGATAACTTGGTAATCCAATGTTATTCGAGCACTTCACAAAATTGCGGTGCCAATTCTACTCCAATAACTTGGTAATCCAATGTTATTCAAGCATTCCGAACTTCGATTGTGCCAATTCTACTGGCGTTCAACCTGGTACTCCAGTTTTGTTGTACGTGCCCCACGTTATAGGGTCGCCAATCCTACTGTCCCCGATAATCCGGATAGTAGGCTGTCAGATATCCGCCCCCTCAATCGGATTGCCAATAATCAATCGCATCGGCACAGCTACATCAATGAAAATGGCACTGACAGATACTACCGAGATTAGAGCACAGCAGTAAACAAGAAAATTATTGTGGAACACACCAAAATATACGGGGGTTCATACTTACCTTTACTTACCTATTCAAATTAATCTCGGGTCTGGGTTGTCAACTGGATCACTTAAAGTATGCCCTCACAATAACCTCCACCATGATATTTAAAATGACCCAAAATGAAGACAATAAACTTTAAACTGTACAATAATTTATTTCACATAAAGGGAATGATTCTAACAAAAATTCAACAAAATACACGTGGCAATCAGAAGCCATTGTCAATATAATCATGTCCTCCTGTAGGACTTGTAGACGTTACATACAAATTTTTATCTTTCACTAGCTTAAAAGAACGTAATAATCATAATACACTTGGAATGGATAAGGGAGTTGGGACGAGACATATAGCAATTGTTTTTCTTTTAATAAAAATCACACTTTTATTTATAACCGCAAGGCTGCTATGTAGGCGACCTTGGCCTCTATCAACCAGTTGTCTGGCCAGCTGCGATCCACCCTGCATCATGTCGCATGCCTACATCGTCAAATGGACTCACCTGTCCAGCCAACGTTAGCATCTGCTAGTTACATCAGAGCCTAGCTCCTTCTCAAAACACTTTAAATGTCCTCAACTCAACTCAAATATTATCACGCAAATCTTTTAAATGCTCCATCCAAATATCACTGGATTATTCTAATAATCCCAAAACTTGTTTATTTATAATCCAAATGTTTAATTAGCGTTGTTTAGAGTATATAACAAAACGTTAAATGTTTATAACAAATGCCCATTAATTATTTATAACAATTAAATTGTTTATAATATTGTCAAACGACAATTGAAAAATTTATACAGGCCTCTATTAATTCCTTTCGTTCCAAATTATTATTAGAGATATTTACACAATTATTTACTATATTATATTAATTTTTTTTAGAAATACATTAAACCACACGTTTATCCGGTAGATAATTACTCAAATCGGGTTAATATAAGCGACCAATGAAGGTTAGTTATATTTAAGTTTCAAATTCAGCTTTAATAAGGTTTAATAATTATTATTATTATTTGTGACGGTAACCTCCATTCAAAATCGTTATCTCAAATTATTTAAGCACTCTTGTTAATTATTAACAGTAACTTCACATGATTAATTTTCAAAGGACCTGGACAATACTCTCAGCGGAAAAATACTTCGCTCAAACGCACAAAATTGCACAAAAATAGGCCCAGAATTCATCATATATCTCAATATATATGGCATCAAAATCTTCCACAATACATACAAAAAAAAACTCCACTTACAAATTCATTAACTTCATTAATAATACTGTGGGAACCTCCTTCACTTATTCAAGGGCATTATTCATCAGCGACTTTTACACGTCCACTGAACTAACGATTATACATCCATAGTTCCACTTTAAAAATTCTTATATTCATTAATTGTTTCAATACTGTTATTATTTAACCTTCGTGGGTTTCATTCATGAATCGATATGAAGTAAAAATTTGCCAATCACAAATAAATTTAATAGCAAATACGATTATACACGCCTCTCTGGTCTATCAAAATTGAGATTAATATCTTCAAAGTAACGCAGTATAAAAATACTATCTTCAATCAAAGTTTATCTAAACTGCATAAATAGTTGAATAGAATCCAATTAGACTGTGGAATGCAAACATTATTGTTCCATTCTAGAATTGAGAAAAACTCCTATCAAAAGTTCATTACTATAATGTATTCAATAAATTGTAATCAAAGTTCATATTTCATAAAATTGTCTATAATGCAATGGTATTTCATAACTGACGATAAATGTCTATGTTGCAATCATGTTTATAAAACGACTAGTATTTCCAAGATCGTCGATACAGTAATAGATTTTAACGCTCTAAAATCTTTTAATAATTCTTCTTTCTTGAGGATGATAGAAAATTGGTCAAAGTAATTTACTGAATAGAATTACTTTAATAAAATGACACGCTGTCTGAATTCAAATTTGCCATAGAAAATCGTTAACTTTACAGTCAAATCGTGACTACAAAAATATGCAAATTACTGAATGAATATAAATTATCAGTCTCAACTGATCCAAAATCATTTAAATATGCCAATGACATAACAATGTCTTAATAAATCGTAGAAAAAGGCATAAATCATCAAAGTGTACTGAGTACAGAAATGTCAAGCAAGAATATGGGGCAAATGTATGATGACAGAAATATGGGAAAAATGGTTGCTCAGACATCGCTAAATGGCTCAAATAAAACAAGAAACGTTCACGACTACCTTATCTGTTGATTTAAGTTCTAGAGGAAAGTTTCCAAAGAAGACTGCTGATGGTTCCATTTTACCAGCGTAAAGATGTGCTCCGACCTCGAACCTGGAACCAGCGCCCTCGGAGAATAGAACTGCTTCCTCCTCCGGAAATTGCACTGCTCCGTGTAGACGATAGACATCCTTCTGGCAAAACTCTTCTTTGTGAGCCGGGTCCACCCTGGCCTCTCTTGAAAGTTCCCTGAAGTTCTGGCAAAACTCTTCTTTGTGAGCCGGGTCCACCCTGGCCTCTCTTGATAGTTCCCTGAAGTTCTGGCAAAACTCTTCTTTGTGAGCCGGGTCCACCCTGGCCTCTCTTGATAGTTCCCTGAAGTTCTGGTAGAAATTCGCCATGAAGTTTATTGCATTTATATCCGCAGAAATATTCATAATTGTAGAGTATGAAACTATTTCCACTGCCATTTGATATAATTCAGCGTTGGACTACGATGCATGAGTGTAGTTGGTTGTTCACTACATGCTCGCTTTTGTAGAATGGCGATTAACGAAGTTCCATGCTGCTATTTCACTCCATCGATATATGTCCCAATTGCATTAAAGGTTTAGCCTTCCATCTCCACTTCTGTTGTAATCATAGTTGAAAGTACTGCCTGATTATACTGTTGCATTGTAGAATGTAGCGTTATATCACCAAATGCAATCTTCCGTATCACGGTTGAAATACACGTGTCAGCCGTGGCGTAGAATGTGGTGTTATCACAGTGCTTCTCAGGTGGCGAGAAAATCACTTTTGTCTGCCGTCTTAAAATGCCAATATCTTCCAAATTATAATCGTGAAAATGTTCCACTTTCCTACACACTTCAATACTGTACTGCACAATTGAATTAGCTTACAGACAATAGTTAACTGTTGGTGTATAATCTTGTAGACTCCTTTATGTGTGCGTTTCAACTTCGCCTAGTTTCAATCACCGTAGAATGGTACTGCTGCACTGCTCCGTGCTCGTTCGATGCGGTGGGCTTTACCACGCACGCTAAAGACGACTTGCTTCACTGTAATCACTCGAAGTCTGACCAACTCAGAAAAACGACTATATGTCCTCAGAAATATGAGACACATGAGATATCTATGAGATATGAGATATGAGATATGAGATCTTCTCACTGCTGTGCAAGGCCTTTTATCAACTTCTTAAGGGGCGTATCCATCCCTTCCATAGCTTGTTCCTCCGTCATCGCTAGAAGTTCTAACTTTGGCAATACTTGACGGATTTTCAAATTTCAAAACTCAAAATTAATTTCTTCAAAATTCCAAATCAATGCCATAACTGAAAATGGATTTCCACAATTCTGCATTCCAAAAGTAATTAAATATGGTAAGTTTCAGTAATCTCCGTCTCCCTCCAAACTATCATTCATTGGTTCGAGTCTCTCCTCCAATAGCGTAACTTCTTCCTCAGCACAATTCCATGTTTCCTGCGACTGCGTCGTAAATCTCAGATCTTTCTCGAACAAAATCATGACGTCACCAAGAATCTCAGTTCAACCAGACTACTTGCATGGAGTCTGCGTCATCCGTGCCTACGTCATGAATATCCACGTCACAACTATGACAGCCATAACTTTCTTCATATTTGCCAATACAGCCACCGTGGTCTCAATATAATTCAATTTACGGGGGCAGTACCTACTGTATGTCCTGAAGCACTTACTATGTAATTTCTATAATTTAATATGTTCTACATCAATTTATCGGCAGGTTATCAGCCATACTTCAGTCTATAATTTTGTATCTGATTATTATTATTAATGTGTAATATTTGATTATTATTATTACTCTCATATATTGCTTCACTTATTAATTGATACAATTTGATTTAATCACATGGTTATTATTATTATTATTATTATCAGCTTCTTTAAGAGACATTGAGCCTTAATTTCATTGTATATCAATTCATTGCATTTAGCTCGAGGAACATAGCCAACGCAAGTGAGGTTTTATTCTGTAAGTTAGAACAAGAGAGGTTGGTGCCAGCAAAGGTTGCAGTAGGTCGAGTCGCAACAGGAAGAGCTAAGAATAGCTCCGAGTGAAGGAAAGTTGCTCGTTTACCAAGAATCACGTCTGGGAGAAAGGCCCTTGACCTAGGTCAACTGCCATACGCTTTGAACAGGGAAGCAAAGCCGTGACGTCAATAGCATCAAGGTAGACAATTCAAATAATGTGAAGTCACGTCCACGCGGAAACATTGAAGGAGCTACATGGAGAGGGTGGACCAATAATAGGCAGGAAAATGATGGATCGCCAGCAATCCAGGGGAGGATGTTCCGTGTTTGGCCCTGAGGACAAGTCGATCAACGCATATGGCACCCGATAGAGGCAGGTGTGAAGATGTTTATATAACCTGATACTGAGGTCACTCATTCCCCAAACTTTTATTGAAATTCCAATTTTGAAGTCATCGTTACGGCACTCATCCATGAGTCCGCTAGTAATTCAACATTGGTCGTGGGTGATAGACAAATTCAGGTCTGAATCCCATATGCTGTTAGTCTTTAACTGACTATTCACCATAAATGTGAATATAGGAATTACAATTCATCACCGTCAACAAAAGGGCAGACACATCTCGTCTCTGTTTATCAAATCTACGCTAAATTAAAATCAACACGTCAACGAGGGAAGATGAACGTCTACAGAGCCAACCAACGTCACATTGCTACGCCAAACCAGGAGAGGCAAACGTCTACTTCGGTGAGCCAAATGTACTCGAAGTGCGCAAAGTCTCTCTTTTGATTAAATTCATCGTCACGTAAATTCCAGCTTTTGTAGTAAAATTAACATTCAGATCACCTCCACTTGCTATTTTCGCTGAGCCAAAGTAACTTCAGTAGTTTGATTTTTGTTGTTATTATTATCACTTTTCGTCATTCTCTTGTATTTTTAACCTTAATTAAATCTTCTCTATTATTTGATGCAGGCCTTTTCTTCCTTAGTAGTTAGAAATAGCTTAGAGTCATCCCTTATTCATCATCATCATCATCATCATCATCATTTCCCCTTATCCAGCTCCTGCCGGGTCGGGGTATTTATGGCACTTCTCCACTTTCCTCTTTCCTTCCACAATTCTTCTTCCACGATCTTGTCCCAGTCCAGATTTCTTTTTCTCACGCTGTTCTTCACTGAATCGATCCACCTTGTTCTAGGTCTTCCCCTTGCTCTCTTACCCTTGCACTTGGCCTCCAGCATCTGTCTTGGTATTCTATTTTCCTCCATCCTCTTTTCATGTCCAAACCACCTTAGTTTATTCTTCTCAATTCTCTCATTTAGTTTTCCCATCCCAACTTCCTTCCTAACATCTTCATTCCTCACTCTGTCTTTCCTTGTCTTACCAATCATACTTCTTAGGAATTTCATTTCACTGGCTTGGATTCTACTCTCTTGCCTGCTCGTCAGGGTCCAAGTCTCAGCTGCATAAGTTAATATTGGGTACATAGTACATTTTATACATTACCTCCTTGCTTTTCCTTGGTACTTCCTTATCCCAAACAAGTTTTCTTACACTTTGATAGAATGCATTGCTCTGCTGTACCCTCCTGCCAATCTCCATGTCCAACCTACCAGTTTGCATCAATTCACTTCCTAGGTATTTGAACGTGTCCACAATTTCCAAACTCTGACTTCCAATTTTCACAGTGCCCTTTCCTTGTCTTTCCCCTCTTGTCATCACCATGGTCTTGCTTTTCTCTATACTGATTTTCAGGCCATACTTCTGAATATTTTCGTTCAGTGCATCTAGTTGTTTTTGCACTTCTTCGGTGTTCTTTCCCCAGACCACAATATCGTCTGCAAATAATAGTAGCTTCATTTCTTTATGTCCATATGCTTCCTTTGTTTCCTTTACAATTTCATCCATCACCATTATGAACAAGAGAGGTGACAGCACACTCCCCTGTCTTAGTCCAGTCTTGTTCCTAAACCAATCTGTCTTTCCAACTGGGGTCAGTACCCTGCTAACACAGTTGTTGTACATTGCTTGCACTATTTCCAACATTTCTCTTCCCAGTCTCTTCTTAACCATGGTTTCCCATACCTTCCCTCTGGGGACACTATCATATGCCTTTTCTAGATCTATGAAAGTCATGATCAAATCCTCTCCATATTCCCAGTTCTTTTCCATCACCTGCCTCAAGCTAAAGATTGGATCCACTGTGGATCTTCCACTCTCCTTCCACCTTTCTTCTCATTCTTCTTTCTAATATCCTTTCCAGTATTTTTACTATCTGTGATATGAGGGTGATCCCTCTATAGTTATCACACACTTTCTTGTCCCCTTTCTTAAACACTGGTATTATTAGCCCTTTCTCCCAGTCTTCTGGTACACATTTCCGTTTCCACACACACTTTAGCAGTCGATACAGCCATTGCATACCAACAGGTCAGGAATAAAAGATAATAAATTGATTTCTAATCCTATTCAAACACCTAATCAAGAAGTTGATGAGATGGAAATTAAAGTACCTATAATTAATGTACTTAAAAATAAAACCTTTCAAGGATTTTTTAAAATTAAAAAGGAGGTAATCCTATTTACGGGGTATGAACCCATTATCTTATATTTAGCTTACCTTTTTTTAATGAATCTAAATATATTTAGGTGTATGATGCACAAGAGTTTTTGATACTTTAAGGAGTAGTTTAAATCTACTAAATGTAATGAAGGTAAAAATGTTTACATAATTTACTCTATCACTGTAATCCTTTAATCAGGCACTTCATTTAAAGGCAGTAGATATTATACATTTAATTAATAGTATCTATAAAAATTATAATTTATATGTATATAAATATATTTATAAAATTTCTTAAAAGTGTAGGTACTAAAAATGAATTTATAATTTAAAAAAGTATTAATAGGATGAATAATATTATAAAAAAAGTTTTTTTTGCCACCCTATCTTCCGGGACGTGGAGGTAATTTCAAGGGGGGTTGAAATTATTTTTCTATTTCAAAAAAGGTTCTTCTCCTGTGAACATGATTCACTTTATAAAATTTCTTAAAAGTGTAGGTACTAAAAATAAATTTATAATTAAAAAAAGTATTAATAGGATGAATAATATTATAAAAAAAGTTTTTTTTGCCACCCCATCTTCCGTGGACGTGGAGGTAATTTCAAGGGGGGTTGAAATTATTTTTCTATTTCAAAAAAGGGTCTTCTCCTGTGAACATGATTCACTTTATAAAATTTCTTAAAAGTGTAGGTACTAAAAATAAATTTATAATGAAAAAAAAGTATTAATAAGATGAATAATATTATAAAAAAGTTTTTTTTGCCACCCCATCTTCCGGGACGTGGAGGTAATTTCAAGGGGGGGGGGGTTGAAATTATTTTTCTATTTCAAAAAAGGGTCTTCTCCTGTGAACATGATTCACTTTATAAAATTTCTTAAAAGTGTAGGTACTAAAAATAAATTTATAATTTAAAAAAAGTATTAATAAGATGAATAATATTATAAAAAAGTTTTTTTTGCCACCCCATCTTCCGGGACGTGGAGGTAATTTCAAGGGGGGTTGAAATTATTTTTCTATTTGAAAGAAGGGTCTTTCACTTTATAAAATTTCTTAAAAGTGTAGGTACTAAAAATAAATTTATAATTAAAAAAAAGTATTAATAAGATGAATAATATTATAAAAAAGTTTATTTGGCCACCCCATCTTCCGGGACGTGGAGGTAATTTCAAGGGGGGTTGAAATTATTTTTCTATTTCAAAAAAGGGTCTTCTCCTGTGAACATGATTCACTTTATAAAATTTCTTAAAAGTGTAGGTACTAAAAATAAATTTATAATTAATTTCTTTTGATTATTATACTTTATAAAAAGGAAAATATTTTTTTTAAAAAAGTGTTAAAATTTAAAGTAATTTGACTAGATTTATGCACTCTTCTTTTGTAAAGATTGATTAAAATTAATGTTAAAATTTATTTTGTAAAATGAAATGATAAGTTCTGGTCTTTTAATTAATTTTGTGATTAATTTAATGGAAAGAGTCAAGTAAATTTATAAGGTAATTTAAAAGAGTTTTTATTCTGTAACAATTGATCAGTTTAAAGTTATATAGATGTAATTTTATGTAAATATATTTCTGTAAGATTAAGGGGCTATAAGAGGAAAAGATCAGAAATACACTATTATGCTAATTAGAATTTTTATACAATGGGTCAAAAAACAGCTTAGATAAAAAATTCACGTGGCAGTAACAGAAAAACTGATAAATGGACCCTCCAAGTTCAATCTGTTATATATATATATATACGTATATATAATAAATGTAATATCTTATAGGGAAGTTTATTAATCAATAAGAACTTATAGTTATTAAAGACCTATAGGATAGAGGCCTAAAAGAAGGATCTTAATAGTACATTATGCAACGAGCCTATAATGGCTATAATTAAGACACGAGTATTTTTTTATAAAACGAGCGTATGCGAGTTTTATAATTTCCATACGAGTGTCTTAATTACCATTATAGGCGAGTTGCATACGACTGTTTATGTTCGACGATAATTATAACTTTATTATATGTTTTAACATAAATATTCATAAATATCTGTTGAGAGTCAGCTACTGGAATTTTGTGATCGCAGAGCGAGCGTTGGGTGTTATACCTTCGTCTTTCAAGAGCTTTGAACGGCCGACGCATGCGCTCTGCCATATGCAGCCATATGTTTACATCAGCCGTCCCTCAGTAATATTGTCACCGCAGTCATTTGAAGACAATGCGCTGTGTAGAAATTAGTTTTAGTGATTTTAAGGTACTGTGCTATTTCTTGTCTCATATTCGCCAGTTTATTTACGCGAACTTATGGACGGTGGGTATTCCATGTCGGTAATTTATTATAGTTCGATGTTGTGTTTATGTCCGACATGTTGGATTTTGAGCGCATGCGCGAAATTATCGTTACCTAATTGGTCAATGAACGAGCTCTGATTGGCTGGAGAAACTGTATCGTAATGAAAAACGGTGTTATAATGACCATCATTATGATACAGTTTTCAAACACATAATAGTGAGGGTCGAACATAAAAATATTTATGACATTGTAGAGGATCGCAATCTTTATTCATATTATATATTTATTTATATATATATATAAATGCATATTGTAATATAATTAAATATACTATATATATATATAACAACCTATATAGTTTATTTATTTATTTTTGTTAATAGATTAAAGTATTTTATTAAAATACGCATTTATTATAAATTGACCAAAAATTTTGAAGTATATAGGATAAAATACAATAATGAAAAAAAAATATATATATTTACCCATTAATTAAATATTTGTTACGGTTCTTATATTATATAATTGGATATATATATGGTACCTTATTGATTAACTACGGGCGCGAGTTTTTATTGTTTTTTATCTTTTTAATGTATTTTTGTACCGTGACTTTATATGTATCTATAAAAGTTTAGAAAACCTTTTATAGGGAAAAGATACAATAATATTTGAGTTTTAGATAAAAAAAATATGAATTTGGGGGAATTTATATTTTTTTTCTAAAATTATTTGATTATTATTATCATTTATGAATTGTTTTCTGGATTTCTAGGCAATTTATATGAATTTGAGAAAATATCTGATTATGAGAAACGAGTTGTAATGAAAATTGGTAAAATGGCTTGTTGATTGAGTTGCGACACGGTTGTTTGGAATTTTGAAGGTTGGTGAGAAACGAGTTTTATTAGATGCCAAATCTTGATTTGGGTTTTGAGAAGTAGGATGAAAAATTGATCAAAATATTTGGTTGGTGAGAAACGAGTTGTAACGAAAATTGGTAAAATGGCTTGTTGATTGAGTTGCGACACGGTTGTTTGGAATTTTGAAGGTTGGTGAGAAACGAGTTTTATTAGATGCCAAATCTTGATTTGGGTTTTGAGAAGTGGATGAAATTGATCAAAATATTTGGTTGGTGAGAAACGAGTTGTAACGAAAATTGGTAAAATGGCTTGTTGATTGAGTTGCGACACGGTTGTTGATTGGAATTTTGAAGGTTGGTGAGAAACGGATTTTATTAGATGCCAAATCTTGATTTGGGTTTTGAGAAGTGGGATGAAAAATTGATCAAAATATTTGGTTGGTGAGAAACGAGTTGTAACGAAAATTGGTAAAATGGCTTGTTGATTGAGTTGCGACACGGTTGTTGATTGGAATTTTGAAGGTTGGTGAGAAACGAATTTTATTAGATGCCAAATCTTGATTTGGGTTTTGAGAAGTGGGATGAAAAATTGATCAAAATATTTGGTTGGTGAGAAACGAGTTGTAACGAAAATTGGTGAAATGGCTTGTTGATTGAGTTGCGACACGGTTGTTTGGAATTTTGAAGGTTGGTGAGAAACGAGTTTTATTAGATGCCAAATCTTGATTTGGGTTTTGAGAAATGGATGAAATTGATCAAAATATTTGGTTGGTGAGAAACGAGATGTAACGAAAATTGGTAAAATGGCTTGTTGATTGAGTTGCGACACGGTTGTTGATTGGAATTTTGAAGGTTGGTGAGAAACGAGTTTTATTAGATGCCAAATCTTGATTTGGGTTTTGAGAAGTGGATGAAATTGATCAAAATATTTGGTTGGTGAGAAACGAGTTGTAACGAAAATTGGTAAAATGGCTTGTTGATTGAGTTGCGACACGGTTGTTGATTGGAATTTTGAAGGTTGGTGAGAAACGAATTTTATTAGATGCCAAATCTTGATTTGGGTTTTGAGAAGTGGGATGAAAAATTGATCAAAATATTTGGTTGGTGAGAAACGAGTTGTAACGAAAATTGGTAAAATGGCTTGTTGATTGAGTTGCGACACGGTTGTTGATTGGAATTTTGAAGGTTGGTGAGAAACGAATTTTATTAGATGCCAAATCTTGATTTGGGTTTTGAGAAGTGGGTTGAAAAATTGATCAAAATATTTGGTTGGTGAGAAACGAGTTGTAACGAAAATTGGTAAAATGGCTTGTTGATTGAGTTGCGACACGGTTGTTTGGAATTTTGAAGGTTGGTGAGAAACGAGTTTTATTAGATGCCAAATCTTGATTTGGGTTTTGAGAAGTGGATGAAATTGATCAAAATATTTGATTGGTGAGAAACGAGTTGTAACGAAAATTGGTAAAATGGCTTGTTGATTGAGTTGCGACACGGTTGTTGATTGGAATTTTGAAGGTTGGTGAGAAACGAGTTTTATTAGATGCCAAATCTTGATTTGGGTTTTAAGAAGTGGATGAAATTGATCAAAATATTTGGTTGGTGAGAAACGAGTTGTAACGAAAATTGGTAAAATGGCTTGTTGATTGAGTTGCGACACGGTTGTTGATTGGAATTTTGAAGGTTGGTGAGAAACGAGTTTTATTAGATGCCAAATCTTGATTTGGGTTTTGAGAAGTGGATGAAATTGATCAAAATATTTGGTTGGTGAGAAACGAGTTGTAACGAAAATTGGTAAAATGGCTTGTTGATTGAGTTGCGACACGGTTGTTGATGCTTGTGTAATAGAAATGATATAATGAGTATGAATATATTTAGTTGACTTTTATAAAATAATTTTGTATATAAATTTATATATCTCTCTCTCTTTCTTTTTAGTAACTAAAGTATTATATAAATTGTTATGAATTATTATAGTTGAACCAATATTTTATATGTATTTGTAAAAGTTTTATTCTTACTTAATAATTTATTGTTTGAATATTTTACATGTAAATTTTTGTGGGTTATAATAAGGTCTAAATGATTATATATTATTCGCAGTATTTAATATTAGTAATTAAGGCAATTTAGAATTAGTAATTTGATTTATGGTCGACAAAAGTCGTGCCAGCAGTCGCGGTTATACGTAGGACTTGAATGGATATTATCAGTGTTAAAGTTAGTTTGTTAAAGAAAAAGATTTTAATTAATTTTAGAGGGTAGAATTTGAAAATTAAATAGATTTTTATAAGATAATGAAGCTTTGAAATTTAAAACTTAAACTAGGATTAGATACCCTATTATTTTTAAATATAAAATATAATACTTGAGTAGTAATAGTTAAGTTCTTGAAACTTAAAGAATTTGGCGGTGTTTTAGTCTTTTCAGAGGAATCTGTCCTGTAATTGATAATACACACTATAATAAATTTAATTTTGTAATGTAAGCTTGTATACCGCCGTCGTAAGATTATCTTTTAAGAGAAAGAATTTCCTAGATTTTGTAATAAAATTTATGCCAGGTCAAGGTGCAGCTTATGATTGAATAGGAGATGGATTACAATAAAATTGAATATTTAAACGGATATTATCTTGAAATAGATAAGTTGAGGGTGGATTTGAAAGTAATGTTGTTATATTATGATATTGTGATTGTAGCTCTAAAACATGTACACATCGCTCGTCGCTCTCATTATTTAAGGTGAGATAAGTCGTAACATAGTAGATGTACTGGAAAGTGTATCTAGAATGTCAAAGTGAAGCTTTAAAGTAAAGCATTTCATTTACATTGAAGAGAATTTCGTGCAATTCGAATTACTTTGAAAGATGAATATTAATTATAAGTATGTATAAATTTATTTTAATTAAAGTAATTTTAAGAAGAGATTTTTTAGTTTAGTTTATAGAAAAAATATGAAAATTTATAGTGTAGTAGTATTGTGAAAGAATTATGAAATATTTGAAAAATTATTTTTTAGGAAGTAAATTTATATTGTACCTTGTGTATCAGGGTTTATTAAAAATTTTGTAAGGAATTTATATTTCTCGAGTTAAAAAGAGCTAATATAATATGTTATTTAATGTAATATATTTATTAAAAATATTATATTAGTAATTAAATGTTAATCGTTTTTTAAGATATCTAGTTTCCTAAGAAATGAATTTAATTCAGTTTAGTTTAAGTAATTATTTAAATTGATAAGTGATTATGTGGACTATAAAATAGTTTGAGGGATAAGCTTTAAATAGTAAATTATAATTTTAAAAAATGTGATTAAAATTGTAGACTTTAAATTAGTCATCAAGTTAATAATGTTATAAATTATTTTGATTGTTTATGATTTTATAAAAAGTTTAATTCGTGAATTAGGATAATTTAATAAATAACATGTTATTTGAAATAATGATAAAATTAGTATAATTGAATGTATTAATAAAAATTCATTATTAGAATTTATATTAAGGAATTAGGCAAAATTAATATTCGCCTGTTTAACAAAAACATGTCTTTTAGTGTATAATTTAAAGTCGGGCCTGCCCACTGATTATTTAAAGGGCCGCAGTATTTTGACTGTGCAAAGGTAGCATAATCATTAGTTTTTTAATTGAGGGCTAGAATGAATGGTTTGACGAAATATTAACTGTCTCAATGTAAAATATAGAATTTAACTTTTGAGTCAAAAGGCTTAAATAGAAATGGAGGACGAGAAGACCCTATAGAGCTTTATATATTATAAGAATATTTAATTTAGAATTGTTGAAATATTTTTAAAAATATATTGTGTTGGGGTGACATAGAGATTTAAGTAACTCTTTATTAAAAGTACATTGCTTTATGAATATTTGATCCATTATTATTGATTGTAAGATAAAGTTACCTTAGGGATAACAGCGTATTTTTTTTAAGAGTTCATATCAACAAGAAAGATTGCGACCTCGATGTTGGATTAAGGAATATAATTAGGTGTAGAAGTTTAATTTATAGGTCTGTTCGACCTTTAAATCCTTACATGATCTGAGTTCAAACCGGTGTAAGCCAGGTTGGTTTCTATCCTCGTTAGGTGAAAGTATTTTAGTACGAAAGGACCAAATACTTAAAATAATTTTGTGGAGAATGATTATTATTAACTATTTTGGCAGAAAGAGTGCCTTGAATTTAGAATTCAAATATGTAAATAATTACAAATAGTATTGATAAAGGAAGTTATAACTGGTTTAGTAAGTGCATTGATTTTAATTGTAGGAGTTTTGCGTGGAGTGGCGTTTTTAACTTTATTGGAGCGTAAGGTATTAGGTTTTATTCAAATTCGAAAGGGGCCTAATAAAGTTGGGTTTGTTGGGTTACCACAACCGTTCGCTGATGTAATTAAACTTTTAACTAAGGAATCAACTTATCCTTTGTTATCAAATTATTTTTTGTATTATTTTTCTCCTATTTTTAGATTATTCTTAGTTTTATTAGTTTGAATAGTTTATCCTTTTTTGTCAGTGATGTTTTCATTCAATTTAGGGTTATTATTTTTTTGTGTTGTACAAGTATAGGAGTTTATACAGTTATAATTGCTGGATGATCTTCTAATTCTAATTATGCCTTATTGGGAGGTCTTCGGGCTGTGGCTCAGACGATTTCTTATGAGGTAAGTTTAGCTTTAATTTTGCTATCATTTGTGTTTCTTATTGATGGATATTGTTTATAAAATTTTATAACATCAAAATTATACTTGGTTTATGTTTTTATCCTTTCCTTTAATGTTAGCCTGATTTGCCTCTTGTTTAGCTGAAACTAATCGAACTCCTTTTGATTTTGCTGAAGGAGAGTCTGAATTAGTATCAGAATTTAACGTAGAGTATAGAAGTGGAGGTTTTGCATTAATTTTTATAGCAGAATATGCAAGAATTTTATTTATGAGAATGTTATTTTGTGTAATATTTATAGGAAGAGATACCTTTTCTTTCTTATTTTTTTTTTAAGTTAACATTTTTGTCCTTTGTATTTATTTGAGTTCGAGGAACTCTCCCTCGGTTTCGTTATGATAAATTAATATATTTAGCTTGGAAAAGATTTTTACCTTTATCCTTAATTTTTTTATTTTTTTATTTGGGGTTAAAATTATTATGTTTTCTATTCTAATTTAGTGTATTTATTTTAGTAAAGTTAATAGAAGAATTTAACTTCTGTCTTATGTTTTCAAAACATATGCTTTCATAAAGCTTTATAACTAATTTACTAATTTATCTCAAGTTATGAGAACAAGAGGGTTAATTAAGTAGTAAGCGAAATAAAGAACAGTCAAGATTTGCCCAGTTAAAATATAAGGGTCTTCAACAGGACGTGCACCGATTCACGTTAATAAAATAACAATTGTTGTTATAGATCAGAATAGGATTTGATTAATTGGATAAAATTGGGTACCTCGGAATCTATTACTGTTGTAAAATGGTAAAATTAATAGAATAGCAATGGATATCACTAGAGCAATTACACCCCCTAATTTATTAGGAATAGATCGGAGAATTGCATAAGCAAATAAGAAGTATCATTCTGGTTGAATGTGGACAGGGGTAACAAGAGGATTGGCCGGAATAAAATTATCTGGATCTTCTAGTATATAAGGTTCAAGGAGGCTTAAGAAAATAAGAGTTGCTACTATAATAATAAATCCAAAGAGATCCTTAAAAGAAAAATAGGGATGAAAAGGGATTTTGTCGACATCTCTATTTAGTCCTAAAGGATTATTAGAACCTGTCTGGTGAAGGAATAATAAATGAATTATAACAGCAGCTGAGACAATAAAGGGAAGAACAAAATGGAAGGTGAAAAATCGAGTTAAGGTTGCGTTGTCTACACTAAAGCCCCCTCAAACTCATTGGACAAGTTCTGTCCCTAAATATGGAATAGCTGACAGAAGGTTGATAATTACAGTAGCACCTCAAAAAGATATTTGACCTCAAGGGAGGACGTAACCTATAAAGGCTGTTCCTATTACAAGAAATAGAATGATGACTCCTGTTATTCATGTGTGTATATAGTTATAAGAGCCAAAGTACATCCCTCGTCCTACATGTAAGTAGAGACAAATGAAAAAGAAGGAGGCACCATTGGCATGAAGGGTACGTAGGAATTAGCCATAATTTACATCACGGCAAATATGAGCTACACTATTAAAGGCTAAATCAATATTTGCGGTGTAATGTATTGCTAAAAATAGTCCTGTTGCAATTTGAATTATTAAACAAAGTCCTAAAAGTGAGCCGAAATTTCATCAAGCAGAGATATTGGAAGGTGCCGGGAGATCAACTAATGCTCTATTGGCAATTTTAAATAAAGGGTGGGAGGTGCGGATTGGTTTATTCATTAGTTTTTAGGGCGAAGAGGACCTTGAAAAATGTTAGTAATTTTTACAATAGCAATAAGAGTTAAAAATAAATAATTTACTAATATAAGTGTAATTAAATCTGTTGGTTTATTATATAATTTAGTAAGGAGATAATTGGATTCATCATGCAAGGTAATTAAGTCATAATTAATGTTATTCATTTCTTCATTAAAGTTTAATAGATTCCATAAAGTTGAATCTGTTATTAGAGAGAGAAAAATTACTAGGGAGAATAAGAATAGCATAATAATTAAAGATTTAGTTGGAATTGAGAAAAGTTCATTGGATGCTAGGGTAGTGATATAAATAAATAATACTAATATTCCGCCGAGAAATACAAGAAATAGAATATAAGAAAATCAAAAAGTTGAGGTTATTATTCCAGTTGTTAGAACTACAATTAAGGTTTATAAAATAATAATTAATATTATTGCTATTGGATGATTTACTTGAGTAAAAATTATTGCATTTAATAAATTGGAAATTATAATTCTAAGATTTAGTATACAAAGGGTAGTTTAAATAAAATATTAATTTTGGGGATTAATGATAAGAAACTTTCTTTCCTTTGAGTTTTAGAAGTATGTTACATATTATTGATTTACAAGACCAGTGTTTTTATTTAAACTACTAAAACAATGGTAATACTTATTAATTGAATTGTAGTAATCTTGGTCTTTTTAAGAGGTGTATGGGTGTTTTGTTCTATTCGAAAGCATTTATTAGCTACATTATTAAGATTAGAATATGTTGTTTTAAGATTATTTTTAATATTATTTATATTTTTAAATATATTTACTTTTGAGTTATTTTTTAGAATAGTATTTTTGACATTTTCAGTATGTGAGGGGGCTCTGGGACTTTCTATTTTAGTTTCGATGATTCGAACTCACGGAAATGATTTTTTTCAAACATTTAGAATTTTACAATGTTAAAATTTATTTTTATGCTTGTGTTTTTAATCCCTCTTAGTTTTTTAAATAAGTTTTGGTGGTTGGTTCAAAGTTTGTTATATTTGATAACTTTCTTTTTTATAATGAGATATATTACATTAACAGATTTTTGTAATTTGAGTTATATCTTTGGAATTGATATCTTGTCATATGGTTTAATTTTATTAAGATTTTGAATTTGTTCATTAATAATTACAGCTAGAGAAAGTGTTTATCATTATAGGTATTTTAATTATTTTTTCCTTTTTTTTTGTAATTTTTTTATTGTTAATGTTATGTTGTACTTTTAGAAGAATAAGATTATTTTCCTTTTACTTGTTTTTTGAAGCTAGATTGATTCCAACTTTGTTTTTAATTTTGGGGTGAGGGTATCAACCGGAACGATTACAGGCGGGGGTATATTTATTATTCTATACTTTATTGGCTTCTTTACCTTTATTAGTAAGTTTATTTAATATTTATGGATTTTATGGTAGATTATATATTGGACTTTTAAATAATATTAGATTATCAAGAGTGTTATTTTATATTAGATTGATTTTAGCATTTTTGGTTAAAATACCCATGTTTATAGTACATTTATGGTTTACCTAAGGCACATGTTGAAGCCCCAGTTTCAGGATCAATAATTTTAGCAGGAGTATTATTGAAATTAGGGGGATATGGATTATTACGAGTTTATTTAATGATAATCAAGCTTGGATTAACCTATAACGTAATTTGGATTAGAATTAGTTTAGTAGGTGGATTTTTAATGAGTTTGGTTTGTTTGCGTCAAGTTGATTTGAAGGCTTTAATTGCGTATTCTTCTGTTGTTCATATAGGAATAGCTTTAGGGGGAATAATAACATGAACAGATTGGGGATTTATAAGAATGTATACATTAATAATTGCTCATGGGCTATGTTCGTCTGGTTTATTTGCTTTAGCTAATATTTCTTATGAACGATTAGGAAGACGAAGTTTATTAATTAATAAGGGTTTAATGAATTTTATACCTTCTATAACATTATGATGATTTTTAATGAGATCATCCCCCATCATTAAATTTAATAGGAGAGATTGGATTATTAAATAGATTAGTAATATGATCTAGGCTTTCGATAGTTATATTAATATTAATTTCTTTTTTTAGAGTAGCTTATTTTTTATATTTATATTCTTATAGACAACATGGTATAATTTATTCTGGTATTTATTCTTGTTCTATAGGGTACACCCGTGAATACTTATTATTAATATTGCATTGATTACCTTTAAATATTTTAGTTTTAAAGGGTGATTTATGTATTTTATGGTTGTATTTAAGTAGTTTAAATAAAAATATTGATTTGTGGTGTCAATGAAGTAATGAATTTACCTTAAATCATTTTATGATCAGTATCAATTTGTTTTATTTCTTTCTTTTTTTTTATTATTTATAGCAATTTTTTGGTAATAATAGGATTTTATTTTATTATAAATGATATAGTTATTTTTATTGAATGGGAGATTTTTAATTTAAATAGATCTTCTTTAATTATAACTTTTTTATTTGATTGAATATCTTTATTATTTATAGGATTTGTTTTATTTATTTCTTCACTGGTAATTTTTTACAGCGAAGAATATATGTATGGGGATTTAGCGATTAATCGGTTTATTATTTTGATATTGATATTTGTCTTATCTATGATATTTTTAATTATTAGTCCTAATTTGATTAGAATTCTTTTAGGGTGGGATGGATTAGGTTTAGTTTCGTATTGTTTGGTAATTTATTATCAAAATGTGAAATCTTATAGAGCTGGAATATTAACAGCTTTATCTAATCGTATTGGTGATGTGGCTTTATTAATGGCTATTGCTTGAATATTAAATTATGGGAGATGAAATTATATTTATTATTTGGATGTAATGAGGAATTCTAGAATTATATATATTATTACTGCGTTAGTAGTCTTGGCGGCTATAACAAAGAGAGCTCAGATTCCTTTTTCTTCTTGATTACCAGCAGCGATAGCAGCCCCTACCCCTGTTTCAGCTTTAGTTCATTCTTCAACTTTGGTAACTGCAGGAATTTATCTATTAATTCGATTTAATACTGTTATTGTTGATAATAGATTAGGTAAGGGACTATTATTAATTGCTGGTTTAACAATATTTATAGCAGGATTAGGGGCTAATTTTGAATATGATTTGAAAAAAATTATTGCTCTTTCTACATTAAGACAATTGGGATTAAAAATAAGAATCTTGGCTATAGTATTTCCTAAATTAGCGTTTTTTCATTTACTTACACATGCCTTATTTAAGGCATTGTTATTTATATGTGCAGGTTCTGTGATTCATAATATGAAAAATTCTCAAGATATTCGATTTATGGGTAGTTTATGTAGACAAATACCTTTAACAGTTATTTGTTTTAATGTTTCAAACTTAGCATTATGTGGTATACCTTTTTTGGCAGGATTTTACTCAAAGGATTTAATTTTAGAAATTGTTTCTTTAACTTATTTAAATATTTTCAGATTTTTTTATACTTTTTTTCTACTGGACTAACTGTATGTTATTCCTTACGATTAGTTTATTATTCAATAAGAGGGGATTTCAATTCTTCGTCGTATCATTCATTAAGTGATGAAAGATGAATTATATTAAAAGGTATGTTACGTTTAATAATTATAGCAGTTGTAGGAGGTTGTATATTGAGATGAGTAATTTTTCCTTCTCCTTCTATAATTTGTTTACCATTTTGATTAAAGACTTTAGCTTTAACCGTTAGCTTACTGGGTGGATGAATAGGTTATGAATTGTCAAAATTTTCCTTATCATATAATTTACAGTCTTTAAAGTTTTATTTGATATCTCATTTTATTGGATCAATATGATTTATGCCTTTTGTGTCTACATATGGGGTTAATTTTTTGCCTTTGAAGTTAGGAAGTTATATGTATAAGTCCTTTGATCAAGGTTGAAGAGAGGATTGAGGAGGTCAAATAATGTATAATACTTCTGTTAAATATGCTGGGGCTATTCAGTGGTGGCAAAATAATAGAATTAAGATATATTTAATTAGTTTTGTTCTGTGATTTATTATTTTATTAATGTTATTATTATTATATTTAAATAGCTTATATGTAGAGCATGACATTGAAGATGTCAGGGAAATTATTTAATTTTTAAACATTTATAAATAATAATTTATTATTTATACAATGAAAATGTATTGTTTTTTTAACTATATAAATAGAAATGTTAATGGAGTTAAACCATTTAAATAAAAAGTTAGCAGCTTTAATTTGATCCTCTCATTTCGGCTTAATTGGAAATAAATTTCACTAATATTATTAACAGTAATATACCGCTTCTTTGGTTTCAATTAATACTAAAATAAGTACACAAATAAGGATGGAATCATCTAAGATCAAGTCGAAATTGATTGCAATATATCGCTTCTTATTTAAGGAAGATTGAATTTCAATACTTTTTGAGTGCAAATCAAATGTTATACTTAACTACAACCCTATGAAGTTAATAAGCTCATTCTAAAGCACCTTGATTTCATTCAAGGAATAACCCAATTAGGAGAATAAATAAGAAAAATATTCTGTCTAAAGTTCATGATGTAATATCTGATGTTTGTATAATGATAGACACAGGTAAAAAAAGGGCAATTTCTACATCAAAAATTAAGAAAATAACAGCGATTAAAAAAAATCGGAGAGAAAAGGGTAGACGTGCTGAGCTTTTAGGATCGAATCCACATTCAAATGGTGAACTTTTTTCACGGTCATTAATAGATTGTTTTGAAAGTATTGAAGCTAGGATTATAACAATTATTGCTAACGTAATGGAAATAATAGATATAATATATATAATTCAAATTATTTATTTTGAATGTTCGATCTTTTTGATTGGAAGTCAAATGTACACATATATACTAAATAAATATCTACCTCATCAGTAAATAGAAATATAAAGGAATAATCATACAACATCAACAAAATGTCAGTATCACGCAGCAGCCTCAAACCCAAAATGGTGATTAAGAGAAAAATGACATATTAAGTGTCGTAGTAAGCATGTTGATAAAAATGTTGTTCCGATTAAAACATGTAGCCCATGAAATCCTGTTGCTATAAAAAAGCTAGATCCATAAGAAGCATCTGCAATAGTAAAGGGAGCTTCAATATATTCATAAGCTTGTAAGATGGAAAAATACATTCCTAAAATAATAGTGAAAAATAAACCTTGTGTTGTTTGACTATAATTTCCTTCCATTAATCTATGTTGGGCCCATGTTACTGTAACCCCTGAGGCAAGGAGAATTGCTGTATTTAATAAAGGAATTTGTAATGGATTAAAGGGATTAATTCCTGTGGGAGGTCATATTACACCTAAATCAATATTAGGGGATAGTCTTCTGTGAAAAAATGCTAAAAAAAAAGAGATGAAGAAGAAGATTTCTGATACAATAAATAAGATTATTCCTCAACGAAGTCCGTAATTTACCGAAAGGGTGTGTAATCCTTGATAAGTACCTTCACGAGTGATATCTCGTCATCATTGAATTATTGTTAAAATTGTGATTAAAGTTCCTAATAATAAAAGAGAATTATTAAAATGATGAAATCATTTTACTAACCCCGCAGCTGTTACAAGTGCTCCGATGGCCCCTGTTAAAGGTCAGGGACTAGGATTAACTAAATGGAAAGGGTGATTAGAGTGTGTTGTCATAATTTACTTCTCTAGAATATAATGTGGCAAGGACTGTAAAGACATAAGATTGGATTATTGCAACAGCTGATTCTAATGTTAATAGTGCAATTTGTGCAAATACAAGTCCTGACAGGAGTATTATTGTTAATGAAGGACCAGTATTACCTAGTAGAGTTAGAAGTAGGTGCCCAGCAATTATATTAGCTGCTAAACGTACAGCTAGAGTTCCTGGTCGAATTACATTTCTGATAGTTTCAATACAGACCATAAAAGGTATAAGAGCTGCAGGTGTACCTTGAGGAACTAGGTGAGCAAATATATGTTGGGTATGGTTGATTCACCCATAGATTATAAAGCTAAATTATAGGGGTATAGCTAATGCTAGAGTTATTACTAAGTGTCTTGAGCTTGTAAAGATATATGGAAATAGCCCTAAAAAATTGTTAAATAAGATTAATGAGAATAATGCAATAAATATAAATCTACTTCTGTTATGTCCCGTAGGTCCAATTAAAGTTTTAAATTCATTATGTAATGTTTTAATAATCGAATATCAGATTATACTATGGCGTGAAGGTATTAATCAATAAATGAGAGGTAGAATTATTATTCCTAGGAATGTACTTAATCAATTTAAGGATAAATTTATAATATTAGTTGAGGGATCGAAAACCGAAAATAAATTTGTTATCAATTTCAATTCAAGGAAGTCTGAGGAATATTAGACTCTTCAGTTGTTGAGGAAATTGGTTGATAAATTAAGAAGAAGTAATTAATAATGGAAAAAATGATTAAAGCTAAAGAAAATATTGAAAATAAAAATAATCATCTTAAAGGGGCTATTTGAGGAATAAAGAAATATTAAATCTATTAATGATTTTAGTATGACATACTAATGTTATTTTTTAACTAATTTCTTCATCAAAAGTAAACGTTAATTACTATAAAATGGTTTAAGAGACCATTACTTACTTACAGTCATTTGATGAATGATAAATGTTTTAGTATTAACTCTTTCTAAGACAATAGGTATAAAACTGTGATTAGTTCCGCAGATTTCTGAACATTGTCCATAATATAAACCTGGCCGACTAATAAAGAAGCTTGTTTGGTTTAGTCGACCAGGCGTAGCATCTACTTTTACACCTATCGCAGGGACAGTTCATGAGTGTAGTACATCTGCTGCTGTTACTAGTATTCTAATTTGTGTATTTAAGGGTAAAACTGTTCGATTATCAACGTCTAGTAATCGGAATCCGTTATTAGCCATTTCATTATAAGGGATTATATAGGAATCAAATTCATGGGGGTTAACGAAGTCAGTATAATCATGGTTAAAGACGAAGTCTTACCATGGACTGAGAAGCAGAGGTCTTAGGTGCTCTACGACAGGTGAATTGTAAGTTACAAATTTTGGTAATTTAAAGTAGGGATATGACCATAAAATCAATTTAATCAACTTTAATCATTTTAATTCATCTTTAATCATTTGCATATCAGATACGGCCTGAAGTAAATATTACATTTGTTCCCACAACGTGGGACACCCACAAAAACGTTACACAGTTTTACGGCTGTTTGTGTGTTTCAGCTGTATTAGTGAGCACGGCTGATAGAACTGAATGAAATCAATTACAAACAGCAACATTTACGTTCGTGTGTGGCATATCATGTGGTGTCTGTGTTGATTGGGAAATTCCGAATGCCGATCCGCATTAGGTAATAGAAATCTCACGAATTTTCGAAGTGAAATTGTAATAGTCGTCAAAGGGTTGTCAAATTAATTCTAACACACGAACAACAAGCTCCTGGTCGATATACACCTCAAGTACGAAAGAAGAACGCATCATGAGCAGAAACATGCTAGCAATGGGAATCAAGACTGGACACCATTCGAGTACTTGCAGCAAGAGCCTGTTCATTTGAAACATACCAGGAACGCAAAGCAAGACTGGAAACCACTCAAGTACGCAGTGTTCAAGCCTGTTGCGAACAACGGAAAGCAAACTGTAAATCACTCCAGTACACACTAGTCTATTCATACAAAGACTTCGCGCTAATTTAAATCTTGGTGCATTTCAGTACGATGTTAATTAAAATTACAATCTTCAACCAAGTGCGGTTACTGGAAATAAGTATAAATTGCACGTGTATTGCAATGCCCTTAAATTTAATAAGGAAACACCAGGAATGTGCCGCGAGGGTGGAAAAGTGAAATTGCCAAAATTACTTCCAAACTATTATTAATGTTGGTGTCAGGTGACACAAACCAATCGAAACATATATTGGTAAATTTAGACTATGCAACAACTATTCATGTTTCCAAATGACATCGTTCAGTGCAACAAATATCTTGCAGGATGATATATTATTGCATGGCAACATTCAATGTGCAAGGGCAAATCTATCATCGTGCAGGATTACTACTACTACCACTGCCATACACAAATCACAAATGTCTTCAAATTAATTTCATCGGAAGCACTGAGCAAGAAATCGATCAACGTTGTCAAGTCAATATGGGCAGTACACGAGAAGTTGTCACAGCATTACAAACTTTATTCGATCGAATGAATACAATTATTCAGAACTGCCCTTGATCAAATACCAGCTGATGAATACATAGTTGTAGTTATAGGAGTCGAAACACCTACCGGTATACACGAAACACCAACAATTGATGGAGTGGTGATCGTTATAGTAAGAGATGAATTAAACTTGCGTGATAATATTCTTCATCCAAGAAAAGGTGATGTTCATTGAGTCTCAGAAACTCATCGCTCATACGACGGACTGCAATATACGACTTTATTTTTGGACGGAGAAGATGGACATCATTTCAGTATCAAATTGAGAAATCCACGAACAGATGAGGAAACGGATAAGAAAGTCAGTGCAATGAATTGCTATTCATATCGAATGATGATTCGTGGAAACACTGAAAATCATAACTAAAAATGTTGGCATTTGTTCCATCAATGCATTGTCGATATATATGCAAAAATGGTAACAGAACGACTCCTCTACATTCGAATAAATCAATCCATGTTGCGTTCCGAAGAGTACATTCATTTACGTGAAGCAGTTGTTAATATTGGCAATGTGTATCCCAATGAATTGGGGAAATTGGTGATATTACCTGGCAAATTTACAGGGAATCCACGCCACATGCATGAATACGCATCATTGAAGCTACAGTGTTAAATGAAAACTTAAAGGATAAGATGCACTATTGCCACGTATTTCCAACGAATCCAACGGTTATGCCATTCCGATTCAAACGTTGGAAGTTTCCGGTGCGATTTGCATTTGCAATGACCAAACACAGGCACAAAGAGCTACAAGAATGTGGACTATATTTGGAAAATGCATGCTTCTTACATGGACAGCTGCATATGGCTTTCCCACGGGTAGGAATACCATCTGATTTATTCGTGTACGCGCCAGACGGAAAAACAAAACAAATATGTATCCAAAAGCATTTCAATAATCATAATTAAAATACAAACACATTATTTCTCTGATTGTCATTGCAACGCATACCAGGTGTAGCTAGTGTTAAACAAATTTTGGATGAAGGGTGACGAGTTGCGATGTTTTGATATTTGATTGGTGTAACAATGTTGGATGCCCATTTACCCACTGTGGCGTTGTGGACGCCGTGATATAAACAGTTTTTCATAATTGAATATTCAACTCACTAGTTTAATTATGAACATTGGTCTCTCACATTTAAACACCCTCAAATTCCAACCGATTGTGCCTATATTCAATCCAACAAACTTGGGCACAGTAGTCTAGAAATTTACCACTGGTGTTTATTATACAATCTCCTTTCTTATTAAGGACTTCACAAGCGGTTTCACTGGAGATGTGGAAGCAGGATTTAAGAATAACTCATAAGTCATTGGCACCCACCATTCTTAGATTTACGTCGTTCTTAAATCAGCTACAAACTTTTGTCCTGCCATCTATCTGCTTGACAAATAAATCACGGTAATTTGGTATAAACTCATTGCTCACCTAGCAACATACTATGGTTTTTTAAATCAGTTCAGCCAAAATGTAGATCGGCCTTAATGACAGCAATTCTAAACTGTAATGTCTATCGTCTAATGTCTAAAGGCTATCGTCCTTATTTCTATCGATTACTCGAGAGAGCGGTAACTTGAAATACGTGTGGCCATTCCCCTTGATAATAATATTAGCAAGCCACGGAGTCTCTATCATACTCGTGCTGTAGCACCATCTATCGACCTGTAGATCTCCAGAGAGAGAGAGAAAATATAGCAAAGCGCAGGTCAAAGTATGACTCTTTCATAAATTTAAATGCACGAATTTGCGACTTACAAAGAGATATCATCTCGTATTTCAATGCTCTTAGGAACTCATGGGACACGTTCTATTAACAGAGGGCTCGTAGCGTTCCCTCTGAGATAACTATGCTTCCTACAAGCAACGTTGACATCAAAATCCTCACACAGAATTGCAAATTGCAAAAGGAATAAATATAAACCAACATATCTCGTTTGTTGACAAGTTGCAACAGTACGTTATTGCTTTTGAACGTAAAATGAGTTGAATCTATATTTTTTCATAAATAATGAGCGAGTTGGGAAGTATACTTTGCATAAATAAACATTCATCTGTCTCACTGAGTAAATGATTTCAGCGAAATCCATACTACAAATATGCAAGAGTTGGCAGTATCGATCTGGATATTAGTTCAAACGCGAGAAATAATTGATGAACATAATTTCTGTCATAAAATCACTTAATATAATAGGACCAGATAGGATTCGTACATTGTGCATCTTTTTGAATCTCCTTCATGTAACATATGTTTTAGGCGTAAAGTTACCAAAACTATTTGTGGTGGCATTAAACAATACAGACATTGAAAACTAAAGAAACGTACAGAAGGAGACATTTTGCACCTCTGTTTGACGTGCCATACAAGTTCAGTAGGTTGCAGGCAATGCTTATCTCATTAGGTTTGTGGTATGACCGTACACCTTATCCTTCGACTGCAGTTTGTCAAAGTAGGCCCTCCTCCCATGCTGTTTTAGAAAGCTCGAAAAGCCTACGGGTCCGTATTTTAGGTTTGGAGTTGTCTTAGACTGGCACACATGCTTCTGCGACTCAAACGGGGATTATTTACCCAGAATGTGGACATGGAGGGGGATCTTGATGCAAATGTTCATGCACTGGATGCCGCTTGGGCCATTTAGACCTAATTGTGAGGAAGTGCTGCAGTTTCTTAATATGAATATGGCAAGTGATCCCGAGATGCTAATATACCTTGCTGTAGCATGTTCAGGAGTACTGAGATAAATCTGATATATGTCATTGACCAATCTACTGTATATGTAAATGGACACCGGAAAAAAACCATCATTTGGTTCATTTCTTTTCTGTGCCCGAATAAATTGAATGTGCAAATCAATGTGTTTTTGCAGCATTTTAAAAGTAATCGTATAGAGATCTATTATTATTAATATAAAAATTTTTGAAATCTAGCAAGATACCTTCATAAACAGCATAAATGTCTCACCAAAAATAAAACCGAGTTGACGACGTTGGTATCCCAGATATACCATATGCCTATAAAGTGTTTCAGTTTATATTTCCTGAGGCATTATTTATAGTGTTTTAGTACATCATGTGCGTAATTGTCACAGTTCACCCAGACTGGAGTTGTTCAATTACATTTCTGATAGGTTAAACAACATGAGTTGTATTTATTTCTTCCCGTAGACTTTACTGAACCAACTGACGGAATCCAAAGTGATTATCAGCATCAATTCTCCACATGAGCATAAAAAGGCTCTCAGCATCGTGAGCGCTACTGAAACGAGATTCGTTAGAATGCAGTGTCATTCATACTCAAAAAATAAACAACCATAACAATATTTAACAACTGGCTTGTAAAAATATGCCTTAACTTAAATTAATACAACATGGTGGCCACGTGAAATATTTCCTCAATACTGAGTATCTCCAAAACTACTACAGCAATCAAACTAACCTTTTGTATGGTGATAGATAACTATCAAGTATGTACATACGTGTGATTTTCAAAAAATCTGATAAACACAAAACCAACAGGTTAGAAATTTGGATATTACAATGTATTTTCATGCGATCTTATAATCCAAGCGCAGTATAACCTGGCACAGCATTCTTTGCTGAGAGCTAAATATACTGGCATTTCATGTTGTTCAAATGTTTTCAAAGTTCAAGATGGTGGCAGTCAGAAATCTATAAACACATTTTTTATTTTATTTTCGGGCAACCAAAGTGACGCTTCTTATCATGATTCACCATGATAACAATTACCTGCTGGCTCAGAATTCTCTAGCTTACTATTTCATTAATAGAAGAAGCCGTATATATGAATCTTCCTAACATGTACTCTGTAAATTTTCTGTAAATTGGCTCATGTGGCTAGATACAGGAAGATCCCATCTCTACGGGGAGAGCAATATATAATTATCCGATACAGAAAATTATATATTCCTTTGTAATTAATAATTTTATGTTAGTGGTGGTGGTGGTGATTTTATGGGGTAGAACATCACGATTTCATCCAAATTTTCTAGTAAGATATCGTAAATTATAGACGATACGCATGATGATTTTTTGATTGAACGTACGAGCGACTAAAGTAATGTATTTTTTGTTTGCTGTTATCTAGATCCTCAAATGTCACTCTTGTATTACATTTTTCCCAGTTTCTGGCCTTTTTCATCTTATCTTTTATTTTATGTTTTTTCCTTTTTCCGTTTACTGTAGATAGTTTTGATTTTTCTGTAATAATTATTTTAATGTTTCTTGTACAAAGGGATTGTATGAATGCTTGAGATGGGAAGTTTGACTGCGTGTCTGTAAGGTTGTAGTTGTTGATATATAATAGAGTATTTCTATTTTTGTTCGTGTTTGCTGTTTTTGTTTTGTTTATACTTGTAAATTTCATTGTTAATTATTATATTGTCACTAGTGGAATCTATCTGTCTGGCAATAAAGAATACATATATACATACATACATATATAAAAGAATCTCTTACTGAGCTTTATTTGGACTGGTCTTTGGGATTGCTGGTAAACTAGATCCATGGGCTAAGTGTTTTGTACATAATTCTTTAGCTTTGAATAAATGTATTGTAGATGGCACCTAATCACATGACTATCGACATATGTTTCCCAGTGCTGGAGGTGTATTGATTTCAGTTATCTTGGACAACGATGAAAGCTTTGGCTTAAGACAGGGCATGAACTCGTACCATAGTTAGACCATTTTGCTATCCTAAAATGTTATTTTGATGATTTTTGTCTAAAATTTCTACAATGTTTGGAATTGGGGTATAAGATTTTAATTGATGTGTTATATGTTCAGTTTTATTATTTTTCATTTTAAGGGATTGGCCATTGAGGTCCTTTTAGGACCGAGTTCAATTCCCTGCCAAGGCATGTGAGATATTAATTGTAAAATACCATGTCCACTGGTTCGGATTCCACGTTGAAAGGAGACCCCGTGGCTCACGATCGCGAGATTAACGGTCACGTTAATCTACAAACTTCCTTCCTTCTTCCACTTCTAGGATATCTGATGTGGGAATCGAACCCGCCTCTCCTCAGATTTGCCTTAGTAGACTGAGCGCCGTTCCAGCCCACATACCACAATAACATTTCTAGGCAGAGTCCGCAATCGAATACGGACCTCCTGGGCGACAGCCAAGATTCCTAGCCGCTTCACTACCTCTACCATGTGTCTGTTATGCAATACTCTACCGCAATACTGATCATATACCAAAATGAATTTATTTCATCACATGGATATTCTATTTAATTGGTGGGAGAGTTTTGTGATATGAAGTACCAGTAGGTTATATGAAAATAGACTGCATTGGTTCTTTACAGAAATACTTGTTACAACACGAGACCATGGTACAAATACGGGTGGCATAGGCTACGTACATACATACATAAACACACACGGACACACAAAGATTTTGCCCGTGTGTATTTCATAACTCTTATTTCACTTGTCATAAAATTTGAAAGTGGATTTAAGAATTGGAATTTTCCCTAAAATTAGGGCAGTGAGGTCACAAGGGTCCGACAACTCTATTCTGCCTACGGTGTCGATATGGTGTGTTAGTGGCATGCTTATCCAAGACTTCTTGTTTTATTCAGAGCTGTGCTGTACATACTTGATCTGCATTCACCTGATAGAGTAAATAATCCGCTACTAGCCTCACTATAAGCTCTCATGTCATTGACGCTGGAGTCCAAATGCAAACATCACTTCAGTTCAATGCATGTCTGCAGACACGCCATAAACTGGCATGTTTATTTGGACCATTTGCAACGGCACCTGGGTGTATTTTTATGTTTGTAGTGCTTCGGCGTTTAATACTGTGTGTCAGTAAGTTGTGGAATAGCAAATAAAATAGAAAAACCTACCTAGGTACAGACTAGGATGTTGAGGAGAAATTGCAAAGTGGAGAATTAATATCATTAAAGAAAGATGATTATATGGAAAATATTCTCGACTGTTTATGAAGATGAAAATAAAATAATTGCTCAGTGTAATGAATGTGGACATGTAATAATTATTAGATCGGGTACCACTGACATGGAAGCAAATTGGACAAATGTAGCACCAACGGATCTATCCTGTAAAACAAGATAGGGATCTGGTAACTAAGAAATATTGTTGTTGTTAATTCTTTAGGGGCTTTGCGACCTCATTGTCATGTAGCCCCGTCTACCTTGCTGTGTGTAGTGTGTCTGATTACCTGTGTCACTCCGAAGTCTCTACTAGTGTGTGTACTTGTATTTGAGGAAGGATTTGGATAGAAAGTGGCCGTGGTCTTATGTTAGGTTTAAACTCGACATTTGCCTGGAGTAGACGTGAGATACCAAGGGAAACCACTACCAGGATTGCTGAGGTGGGAATCAACCCCGTCTTTTCTCAGTTTAATCTCATAAGGTTAAGTGTACTCCATTCCAGCCCTCAGACCTGTATTAAATTTCTTGGCAGAACCGGTAATCGAACTTGTTCCTCCGCGGTGACAGCCAAGAGTGCTAGCCACTACGCAACGAGGTGGACACTAAGACAATGCATAGTTAGATAAACATTGCAATTAATATGGCAGAATATAAACTGTAGACACCGCGACGCACAGTGTGTCGAATCCCATATCTAGGTGGAAAAAAATAACTGTCGCAAATGAAAGCGAAAACTGGCTCATTCGATAGTGAACAAACTAGAAGGTGACCTTCGGTCTTCCTTTCCGCTCTCTGGTGTGCAGGAGGGAGGTTATAGGTGCTGAAACGTCTTCCTGGCAGTTATCAAGTCATTAGATAGGAGGTGTCGGAGTGAACCGAACGTTGTGATTCTAGTGAGTTCAACGAGGTGTTGTCTTCTGCGGCTCATGGAATAGCGAAAAGAGATAGGCCCTATGAGTTCGCACTTTTATGCGTAATACAAGCTGTCTGCACTAAATAAATTATTTACTTTATGAGTGCCTCATAGTGCCACTTTACTTTAAACGTCATTCGATAGGAAATTTAATGTAGATTCAGGGTCTGTAGTGGTTTGGTTGCGCACGAATGTGCATGATGGTTTATTTTCTTATTTTCAGTGACTATGTGGGCGTTACCGTGAGAAGAATTTTTCAACGCGTGGCAGTCGTGTCGTAAATAGGGGCGTACAGACGTCATATTTCAATATGTTATGAATAAATTTGATCCTACAACTCTTACTGACACTCAGGTGCAGGAGCTAAGAAACAACATTTAGTTGATATCTCATAATATTTACAAAAATGGGAGAGTGCAGGAAGAACAATGCCACGTACATAGGTAATCTACCTATGGAAGCTATTGAGTTACTTAATGACCCCCAAGGAACTTTGACATCAAATGATGAAGACCAATATAGGAATGACTACGATGCTCTGGACTCTACAGAAGAATCAGGTGACGAATGAACATTAGACATTTTGTTATTATTAAGGAGAGTGAGATTAATGAGAACATTACTTGACGAATGGACGTTTTCTTTTTATTTGCAATAGGAGAAATAGGCCTAATATTCAATATATGCTGTCTTTATTTCCATGCTTTTCTAGAGAAATAATATTGTTTTCATGTGTGAAGTATGTTTACTAAAACTACGTCATTAACAGGACTGTAAAATGACATTTTATTATAATGAAATTGTTTGTATGATTTTGACGAATATTTTTAATTTTTCGAAAATAAATGTAATTTTTTGTGCATATTTCGTTGTTCTATGTGTAATAACAATTTAATATACTTTTTTAAATCTGAATGATTGCCAACTGGATACAGTGACTTCGTCCCTCAAATAAGGTGTAACAAGAATACTTGACTGAAAGTCTCATTGTTATTCATATTTTATCCAGTTTTAAATAGTATGCTTACCACTGTCATAAACTATCATATACACATCCGAATCGTGATTTCTACTACCAAAAATGGATGATTCTTGTGTTGTATTCGGTCATTTTTACACCTCACCTTACCTCTCACCCCTATATATTTACCCCCGAATATCGTACACTTTAGACGATGCCAGAAATAAATCCAGCGACCTCGAAAACGGTATATTGCCAACTTTTAATAGAATCCCACCACTATTAACGAAGTAATTAATTTTTTCCACCTAGAATTGGGATTCGGCACACTGTGCGACGTAGCCATGCGCGTTAAATCGATTCCACCAGATTGCGACAGGGAGCGCGGAGTTTGGATGTTCGACCCAGCGCTGACAGACACTATCCTGAGTGTGGATTTTCCCACCTTTTTACACACTCCCTCGAGGCAAATGGCGAGAATGTAATCTAATTTGAAGTCTCGGGGCACCTACCTCATTTTTTTTAAATATTTTTTAGCATTTTTAGCCTATTTACATTTATGAAAAAATAGGCTTATGAATCACCTTTTGAACCGTGAGTGTGTGTGTGTATGTGTGTGTGTGGTATCTTAACGGCAGGAGCAATTTCAATGTAACTTGGTAGGGTCATAGTACTATTTTGTCAGACCCCGACCGTACACTTCTAATTTTATTACGTCTTACTAATCCAACATGAGGGCTGTGTGAAATATTTATCCGGCATACTATATCTCCTAAAATGTTACTGATATCAACCTTAAATTTATACGGTGATAACAAGCACTCCTATAATTTCACCTATGTGACTTTTAAAAACCTGTTAAATACAACACGAACATGGCGGCCGAAGGAAGTTAAAACATTTAAATAGACTTTTCTTGCGTTTTAACCATCCAAGCGCAGTAAAACATGGTAGAGCAAATTTGTATACAGTACACATTGCAATGCATTGACATCTAATTTAATTCAATTGTTTACATAACCGGGGCGTCTCATTCTCATTACGAGTTAAGGTGCACCCAGAGCGTACACGTTGGGACCAGAAAGATGGTGAACTATGCCTGGCCAGGACGAAGTCAGTGGAAACCCTGAAGGAGGTCCGTAGCGATTCTGAGTGTAAATCGATCGTCGGAGCTGGATATAGGGACGAAAGACTAATCGAACCATCTAGTACCTGGTTCCCGCCGAAGTTTCCCTCAAGATAGCTGGTGCTCCAACGAGTCTCAGCCGGTCAAGCGAATGATTAGATGCCTTGGGGCCGAAACGACCTCAACCTATTCTAAAACTTTAAATGGGTGAGATGTGCGAAATGTTTAAATTAACTTTTTATTTCTTGTGTCCTTAACACGCGATCGAAGTCAATGTTTGAATAATGAACCTACGCAGTAATCGTCATCTAATAAAACATAACTCTATGGCTTACATATATTGAAATGTAACATGGTGACCATCGGAAATATTTAGACGGTTCTCAATATCTACGAATCTATTACAGCAATAAAACTGAAATTTTCTATGTTGATAGAAGCAATTAGCATAAGTAGGATATATGAAAATGGGCCATTTAGTTCTTAACGGAACTACATCTTATTTTGTTTTTGGTTTTTAAATCCGGGAGTGGCCGAGGACATGTTTGGCTCGCCAGAGTTTGTAGCTGTTTTACTGTGGACACTAATGGGATGAGTTACAAGTACCGTCGCGTGTGGAGTGTTGTCTGGGAACGAATGTGTGAATGTTAGGACGAGGAATTGCAAAGCAGTGGCTGTGGCCTATAGTTAAGGACCAATCCCGGTATTTTCCTGGAAGGAATATGGGAAACCACTGAAGACCATCTTAAAGGTTGCCGACGGGGTGATTCGAACCTCCTCGCCTCCCAGATGTGTCCGAATGTCTGCAGCCCCGCCGTAAAGACCACGGCTAACTCACCCGGTACCTACCTGATCCCTAACCCCAATAATTTCACCAACCAAACTACTACAGCCTCCACAGAAACACAGGAAATCAGACAAATTACACACACACCCAAGTTCACGAGGCTGATGACCAAAGATAGCCCAAGCCTCTAATACATATTATCATCAACATAAAATGTAGAAAAGGCTTTAGGACACAACTCTCTTTGGAGCAGCCATATCCGCTGAGTAAAACTTGAAAATATGACTAGTGTGGAGTCGCATTGGTGTAGTGGCTAAACCAACCTATCCGGAAAGAAGGGGATTGGGGTTCAAATCCCGAATCAGTTCACATTTTCAAGTTGTTAATAATAATTCATTTTGGAGGCTTGGGATGGCATGGTCATCAGCCCTGTGTACTTCCGTGTGTGTTGAACTTGTCTAAAACTTGTGTTTCTGTGATGACTGTAGTAGTGAGAGTAACTATATAATTATTAAGGTCGGGAATGGGGTAGTTGCCCCAGGACTTGAAATAAGATACCATCCGGGAAATTGTCAGGAGGGAGTGTAGGAAAATTAGGGAAAAACCAGACTCAAGACAGCCGCTGTCAGCGCCGGGATTAAAACCTTTGACCTCCAGACTTACTGCAGTCCCCATCACGGTCGTGGTGCGCGATTTACAGCGCACAGCTTCGCCGCGCGGTACATTTTTAGGTCCTACTCAAGAATAGAAAATGCGATGTTTTATTATTGTTGAACTTCTAAAGTTAAAACAAAGAACCATATTTATTGGTTCAGAGAGCAGTTTGTTTCATCTTAGATTAATTGTATTTATTTCCTTCATTACAACTTGCATATTGTAAGAGTGCATTGGAATTGAAATGGACGGTTGCAAGGGATTAGGAAGAGCAATAGGCAATACCCACGTCATTCCGGATGGCACAAACTG
The DNA here is from genome assembly GCA_946902985.2 of Meconema thalassinum. Lineage (NCBI taxonomy): Eukaryota > Metazoa > Arthropoda > Insecta > Orthoptera > Tettigoniidae > Meconema > Meconema thalassinum. Next base: position 794,650,840 of record OX336389.2, read on the forward strand.
TTCCTAGTTAACGAGCAGGTCTGTAGAAAGTTGATTCCAGCCTGCACGAGTTGGGCTCGACCTGCCCGTCCAGGTTCTAAAAACCCACCTGCATTGTTGTACAGCCAACAATTGGTCAGACCAAGACAGAGATTCGTACACCTGTGGTTTTACCGGATTAGCTCTTTGCTATCATTTCAACTGGTCTAAGCTGTCTCATAGTAAGGAGAGGAAACAATATTGTTCTGTAATAAGCTTGAGCTCAGGAGCCATATGTCCTGTCACTTGCAAGCGATTGCTCGCATTTTGCTTTAGCAATGATTCAGCATTCGTTCCAAGTGGTTGTGTGCTCTCAGCATGAAGATGACGAACAGCAAATATCGCATGGAGAGAAGTGTTTGTGTAAGAGAATGCTGACGATTTCTTGTTATTACAGTATTATTATTATTATTATTATTATTATTATTATTATTATTATTATTATTATTATTATTATTATTATTATTATTATTATAGGCAGCCCATGTGGCGCACCAACAAAGTGCTTGACTGTTGAGCTCAAGATTGTGGGGTCAAAACCCGACACAGTCAGTTTATATATCTGAAAGTGCGAAAATGTGGGTGAACAATGTCAGTACATTTACTAGGTGGGTAAAGATCCCCTTTAGGATGAAGCTTCTCAGTAGTTAAAAGACATAAAACCCATAACATAATAATAATAATAATTATTATTATTATTATTAATAATATTATTATTATGCTACCAGCCGCGGTGGCCAAGAGCGCTAACGCGCTACCACGTGCCTCGCTGGCATCGGGAGAGCGTGGATTCGAATCCCATCCCGCCCGTTCTGAAAATGGTTTTCTTGGATTCCCATATTCATCAACAGGCTAATGCCGGGACGGTTCCTTTCAATAGGTCCACGGCCGATTTCCTTCCAAATCCCTCCCTGGTCCACCCCGAAACGAAATGTGCATGGCCAATGGCTACATTAATAAAGATAAAAATTAAAATAATATTATACTAATGTGGAAATCCACTCCTGAGAATTCAAAATATACGGTGAATATTATTTAAGTCTGATTTAACGTGAAATATTAGTTTTAGACACTTCGCCGCTTCCAATACTTTGTGGCATGTCTGTACGCAACGCGATTTGGAGCCAATTTTCAACCGAATTGGTAGGACGAAGACGCGTCAAGAGCGGAACGGAATTGGGGATTGTAAATGACATTTTCTACCCTTAAGCCATTCATTCTGAAATGGTTCATAAGCCGTGAGATCAACCTTGATATACAGGATGGCCCACATACAATTTCTCTGAAATAACTATAGATATTGAACAAGAAGTTCCGTGAAAAACAGAACAGTCTATTTTCATACTTTCTACCAGTCTTTTCCATTAAATGTTATACCGTCTATTAAAAGGATTTTCCATGTGATGTACTAAATAGCTATTGATACACGATCTAGTATTGTGCCCTTTTAGCAAGAAATATGCCAATCACAGTATACCAGCGTAGCTCAATTCGGAATTTTCGGGGCAGCGGTAAGTTCCCCCACTCTGTGACCCACATATTTTGGATTAATTAGAGGATACACTTGCAAAAATAACAACAAAATCAACTCCTACTTTAAACACATTTAATTAATAAAATTAATGGCGCTACAAACACTTTAACAATTTAATTACTGACCCATAATCATCCACTTGTTCCAAATGAACAAGGAATCACAAATATAATAAAACAAATATGGTATTTAAACATATGGTTTCCACATAAACCAACAATTCCTACTTAGTCTTACTTCCATAAAGCATCACTGTAAATTTTATATAACTCCGAGCTCTTTTGGCTCCATGCTTTACATAATAATGGTGTCATTCTTGTACACCTAAAATACTATCCTTTATATCTTCTTAATTCTCAAAGACAAATTTATAATTACATTTAAAATCTATGTTAATTATCTAACTCAATATTTTGGGCATGTCCACACATTCAGTTGTTATCATCTCTCTTTATTTCACAAATATATTAAGGTAATCAGGAAATCAATTGTGTACTCCAGAGCGTGAAGATACTTGACACAGTCAAAAAAACTATAGTTACTCCCGAAACTTAGTTGTCTTCAATTAACTCGTGGAATCCTACGTCCATCCAACACTACAATAGGGATTGTTATTTATCTCTTATGTCTTATAAGACCATTATCATATAAGAAACTACGATCTGAACAGGCAAACGAAAAATATCAATCTACAAGGACCTCGGTTCAACGCCCGGGTCGTTAACAACTTTAAACACTCCTGGTGTATTAATTTCTCTTTACAACATCTTACGAGACGGTTTCCGGTCCCTCTCGTTCTAAGAAAGCTAGACCCTTCAACTCGGGCGCGATTTATGACACGGGGGGGTGACGGCGACTCCCTGTCTAACCCACGTTAATAGCTTATTTCCAAGGCTTTCAAAACAGACCTTCACATTATATTCAGTTCTGGGGAGAGACCGGGCTTTACAGTACCGTACTCATTCAAACTACTATTCCTTTGGTTCAAAGACCACTTTCGTAACCTTGGCATTTATTAATTATGAGAGGGTCCTCATTGATTGGGAAGATTAATACACATTCAACGACGAAGAATTAAGGGGCTTTTATCATAAGAAGATTCTGCATTCGAATCTCTTCACGTGCCTCGGGAACCGTTCCCTTACAGAGGACTTATACAAAATGCGATTTAAAGTCGGCCGTGGCCCATATGACATACGCTCAATAATACCATATATTAGCTCCCTTTCAAAGACATACACAATGCCTCGTGATACTGCGTCACAAATAGAGGACTTATACAATTATCAATTCACTGCAATCAACTACCCTCCATAAGTAATTTACCAAGTATTTAACCACTACGCGTTCCTAGCGTGACATTTCAATATTATTGGCGCTCTTTTGCGCTATGCATTTTTTAAGCCGAATTGTCTTCCCAAGAACTGATAAATCTCATTAGTAACAATTCATATTATTTTAATTCTCATATTAATCTTTTCCGTTGCCGATAAATCGCTCCCTCTTTAAAATATTCCATTGAACATTATATCTTACACATACATTAAGGCTTTAACGCTCTTATGTTCACTTCAATTTATTTGATCTTTATTTAATATTCCATATTTAGTTATTATTATTACCTTTATTCTTTACACAAGCTCAAAAGCTATTTCTTTCATATCTCAACTTTACTTTATTTGAATATCTTTCATGATAATTACTGATATTTCGCTTGCTCTTATGACATTTGTTAAATACATTAACATTTTATTCAATTATTTCCTCTACGGGATTTATTCTTTACATAATCATTTATAATTTCTCAAATTTCTATTATTGTTCAGACCGCGTTCTTGCTTATTCAGTATTTATTTCTTAAAAACACATCCCTTTTACTCAAAAACTCCGGTGGATTTGTACACAACCAATATCTGACACCAAAATAGAATGAAATTCAGTACTCACATGTTATTAAGATCGTCCCATGATCTTTATTCTTGTGCGGTGCTTCATTTTGGGCCCACTTTGAACTTTTTACTCCATATTAAAAGAATTCATCTTATGGATAAACACTACTTGACATATATTTAAAACACTAAACATTGACGACATTTTTATACACTGATGTGTCCTTTTTGAACACATAATAAACACTAAAAATATTAATTTAACACACAATCTTGATAATTTTTACACTTCACAATTCTTGATCACTAGGCCGTATTTCTGAGCCTATCACACGTGACCTTCTTAATTTCCCGTTTCCAAGGGTGAAATTTATTCGATGTCGGCTTCCTATCCTGCAGAATATGAAAGTCTCGAAACATCTATTGTTCCCTGGAACCCAAATTCTTCTACTCCTATCCTGGATGACCGGCTATTGATCTAGCTTGCACGGTTTCTTTGTAGATCTGTTTATCGATCCTAGCGAAAGTCTATTCGGATCGAGGTTTCCTCAATGACCTATAGATTTAGTTTATAGCAGCTAGTACTTCTCGATTCTAGTACTTTTAGAATAGTTCGCCTGCTTTCTGGAGATAATGTTTATAGTCTCCTATCTTCACTATTTGATCGGTTCTAACGCTCCTACGTTTCTGATATACGTTCCGAACCTTATTCTGTTCTTCCCTTTGTGGGTTCTTTCATTTAAATACCAGTTTATCTTTCTGGTAAGGTGCTTCCGTACGTTATGATCTATTTGTTCGTCTAATTAACGACCTATCGCCTTTAAGTCCGACGTTCGCGGCCTGCTCTGACTATATCTTACGAACTTTCACTATAACTTGTATACAGTCGGGCCTAAATCCTGTAACTAGGATTTTCCTACTCTTTCAATACGGCGATACTTTAAATTTTCTTCTTGACCACTCCTTATGGAGGCAAGCAAGTCTTTAATACTGCGACGCCTATGGCTATCGGATATTACTTCTGCGGTGTAACACAGTATTTCTCCCCTCAAGGAGTACTGGTAACTGTCTTCGATGTTTGATGTAGCCTAGTGACGTAGTCTTACGCCCCTCACGGGCTGTCGGAACTGCGTGCGTAGTAACACCCTCACGGGTTGTCAGAATAACTGCATGTGCTGATGATCCAGCGTTACGTCCCCCTGGACGGACTTGTACGGCGTGATGCGTGATTATACCCCTCACGGGCTGTTCGAGACTGCATAATTGGCTTGGTGAAGCCCGAAGCTTTATACTATTTTACTACAAAAAATAAGACTCTAGCCTTTTCTGTGGTCAACTTCTAAAATAATGGTGCCACAAATATAAAAATTATACCTTCCGAAAGCCCGTCTTCTCAATGTCAAATAATCTCATTGCCCCTAAGAATCGATCGTGCAATTCGGAGATATTAATTAATTTCTCGTCCTCAGATGTGTGGGTGTTGCATTTCTTTTGCTCTCTCCCCTCCACACAGGCTTTGGTACTTCCCCAATGACGTCGTCTTGCGTTGGCAGTTTTTTTCTGCGCAATTATTAAATGGTTTCTCTTTACTGAAAAATCTCTCATTCAAAATGATTCACTGTACTGTACTTGTTTACTCATTATTATACTTGTAAATGGGTTAAATTTAATTATTCCTCTCCTGGCGCATATGCGGTGTTGTCAATTTCCAGCAACGTCAGCTCGAATTCCGATTCAGGTCTCCTTGTCTAATCGTTGGAAAGTTCCACTCGGTTATTAATACTCGTGACTCGCTCCCTTCAGAATGTCAAGAGGGATGATATCATCCTCTCGAACACCTGGTCCACGTTAGTTGCACAACCTTATACTGGCCTCCTAGCTTGATCTTTCTTAAAGTTACATTAGAAACTATATGCTCCTTTGATTTCTTCCTCAAATGCATGGATTCGACCATCCATGGACCTGATGGCACATGGGTTCATCTCTCCCCTCCTTAGGTAAATAAATTTTCGAAAATTTTTGAGGAAATTTATTTCAATTAATCATATCTGTCTTTATTCGTCGAAGCCATCATAACGTTGTCCGTACCTTCCGTTGTTTTTACTTCTTTAAAGTCGTATCCGGTAATTGTGTAGGTCGGGTATGCTCTGTCCCTACCCTTTCTTTCTTTATTTATTTGTCTGGACTTTAAGTTCCCAGAACCTCATTCTTCCTTACGGGTTTGGTCTATCCCTACCCGTTTCCTAATTTCATCATTTTCTTTTCTTAAATTGGAATTTTCTTCTTCAATAAATTCAATTATTTCTTTAATTTCCCAATATAATTTATCCAATTCGCATTCGCACTCGAATGCTTGAGCTCTATTTTCTATTTCTTCCTTATTCTTGTTTATGTCAAAAGCGGATTCATCTCTAAATGTTTCCATAACCAGGGCTTGTTCATTTTCTTCATCAAAATCTTCGGGAGGGTAATATAATTTCAAATTTGCTGAATTCATGGTCACTTCGTGATCCGTTTCACAGTGCCGAATTCTATATGCGTTATTCCTCAAATCTCTGATTATTTGATACGGTCCGTGGTACATTTTCTGGAATTTCTTGTACACACGATTCCCTGGATCCGAAATGGCTGGTCTTTTTACTAACACCATTTCTCCTGCTAGTAATGGTCGATGATACCTCTTATGCCTATTTCTTCTCTGCCTCCTGTCGGCTTGAGCTTTTAGATGCTCAAAGGCTCTTCTAATACGTACATCTCTTCCTGGCTGAGCGTCTGCTGGCCTAGGAATTACCAGACTCCAAGGTCTTTCTGGTTGCTCATTCCGATGTAACGTTATGGGTATCTCTCCTGTGGATTCATGGATTGTATTATTTATACAAAATTCGATAATATCCAAGATATCTATCCACTTCCAATTTTCTTCGGCACAGTATATTCTACAGTACTTGGCCGTCTCTCTCATAACTCTTTCTACATGATTTGCCTCAGGATGGCGAATACTTGACAAAATCTGACGTATTCCAAGTCTTTCTAATTCTCGTCTGAACTCTACACTGGTGAAACAACTGCCGTGATCCGACAACAAATTCTCAGGTTTCCCCAGAATCGGTATCACTTTTTCTTTAAGTCGTTTTAACACCTATTTGGTACTAGTCTTCTGTATGGGAGCAAGGACAACCATTTTAGTGAAGACATCCATAGCCACCATTATGTGTCGATTTCCTCTTCTTGCCTTTGGCAAAGGTCCAAAATTATCAATAGATATGATTTGGCCAGGCCTTTCAGGCAACAATGGTATAGGCTTCTGTCTCATCAGAAATGCATTAGGTTTGATCCTTTGACATAGATCACATGTCTTTAACGTGTCCCTTACAGTTTCTCTCAGTCTCGGCCATACAAATGCTTCTTTCAGCATCGAGACTGTTTTGTCGACTCCCATATGTCCGAACGATCTATGGGCTAACCATACTATTTTCCTCTGCAAAATTGCAGGAACAACAATCCTTAATTTTGTATGGTCAGAGTCTACAAACTTATATAACAATCCATTATAAAACGTGTAGTCTTGAGCTATCTTATCAGTTTCCGTATACGCTGGTGTTCCTCTTATCAAGCTTCCCTCAAGGAAAGATATGAGCATGTTCATCCATGGATCCTCACGTTGTCTTTGACTAATGCTTCTTAACTCATTAAGAGTACGCTGATCCCTGTCTTCCAAATCTATAGCCATTACTTCCTCTTCTATGGACTCTGGCTGTCTACTTAAGTAGTCTGGAACTATATTTTCTTTTCCTGGGCAGTACTCTATCTTGACATCAAATTGTTGAATGTATAAAGCCCAACGCATCAACCTTTGACTGGATAAATCAGTCTTCATCAAAAAGGTTAAGGCTTTATGATCCGTCCTTAGAATGACCTGAAACCCATATACGATCTTCCGCCAATATTGCAACGCGTGCAATATCGCTAACAGCTCGATCTCGCTGATCGTATAATTTTTCTCGTGTGGTTTCAGTCTCCTACTTGTGAAAGCTAGATAGTTCTTCTTATCAGGGTTTTCCGGGTTCTCCTGATATAGCATTGCCCCTATTCCAATCTGGGATGCGTCTGTTTGAATGATAAATCTCTGATTAAAATCAGGATATCCTAGCTTCACGTAATTTAAGAGCATTTCCTTGGCCTCTACAAATGCTCTTTCTGCTTCCTCCGTCCATTTCCACTTGCCCCCCTTCTTCAGAAGGTCCTGTAGTGGTGCAACAGTTTTGGTGTATGATGGACAATGTCCTGAGAAGAACCCAATCAATCCCAAAAACTGGCGAACGTTCTTTACCTTCAAAGGCCTTGGAAAATCCCTTATCGATTCCAAGTTGCATGGATTTGGTTTAACACCATCCTTGTCAATCACATGCCCTAAAAATGTCACTTGCCTTTGACAAAAATTCGACTTCTTTAAATTTATTTTAAAATTTGCCCTTCTTAAGTCTTCCAATAATTTCTTCAAATTTCCTAAATGTTCCTCAATGTTCTCCGAGGTAAGCAAGATGTCGTCCACGTATCGGATAGTGCAATCTTTCACTTCCTCTGACAGGTTTCGATCAAGCGCTCTTATTAATGCAGATCCTGCAGTTTTTAATCCAAACGGACATCTTCTAAAACAGTATGTTTGTTGGTCGAACTGAAATCCAGTCAACAAGCTGGTTTTCTCTTCCAGTTCGAGATGATGATACGAAGAAGTCATGTCAATATTTGTAAAAATCTTCTTGCCTTTGAACTTCCTCAGTATTTCTTTTATGGGTGGTGCCGAATCATTTTCTGGTATGATTTTTGCATTTAAATTTCTGGCATCTAAACACACCCTTACTGAGCCATCCGGTTTACTCACAATCACTAATGGACTAACATATGATGTCGTCATCTTTTCTATAACACCTGCATTCATCATCTCCTGCAGTGTTTTCTTAGTTTGTGGGTAATATTTTTCCGCAACCGGGTATGGTTTTTGTTTGAACGGTGCCCAATCATTGACTTGGAACGCGTATTTAAAATTTTCAATCTTCCCTGGCTTGGAATCAAATACGTCCCTATAATCCAATAATAATTTCTTTAACTGTTCCTTAATTTCGAGGCTGACTTTAGCTTCCTCTACTTTTCCTGACAGGTTGGTCTCGAACTCATTTTCCACATTATCTTCGAGTTCTATGTTAAGGACTTCAAATATCCTTTCTATGTCCTTATAATCTTCCTCACTCACTTCTTCCATATGCCATACCTGTTCTTCTATTTTCGCATCCTGTTCCTGTAGGTTAATGTTTTGTTCATCCACATCCTCTCTTTGAATTCTAATGCAGTTTTGCGCTAGGTCTATAATGACCTTGTTCTCACGGATAAAATCAATACCTAATATGACATTATACGGTAATTGATTTACCAGCAAAAAGCACTGCGAAATTTCAGCGTTACCCATGATCAGATCAATGTATACCTGAAATTTACATGTCAAAGATTTTTCAGGGATAATTCCCTTAATCTTTACACTTGATGTGGGAATCTTTAATACTCGGCCCCTTGTTTCCAATTCATTTAAAAGGGTTTGTGTAATTAGACTTATTGTGGATCCAGTATCAATCAATGCTCTGACCAGTAATCCTTCTATCCTAAGCATAATTATAGGTAGTTCTCTTTTAACAGGTGGGATTCCTTCCACATCCTCGTTAATTAGTTCATCTGGTCTGGCTATCCAATTTACAATTTCTACCTCCTCCCAGCTCCTGGTATGTTTCCACTTTTGACAATTTAAATTTGGAGTTTTTTTTTTAATCCTGAGGGCTCCCTTTTCCCTCATTCTTTAACTGAGCTTGTAATTCCAAGCTTTGAGCTCCGTCTAGTCGGTCGGGTGATTTCCGGTTCTTGATTGCCTCACTCCAACGGACTTTTTGCCTATCAGGTTCATCTGGTCTTTCGTTCATATAACGAAGACTTTCCTGATATCTTTCTTCTATTTCGGCCCGATATTCATCATCCCTATCGTCTGGCCTTACATTTCTTCTGGGATAATTCTCCCATTTCTTTCTGTTGTCTTGCCTTTGATGGTTATTATTATAGGGTCGGCTTTCTTGTTGCCTATAACCCGTAGTCCTAGGATTTCTTCCTCGATATCCTCCCCTGTAATATGGCTGTATCCTTCTAGGCTCCTGGTGCCCATACTCTCGATCTAGTCCTTGAGTATCCGTACTGGTGGACTGATTCCTGGTCGATGGTTTTTCTCCTGTTTCCTGACTGCTGGCCATGTGTACTTGCTCAGTCTGTCTTTGATGCCGAGGAGTTACGTGCGAAGTCGTCATATCTAACTGACGTAATACACTTTCCACTTCCACAGCACTTCTGGCTTTGGATGAGATTAGCAGCCTCTGAATCTCATACGGAAGCTGTCTTGCAATGGCAGCACACAGGTCGTTTTCTGCCGGAGCAATATCCAGTTCGCGGAATTTACACAGCTGAGCGGTGAAAAATTCCGAGTATTTAGTAGGTGCATTTGTGCTGTACTTCCTAGAGTACAGATCTAGCCTTAAATTCTCTTGGACGTCTGCTGCCCAATATCGTTTTAAAAATGCTTCCCTAAAGCCTTCCACCGTATCAAAGGTGTATCTGAAGCTTCTGAACCAGGTGAGACAATCACCCGCCAACAGCTTTTCAATAGCTCTCAGTCTCCGATCCTGAGGAACCTTCATTTCGTTTAGATACTCTGCCACTTCTTTTAGCCAGTATTTTGGAGTAATAGACATGTTATTACCCGTAAACGTTACTGGTCTGTCCTCATTTGATTTAATAATGTTTATTATCTGGCCATTTGTCTGATTCATGTACGGGGTTGACATCGCCATCGGATATCCTGGGTTCTTATAAGGGCTCTCCCCTCCTAAGTCCCTCTCCGTATCTGTGCCTTGTTCACGAGAATCTACCCATCCTGTCTTTGGAAACTCCTCCTGATTCTCAAATTCTAACTTCCTTTCCCTCCGGGCACTTTCTTCATTAGCCATGAGTTGGATTTCTATTTGACTATTCTTATGTTCAGTCCTCTCTAATCGGGATCTTAATTCATTCTGAATTCTTTCTTGATTCCTTTTAATATCTTCCTCTACCTTTTTGGATTGGAATTTCTCAACCCTGTAACTATCCCTGAATTCATTTAGTTGTTCTTCTACCTCTTTCTTAAAGATCATGACCCTTTGGTCTATAATTTCTGGCTTAATGTCACCTATGGTCTCCAGGCCCTCTCGTATCTCCTTTATTTGCTTTTCCACTTCTTTTCGTCCTTTGACCATATCTAATTCAATTCCTTTCAACTTTCCTTCCGTCTTCTTAGACACTTCCGTTAATTCATCTTTGATCAGTTTTACTTCATTATTAGTTTTTCCTACTCGCCCTTCTAATTGTTCGATAGTTCCCTGGACCTCATTAATACCCTTGCTTATTTCATCTATCTTATGGGTGTTATCCTTATTTTCTTTCTCTCGTTGTTTTCTTTCATCCTGGAGATGCTCCTCATATAGACCTAAACTTTTATCTATTTTCGTTTCGTACGTCTTCCAGTTATCATCTACCTGCCCGGTAAAAAGATCAATCTGCTCTTTCATATCCTTAACATCCTTTTGATTTTGATTTTTCAACTCAGTTACTTCGGTTTGAACTTCATTGACCTTTCCCTCAAGATTTCCTACTTTCTCCTCAACTCTTTCAAATCGGTTTCCTAGCTCACTGACACTTGTTTTTATCTCATCCCGAGATTTTTCACAAATACTCTTGTTCGATTCTATCTGAGCTTCTAAATTTTTCTGCACCTCTTGGATCTGGGTTACAAGTTCATTTTTACAATCATCACCCTTTGTTTCTATGTCAATTAATCTAGTTTCTAAAATTTTAAAATTTTCTTGACATGTATTTTGGGAATCTACCATATTTTTGTTCATAGTCTTTATTTGGACTTGCAATCCTGAATGAAATCCTTCATTTTCCTTTTTAATTTCACTTAACTTAGTCTCCAACCCCTCATCAAGAATTTTAAATTTAGTATCCATTGTCTTTTCTATTTCAGCCTTCAGTACTCCATTGTTTTCGTTACTGTTGGCTTTCAGAGACTCTAACGTCTCCGTTTTCATCACTTCCCACTGTTGTTTAATGTTATCCCCATTTTCTGTTTTCAATTTTTCTATCTCAGCCTTCAGTTCCTTATTCATTTTTATACAGTCGGCTTCGATATCTACTAATTTAGTTCCCATATTAGCACTACCAGTTTTTATTGACTCTAAACATTCATTTATGGATTCAAACACTTCTTTATTTTCAGTCTGTTGGCTATCCAACTTATTCAAACTCTCATTTATGGATTTGAACTCTTCTTTATGTTCAGTCTGTTGGCTATCCAACTTATTTAAACTCTCATTTATGGATTCGAACACTTTGTTATTTTCATCCTTTTGGAGACCCAATGTATTGTCTATTGTTCCCAATTTATTGTTCATGGCCTCCAAAAGCCTTTGCACTTCCTCACTAAATGCCATCTTATGAGAATACAGTGGGCCACTAATGCCACCACACTAGTACATGCTTGAGAGAAGATACTCTGAATCAGTGTGTCCCAATTTCTTTAAAAATTTTACTTTGGTACGGGTATTCACTTACAACGTACCCTTTTACTACTTTTATTCAATTTCATAAACCTTTATGGAAGTATTTAAAATTCAAAATTTCGACAAACCATTTTTTTCAAAAAAAAAAAAAAAATTTGATTTTTCGAGGAAAACTCGGGTTTTCCCTAGGAAAACTCGGCCCTGCGTACTGGGCGCCATGATTAAGGTTTGCTAGGGGGTTTGTTAATATAATACAGGGCTGCTCGGTATGAGTTTCTAGGGACCCATGCGGTCAATTAATATTTTATGTTGTAGCTACACCTATCATTACTTTACTTTATATGAAATGACCGTCTTAAGTGTTCCTCTAGTTATTAATCCAGCACATTACTTATATGACCCCCGTGTGCCCTTTTAGCAAGAAATATGCTAATCACAGTATACCAGCGTAGCTCAATTCGGAATTTTCGGGGCAGCGGTAAGTTCCCCCACTCTGTGACCCACATATTTTGGATTAATTAGAGGATACACTTGCAAAAATAACAACAAAATCAACTCCTACTTTAAACACATTTAATTAATAAAATTAATGGCGCTACAAACACTTTAACAATTTAATTACTGACCCATAATCATCCACTTGTTCCAAATGAACAAGGAATCACAAATATAATAAAACAAATATGGTATTTAAACATATGGTTTCCACATAAACCAACAATTCCTACTTAGTCTTACTTCCATAAAGCATCACTGTAAGTTTTATATAACTCCGAGCTCTTTTGGCTCCATGCTTTACATAATAATGGTGTCATTCTTGTACACCTAAAATACTATCCTTTATATCTTCTTAATTCTCAAAGACAAATTTATAATTACATTTAAAATCTATGTTAATTATCTAACTCAATATTTTGGGCATGTCCACACATTCAGTTGTTATCATCTCTCTTTATTTCACAAATATATTAAGGTAATCAGGAAATCAATTGTGTACTCCAGAGCGTGAAGATACTTGACACAGTCAAAAAAACTATAGTTACTCCCGAAACTTAGTTGTCTTCAATTAACTCGTGGAATCCTACGTCCATCCAACACTACAATAGGGATTGTTATTTATCTCTTATGTCTTATAAGACCATTATCATATAAGAAACTACGATCTGAACAGGCAAACGAAAAATATCAATCTACAAGGACCTCGGTTCAACGCCCGGGTCGTTAACAACTTTAAACACTCCTGGTGTATTAATTTCTCTTTACAACATCTTACGAGACGGTTTCCGGTCCCTCTCGTTCTAAGAAAGCTAGACCCTTCAACTCGGGCGCGATTTATGACACGGGGGGGGGGGGGGGGGGTGACGGCGACTCCCTGTCTAACCCACGTTAATAGCTTATTTCCAAGGCTTTCAAAACAGACCTTCACATTATATTCAGTTCTGGGGAGAGACCGGGCTTTACAGTACCGTACTCATTCAAACTACTATTCCTTTGGTTCAAAGACCACTTTCGTAACCTTGGCATTTATTAATTATGAGAGGGTCCTCATTGATTGGGAAGATTAATACACATTCAACGACGAAGAATTAAGGGGCTTTTATCATAAGAAGATTCTGCATTCGAATCTCTTCACGTGCCTCGGGAACCATTCCCTTACAGAGGACTTATACAAAATGCGATTTAAAGTCGGCCGTGGCCCATATGACATACGCTCAATAATACCATATATTAGCTCCCTTTCAAAGACATACGCAATGCCTCGTGATACTGCGTCACAAATAGAGGACTTATACAATTATCAATTCACTGCAATCAACTACCCTCCATAAGTAATTTACCAAGTATTTAACCACTACGCGTTCCTAGCGTGACATTTCAATATTATTGGCGCTCTTTTGCGCTATGCATTTTTTAAGCCGAATTGTCTTCCCAAGAACTGATAAATCTCATTAGTAACAATTCATATTATTTTAATTCTCATATTAATCTTTTCCGTTGCCGATAAATCGCTCCCTCTTTAAAATATTCCATTGAACATTATATCTTACACATACATTAAGGCTTTAACGCTCTTATGTTCACTTCAATTTATTTGATCTTTATTTAATATTCCATATTTAGTTATTATTATTACCTTTATTCTTTACACAAGCTCAAAAGCTATTTCTTTCATATCTCAACTTTACTTTATTTGAATATCTTTCATGATAATTACTGATATTTCGCTTGCTCTTATGACATTTGTTAAATACATTAACATTTTATTCAATTATTTCCTCTACGGGATTTATTCTTTACATAATCATTTATAATTTCTCAAATTTCTATTATTGTTCAGACCGCGTTCTTGCTTATTCAGTATTTATTTCTTAAAAACACATCCCTTTTACTCAAAAACTCCGGTGGATTTGTACACAACCAATATCTGACACCAAAATAGAATGAAATTCAGTACTCACATGTTATTAAGATCGTCCCATGATCTTTATTCTTGTGCGGTGCTTCATTTTGGGCCCACTTTGAACTTTTTACTCCATATTAAAAGAATTCATCTTATGGATAAACACTACTTGACATATATTTAAAACACTAAACATTGACGACATTTTTATACACTGATGTGTCCTTTTTGAACACATAATAAACACTAAAAATATTAATTTAACACACAATCTTGATAATTTTTACACTTCACAATTCTTGATCACTAGGCCGTATTTCTGAGCCTATCACACGTGACCTTCTTAATTTCCCGTTTCCAAGGGTGAAATTTATTCGATGTCGGCTTCCTATCCTGCAGAATATGAAAGTCTCGAAACATCTATTGTTCCCTGGAACCCAAATTCTTCTACTCCTATCCTGGATGACCGGCTATTTATCTAGCTTGCACGGTTTCTTTGTAGATCTGTTTATCGATCCTAGCGAAAGTCTATTCGGATCGAGGTTTCCTCAATGACCTATAGATTTAGTTTATAGCAGCTAGTACTTCTCGATTCTAGTACTTTTAGAATAGTTCGCCTGCTTTCTGGAGATAATGTTTATAGTCTCCTATCTTCACTATTTGATCGGTTCTAACGCTCCTACGTTTCTGATATACGTTCCGAACCTTATTCTGTTCTTCCCTTTGTGGGTTCTTTCATTTAAATACCAGTTTATCTTTCTGGTAAGGTGCTTCCGTACGTTATGATCTATTTGTTCGTCTAATTAACGACCTATCGCCTTTAAGTCCGACGTTCGCGGCCTGCTCTGACTATATCTTACGAACTTTCACTATAACTTGTATACAGTCGGGCCTAAATCCTGTAACTAGGATTTTCCTACTCTTTCAATACGGCGATACTTTAAATTTTCTTCTTGACCACTCCTTATGGAGGCAAGCAAGTCTTTAATACTGCGACGCCTATGGCTATCGGATATTACTTCTGCGGTGTAACACAGTATTTCTCCCCTCAAGGAGTACTGGTAACTGTCTTCGATGTTTGATGTAGCCTAGTGACGTAGTCTTACGCCCCTCACGGGCTGTCGGAACTGCGTGCGTAGTAACACCCTCACGGGTTGTCAGAATAACTGCATGTGCTGATGATCCAGCGTTACGTCCCCCTGGACGGACTTGTACGGCGTGATGCGTGATTATACCCCTCACGGGCTGTTCGAGACTGCATAATTGGCTTGGTGAAGCCCGAAGCTTTATACTATTTTACTACAAAAAAATAAGACTCTAGCCTTTTCTGTGGTCAACTTCTAAAATAATGGTGCCACAAATATAAAAATTATACCTTCCGAAAGCCCGTCTTCTCAATGTCAAATAATCTCATTGCCCCTAAGAATCGATCGTGCAATTCGGAGATATTAATTAATTTCTCGTCCTCAGATGTGTGGGTGTTGCATTTCTTTTGCTCTCTCCCCTCCACACAGGCTTTGGTACTTCCCCAATGACGTCGTCTTGCGTTGGCAGTTTTTTTCTGCGCAATTATTAAATGGTTTCTCTTTACTGAAAAATCTCTCATTCAAAATGATTCACTGTACTGTACTTGTTTACTCATTATTATACTTGTAAATGGGTTAAATTTAATTATTCCTCTCCTGGCGCATATGCGGTGTTGTCAATTTCCAGCAACGTCAGCTCGAATTCCGATTCAGGTCTCCTTGTCTAATCGTTGGAAAGTTCCACTCGGTTATTAATACTCGTGACTCGCTCCCTTCAGAATGTCAAGAGGGATGATATCATCCTCTCGAACACCTGGTCCACGTTAGTTGCACAACCTTATACTGGCCTCCTAGCTTGATCTTTCTTAAAGTTACATTAGAAACTATATGCTCCTTTGATTTCTTCCTCAAATGCATGGATTCGACCATCCATGGACCTGATGGCACATGGGTTCAGTATGCAGTAACTATGTCAAATCAAATCTCAATAGACTATCTTTAAGTTGTTGTCAGTTGTCAGTTGTGACTCTTCGGTCGGTCAACATGAATTTGCCCAATGATTGGGTGGGGTACAATGTTTATAATATATGAATAATAAATGAATATCGCTCCTGACAAAATGCATGTATTAGTTATGATCTCTATTATAATGCGGCAATTTAAGGATTATGCGTTTCGACCTTCAAGTGGTCATCGTCAAATCCTGAGCACCGTGTTGAGGTATAAATTTGTATACACATATTATCAAACTACAAAACACAGTAGTGCGTTTAATTGGTGTATATATTACGTTTCGTAGTTTGAATCTTGTTATCAGGTTAGTTTGTTTCTTTTTAAGGGTTTGTGAATTACGTATGAGTATTATGCCGTTCCATACAAATTAGAATAACTTAGTATAATAAATAAAATTGGAGCATGCACTTGAAATCTATGAACCGTTGGTCATACAGTTGTTCTAACTGAGGCTGGAATGACTAATAACAAGTAGTTCCGTGAACAACTAAATAGTCTCTTTTCATACATCCTATTTATATTAATTAAGTTTCTCGACATACAAAATTTCAGTTTGATTGCTGTCATAGATTAGAAGACATTGAGAACCATCTAAATATTTCGGTTTGTGCCATGTTGCATTGTTATATATGTAGGCCATAGAGTTATGTACTATTACTTATAGATGACGATTATTGAGCTGGTTCACTATTCCTACGTATTCGATCACATGATTAGGACACAGGATATAAAAAGTTAATTTTAAAATTTCACAAAGCCACTAACTTGACACTATGTAAACAATTGAAATAAATTAGATGTCAGTACATTGCAATGTGTATAAACAATTGCTGTACCATGTTTCACTGCGCTCGGACGGTTAAATCGCGAGAAACGTCTATTTGAATGTTTCAACTTCGCTTGGCTTCCATGTTCGTTTTGTACCTGACAGGTTTTCGAATGTCATTTAGATGAATTTCTAGCAGTGCCCTTTATTACCGTACAAAATGTAAGGGTTATATCGGTAACATTTTCGGAGATATAAAATGCCGGTGAAATAATTTGCACACCCGCCATGTTAAATTGGTGAGACGTAATAAAATGTGAAGAGCACAGTCGGGATCGGACGAAATAGTACTACGACTTTAGTGAGTTTCATTGAAGTCGCTCGAGCCGTATAGATTTTATTAGGGGGGGGGGGACAACGCACACAGACACACACCCACATATACGCGCACACACACACATACACATACACGACAAAAGATGATCTCATAAGCCTATTTTTTCATAAATTAGAATAGGCTGAAAACGGTGTATGTTATTGATTCTGGAAATATTTTCATCACTATATCAGGCCATTTAAGCTATCTACCACTGCCTAGGCAATGGCCCATAATTGCTTGCATCCGGTCTATTAGATGATATAGGAACCTATAATACTGCCTAATTTCATGTCTTGGTTTGTTGAGAAATGGCACATGGTGCATCATCCTCCTATAACACATTTCCCGAATTACTCCTTCCCGTATGCATTCAATGCCTCATTCCTTTAACTAGTGTAAATTTATTTTATTTAGCAGCGCGATGGCGATGGCGATAGACTATTGCATTGACTGATCCTATCAATTTCACTTACACAAGTTATGCGGAATTATTTCGTTTTAAATAGAGGGGCATTGAACTTACACCAAACCCACTTTTAACTATCATTTGACAGCCTAAGTGCAAGAAAAGTAGTTTATGTTGTCAGCATGTAAAGCATCCAGTAGAGACGAGTCACGGCATCAAATCTCCATTGTCAATATTACCTGAAAGTTCTTTATTTTTAGGGGCAGATGACCTCGCTGTTCTGCTCATCAAAACAACAATAACTAAGTCTTCAATTTTAGTGAATATTAAAATCCTACCAATGATTAAGGCATTCTTGATAAGGAAGGGTTCCTTCTGCATTGCTGCTGACCGCGTTAATGCAGTGCATAAGTTTGTCCACAGTTGTGTCGTCGAGCCTTCCCAGGAGACAGGGAGGAGGTCAGTTTTCAGCTGCCCCAATTCCGCCAGAATCAATAAAGTAGTCCAGCCTGAGCTGGTAGTTAAGGGAAGCAGTTTGCAATTCAACAAACTATAACTACTACTTCCCAGACGTTTATAAAAAATGTTGCGACGAAAGGTTCCAGGCTGGACTCCTTCGTTCGGAACGGTAAGTTGCTAACATCTGGACTATAAATTAATGATCTCTCTTTTTAAAGGAATTTGGTAATGGACCTGTGTAAGAATATTGGTTACCCATGGGATTTCAATCTGAGAACACCTTTTCCTCCGTTCATCCATGGAGAGACAAGCTATCACACAAGATATTTCTAACTATTGGCCGAAGATCGTCAGGAGGGACGTTTTGCTAACTGCTTTCACTGAATCTAAAACATCATTTAATACACACTGTTCTTCGGTGTATTTTGCCTCATCATTTGAAATTCGGGTAATTTCGTGTTTTGACGGATCATGTATATAATATTACATGTTATGAAAACATGGTTGGAAATAGTATTGTAACCTTCCCAGATCACAAGGAAACAAACCCTCATTTTCGGGACTTACGATTTGTAATAATCGTCCATATATTTTTATCTGATGCTTGGTGATCAGGTATAAAAGTTGATAAGAGCGTATTATATCATGTGATTGATTACCGTATAATTTGTTAAGCTTTTAAGATATTGTGAATGGCAGGATCCCAAGTCAGGTAGATATGAAGATTTGTGTTAATATCTATTAGAGTGCCCTGGATCTGTGCATATTACCAGGAAATAAGGCTTGTTATCGCCGGGTTTTTCTCCGAGCGACGAGTGCCAGGTGAGTCATGCAGGTATTGTTAGTTAGTTAGTTATTGTTGTTTTAAGGGGCAGAACTACGAGGTGGTAGGTTTGACAACGATGTACGAGGGGTGTGTCTCTGGTATATCGTTCGAGGAAAATAAACATCTCCTTTTATGGTAACATTATTCGGGATTGGCTGGGCCCGTGAAGTAAGTCAGTTAGACCAGTGATTTGAGGAGGGGTGATGACTGATATTAGGTCTGGCGAGGCAGTGAAGATTGACTCTTGTTTTGGACCGCGTGTGGAGCGGTTGGACCTTAATTTTGTGCCCGCGTGTGGAGCGGTCGACTCATTTTGAGACTCCGTGTCGGGAGGTCGTTTCTTTTTGTAACTCCGGTAGAGAGTAGAGGTTTGGACTTGTATTTGGAGAGAAGGAAGGTAGTTCAGACGCTCACAATTTTGTGTTCTAAGTTCAATTACTGAGTTGCTGGTCATAAATTTTCACGGGAATAATGAACCTAATTTCAGACAAATCGCCTATATTTTCTGGCTCAAATCGCATGACGTATTGAGAACATAAGTCTGTGTACTGGAATTCGAGGGCCATAACGGTAATCTTAGTGCTTTACGGATACTAGTAAAATATGCTATGTATTATTAAATTCAGGAGTGAACTAGTTGCGATAATCCACCAAACGGATTCAGAGCATCATCATACAATCAGATCCACATGGCTTGTAAATCGTTGGATCCTGAAATCCAGTAAAATACAGTACGTTATCTTTGTAATGAAGAATCATACGTGTGAAATAACTATAAACAGCGCTACGAGTAATTAGGACAGATTCTCTGGGAGCATCAACCCCAGAATCGGTAGAGTTAGTCATCACAGCTGAGAACAACACCTGTAAGTACCAGTCATCATCTACTTCCGAGGGTAATCAATGTATGTCATAAGTTTGCCTGTGTATATATTATAGGGAGTGCTTGGTAGTCTGTATCGACGAGGATCCTGCAAAGTTTTTATTTATGTCTGGTATCAGAATATATGTAAATTTTTACCAAATTCCCAGTGTTTTTATTTGATGCGGTCACCGGTGTAGTTAGGTGTGGATGTTTATTGCTGCTATTTATATCGCACAGGTGTTTAACCCCCACGCACCCCGTATAGTAGGTGATACGTCACAATTGGTCGCCCAAGTGGGACCGAAACGTTACAATTGGCAGCCCAACTGTGGAGCTCTAAGTGCGATATAGCAACAACAATAGCATTCACGTGTACGCATACGCCAATAGACCCGATAAATGGGGTACATTTAGTAAAATTTTCATGCAGATTAAATGGCATCAGAGGAAAGTCTGGAATTGTGAAATAGAGCCATTAGTAAAGTTAATATTATGATGTCGGTAAAGAACTTGAACGTGGATGTGGACAAGAGCGGGATGACTGAATGCTTGGTAGAGGAACCATCCGGGAAATCTATTAATTCCGAGGAAGGCCTAATCTCTATACAGGGGGGAAGTAAGAATAACGATAATGGGCGGGATGTGAACGATAGTGTGCTCCAAATGCTTCTGACTATGACTGAGTTGATTAAGAAGCAAGGAGAGTCAGCAAACCAGAAAATAGAGTCTAGGAGAAAGGAAATAGGAGGTGTGAAAGTGTATATTAAACAGCAGGAAGAGTTTATGAAAGAGTCCATTAAACAGGAGGAAGAGTCTATAAAAGAGTTTATGTCCCACCCTCACTACTATGTGTCAGAAAACTGTATCATAATGATGGTCATTATAACACTGTTTTTCATTATAATACAGTTTCTCCAGCCAATCAGAGCTCGTTCATTGACCAATTAGGTAACGATACCTTCACGCATGCGCTCAAAATCCAACATGTCGGACATAAACACATCATCGAACTATAATAAATTACCTACATGGAATACGCACCGTCCATATGTTCACATAAATAAACTGGCGAATATGAGACAAGAAATAGCACTGTACCTTAATATCACCAACACTAATTTCTACACAGCCTTCAAACGACTCCGGTGACAATATTACTGAGGGACGGCAGATGTAAACATATGGCCTGCATATGGCATTGCAAGCACACAGAGCGCATGCGTCGGTCGTTCAGAGATCTTGAAAGACAGAGATATACCCAGCGCTCGCACTGCGATCACAAAATTCAAGTGGCTGACTCTCAACAGATATTTATGAATATTTATGTTAAAACATATAATAAAGTTATAATTATCGTCGAGCATAAACAGTCGTATGCAACTCGCCTATAATGGTAATTAAGACACTCGTATGGAAATTATAAAACTCGCATACGCTCGTTTTATAAAATACTCGTGTCTTAATTATAGCCATTATAGGCTCGTTGCATAATGTACTAATATGTGTCAGAAGATAGAATCTGTAGGTAAGCAGGTTGAATCGGTGAAATTGTATGTAGATGAGGTAGTGAAACAGGCTGAAGCAACTAATGCTAAGATAGAGGAATTAAGTAAGGAAGTACAAGAGCACAAATCGGTCATGAGCAGTAGGTTGGAGAACTTAGAGAAGGAT
The DNA here is from genome assembly GCA_946902985.2 of Meconema thalassinum. Classification (NCBI taxonomy): domain Eukaryota; kingdom Metazoa; phylum Arthropoda; class Insecta; order Orthoptera; family Tettigoniidae; genus Meconema; species Meconema thalassinum. Next base: position 794,672,720 of record OX336389.2, read on the forward strand.
CTCAAGGATAAGATAGGGGAGTGAGAAGATATGGTGAGAGAGGAAATAGCGAGAAATCAGCATAGCGTGGAAAATAGGTTAGCAGGGATGTAGGGCCATCAGGAAAAACAGAAGCGGGAACTGAGGGAAGTCAGAAAGGAAATTATAGTTAACGGGGAATTAATAGAAAAGCGGGTAAGCAGAGCGTGTTCAGAGGTTTGCAATACCGTAAGGGATGATTCTATGAAATATTTGAATAGAGTAGGGGTCGTGGAAGATAAACTGGGGGAGATCGAGAAACTGAAGGGAGAACAAGTGACATTAGCGGAAAGAAATGAAAAACTTCAGGAAGAGTTAAGAAAGGTGAGAAGAGAGGTGAGAGAGCGGCCAAGAGTCACAGAGGAGGAATGTCACAACTTGGTTGTTCCTATAGGGATCCTGGTTTTCCACATTTTAATTCGCGACAATTCAATCCCATGGAGTATTTGAAATCCGTAGAAAAGAAATTCTAGAAAGATTTGGACGATGAATTGATCGATTGGGAAACGGTATTGGAAATCTTATCACACTTGTTCAAGGGGGATGTCAAATCTTGGATCGATATATATAGGCCAAACATGAGGAATTTGGAAGATTTTAAGGGAAATTTAAGGCTAAATTTTGGGGGGAAGCAATACAAGCCCGGGAAAGGGAAACCCTCATGTTTGGAAAATTTAAGGAGCATGACTGGGTATCCCTCACAGAGTATTTTCTAGCCCATGTATTAGTGTGGAAAAATTTAGATGGGGTCACCTCAGATATAGATACAGTTAGGCTGATGTTCAAACATATTCCCAGTAGGATACAGTGGACTAGCTACATGCTGAAAGTGAAACGTATTGAGGAGTTGGAAGAGTTATTAACTAGGTTCAACAATTTAGGCGCTCAGCAAACCAACAGAACAGAAGTGAAAAGTGAAAACAGACAGAATGAGCATCAAACAAGTCTGAATAGGAATAGGTTTAATTAGGGTGGCACAGGTGACAAGTTCAATAGAAGGACGGAGGAGAACAACAATTGGAGGGTAGAAAATAATAGTCAGGGGGATAATTATCAGAGAAGAGATCATTTCCAACGCCTGAAAAATTTTCAAAGAGGTCAACAGGAGGGGACAGTTCAGAGAACTAATGAATCAGGGAGAGGACAGGAATCAGCTGAGAGGCAAGGAACGAGTGATTTAAACTCTCAGTGGCTTGTGTAAAAAGGTCAGATAGACAGCCCGAAGGTGAATATGTTAGGCAGTGTGTGATTCAGGAAGAGAAGGTGAGTTTCACGCCTATGACGAAGGAGGATTTGTTATCTGACCAAGAGGATTTTAAAGTGGAAGGTAAGAGCGAGGGATTTTCACCGGCAATTGCAATTGGTATTTTAGGTAAAGAAGTGAAGGCTCTAGTGGTCTCGGGGAGTGAATGGTAGTGCATAAGCAAGGTGGCTTACGAGGAAATTATTAGGGGTTGTCATAAGTTGGAAGAGATACCTGTGAGGACTTTACATGTATTATTACAACTGTAGGGACTAGGGGCCAGAAAGTCAGTGAGCAGATATTGTTGCCTATTAAGTTGGAGGGGAAAGTAAATAACCTATGTTGTTTGGTTTTACCCAATTTGATCTATGAAGTAGTGCTTGGTAATGACTTGTTGAATAAGCATAAGGTTGTTATGGATTTTGATAACGGAGCTTTATGTCTGGAGAAAGGCATTACGGGTCAGGGGAATAAGATGAGATGTGAATTAGTTGAGGAGATCGATGGTGCGTGTATTATTAATGGTTTAGAGGGGATGTCAGCAGGGGTGTCTGACGAGGAGGTACCGTTGGAGGCTGTGTGCCATATTTTGGTAGAGGAACATCGAGGTGATCCACTTTGGGAAGCCGTGGACAAAAGTAAGTTGTGTGATGTGAGTAAGGGGGAGTTATTTGAAGTGTTCTTGAGTAATAAGGAAGTGTTTACTGACAAGCCTGGAATAACGCTCGTATACACCCATCAATTCGAATGGTTAATAGTTCGCCATTTTCTGGACCCAGATATGCTATTCCTTTCAGGAATGCTGCCGCCGTAGAGGATGAAATTAACTTAATGTTAGACCAGCGTATTATAGAGCCTTCCACGAGCATGTATTCTAACCCACTTGTTGTTGTTGTTGTTGTTGTTGTTGTTGGGAAGAGTGATGGCTCAGTCAGACGGTGTAGAGGCTCGTCAATTAAATAATAGATTGGTAGGCGATACCGAGGCCTGAGTGTATTGAAGACCTAGTTCAGAAGATTACCGGCAGGAAGTGGTTCTCAACCATAGATCTGAGCGCCAGCTTTTGGCAAATCCCTTTAAGAGTGGAAGATAGGAAATTAACGGCTTTGAGCTATAAGAGTGGCCTTTGTCAGCATTGTGTCGTGCCATTTGGGTTCAAAACTAGTAGTTCAGCATTAATTAGGGCTTTAAATTTAGTGTTAGGAAGTGACACACACGATTTCGTTACAATGTACATTGACGATCTTATTATTGCATCACACACTAAAGAGGATCACATAAGACACCTGGACATAGTTTTGAGAAAGTTAAGGTAGGGGTTTCACTGTGAAACTTAGTAAGTCTTCGTTAGCCACTCAACAGAATACAATTCTAGGACACACGATCACTATCCAAGGGAATTTTCCTGAACAATCGCGTTTATAAAAATTAACAACACCGCAACACCACGTAACGCCAAGCAACTTCGAAGCATATTAGGGGTTTTTAACAATTTTAGAAGATTTTTCGTTAGGTATTCAAATCGGTTGAACCTTTTAGGGAACTGTTGAAACAGGGTGCAAAATGGGTGACAATGATCACGAGGCAGCTTTCGTTGAGTTGAAGAGTGGATTCAGTTATGTAGAAATACCCTAGAGTAGGTTGTCCTTACGTCCTTATGACTGATGCCAGTATGTTAGGAATTGCAGGAGTGCTGTGCCAGTATGATGACGAAGGTAATTTAGGAATAGTCTCATTAGCTAGTAGGGGTTTGAGTGGGGCTAAAAACTGTTACACTATCACTGAGATAGAATTATTGGCCATCGTGTACTCGCTTGGTAAGTTTCGGAGTTATGTTCTGGGCTGCAAGTTGAAAGTGCTCAGGAACCATAATGCTCTGGTATTTATGGGTTCGTGTAAGTTGACCTCTAACAGGATGTTGAGAAGGATCTTGGCAATAAGTGAGTACGATCTAGAGATTACGCATATGAAGGGTAAGGAGAATATAGTGGCTGACTTCCTGAGCAGAAACATAGGTGATGATGATCACCGGGTGGTGAACATTAAGCAGGGTGTTGTTTTATGTTCCACGAAGACTTAAGATTGTGATCAGGAGATTGGTAAGCTCCGAAATATGCTGGCAGAACAGCAGAAAGACGACATCATGGCTCAGAACTTGGGGAAGTTGAGAGAGAAGGAGGTTGGAGCTAGACTCCAGGTGGGTGAGTTGACCTATAAGCTAGAATGCGGTTTATTGGCGAGGTTATGCCACATAGGTGAGTAGAAGGTATTGTACCCGATACCTATTTTAGGCTATCGGCTACGCCAGCAGACATTAAGCTGTAGTTGAGGTTTTGGGAAGAGCTCTTAAAAGATAGCGCACCGATCGCGTCAAGAAGAATGCCAAGATGACGTAGGAGGTCTAGAATCGAGGAGGCATTGAAATCAGTAAGAAGATGGAATTATGAATGGAGATGTGAAGCTTTATTGAAACATATATGGAATTATAACAATTAAAACATCTTAGAAGAGGATATATAACATGCATTATATGTGGAAATAATTTTATGGAAGTAAGTTATTTTATAACAGAACAGCCGAGAGGATTCGGGTTCGAGACTATGTTCATGACGTGGGAGCACTGTGGTGGGGGAACAAGCCACGTGCCGCGCGGAGCACATAAGCCAGAACACAGCGCTAGCAAGTTCAGTTGAACCCAAGGAGACGGGCAGTTCAGAGCAGCTCTATAGCACAGCGAGACGGACATTGAAGGTCACGCAGCATACGGAAACTGTCACGGCAAGAGTGTAGGCGACAGTTCTTGCATCGCCGAGCAGCCAAGGCCGAGCGGGTCGTTGATCCAGGCGGGCTGGCCGAGGAGACAATTGTAGACAGCCGGGGTATTTCAAAACCACACTGCTCGTATTTGAAGACTTTATTTCAAGCTTCATTTCGACGCTGTTCAAACACAGGCTTTTACTAATAACCTTATAACCATGCTGTTATATAACACATTCAAAGCGACTTTTACTATTCCAAGTAAACTGAATGTTTAGCATAGGCTCAGATGAACATTATATCGTGCATTTATAAGATTTATATCTTATACAATTTTCATGAGTTACCTATTACGAACAGATACAGGGTGTTTCGTAATCTTGAACACTCTCAAGTAAAATTTTATTTTACTCAAGTGGGACTTTGCAGTAAGTTGAGATTGGACTTACAATACTCAAACTGAACAGTTAACGGAACAGTGGCGTATATTAGAAGAGGAGTAAGGGGGTCCACTGTTTTCATGAACTTTTCGAGAAGGAGTTGGACAATATCCGCTATGGGTAATCCGAGGTTCAACATGACCGAGTAAACGTGAATAGAGACAAGATGGCACCACAGAGCGATGGATTCGATTCCTGACGAGAGGAGTCCAACAGCTGATTCGCTTGGGATTTCGAAGGAAATCGTCATTTCAGGGATGAAATGATATGCACGCCGATCTTTCGAGAAATTCTTTATGTAGGGAAATTCGACGATCTTGGAAATTATATTACAACTGATAATGAAAGGTATTGTAAGAGTTCTAACTACCTGATACGATTATTTTCATGAATACTGGGCACACATGTATATTTTTCTAATAGGAGTGATTCGATTATTAAGACATGGTTTGAATTTATATACTTCGAATTTGCTAGAATATGGAGTGACCATATGATATGGCAGGCATCATTATTCGAAATTCTCACCATTGATTGACTTTATTAAGCAGATGTTTAGTCTTTTAGATTTTTCCAGCTAGGATATTTTTCATGAATAGTTTTTTGTGTAACGAGTATTTCGAACTCGTGATCTGCAATTGATTATCAAAAATTACTTCGTCAGTTCATTGCATACTAGCGAGTGTGTATTATTCATCAGTAGGGATTTTTTTTCCATTGGATTGTTTGGAGATATTAAGAAGTTATTCACTTTAGTGAATGAACATCGCTTTTATATGACAACTAGAGACTTGTTGATTCCTTTCTGGTACATTCATTCATACAGCCTACGAGATGGGGTCCTTCGTATTTATACGATTGTATGGTGGTACTCACCTTACCCATCGTTTAGGGAACTATCATCCAAGCCGACGGGGCGAGGTCTTTCGTATTTATACGACTGTACGGTGGTTACACATCTTACTTGCCATTGAGGGACTCATTTTTATCATCCGAGTGTACACGAGATGTAAGTGAATCTAACAAGGAACTACTAGTCACATATCAGTCGAAATTTTGTTAAATAAAGTAACGATAAATGTCAACAGGATTGCATTTAGTAATTCTTGTTTGTCAATCCAATATTTTGTTGCTATACTCTTTTGAGAGTAATTTCTGTTTAACAGCTGTTACAGCTGATGCTTTGATGATTTTTATAATTGTGTTTGATACCTTTGAGAAGGATTTAAAGTAATTGAATCTTGTAAGATTAATCATTAATGGTCATAATTATTTGAAGGCAGATCAGTATTGCAGATTTTGATATGAGAGATTATAGCACATTGGTGTTTTTCTGCGATGTGAATTTATGAAGATTGTAAAAGAGAATTTATGCTATTTGAAAGCAGATCTTAAATTACTGAAGTAATATTTTTTCAATTGTTTAAGGAGTTGTGTAGATGTGATCAGAGCAATCACAGTCATTGGAGACTATGTGCGTTGATAATTTGAAGCCAGTTATATATTTTTTGTAGATCATGCAACATGGTTAAGTGGAGTTTATGATAGGCATTTTGTGGAATTTGCCATGTGATAGTTGCAACGTTGATAATGTATTTTGAAGCAGACATGAGGTCGTCGTACCCAGTCTAGCGTATTTGTTGAGATTCATGCTGTATGTGCTGAATATTTATGGAGTTTTTGGAGTAATTCTTGTATTCAAATGTGATATTTGAAGTATTGAAGAAATATAATGTCGTTGTGGAGAGTTAGATCTAACGTGATGTCGTGGAGGCAATAATATTTTTTGGCATGATAAATTAAATACGAGATATAACTTGGAAGTGATAAAACTGTAAGACAACGTTCTATAAACCATATTAAACAATTTGTTAGGAAATTAAACAAATAAATGAAGTTGATAATACAAGATTTTCTGAAAATAATAATTAACGAAATAATAATCTGAGATTTAAGCATATTAACGATCTGACCTAATGAAATAAAAATCAGAATGACTAGATGAAATAATAAAAATCTAAATAACCAGATGATTGAAATTTACATAATTTGATAAATTAAATTTTGAATAAATCGATGAAGTAAATAAATGGATGAATTAAAGATTGAATAATTAAACTGATTGAAATAAATTAATAGACGATTGTAATGATGATGAATAACTAAATTAGAAGGTGATAATTAATTAAAGAAGCTGATGATTAATGAATTTACATGGAATTAAATAAATTTAATTGAGAGTTAATTTGAAGGAATTGCAACTTGAGTTGAGAATTTAAATGACGTAATGGTGATGAATTAACGATTCTGACAAGAACATGTATAATTTTGAAGTGAGAATTAATGTGAGAAATATTTGATTTTGATGATGACGATAATGATGACCAAACGAGAATTTGAATTTTCAGTAATTCACAGATAAGTGATTGAATGACGATGTAAATAGTGTAAATTGATTATTCAATGTTTAGGAACATTTGATTAACATGTTCTATGTTCAAATTATACCATGCAAACCATAATTTATGTGATATTTAATATGAGTGATTATTATATGTGTATGTTTAGGCAGATTAATTACTTAATTAAATCCACATTGATGTTAAATTAAAGAGAATTAGGTCTCAGGTTTCACAAATGTCAGTGACGAAAGACATAGTGCTACAGTGATCCTGAGAATCCAAGAGAACTTTATACATTTTTCTTGTTATGTGGATTAAGATAATTTTGCATTAGAAAGGAGATGGTTCGATTTTTGGACAATGACAATTTAACTTTGCATTCGACCATACTCCTAGGTAGGAATTATATTTAAAATGTCTGTCTGACTTTCAAAGTAAAATAAATTTGTTTTTATCTTAGTTGTGATCTGATGATGGTGTGATGTTCCTTTTTCTTTCCTTGTCTTGAGTAAGGCTTATCCGGAAAGGAAGTGGTTTGCTAGGAATTCAGTTGATGGCGCCCATTTATATTTGCATTATTTCTATTAAACTTAAGCCCGTAACGACCCTAGAGATACTTTGTCTCGTGATACCCACTGCTTTTTCGATAACTCAGCTGAATTTCCGACACATTCCTTATTTGACTAGAGGTTCATTTAACTCCGCTCTGTCCTGGAACTCCAGGAATGCGATGCTATAGCAGATGGGTCATCGCATCCCCAGGACGAACGGGTACAGAGAGAGAGGGAGAATTGGCTTTATCCAACTAGTGGGGCTTTTCGATTTTGTTAATTCTATGGAATCACATCAGATTTAGATTACTGAGAGATTGATCTCAAGTTCATTTAAGTGTGTTACAAAATTTATTAAACTTAGTCAGACAATGTACTTGTGTGCCCAATCCAGTGTTCATGTTAATCGTATTAGTAATATCATGTTAGTTATAAGACATTTTTTCCCTATACCCAAGTGAATGCAGGAATTGAGACATTGTGATGTGTTGTTGTCTAACGTCTCTATATAATTCTATATTGAAAATATAATTATGTTGCCGGAAGATTTAGCGAAGGTGTTAGGAGAGTTACAGACGGGTATGTCTGGAATTGCAGAAACTATTTCTAAGATGGAAACGGAAGTTAAAGAACAAATTAATAATTCAGAAGCTAGATTAGAAGCTAAATGTAAAGAGAATGTACAAGCATTACAGGCTAATAGCGAAGGCAATCTAAACGACAGTTTAAAGTCATTAGAGGAAAGGCTACAGTCTAGCACTGAAGAAAATTTAAAATTATTGCAGTCAACTAATGAAGATAATTTAAAGTCATTAGAGACTAGGTTACAGTCAAATAGCAAAGATGAGTTGATGTTATTAGAGACTAGGTTACAGTCAAATAGCGAAGACAATTTTAAGTCATTAGAAGAGAAATTACAGTCAAACAGTGAAGATAATTTCAAATCATTGGAAGAGAAATTACAGTCTCGTAGTGAAGAAACTAACACTGAATTAGAAAACAAGTTAAATAGATTAGAGAATAGTTTAACTTTAAAGAATAATGAGATGCTGAAGACTTTACAATTAGACATAATTGCAGTAAACATGAAAGGAGAGGAAAATGTTCAAATATTAAGAAAAAATATTATTGAATTAGAGAGTAAAGGGGAAGAAAATATTTTTACTTTAAGAACAGACGTTATGACCATACAGAAAGACATTAAGTCAGATGTATCGAAGTTGAGATTCGACATCGATGGTTTAGTGGCAGATGTAGGAAAAATTCAAGATTGGTCTACCGAAGTATCTTTCGAGACTAAGATTAAGGGTCTAGAAACGAATCTAGGTAACGAAATAAAAGATTTAAAGACAGTAATTGGGACCATTAAAGAGGAAGTCTTGGGAGAGGTCAATTCTAATTTAAAGTCGTTAGAAAATCAATTTCAGAAGGATATTAGGAAGATAGACGACGATATAGAGCAAAATGTTAACGAAAACTTAGCTTTATTTAAAAATAGAGTCGGAGCAATTGTGGAAGAACGGTATAGTGAGGTCGATGCCGAAGCAAAAGAGAAACGTGAAGGGTTAGATGAAAAATTAATCGCAGGTATGGCAAACTTAGAAGCTAGGTTTACGGAAAGCAAGGAAGCGATGAAAATAGATTCAACTTTATTTAGAACAGATGTTGATCTGTTGAAAGAACAAGTCGCGTTAGTAAAGAACACGTGCGAAGAAAAAATCGACAAGTTAAGGAACGATCTAGACGAGAGTGACAAGACGCAGGATGTTACATCGTTAGATGAGTTGAAGACCCAGGTCAAGAGATTAGCGGAAGACAGGATGACTAAACTAGAATCCATAGTTAACAAGCAAGCTTGTAGTTTAACGTGACCGTTAATCTCGAGATCATGAGCCACGGGACCTCCTTTTTACGTGGAATCCGAACCACGGGACATGACATTTCACTTCGAAAATCTCACATGCATTGACCGGGAATCGAACCCGGACCGCCTTGGTGAGAGGCATACAGCTAGACCGCTGAGCCACCACGCCCCCACTAGGGTTAACAGTTTCACCAGTCAGAATGTAACATCAGGGGAAACATTGATAAATCAAACAGCGATAGACCGCAGTATGACGAATCAAGAACCGAGCATGGTAGAAGACCGTCAAATGCAACCGAATGTGACATTCGAAAGGGCTAGTTCAACCCCTCAGGATAATCCAAGTTCGAATAGGAGTACGTTGGGTCCAAGCGAACGATACTCAGGTCCAGTCACTATTATAAGGAATCTGGATGACAAACCGAGAAAGTTTTCGGGAAATACAGGAGTTACACCAGTAGAATTTCTGCGAGATATTCGAGACTACATGGCGGAACACAGGGTAGCCAAAGAAAGAGAGCTAAGGATAGTAGAACGCGCTTTAGATGGATCTGCACTTACGTGGTTTGGAGCGTTCAGAAGCAATTTTGCGAACATGGAGCAATTTGCCATGGCTTTCTTGAGGAGATTCTGGAGTGCCGAGGATCAACTTAACGTAAGAGCGGAGATGTACTCCAAACGCTATTCTACGTCACATCCGACGCATTACGCCAACTATTTCACGTCACAGCTGGCTAAATTACAGTTCCTTATTCCTCCATTGCCAGAAGAAGAGCTTTTGCAAGCTATAGCGCGACAGTTACCGATAGATGTACAGCGATCACTGATAGCATCGGGAGCCAATACGCTGGAACATTATGACGATATTTTGCGGCGATTGGATTATACAAGCGCACAGGTCACGCCTAGAAGTAACAGAAACACGCAAGAAGTAAATGCGGTAGTCGTGGACAATGCAGCTCAAACGGACAGAAGGGATTCCTGGGAAAACCGACGGAACGAAGGGAATCGAGGAAACATCCGTAACGCAAGAGGAAATGATCGATATAGAGGACCATATGAAAGGCCATACGATCAAGAAGCGAGAGATAGCCGGTATAGGAATTATAACCAAAATTCCAGGTATCAGGACAGGAATCGGTATAATAACAGATATCGGGGAAGGAATAACTGGAACCAAGGTCAACAATATAATGGAAACGACCGACAGGATGGCCGAAGAAACGATCCTAACGACAGACGGGATAATCGTGGACATGAGAGGTCGAGACAAGAGGATAGACAGCCTAGTACACCACTCGAGGAGACAGTGAGAGATGTCAATCGAGCAAGCACGAGTGAAGAAAGAAGAAATAAACGTCAGAATAACACGGAATCAAGATGTTAATCATTGGAAATCATCATTATAGAGGCTAGAAAATATCATATTATGGGAGGTGTTATATGCCAATATATCGACCAGGATCATACTAAACTTAGAGTAGTGATCCCACCCAAGCTTGTCAAACCAGTTATTTGGATGATTCACCGAACTGCAGCTCATGTAGGTGTAGACAAGACTTTGGCTCTCGCTCAAGAAACTTTCGTTTGGAAACAAATGGGACAAACGATTCGCGACGTCATAAAGACCTGTGACAGTTGTCAGCGGAGTAAATACTCATCTAAGTTAATGAAAGAAGTTCCTAGATCAATATTACCCAGCAAGCCAAGAGAACTTTTCGCGACGGACATTTTCGGTCCGATTCCTCGTTCGACGAAAGGCAATCAGTTCGTTTTGGTAACGGTTGACGTATTTTCGAAATATGTATCTCTATGCCCTATACAGAAAGCTACATCCAAGTACGTGATAAACAGACTTGAGAAAACAGTTATTCCGAGCATGGGGAAACCTGAAGTTTTGTTGAGTGACCATGGATCGCAATTTACTAGCATGGAATTTTCTAATGCTATGGAACGTTTAGGAATCAGGTATGTGTTTAATTCTGTACGGTATCCAGAGGGAAATCCCGCCGAAAGAATTATGCCGGAGATAAGTAAGCTGTATCGCTTATATGTGCCAAGGCAACACCATAGATGGATGGAAGTGATACCCATCATTAGCCAATGCTTGAATTCCACAGTACATGAAAGCACAGGGCAGATTCCGTCCATGCTTCATCATGGATTGAAACCGGATAGACCATGGGACCGAGTCGTGAGGGCACCAGTAGATCCTCAACCCACTCAAGAAAGAAGAGTCGAGATGGCAGGAGAGAGGCTCAGAAGACAGGCGGAGAAGAGAGCCAGGAGACAGGCAGGAAGGAGGTTCCACGAGCCATTTCAAGAAAATGATGAGGTACTGATTAGGAAACCAGTCACTTCGAACCTTCAGCTGAAGATCTACCATAAATTCGCTCCATTGTACGCTGGACCGTTCCGTATTGAACAAACATACCAGAATAATAGCTATAAGATTGTTAAAATGGATACTGATGACGTTGTAGGAAATTTTAATGCAGCTAGCATCAGGAAATACCATCATGCTGAGTAAGGGAATTGTAGAGCTATCGTGTACATGTATTATATATAGAATGCCTGAGAGTGTATTTTTTTTTCTCAATCCTGATAAAAAAAGGAGATGTACGGGAGAGATGTACCCGATACCTATTTTAGGCTATCGGCTACGCCAGCAGACATTAAACTGTAGTTGAGGTTTTGGGAAGAGCTCTTAAAAGAGCCGATCGCGTCAAGAAGAATGCCAAGATGACGTAGGAGGTCTAGAATCGAGGAGGCATTGAAATCAGTAAGAAGATGGAATTATGAATGGAGATGTGAAGCTTTATTGAAACATATATGGAATTATAACAATTAAAACATCTTAGAAGAGGATATATAACATGCATTATATGTGGAAATAATTTTATGGAAGTAAGTTATTTTATAACATAACAGCCGAGAGGATTCGGGTTCGAGACTATGTTCATGACGTGGGAGCACTGTGGTGGGGGAACAAGCCACGTGCCACGCGGAGCACATAAGCCAGAACACAGCGCTAGCAAGTTCAGTTGAACCCAAGGAGACGGGCAGTTCAGAGCAGCTCTATAGCACAGCGAGACGGACATTGAAGGTCACGCAGCATACGGAAACTGTCACGGCAAGAGTGTAGGCGACAGTTCTTGCATCGCCGAGCAGCCAAGGCCGAGCGGGTCGTTGATCCAGGCGGGCTGGCCGAGGAGACAATTGTAGACAGCCGGGGTATTTCAAAACCACACTGCTCGTATTTGAAGACTTTATTTCAAGCTTCATTTCGACGCTGTTCAAACACAGGCTTTTACGAATAACCTTATAACCATGCTGTTATATAACACATTCAAAGCGACTTTTACTATTCCAAGTAAACTGAATGTTTAGCATAGGCTCTGATGAACATTATATCGTGCATTTATAAGATTTATATCTTATACAATTTTCATGAGTTACCTATTACGAACAGATACAGGGTGTTTCGTAATCTTGAACACTCTCAAGTAAAATTTTATTTTACTCAAGTGGGACTTTGCAGTAAGTTGAGATTGGACTTACAATACTCAAACTGAACAGTTAACGGAACAGTGGCGTATATTAGAAGAGGAGTAAGGGGGTCCACTGTTTTCATGAACTTTTCGAGAAGGAGTTGGACAATATCCGCTATGGGTAATCCGAGGTTCAACATGACCGAGTAAACGTGAATAGAGACAAGATGGCACCACAGAGCGATGGATTCGATTCCTGACGAGAGGAGTCCAACAGCTGATTCGCTTGGGATTTCGAAGGAAATCGTCATTTCAGGGATGAAATGATATGCACGCCGATCTTTCGAGAAATTCTTTATGTAGGGAAAATCGACGATCTTGGAAATTATATTACAACTGATAATGAAAGGTATTGTAAGAGTTCTAACTACCTGATACGATTATTTTCATGAATACTGGGCACACATGTATATTTTTCTAATAGGAGTGATTCGATTATTAAGACATGGTTTGAATTTATATACTTCGAATTTGCTAGAATATGGAGTGACCATATGATATGACAGGCATCATTATTCGAAATTCTCACCATTGATTGACTTTATTAAGCAGATGTTTGGTCTTTTAGATTTTTCCAGCTAGGATATTTTTCATGAATAGTTTTTTGTGTAACGAGTATTTCGAACTCGTGATCTGCAATTGATTATCAAAAATTACTTCGTCAGTTCATTGCATACTAGCGAGTGTGTATTATTCATCAGTAGGGATTTTTTTCCATTGGATTGTTTGGAGATATTAAGAAGTTATTCACTTTAGTGAATGAACATCGCTTTTATATGACAACTAGAGACTTGTTGATTCCTTTCTGGTACATTCATTCATACAGCCTACGAGATGGGGTCCTTCGTATTTATACGATTGTATGGTGGTACTCACCTTACCCATCGTTTAGGGAACTATCATCCAAGCCGACGGGGCGAGGTCTTTCGTATTTATACGACTGTACGGTGGTTACACATCTTACTTGCCATTGAGGGACTCATTTTTATCATCCGAGTGTACACGAGATGTAAGTGAATCTAACAAGGAACTACTAGTCACATATCAGTCGAAATTTTGTTAAATAAAGTAACGATAAATGTCAACAGGATTGCATTTAGTAATTCTTGTTTGCCAATCCAATATTTTGTTGCTATACTCTTTTGAGAGTAATTTCTGTTTACAGCTGTTACAGCTGATGCTTTGATGATTTTTATAATTGTGTTTGATACCTTTGAGAAGGATTTAAAGTAATTGAATCTTGTAAGATTAATCATTAATGGTCATAATTATTTGAAGGCAGATCAGTATTGCAGATTTTGATATGAGAGATTATAGCACATTGGTGTTTTTCTGCGATGTGAATTTATGAAGATTGTAAAAGAGAATTTATGCTATTTGAAAGCAGATCTTAAATTACTGAAGTAATATTTTTTCAATTGTTTAAGGAGTTGTCTAGATGTGATCAGAGTAATCACAGTCATTGGAGACTATGTGCGTTGATAATTTGAAGCCAGTTATATATTTTTTGTAGATCATGCAACATGGTTAAGTGGAGTTTATGATAGGCATTTTGTGGAATTTGCCATGTGATAGTTGCAACGTTGATAATGTATTTTGAAGCAGACATGAGGTCGTCGTACCCAGTCTAGCGTATTTGTTGAGATTCATGCTGTATGTGCTGAATATTTATGGAGTTTTTGGAGTAATTCTTGTATTCAAATGTGATATTTGAAGTATTGAAGAAATATAATGTCGTTGTGGATAGTTAGATCCAACGTGATGTCGTGGAGACAATAATATTTTTTGGCATGATAAATTAAATACGAGATATAACTTGGAAGTGATAAAACTGTAAGACAACGTTCTATAAACCATATTAAACAATTTGTTAGGAAATTAAACAAATAAATGAAGTTGATAATACAAGATTTTCTGAAAATAATAATTAACGAAATAATAATCTGAGATTTAAGCATATTAACGATCTGACCTAATGAAATAAAAATCAGAATGACTAGATGAAATAATAAAAATCTAAATAACCAGATGATTGAAATTTAAATAATTTGATAAATTAAATTTTGAATAAATCGATGAATTAAATAAATGGATGAATTAAAGATTGAATAATTAAACTGATTGAAATAAATTAATAGACGATTGTAATGATGATGAATAACTAAATTAGAAGGTGATAATTAATTAAAGAAGCTGATGATTAATGAATTTACATGGAATTAAATAAATTTAATTGAGAGATAATTTGAAGGAATTGCAACTTGAGTTGAGAATTTAAATGACGTAATGGTGATGAATTAACGATTCTGACAAGAACATGAAAATTTTTGAAGTGAGAATTAATGTGAGAAATATTTGATTTTGATGATGACGATAATGATGACCAAACGAGAATTTGAATTTTCAGTAATTCACAGATAAGTGATTAAATGACGATGTAAATAGTGTAAATTGATTATTCAATGTTTAGGAACATTTGATTAACATGTTCTATGTTCAAATTATACCATGCAAACCATAATTTATGTGATATTTAATATGAGTGATTATTATATGTGTATGTTTAGGCAGATTAATTACTTAATTAAATCCACATTGATGTTAAATTAAAGAGAATTAGGTCTCAGGTTTCACAAATGTCAGTGACGAAAGACATAGTGCTACAGTGATCCTGAGAATCCAAGAGAACTTTATACATTTTTCTTGTTATGTGGATTAAGATAATTTTGCATTAGAAAGGAGATGGTTCGATTTTTGGACAATGACAATTTAACTTTGCATTCGACCATACTCTTAGGTAGGAATTATATTTAAAATGTCTGTCTGACTTTCAAAGTAAAATAAATTTGTTTTTATCTTAGTTGTGATCTGATGATGGTGTGATGTTCCTTTTTCTTTCCTTGTCTTGAGTAAGGTTTATCCGGAAAGGAAGTGGTTTGCTAGGAATTCAGTTGATGGCGCCCATTTATATTTGCATTATTTCTATTAAACTTAAGCCCGTAACGACCCTAGAGATACTTTGTCTCGTGATACCCACTGCTTTTTCGATAACTCAGCTGAATTTCCGACACATTCCTTATTTGACTAGAGGTTCATTTAACTCCGCTCTGTCCTGGAACTCCAGGAATGCGATGCTATAGCAGATGGGTCATCGCATCCCCAGGACGAACGGGTACAGTATGTGTACCTAGTTCTCTGCAGGAGACTATGCTATGGTATCACCATAAACTTTGGGGAATTTTGGTGCAGCTATCGTTCTTTTCGCTGTCCAACAGCATTTCATTTGGTGTAAAATGGGTAGGAATATCAGGAAAGTTCTTGTGACGTTGTAAAGCCCTGACGAGATATTTGCAGGGGCCTCGTCAGGCGGAGATCTCGGAAAAACCGTGGGATTTACTATGTTGTGATTTGTATGGGCCTTTAGTCAAATCTCCGTGCGGTTATCAGTATATCTTTGTGATTGTTGTCTCTTTTCGCAAGTTTGTCAAGCTGTATTCCCTGAGGAAAGCGACTGGGAAGGGTTGCGCCAAACAAATCGTCGACAAATACATCCCTGAGTTCGGGAAGCCCATCAGAGTATTGACTGACCACGGCAGCCAGTTCACCTCAAAAATATGGAAGACCAAGTTAGGTTAAGTGGGTTTCGAGCATATTTTCTATTCTATTAGATACCCGCAAGGAAATTCGTCCAAGAGAATCATGAAAGATCTAGCGGCTTCGGTGGCGTAGTCGGTAGCATACTGAACTGCTATGCCCAAGATAGCGGGTTCAAACCCGGCCGAAGTCGTCGAATTTTTTAAGAGCGTTAAAAATCCTTCAGTATGCCTTCCTTCGGAGGGGAAGTAAAGCCGGCGGTCCCATGTCATAGATTTATGGCATGTTAAAGATCCTTTCACAGACTAAACTTGTGTAAAGCAAAATTTGTTAGGTTAGATTTCGTCAGAACGCTCTATCAAAGTTCCAACGTTCACCACTAGGCATCATTGATATCTGGTGGCGAAAGTTGGAACTACTTGAAATTGAACGGAACTTGTAGCTCGCCCTTTAGGGTGTCCGCTGGAAGCAGCTACAGACTCAGGCGAGCCGAACATGTCCTCGGACACTCCCGGCACTAAAAGCCATACGATAAATAAATAAATAAATGAAAGATCTTGGCAGGGTAATCCGTACTTATGTGAGCGATCGCCATATTGCATGTTTCTCCAAACTAGGAGATATTGAACAATGGTTCTATAATATGCTACATGAGAGCACTAAATGCACCCCTAATGAATAGCAATTAGGTAGGAAGCCTACTAATTATCCCGCAAGAATGTTAGGATTGGAAACGGGAGAGGAGATATACAGGGATATCAGCAACCGGCTGGCTAGGTTTAACTTAGAAAAAGCAGGAAATACACGTAGGCGCCAGCAACAGAGTGTGAAGTTTAATTTTTTTAATGTTGGTGATCAAGTTATGCTCACAGTGCCATGTCCTTCTTCCGTTGTTGACAATGAAATGTCCAAGTTTTTTCAGCTGTTCAGGGGACCTTTTAGAGTGACCAAGCGTATTGGCGAGTGTGCGTACAGACTAACAGACCATCAAGGAACCATTGTTGGGTCATATAATGTTTCTAACCTTAAGAGGGATGTTAGTTTGTATTAGGGCAGATCCTCTGAGACAGACGTAGTGTACAAAGTGATATATTGCACTGGCACACTGCAGGAAATGACGAAGAGACAACCCTGCCATGTGAAGTAAAAAGCAGAGTATTATCTCAAAGTGGTACAAATAAGTACAAGTGCGACGTGGCTAAATGCCAAAATAATGTCAAATGTAACAAAAATCATTGTATAAAGTAATAGGACACTTGAGAAAAATCAGTGTGAGTTATAGATAGGACACTTGAAAAATATCGGTGAGAGTTGGATTTAAGTAACAAAGACATTTGAAACAATGAATTATATAGCGACATGACGTCTAGAAAATGATAGTGTATTGAAAGGGTAATTTTGTGTATATTTTAAGGGTAATTTGTGTATGTTTTAAGGGTATTTATGTATGCTGTTTCTAGGGTGTATGTGTATTTCAATGTTTTGAGTGCACATGGAGTCCCCATTTATATGTATTCATAGGAACTCCATCCGAGGGGAATTGTAACCTTCCCAGATCACAAGGGATCAAACCCTCACTTTCGGGATTTACGATTTGTAATAATCGTCCATATATTTTTATATGATGCTTGGATATCAGGTATAATAGTTGATAAGAGCGTATAATATCATGTGATTGGTTATCATATAATTAGTTTAGCTTTTAAGATATTGTAAATGGTAGGATCCCAAGTCAGTTAGATATGAAGATTTTAACATTGTATTAATATCTATTAGAGTGCCGTGGATCTGTGCACATTACCAGGAAATAAGGCTTGTTATCGCCGGGTTTTTCTCCGAGCGATGAGTGCGAGGTGAGTAATGCAGGTAGTAGGTTTGACAACGATGTACGAGGGATGTGTCTCTGGTATATCGTACGAGGAAAATAAACAACTCCTTATATGGTAACATTATACGGGATTAGCTGGACCCGTGAAGTAAGTCAGTTAGACCATTGATTTGTGGAGGGGTGATGACTGATATTAGGTCTGACGAGGCAGTGAAGATTGAGTATTGTTTTGGACCGCGTGTGGAGCGGTTGGACCTTAATTTTGTACCCGCGTGTGGAGCGGTCGACTCATTTTGGGTCTCTGTGTCGGGAGGTCGTCTCCTTTTGTAACTCCGGTAGAGGGTAGAGGTTTGGACTTGTATTTGGATAGAAGGAAGGTAGTTCAGATGCTCACAATGTTGTGTTCTAAGTTCCATTACTGAGTTGCTGGTTATGTATTCTCACGAGAATAATGAAACTAGTTTCAGACAAATCGCCTAGATTTTCTGTCTCGAATTGTATGACATATTGAGAACATAAGTCTGCGTACTGGAATTTGAGGGCCATAAAGGTAATCTTAGTGCTTTACGGATACTAGTAAAATATGCTATGTATTATTAAACTGACGAGCGAACTAGTTGCGATAATCTACCAAACGGATTCAGAGCATCATCATGCAATCAGATCCACATGTCTTATAAATCGTTGGATTCTGGAAACCAGTAAAATACAGTACGTTATCTTTGTAATTAAGAACCATACGTGTGAAATAACTAGAAACAGTGCTACGAGTAATTAGGACTGATTCTCTGGGAGCATCAACCCCAGAATCGGTAGAGTTAGTCATCACAGCTGAGAACAACACCTGTAAGTACCAGTCAACATCTATTTCCGAGGGTCATCAATGTATGTCATATGTGTGCCTGTGTATATATGATAGGGAGTGCTAGGTAGTCTGTATCGACGAGGATCCTGCAAAGTGTTTTATTTATATCTGGTATCAGAATAAATGTAAATTTTTACCAGATACCTAGTGTTTTTATTTTATGCGGTCACCGGTGTTGTTAGGTGTGGATGTTTATTGCTGCTGTTTATATCGCACATGTGATTTACCCCCACGCACCCCATGTAGTAGGTGATAC
Source organism: Meconema thalassinum (assembly GCA_946902985.2). Classification (NCBI taxonomy): domain Eukaryota; kingdom Metazoa; phylum Arthropoda; class Insecta; order Orthoptera; family Tettigoniidae; genus Meconema; species Meconema thalassinum. Next base: position 794,692,089 of record OX336389.2, read on the forward strand.
GTCACAATTCGTTGCCCATGTGGGACCGAAACGTAACAGTATCTCTATTACGTAAGAATCTTTCATAATTCACCATGATAGTATATTTTTCCAAGAGGAATTGGGCCCTCCTGTTTTTCAGTTTTGCAGAATGGAATATCAAAACCAACCAAAGTTAAAAGAAATGATTATAAAGATATGAGTTGAATTCGGAGAAATTGTTGAAAAGTGGTCATTAGTACGTCAATTCTTGTCAAGTGTTTTTGCCTACTCCTGTCCACCTTGGGGAGAGGCAAGCAGATGGCTCGCAGCGACATCATGCTCTCAAAGCAAGGAGGGTTGTCATACTTTGTAGGACAATTTTATATATGTACAATAATTTGTAATTTGAAGTAGATATCCTGAGACCAGTTCTTAAGACGAGGTGTGTCAGAATCCTTCTCAGCATTATTCATTTATTTACTGAGACGCATTTACGCATTAATTGACAAATCACAGCCATACTCCCTTTCTCATTTCCGTAACAAGGCAAGGAAAAGATCCCTGCAATTTTACGTGGCTCTTAACTTCATGGCCATAAGCCACTGGTCCTCATTTTATTTACGAAAGGTACATACCAACACACGTAATATTTAGCCTCAAAAATCTTATATGCATTTGTCAAGAATATAATCCTGTCCACCTTGGGGAGAGGCAAGCAGCTGGCTCGCAGCGACATCATGCTCTCAAAGCAAGGAGGGTTGTCATACTTTGTAGGACAATTTTATATATGTACAGTATATTATACATAGATCACAATTCCAATTCATATATGGACCCAAGATACAACTGAGACACTCAGTCATACTGTCATGCGATTGTGATGTTTTTCTTTTGTTCTGCTTGATAACGCAATGGAGATATTCTATCATTCTTCATGATCGTAAATGCACAATACTAGTTCGTGACTCAAACGGACATTCATCTGTTATTAACACAAATACTAGATTTTTTGCTTTTATACCCAATAGACACTTTCGTAATTAATTAGTACTGAATGAACGACATCTACTTATTGCGACGTATAAGTAGATGTCATTTCAATCTAAGTTTTTAAATTATACATTGCTCAATTGTTTTCTCGGCTCTTCTCATACAGGTTACTTTATTGGCTCTAAGAAGCAACAGCATGGAAACTAAGAAATGCATAGTCCATAGCGGAACGTAATGCCACTCTGTTGAATTAATGTTCATGAATGACTTGATTGGAATGATGCCACATTGGAATGCGTGTCATTGCACACCTTCAGTTTTGTATTAGCCTACGAATATTGGGATGTGCAGAATACTTTGCATCGTCAGAGACATGAATATCACTGTGATCTTATCCCAACACAATTCCCGCAATTTGGCACGATGTGGCTCTGGATTGAGGTGAGATCGAATCCAGGTGTCGAGGATTCCAATGGTATTGCGTGTACCTTTCTCACAGTTAGTAAAGGTTTTTCCGTTTTATTTTATCTATTAGTCCAGATCCTGTTAGTGTTTGTAGAAATGTGGCATAGGAAATAGTTTTGAACTGTATTTGACTTGAAAAGAAACTCGTTGCATAAACTATGCTATAGCTGATTCGTGATCCTCGAGAGGATTTGACTCTTTGAGGAAGGCTCGAATTATGATCCTAAATTGTTCGCCATATTAAAATGACAACATAAACCGCTGAATTAGTTACTAGTGTAATTTTTTGTAAAAAGATTGACTGAAGAAAAATGATGCTGCTATTGTCTCTTCACGATAAAACAGCTACGCTCTCACCTGGTTCACATCAATTCCTTGATGGGAGTGTGATCGGACATCGAGCGTTGGTAAGTTAATTATTCACGTTGTGAGAGACCTTCCCTCTGCCGTAGACACAACTAATGCGCTTCACAATTCAAACTGAAAGGGGCACCGATTCAAGCATTTGTTATAGCTCGTCCAGGTGGCAAGATTTTCAGTTCATAGATTCAGAATTTAGGCCCGAATTGCACAACGCAGTATGCAGAATCTGGTGTAGACAGTAACTGTACCCTTGAAGGAGATGGAAAAGTGGTAATTTAGACCAAGGGGTCTCTAATGCTAATTTTATTGGAGAAAGAAATTCCTTCCTCTAATCACTGCAACTCATAGGGGCATCTAGTGTCCACCCTTCTTCGTGAACCACTCGCTGATGGCTAACGGAGATAGTCCTTAAACAAATTCTGGCCGCGAAATAAGTGTTCTAATTATTAGAGCATCGTTACTCAGATTATCATTGGAGAGGACTAATCCTCTCTGACACATTGTGGGGTTTGAAGCCATTTTTTCAGTGCTGCCTAAGTAAACAAACGTTTGGTGCCTTTTCATTCGGTCAACACGAATGTACCCAAAAAGAGCTGAAATAAATTACATGAAATTAACAATTACTCTAGGATCTGATGATGATCGCTTGACGATCGAAACTGATAACCCTAGTGTATTTATTAATCTCATGTAATTTATTTCAGGATTAGGGCATAACCCAGCTCTTTCTGGGTACATTCGTGTTGACCGACTGAGAAGCACCAAACCTTTGCCTCTCTGATACATCTACGTTCAGTACAGCAAACAATAGTAGTAGTTATAGGTAAAATAGTTGTTTTGTAGTCAGTAAACATATTACTGTTCCCAGTTTAATTGGGCAGGGAAACACATATTCACACTTGCTAATCAGGAAAAAATACAATGTTAATTTTGTCAGTTAGGTAGTCAGCACAAAGGCCGGATGGATCTTCAAAAAGTACCGTCATAGGTTAGGTCAGTAGGTACCAAAATAATCCAAGACAGCACTATATAATGAGGCATACTAGGCAAGGTGAGGAATGAGGTAGTGTGTCATTGCTTTCCTCACCAAGTCAGAACAATAGCACAGACACTATGAGTAGAACATTTCGCAGTACCTACAGGCACTAGCTGTGCCCTGAAGGCCATTCATCACTCAGCACCATTCATACCTCAAAGCTTCCACATCCTCACAGCCATGATTGGGACTGAGACATCGGTGGGAAGCTGACGTTACATAAATTTGTAACTAGAGGTAGTTCCATCTGCGAAGACCTTAACCAAGCCTTTATACTGTGTTTAGATTATTGTTTCAATTCGATATGGTGACTGCGTGAATATTTTACCAATATTTAGTATTTTGACGTACTACATTAATCTGCCTTAACTTTATTGCCGTATAAAAATATTTTTCAAACTCGTGAGAGGTAGGAAAACAATACGGTGACCACGTGCAATTTTATAATGGAAATGCCATTCCTTGAAACCTTTAACACCTATAAGCCTGAAGCCATCTAGGGCATTGAAACATTCTGCTACTTTGCGAACATAAACAAAAGTAGTAGGCTATCCTAGAAATGATTTTCACTGGTTATTTCTATCATCAGCTAATTTGTGGCTGATATCGACCATTTGGTGAAACATATTTCTTTCTTGTTTAAGGTGCACTGCACTATTTAAAGCATCCCATTTTTGGAGCGCTGTAAGCCGCAACACGCATATGCATATTACAATACGTCTAAACCGGTATTATCCGGTATATTATGTAATAATCAAGTACAGTGAGCAATTCGTAACGATGATAAACACTTTAGCGTGTCTAGAGGTGTTGAGGCTCCCTTTAGTGGGCTTACAAATTCTGCTGGGTTAATCAGTATGACTACCGCTGAAAACTGGTGATGTACTGATGGGAGGAACTTCAAATAATGGGTGCAAGCTTGGTTAAGGGCGGAGTAAATTCAAACACCGTAAGAAAATCACTTTGTTTTTGATAGATTTACGTTTATCTCTACCGTACGTTCTTTGTCTAACGGGGCGTCCAAATGGAGTTGTGAGAAAGCTTGAGGGACCTGAACATGACTTTAAAATTGTTGCCCCAATTTCTTTAGAACGTTCATTGTGGATTTCAATCTTCAGTAAAACGGCAAAAAAAACATTACAAGAGAATCATCCAAACAATTCCCAAGACGTATAAACTATTAGGTTTCAAAGCACGTTTAAACTACTGCCATATTCTTTTATTGGGAAATATTAAAGCCAAGTTCTCATAAAGGAGCATTGACTATGGGGAAGGTTTCAAACTGTGGAAAGCAAGAAACCAACTTGGCGAGTGTACGTACTTAAGAGTGTTTACACTGCTCACGTCTCACCTAGGTGGCTTAGGTTGAATTACACCCATGCACGTGGGAATATTAAAGTCAAATGTCTTGTCCAGTGGTTCGGGTTCCATAAAACATGGAGGTTACGTTGGTTATACTAAAATCTATTTTATTTTTCATTAACTACCTTCTTCGTTACTTCGGTAATTCACTACCGTACTTTCAATCTCTTAAATAGGCTTCCCGTGGGATTGTGAGGACGTCCGAGTCACAGCAGTTGCAAGCTTTGCTGATGAAAGCTTTGAATCTTACTCATCCATTATCAGTGTGGCTCTTAGCTTTGAGATATTAAGTCCGGCCGTATTAATTATTAATCTGACGTTTCGCGTGCTTTTGTGGTCGGCTTCATTCTGGCAAAGCAGAGCTAATTGTCCACCAGACGCTCGAATAATCCCTGATGCTCAGTAATATTTAAACAGCAGCCTTGCTCTCATCATATCATGCATTAAAATACTCACATTAAATATTGCCATATCCATTGTACTTAACGTCACTCCTTTACGATTCTGTGATAATATCACTACTGGCAGCTGAAAAACCTATCATGTTAATAATGCAAGTACCCCTACTGCTGTGCGACTGACTACATATCCTATTGCTTAAAATTACTATAAAAGACAATACGGATATTTTCAATGATCAACATTTTTCACCATATCAAGAGAGTAATTTTCAGATTCCCACGAATTAACCATCTAATTGACGGATAAAGTGGGCCCTCTGAATGTGCCCGGCGCAGTGTCCGGTGAAAAGTTGGGAATTTCAAGCACTACTCGTCAGTCGCCAACAAGCCCGTATGACGTACTCATCCATTACGGAGTTGAATTATGTCGAAACCGTATTCAGAATGTCTAAAAGTCGAGAAATGTGTATTTCCTGTTTCTTTCAGTCTCAGAGATACAAAGTGTTCCATTTATACAAGACGGTAAAAAATGCTGGAAACTCCGTTTGATGCAAACGTAAAATGTCAAGAGTTCATTTACGAAAGACCTACTCCCTTTACTTGGAGTGTAAATAATGATGAAAGTAAAAAAAAAATGGAAATGAAAGTGTGTTCTAAGATTATCCTGAAGTTTGAACAAAACTGTGAACGTATTCAACGAAGTTGACTCACAGGTTGAACTCAAGGGTCATTCCCACGGAGTATTCTTTGTTTTGTTACATTTACTATTTACGTACAAATCTCCTGTCCTAAAATATATGAATTACATAATGTGCAATCATACTGGCGATATCACCACTCTTTCATTTTGCGAGCTTATTCACAGCTTACTACATTTCCTGCCTCATGGCGTTGATACTCGCTCGACTGCATCCGGTAGTTGATGATGACAGCATTGCAATCTTCCCCAGATTACACCACGGAGAAAACTGTTCGTCAATTTTGAACTCGATTTCCTTCTGTATTAAGCCAATATTTGAAAACATCCTCGACATCCCTCGAGCTGTCATACTCTATGAACGAATTGATTTCTCCCACCTCAGTGGATCACTAATGCAGCGACTCCTTTTTATTTCTCGCATCAAGGAACTACTTTCCTCGAAGGAACTAGTATCCAATAGTTCTTGTATACACTATCGGAATATTAACAAGTAGTTCCGTTAGGAACTAGACAGCCTACTTTTCTTAAAATGTTAGATTCAACCGCATTTCTTCTAATTATACCTGTTTAAAATGCTGGTAACACCGACATTACTAGATATTCTGAAGATTCGCATTATATGATTTGCCTATTAGAGTAGTTAGTAGAGCATGTACAAAATTGTTTCCTTACATGGATTCTGAGTCTCCGCCTCAAATGCCAAGGAACAGTTATTAGGTAGTCTGTTGGACTGAGACCGTGCACAAGCATCTCTTATAGCATACACTACACATAATTGTTTTTTTAGTAATCCACTGAATGTCATGGAAGTTGCTTTATTTCAACATAGAACACACAAACGTACGTAGAATTGTTTGTAGCAACTCTGATATATAAATACACGTGTTGCTCAACATTCATTTGCAAAATTAAGACATTATAATGTACAGAGTTTTCAACTGTTTATTTGAACAGATTGTACGATATTGAGTCCAGGATCAAATGTTCTCCGAATGTTACTAGGCAGTTGGTAGTCCTGTGGACCCTTTAAACATGCAAAATTAGCCATAAATCCATAAATAACCAAGGCAGTTGCATGCAGTTTGACATTGAATAGTACACGTAAGCATAAAATTATGTTGGCAGCACTAACGTTGACGATTTACTCTACATTGGTCAAGTACATGATGGACTAACTCTAAGCCAAGTTTGAATCTTTTTCCGTACAGCTATTCCTAGATAATGACTGTAGTATTCAAAATTTTGATATCATTAGTAGGGGGATGATGGCAATCTAAAATAGTGATACTAGCCGCTCGGCTACGCTCACTTCTTATGTATATTTCGCGAACCCATGGGCATGCGACATGTCGTTGGACTCGGGGTGACGTCCCCTTTCCTATGGACGACTCGTTTTATGGATGAGATTGGGAGGCTGGCAAATAAGGAAATTGTTTTGGTTTAACGAAAAGTCATGTGCAGCCTCCCACCCCCATACATCTATGACATCATAGCCAGTCTTAAATCAAGTCTAAACATGTATAACATGTCACGTGACAAGGCCAGGTTAGGTGAGGTTAGCTACCACTATCACACACTTACTCAATCATTAAACATAAAGGACTTTAAAATTTGTTAGAATCTTAGTGTGTTGTAAGCCACCATAATATATTATATATATATATAATATAATATATATATATATATATATATCGCTATAAATCCCTCCCAGTATAAATGCCCCCTACTACCAATCGCGCCTACTACCAATCACTCCTACTGTCAATCACGCCTACTACCAATCGCGCCTACTATCAATCGCACCTACTATCAATCGCGCCTAGTAATCGTGCCTACTATTAATTGCGCCTACTATCAATCGCGCCTACTATCAATCACGCCTACTATCAATTGCGTTAAGTACAAAAAATGCCTGCTATCAATTACGCCCGGTGAAATCGCTTTCAGTAAAAATCGAGTTGAGTATAAAACGCACCTAGTATAAAACGCACTCAGTATCAAACGCACCCAGTATCAAACGCGTCTACTAATCATATCTTCTATAAATTAAGCGTGCTATAAAACGCACCCAGTATAAATTGCTCCTACTAACCGAGGCTACTATCAATCACAGTCAATAAAAATTATAATCACTATAAATTGTGTTCAGTATAAATCTTGACATTGAGCAATGTGTGTGTAAATCGCTAGTATTCATGTAATTATTATTCTTGACAGTACAAAATTTCACCTTTAAAAAATTTCAGTCCACTTCATTTATTTTACTGTTATTATTACTGAGGTGACTTTACTAAAATTTAAATCATGTATAATAGTTAATATGAAAGTCTCAACAACCAGCCATGGTAAGTCATAGGTCTATGATATAGGATATTCATATATTGTAAAAACAACCAATAAAGTTGGAACAATTATTTGGCAATGTTCAAAAAGCGATATAAAAAGTGTCGAGGAATGATTAAATCAAAAGACTCAAACGTACTGCGCCCGAAATTTGGATGATTTATGATGAAAATGATGTTATTTTTGAGACCATGATACAGTTTAACATTGCAATATAAATCTTGGAAATTGGCTCAAGAGAGCTTTGTAAGCGAACGCAGACAGTGGGAGAAACCCATCACGTGATCTGAGACGCCCCAGAATATTCTCGATCATTGGAAAAGTGCCTAGCAACAAGGAAATTGCGCGAAATATTACCAGTTAATTGTTATAAAATATATCACTGGATATATGCTTACAGCCAATGTGAGGAGGGTTTATGGAAGCAGATATGAATTTTTACCTAGTTAATGTGATTAACTATGCCATTTAAGCTCTATGCACAAATTTTATTCCATTAGAAACATCAAGAAAATTAAAAGAAGATATTACTACTACTTTGAATGACGCAAGAGGGACGAATTTCACTGTAATAAGCTTTATTACAAGTGCGCGCCCTTAATTACGCGCGACCAGCAATGGCGCCGAATTTCAGACGAGTTAAAGGGGGAAAAGCTTCAAGAAGTGTTCTTCTCTCGACTGACTTCGAAGCTGCAAGACGTGTTACCCGGGATAGTCCATTCCCGTAGACACGATACTGAGTGCGGTCCTACGCGACACGAGAGACAGCGGCGATACCGGCCAATAGTCTTGAGAGCCCCGCTAAAACTAAGTGAAGTTGAGCGGAGGGTAATTAGTTAAATAGCAAACAAGTGTTCGACTTTGTGGAAACTAAACAGTATACATTATACCTATCCAGTGATAAGGCTTCACCACAAGAAGATTTAAGGAAATTCATCGAGGAATTTGAAAGTTATAGGACACTTTGTGTTGTCAGAGAAAGTTACTTAACTCAGCGCAGATAAAATCACTTTAGTACAGTCCGACTTCAATACAAGCAAGTTCACGTTGCAGCAATAAGTAAGTAGAGTGAGATTGTATGAACATTGGGACTTTATTGTATTTGAACACTATGATGGTTACAGACAATTATAAAGTGGAATTGGTTTATGACATTTTAAGGATGATGAATTAAAACTGTTACGCGATTGGCATATGTCGAGACAGGGTTGTGAAAAGCCACAGGGAACAACGTTAAGGAACAACGAGAATAGCTGTAACATCTAGAACAATATAATGTCGAGACAACATGATACATTATGTACATTTCCATCCAATACATTTAATGTATTTTCATGTACATTCATTCTCAACTCTGAGCAGATATAATCATTCATTGACCAACCAAATGAACAATAACATCTACGATAGTGAATTGACGTTCAACTTACAAATTTATTTGTAACGATGAAACTATTAAGAAATTATTGCTCGATAATGATGGAGGACTTTCAAGTGATGTCGACTATTGAAGAATCATCAACGGGAATACAGAAGATAGAAGATAGTAGGCCCGATGATTGTTCGAGATGAAATCCATGTTCGAGGAACGATGTTCGATGCCCGGAGTAGACGAATATGCCGAGAAGGAAATCTTTCCGTTCTCGATATCGCAATTCTTATCCGATGGAGTGGAATGGTTTTGATTTTAACAAAACATACCTGGATGATGATCCGGCTGGGTATTTTCTAATACCCGACAATGAACTTCAATTTTCCACGAGATTAAGGTAGAAATGTTTTTCATTATTCTATAGTTTAAGTGTGTTTGACGGCATTTGTGAACAACAATTCTCCATATTTATAGCATGTATTTTCACTTCGATGTTTATTCAAGTTTATTCTTCAAGATTGTGTAGGATGATAGTCATTCATCATCTATACTTAGACAAATATTTTATGATTTAGTTTTTGAACTGAAGTAAGCTGTTTGAGGTATTTATTTTCCATTGGGAAAATCTTAAAGGAAGTTATTTTTCGACGACTTCGATTTTTATTTAAGACTTCAGACATTTTGTCTTTGATATTTTCAGTAAATTCTTTTTGTTTAAAATGAACTTGGGCACTCGTTCTGTAAGAAGAATTCATAATTATGATCAGAAATCTACGCGTGGTATAATGTGAAATATCACCTAATATTATAAACAATTCGTCGATCTAACAAGTTACATTCGTTATGATTACGACGTGAAGTTAAACCATCATGAACATTCTTTGTATAGAATGAAGATACATTCAGTTAATGACAAACCAATATTGAATTGAAGGAAGACTTTGCTCTTAATTAAATGTAAATTATATGAGACATATCTATTGAAAGATAACTCGTCCGACCTTAGTCAAGTTAGATAAAATCTTATTTGGTCGTGATCGATCCTTATTAAGCGATGAAATAACACGTGATGTTATTAACGCACAAATGTAACACTATGTTCATTGTTAATGTAGTATTGCAACCGTGCATATTTTAGGAATGACCAGTGGGAAGAAACATGTGAATGTTTATTAAATGTCTAGAGACATGGTGTTATATATTCCAGTAACTTCGTTTAGTAAACCTTTAAAGATCTCTCAATATAATCGTTTGAGAACGACCAATGTAACTGTAGAACAGATATTGCTGTTTATTAATAAGTAGTGGCTTGTAACAACAATAAGAACAATGCTAGAAGGAATTAATGACAGTAATGTGGAGCCATTGTTGAGAACAATTGAGTTGAAGTATTGTGAGTTTTGTAGTAGAGTTATACGGAGGTTTTTATCGTATAGAGTTGTTTGGAATGCGAGGGTGATACCGTATTCATTGTCATAAAGTACTGTGGTTTTAATAATAGATGCATTGTTGTATTATAAGAGAGTCAGGGAAGACTCCTAAATGTGACCAAATCTGTGAAACGAAGGTCTTTATTGACGGAACTTTGAAGGGAAAACATATAATACCCTTGTTCTCTAAACCATTATTAAATTGTATTAAACTGGAATTGTAACAACAATGAACTTAACTTAAATGATCGGTTCTTTGTATACCGATAATGTATATTAACCTGATATGATAAAAAGTTGTTTAGCATTTGTAAATAAGAAGTTATAGTAATTGAAAGCCATAAGGAAGGAGCGTTAATAAATATATTAACACGATCTTATCGCTCAAGAGTGAGTCTTTGAAGCGATAGACACTTGTAAATAGTGTATAAAGATTTATCTTTGTTTATATTGAGGATTTTGAATTTTTGCTATTATTAATATTTTTAAATGTTTTTTAATTAGATTAAAGTTTGAAAATGTGAATATTTTTATACGAGTGTTTGAGTTTTATTGTAAATATTGAGTGTGTGAACGAGGGTAGCTAGAGTGAGGAAGATTGTTTTTGAGTATGGATGAGTTTAAATGAGTATAACTTTAAATAGAGCCGTTTTTGTAAAATGTTATTGTTTGAAAGACGAGTTGCTATAGCGTGTTTCGTTCTCTCGCATTGTGTGCGCCCGAGCTGAGGCCATAGCAGGTGGCAAGCAGGCAAGTCCCGTTTATTAGCAAGGTCAGGCGAGAACAAATGAGTCCAGTCCTCACAGCTGTAAGTGAAGGGCTGACGATCTAGCCATTATATAACCAGTCCAACTATGTAGACAAGCACGCGACAGGGCATGTCAAATATTTTATATGGAATGCTCATCTCAAAGGAGCAGCAGTAGAATGTCTAGATTTGTTTTTAAAATTTGTAGACGGCAGAACACGTTTATTTTTCAACCGATTATGTTAGTATGAATGTATGAAGTTTTGTTAAGCTTCAGTGGCGTACATGGATATTTATTTTAGGGTGTATTTAGTTTGTGACTGTCATCTAGTTATATTAATAAATGTGTATTTTATACGTTTTGTTCTGTGTTCCTTTATTATTCTATAAATGGAGATGTGTTATGGAACAGCCTAATATAGATAGGATGTCTATTTATCAAACAAATCCCCAAGAAAAGACGGTAAGTTTGTACTCTATCGTATAAAATCTAGTATGTTTTATCCATATCATGTTTCAAGTATACTTTGTATAATCTTGGAGACCCCGCTGGCGTGACTGTGATAAGATAATTCAGCCGGGACTTTCACTATTCAAAAATCCAGCTTTGCTTTGGATGCCCAGCGAGTACCTCCTTGATTTTTGCGGGGACAGTAGATAAAATGGTCGCCCAACTTAAGGGGCTACGAATGAGGCTTGTAGAGATTCGTAAGAGCATATTTCAGTCAAGAAATAGAGCCAGCCCAATTGAGGTGATAATTGAGTGTGATAACACAGGTGGTTTTAAGTTGTTTTTAGAAATATTGCACTCAAATACAGATCTAATCTTTTAGAAAACCTGAGAGAGGTGTAATAATTTAGTATTCTATGAAAATGACCTACGATCTCAATTCATTTCATTTTTGCCCGGCTCATGGACTTTGATAGCCATGTTCAGTGTAAAGTTAACTTGTTTTAACGTTGGTAAATTTAAATGTTAGTATGGTAGTATAGATAATTTAGGACACGATCAATCGGAATAAAATTATAAGTTTGTTAATTTAAGAGTGTATTTACTATGTTTATCTTAAGACTTTATGTAGACATTAAGAATGCGCAATTACATGGTAGAAAGTGTTGTTCCATATGTTGTTATCATACTCTGTTTTGATATGTCCCTACATCGATTTCTGTATTTGTATTTTGCAATGGAAACGATGGGTAACGAGGAAGTGCAGAGGATGCTGAATGAGATGCAGAAGATTTTACAAGAGTACCTGAAGCAGAATTTGCAGGACAAATTAGAAACTGTACAATGTAATTTGCAGGAGAGCTTGCAGACTAATATGAAAGTGAATTTGACGGAGCAATTGGAAACTGTACAATGTAATTTGCAGGAAAACTTGAAGCTCGAGATGACTGAGAATTTAAAGGTAAATTTTCAGGGCTTGAACCGCAAATTTCAGGGGGAAAAGCAGGATCTGGAGCAGGTTAAGAAAGATAGGAAGGATGATATTGATATGCTTCTTGTGAAAGTTGTGGACAATATTGTTGAAAATATAACAGGTCGTGTTGCTGAGAGTGTGAAAGAAAGTGTCAAAGAGGAAATACAGGGTGTACAATCATCCCTAGTAGGATTGCAGACGAGTGCTACTGCAACAAATGATAACATGTCGCGATTACAGGTGAGTTCCAAAGGAGATCCAGACTAAAGTTGACACTGTACAGGGTGATGTAAGTGATGTTAGGACTAAAGTTGAATCTGTACAGGGTGGTGTAAGTGATGTTAGGACTAAAGTTGATTCTGTTCAAACTAAAGTTGACACTGTTCAAACGAATATTGATACTGTACAAGATAGGGTTGATAATATTCAAACGGATGTTAACAATGTCCAAACCGATGTAATTGGCGTGCAAGCTGATGTTAACAAAATGCAGACGGAGGTCAATAACATGTTTATAAATATCGATAACGTAAATACCAATGTTAATGACATCCAGTCCAAACTTAACCATATAGATTCTAGTAATGTAACATTTCAAAATGAAATCAGGAACGAGCTAGAGGTGTCTAACACGCAGTGTAAGGGAAACATAGGTGCAGTTCAGTCACAATTAGGTGATCTGAAGGAAAATGTAGATTCTTTGCGTTCCCAAGTAATACATCACAATAAGATATTGAAGGATGACATTGAACTAGATATAAGCGAAATGTTAAAAGCTCATGTCGTAGTATGGAAGGAAGGGTGGTACAAATCTAGTAAAGAACATATTAAAGAGATTCAGGAGAATATAGAAAATAAATTTGCTAGTACTCAACTAGAATTGAGTAAAGAGGTAACAAGCGTGCGGACTGATCTAAGCAAACGTTTGGATCATCTTCAGGAAACGCAGGTCGACAATAAGGATCAATTAACGCAGGAAAGTAAGGCATTAAAAGATCAACTTAGCAAGGTTCTCACTGACGTGAATAAAATTAACAAAATTCAGGAGGTAAAGTCAACCGAACTGGAGGAGTACATTACCAGGAAACTTCAAAGTTTAACCATAGGAGATACCGCTGTTTTGGAAACGTATAAAGAAGATCTCAAGAAAGAAGTAGGAAAGCAGTTAAAATATATCATTAACGATTTAGAAGAGAAAGAAAAAGAGGAGATAGGTGAATGGCAAAGCCATGATAGAAGAAATAGCATAGATCACGAAGAAAGAGATGTCAGACCGGAAGCATAGGTACTTAGATCGATAGAAAGGCCTGAATTCAGGAACCAGGAGTCTGAAAGGGACACGAGGGATCCCAGAATTAATAGTCAGAATACTCAACCTAGGAATATCATGGTTATACGCAACTTTGAAGATAAACCTCGTCAGTTCAATAAACAAGACGGATTCCCCCCATTGAATTCATTCGAAATCTGAGAGATTACTTTGTCGAAGCTCAGGTTCCGAGGGGTAGGGAGATGGAAATCGTGGAACGCAACTTAGCTTTAGCACCGTTAGAGGGGTATAAAGCCCTCAGGTAGACGTTCGTTGATTTCGAAGAATTTGCAGAGATTTTGATCTATTGAAGCACAGAACAGCTTAAGGGTCGAAATATACCCGAGGAAGTATTCGAGTAATCTGCCAACGCGCTATGCAGACTTCTTCACGAGGAAATTAGCACAACTAAGATTTCTCCAGCCCCCATTATCAACGGGAGAACTGATCGAAGCTATATTGAGACAGCTTCCTGTTGAAGTAAGGAGACTGAATACCTCGTCTCAGATCAAGTATTTAGCTAGCTTGGACGAGCTCCTGTGAAAATTAGATTACACTAGTCCAATGCCAACCGTAATGTCCAGGAATAGTAGACAAGACCAGAGGGACGTAAATACCATCTACATCGATCAAACGCAACAGCCAGAGAGCCCAATAGAGCGAAACAAAAATAGTATAGATCCGGAGAGGAGTAACTACTTTAGAGACAGGAGACCCGAACCAAGGTACCACCGTGGAGGAAGACCTTACCAACAACAACAGGGGATAAACAACGATAATACTCGCAGAAATGGTTATTGTCACAATAATTATAACTACCGGTATAATAATAACAACAACAACAACAGTTATAACCGGAATAACAGATATAACCAGGGGTATAACCGGAACAGGAACTATAGAGAGAATTCCTTCACTAAGGAACAGTATGACGAAAGACACAGAGAAGGGAAAGAATACTTAAAGAACTTAAGACAGGATGGAAAGAACGGAAAATGAGGGAGAATAAACCCGAGTGTCGAACCCCAGCCAGGTACAAGCCAGCAGGGAAATAACACTCAGGGACAAACAAAAACGATTCTAAAACAGAAGTAGGAGTTTTAGAAAATGCTATACCACTAAACCAGATTACAATTAACGAGATATATGAAGTAATGGATGAAGATCTACTGTTTGAAAAGGAAGTAATTGAAGAGGAGAGGCCATGTAAAGTACCGATTATAAGTATAACTGTCAATGGACAAATGTATAAGTCTCTTGTGGATACTGGTGCAGTTATATCCATGCTGTCAGAGGAGAGTTACCAGAGACCGTTAAAAGGTGACAGAATGACTGTTTTACCCTCATCATCAGTCAAAGTGCGTTTATATTCCAAGACAAGTCAGTAAAATGCAAAGTCCAAGTGTTGTTAAATTTCGAGATTAATGGTCGCACTTATGAGCACATCTTTATTGTAGTGAGCAAGATAAATTATGACGTCATGCTCTGTATTGATTTAATTACCAAAGTCGGAGCAGTGGTTGACATGAACGACAGTATTATTAAATTTAGCGAAGGTTCGATCAACACAGATGAGTTGGAAGAGAAGATTTTGATAACAATCCAGATATGGATATTAGAGAAAGAAATCATTAACAATATCATTGAGGGAATTGAGAATGACAGGGGATCATGGATTTGTAAAGCAGAGGGATTTGAAGAAATTAGAGATGAATTTGAAGGGTTAATAATGGAGTTTAAAGACATTTTCGACGATAAGCCCGGGTTAATAAAGGATTATAAGTACAGAATCCAATTAACCGATTATACCCCATATCAGAAGAGGGTTTATCCCATTCCAGAGAAGTACTACGAGGAAGTACGAGGGATTATAAAGAAGACGGAAGCCGATGGAATTATTAAGAAAAAGGCGTCATCTTACCTCAATTCGATCACCGTGGTGAAAAAGAATAATGGTCAGCTACGTCTATGCTTAGATGCACGGAAAATTAACCTATTAATTTTACCCGAAACAGACCGACCACCGAAGATCCGTGATTTGCTTAGGAAGTTCAGGGGGAAGGCTTGTTTTTCTGTCCTTGATCTCACCGCGTCGTTTTATCAGATTGAGCTTGAGGAGGAAGGTAAGCAGTATACAGGGTTCCTATTCGACCAGTCTTCCTGGGTGTGGCCTTCGGCCTAATAAATAGTGGACCAGCCCTAATCCGAGCCCTCGACAGCAAGCTTACAGAGAAGGTTAAAGAAAACGTGCTCTGTTACATTAATGATCTGATTATCTCTTCAGAGTATGTACAAGAGCATCTGGTACACTTACGCAAACAGTTTGTGAATTTAAGAGCGGCAAACGTTGAGGTAAATTTCGACAAATGCCACTTCTCACTGGAGAAAATTCATTTCTTAATACATACTATCGACCAGCACGATTACCATCCAAACTTAGAAAAAGTAGAGGCAATTATGAGATTTCCAAAGCCTACTAAAGTCCGAAAAGTTCGTGAGTTCGTGGGTGCATGCCAATTCATAAGTAGTCACGGCCCTAAATACTCAGAAATTATGGCTCCTCTCTACGATTTGTTGAAGAAGAACAATCGTTGGAAATGGAGAGACATAACCGAAGCCGCATTCGAGAAGGCAAAAGAAATGTTAAAGAACAATGTAAAATTAGAATACCCGGATATCGACCGTACATTTTTCATTGAGTCCGATGCTTCACGGGTAGGCGTAAGTGCCGTCTTATATCAGAAAGACGAAGAGGGAAATAAGCACTATATTGCATTTACAGGAAGGAAATTAAAAAGGCATGAAGAAAATTACTTCACAACCGAATTAGAGGCGTTAGCTTTCGTAACGGCCCTTTAAGCATGGAAGAAATCCATATTGGTTACAAGTTAATAATAGTAATAGACCACAAAGCATTGCAATTTATGCTGCAGACAGATTTGTCGAGCCATAGGTTGGCGAGATGGGACCTATTTACGCAGCAATTCAATGCGACCATAGTCCGCCAACCAGGTAAAGATAATCTGATGGCAGATGCTTTATCTAGAAACCCCGTCAGGAATGTGTAGGTTAATCACGTACAGCTAGAACAAGAAGATCTTGAAACCGTAAGGAGGTTGGAGCGAATTGGAGTTTCGCAGAAGAGACACGCGCCCTTACGATAGATGTACAGATTTCTGAAGGGGAATATGGATGTTGAAGATGAGGATTATGCAATTACTCGGAGACGCTCGCATCACTATTTGCTTAGCGGAGATCTGGTATGCAAATACGCAGACCCCGAGCACACGAAAATACGCATTGTTGTGCTCCCTAATTTTGTTTAAAACTTAGTGTGGCTGGCGCATCATTCAATTCGACATGGAGGTCTAGATAAGGCTCTCAATGTTCTCAAAGAGAGATTTGTCTGGACTAACATGAGGTCATCTATAGCGAGGACAATGAGAACATGTGATCGATGCCAGCGAGGGAAATTCGTATCTGAATTATTGAAGGCAAGACCCAGAGTTATAAAACCTTCTAAACCAAGGGAACTGAAGGCTGTGGACATCTTTGGCCCTTGCCCAAAGGGATGTCAGGGTAATCTGTTCTTGTTAGGTACGGTGGATATGTTCACTAAATTTGTAACTTTGAACCCCATGCAGAAAGCGAACACGGGGAACGTTGTCAGCAGGTTAGAGAATGCTGTGTTTGATAAAGCGGGGAAACCAGAGTATCTATTGTCAGATCATGGTACTCAGTTTACCTCAGCTGAATTTGAAGATGACATGGAAAGATTAGGTATCCGGCACCTATTCTAAAGTGTGAGATATCCCGAGTCAAACTCTAGTCAAAGATATATGGCAGAATTTAGTGAATTATGTAGAATTTACTGCCCAGACGATCATCCTAGTTGGGTAAAGTGTGTGCCTCTGATATAGGACTGCTTAAACTCAAGTGCAAGAAAGCACGGCGGAGGTTCCGTTGGTGCTACACTTGGAGCCGAATCCAGAAAGACCGTGGGATAACGTGTTCAACGTCATTCCTAGAGAACCCGATATTGGAAGACAAGCGAGGATAGATAGAGCCAAAGGAAAATTTCAGAAGGCAGCAGAAAAGCGATGGAAGAGAGTCGAAGGAAAACGATTCAGCACACCACTGGAAATTGGAGATTTGGTGTTATTACGGAAACCTATAAAAGCCGCAGTAGCTAAGAAGATATACCCTAAGGTCAGTCCAGTCTTTTTTGGACCCTATCGCATAGAGAATGCCTTTGGAATCAATTGTTACAGACTGTTCGATGAAGAAAACAATGTGTTTCTGGGAAATTACAACGCGAAAAATCTGAGGAAATATCTCAAGAAAGAAGACTAAATTAGCATCAAAAGATTCAGCTCAGTGACATATCTAACGTCCTGAAATAATGTGATAAAAACAATTTGGGAACTGTTTTTAACCTTAGCTGATAGGAGAATGCGCCCGAAATTTGGATGATTTATGATGAAGATGATGTTATTTTTCTACCCCATGATACAGTTCTACATAGCAATATACTTCTTGGAAGTTGTCTCAAGAGAGCTTTGTTAGCGAACGCAGGCAGTGGGAGAAACCCATCACGTGATCAGAGACGCCCCAGAATATTCTCGATCATTGGAAAAGTGCCTAGCTACAAGGAAATTGCGCGAAATATTACCAGTTAATTGTTATAAAATATTTCATTGGATATATGCTTACAGCCAATGAGAGGAGGGTTTATGGAAGCAGATATGGATTTTTACCTAGTTAATATGATTAACTATGCCATTTAAGCCCTATGTAACAAATTTATTCCATTAAAAACATCAAGAAAATTTAAAAGAAGATATTACTACTACTTTGAATGACGCAAAAGGAAAGAATTTCACTGTAATAAGCTTTATTACAAGTGCGCGCCCTTAATTACGCGCGACCACCAATGGCGCCGAATTTCCGACGAGTTGAAGGGGGAACAGCTTCTAGAAGTGTTCTTCTCTCGACTGACTTCGAAGCTACAAGACATGTTACCGGGGATAGTCCATTCCCGTAGACACGATACTGAGTGCGTTCCTACGCAACACAAGAGAAAGCGGCGATATCGGTCAACAGTCTTGAGATCCCCGCTAAAACTAAGTGAAGATGAGCGGAGGGTAATTAGTTAAATAGCGAACAAGTGTTCGACTTTGTGGAAACTAAACAATATACATCGTATCTATCCAGTGATAAGGCTTCACCACAAGAAGATTTAAGGAAATTCATCGAGGAATTTGAAAGTTATAGGACACTTTGTGTTGTCAGAGAAAGTTACTTATCTCAGCGCAGATAAAATCATTTTAATGCAGTGAGACTTCAACACAGGCAAGTTAACGTCGCAGCAATAATTAAGTAGAGTGAGATTGTATGAACATTGGGACTTTATTGTATTTGAACACTATGATTGTTACAGACAATTATAAAGTGGAATTGGTTTATGACATTTTAAGGATGATGAATTAAAACTGTTACGCGATTGGCATATGTCGAGACAGGGTTGTGAAAAGCCACAGGGAACAACGTTAAGGAACAACGAGAATAGCTGTAACATCTAGAACAATATAATGTCGAGACAACATGATACATTATGTACATTTCCATCCAATACATTTAATGTATTTTCATGTACATTCATTCTCAACTCTGAGCAGATATAATCATTCATTGACCAACCAAATGAACAATAACATCTACGATAGTGAATTGACGTTCAACTTACAAATTTATTTGTAACGATGAAACTATTAAGAAATTATTGCTCGATAATGATGGAGGACTTTCAAGTGATGTCGACTATTGAAGAATCATCAACGGGAATACAGAAGATAGAAGATAGTAGGCCCGATGATTGTTCGAGATGAAATCTATGTTCGAGGAATGATGTTCGATGCCCGGAGGAGACAAATATGCCGAGAAGGAAATCTTTCCGTTCTCGAGATTGCATTTCTTATCCGATGGAGTGGAATGGGTTTGATTTCAACAAATCATACCTGGATGATGATCCGGCTGCGTATTTTCTAATACCCGACAATGAACTTCAATTTTCCACGAGACTAAGGTAAAAATGTTTTTCATTATTGTATGTTTTAAGTGTGTTTGACGGCATTTGTGAACAAAAATTCTCCATATTTATTGCATGTATTTTCACTTCGATGTTTATTCAAGTTTGTATAGGATTGTATAGGATGATAGGCATTCATCATCTATACTTGGACAAATATTTTATGATTCAGTTTTTGAAGTGAAGTAAGCTGTTTGAGATATTTATTTTCCATTGGAAAAATCTTTAAGGTAGTTTTTATTCGATGACTTCGATTTTAATTCAAGACTTCAGCTATTTTGCCTTTGATAATTTCAGTAAACTCATTTTGTTTAAAAAGAACTTGGGCACCCTTTCTGTAAGAAGAATTCATAATTTGGATAATAAATCTACGCGTGGTATAATGTGTAATATAACCTAATATTATAAACAATTCGTCGATCTAACAAGTTACATTCGTTATGATTACGACGCGAAGTTAAACTATCATGAACATTCGTTGTATAGAATGAAGATACATTCAGTTAATGACAATCCAATATTGAATTGATGGAAGAATTTGCTCTTCATTAAATGTAAATTATTTGAGACATATCTATTGAAAGATAATTCGTCCGACCTTAGTAAAGTTAGATAAAATCTTATCTGGTCGTGATCGATCCTCATTGAGCGGGGCCGATAACCTAGATATTAGGCCCCTTAAAACAACAATTATCATCATCATCATCTTATTGAGCGATAAAATAACACGTGGTGTTATTAACGTACAAATGTAACACTACGTTATTTGTTAATGTAGTATTGCAACCATGCATATTTTAGGAATGGCCAGTGAGAAGAAACATGTGTATGTTTATTAAATGTCTCGAGACATGGTGTTTTATGTTCCAGTAACTTCGTTTAGTAAACCTTTAAAGATCTACCAATATATTCGTTTGAGAACGACCAAAGTAATTGTAGAACAGATATTGCTGTTTATTAATAAGCAGTGGCTTGTAATAACAATATGATCAATGCTAGAAGGAAGATATGCCATTACTGTGGAACCATTGTTGAGATCAATTGAGTTGAAGTAGTGTGAGTTTTGTAGTAGAGTTATACGGAGGTTTTTATCCCATAGAGTTCTTTGGAATGCGAGGGTGATACTGTAATCATTGTCATAAAGTACTGAGGTTTGACTAATATAAGCATTGTTGTATTATAAGATAGTCAGGGAAGACTCCCAAATTTGATCAGATCTGTGACACGAAAGTCTTTTTTGGCGGAACTTTGAAGGGAAAAGACATAATATTCTTTTTCTTTAAACCATTATTAAATTATATTATACTGGAATTGTAACAACAAGGAACTTATCTTAAATGATCGGTCATTTGTATACCGATAATGTCTAATAACCTGATATGACAGAAAGTGGTTTAGCATTTGTAAATAGGAAGTAATAGTAATTGAAAAGTATAAGGAAGGAGCGTCAATAATTATATTAACACGGTCTTATAGCTCAAGTGTGAGTCTTTGAAACGATAGACACTTGTAAATAGTGTAAAATGATTTATCTTTGTTTATATTGAGGGTTTTGAATTTTTGCTATTATTAATATTTTTAAATGTTTTTGAATTTGATTATAGTTTGAAAGAGCGAATGTTTTTGATACGAGTGTTTGAGTTTTATTGTTAATATTGAGTGTATGAACGACATTAGCTAGTGTGAGGAAGATTGTTTTTGAGTATGGATGAGTTTACATGAGTATTACTTTAAATAGAGCCATTTTTGTAAAATGTTATTATTTGCAAGACGAGTTGCTTTAGCGTGTTTCATGCTCTCGCGTTGTGTGCGCCCGAGCTGAGGCCATAGCAGGTGGCAAGCAGGCAAGTCCCGTTTATTAGCAAGGTCGAGCGAGAAACAAATGAGTCCAGTCCTCTCAGCTGTCTCTGAAGGGCTGACGATATAGCCATTATATAACCAGTCCAACTATGTAGACAAGCATGGTATGTCAAATATTTTAAATGGAATGCTCATCTCAAAGGAGCAGCAATAGAATTTTGAATTTGTTCTTAAAATTTGTAGACGGCAGAATACTTTTATTTTTCAACCGATTATGTTAGTATGAATGTAAGAAGTTTTATTAAGCTTCAGTGGCGTAAATGGATATTTATTTTAGGGTGTTATTTAGTTTGTGATTGTTATCTAAGTATATTATTAAATTTATATTTCTATTCGTTTTTTTCGGTGTTCCTTTATTATTCTATAATTGGAGACGTGTTATGCAACAGTCTAAAATAGATAGGATCTCTATTTATTCAACAAAGCCCCGAGAAAAGACGGTAAGTTAATACTCTATCGTATAAAAGCTAGTATGTTTTATCCATAACATGTTTCAAGTATATTGTGTGTAATCTTGGAGAGCCCGCTGGCGGGACTGTGATAAGACTATTCAGCCGGGACTTTTACCATTCAAAAATTCAGCTTTGCTTTGGATGCTCAGCGAGTACCTCCTTGATTTTTACGGGTACAGCACTTACTTCAAACGAGCATGAATGCGAATCTCAAATTAATACACATTTAAATGGACAAAATACTCTAACCAAGGTTAAAAAAAACAAGTACAAGAAAAAAATATTGCTGCTCAAGATAGTGCAGTGCTTGTTCGAAATTACTTATCATGTCCTCAAGAAGTCATGTTAGGACAGTTGTCAACATCTAAGAAACCCTCAACACTATTAAAGTCAACACAGACTATGAAAGAGGTGGTATTGCAGGAGGATCAAAAAGGACTATATGATGATGATGATGATAATGATCATAATGATGATGATGATGATGATGATAACAATAATGAAAATGCTTTATTTACACCTAAAAATCATTTGTTAAATTTGTATACTGGAACAATCCCAGTATGCTAATTCAACGGCTTGAGCACTTGCATGCTTTACAACAAGCTGGGTATACCGGTCACGATTGGGAAATCAAAGAAATTGAACAAGAGCTTCGTGGTGTTGAAATTATTGTGTAATGGGTCTACGGAACCGCTTAAACTATGTCTTAACAATACATATACTCTTTTCTTCCAATTTGCTACCGCTTTTCTACCACTTTGCTACCACTTTTCTACCACTTTTCTGCCAATTTGCTGCCACTTTTGCTGTCACTTTAAACTGTACATATTAAATATAAAAGCCAACGTTACCAGAACAGTTATAACCTTTGTAGTGAGCAACTCATACTTACATGTTAGTTGCTACTATGGAGCGTACTACAACTAACAAAGGTAAACAACGTGTACTCTATAAAGGCTACTCTTATAACTATAATCGTCAAAATGTAAAAGGAATAATATTTTGGCGATGCTCAAAAAGAGGTCAAAAAGATGTCGAGCCAATCGAAAAGTAGAAAAGGATTTCATTCCCACCTCAACCAACCTACAAGTGGCTTTCCACTTTGACTTTGGACAAATGTTGGAATGATACCTACCGTAAGGCCACGGCCAACTCCTTCCCACTTCTTTGCTATATCCTCTCACTTTTTCCTTTCCTCTTCGCCAGGTTTGATTCCAAGCTCTGCCTCAAAATTTTATTTCTGGTTTCAGGACTGGAACAGGGTCTAGTCAGCCTCGGGTGGTCCAAATGAGTAGAAGAGGTTTGATTCCCACCTCAGCCATTCTTGAAGTGGTTTTTCGTAGTTTCCACACCTTTTATTTGGGCAAATGTTAGAATAGTACTGCCCCCGAAAATTGAATTATTTAGGGACAAAACGAGAGTATTTTCCGTCCCCATGATAAAATTTAACCGGCAAATATAAATCCTGTAAGTGTGACACAAGAGAGTCGTGTTACAAGCTCGAGGCAGTGGGAGAGCCGGATCACGTGATATATTGCACAATAGACGCTTCTAGAACGCTGAAATCGGCATAGCAACAGTGCTTTAGCCATGAAATATTAGAAATATTGTTATAAATTATGCTATTGGATCCCAGCCCAGAGCCAATGAGAAGAGGTCTTATTGAAGACGGGATTAACTTCAACTACATAATTTGGTGAAATTATGCATTGAGGCCCTTAGAAGAAGATTTTTTAAATTGGTAATGAAGAGAACATTAAAAGAAATTATGTGTGATACTTTAAAAACCGCAGAACGGTTAATCTACGCAGTGATAAGCATAAGTAATCTACGCGCTAAAATTACGGTCGGAGATTGATGTGGCCGCCAAAATTTGGACTTGGAGAGTGAGATCCAAGGATCGAGGTTCTTAATCCAGCAATCTTTGAAGAGTGAGGAAGTGTTTTTATTGGGTTAACGGAGATCCCAAAGCTTTGTCCGAGTGCGGCGATTGTCGACTCGTGGAGACGCTAGGTTAGCAGGGAAGAACATTGGAGATTACCGCACTAGCATTATAAGCAAAGTTGAGAGGAATATTGAAAGTAGAATATCTCATATATATTTGAGACTGGACTTCAATTAACTGAATATATAGAAAATACAGGTCGAATACTACATTCTGTTGAAAGTGGAGCGTTCTAAGTCACACCATTTCGACGAAATATGCTTGTTAAGACAGTTTTTCAAAAGTTTTGGAAATATAAGCTGAACATCATTTTAGTTGCAACGTGAAGTTGGCGAACGCAGATCAAGTGAACAGTAGCGGAGAACTTTAACATTGGCGCAGCAAACAAACATTATCATAATGACTATCATTATTCTTCGATTAGTTTCATTCGACATAATTAATATTGTTGTAATGATGAACTAAATAGTCATGCGCCAGAAAAATATTTAATACAGAGTTATGGTATAACAATGGAGCTTCGATAGACAACGTATTGCAGAATACAGACGTAGTGTACTGTACGTTCCACCTTGTAAATTTTCGTCAGTCTACGAACACTAATGTAACATCAATTAGCATTAGAAATAATTCATTCACCATCCTCATGAATATTTCTATACATTATTATTCAACGACGATGCTGATATATTTGCGACGGAGGAAGTTTATTCTACAGAAGATGATTTTCACGATGCTAGGGTATCCCAGCAACAACAGAAGAATTTGCCAGAAGGATGTCGTTCGAGCCCAGACGGAGGTTTGTGAATTCCGGAGAGGGAACGTTTTCCTATCTCTGAGGTCGCAGGTACGAGGTTCGAATGGAGATACATCTCATTATCTTGAACTGAGGAAACACCTAAAGTATTGTGTAAATACTTACCCAGATCTTCAAGATATCGTCCAAATTAAGGTAGCTGTGTCTTTTACTTATAGTAACAACAGAAGAATTTGTCAGAAGGATGTCATTCGAGCCCAGACGGAGGTTTGTGAATTCCGGAGAGGGAACGTTTTCCTATCTCTGAGGTCGCAGGTCCGAGGTCCGAATGGAGATCCATCTCAGTATCTTGAACTGAGGTAACACCTAAAGTATTGTGTAAATACTTACCCAGATCTTCAAGATATCGTCCAAATTAAGGTAGCTGTGTCTTTTACTTGTAGTATAGAGCTTGATTAGTGACATTCTGAGCCGACGTTCTTACTCCATATTTCACAATTGATATATTTCAGTGTTCTCATGTATTTTACACTTCAGATGTGTGTTAATTTTTTTGCTTCAAGATTATTAGAGATGATGGCTTTCATCTATTTTTCAATTTTATTCTACGGATCAGTTGTTGAACTGACATTAAAAACTTTTGTTTGAGGAATCATATTGCCTCATAGAAGACGAGTCGTTTCGACTATCGAATTTTAATAATTTTATTTGTACCTATGATTCAGACAATGTGTCATAGTTCCAAATTAAATTCTTTTAAATTTAATTTGAGCACTTTAATGCAACAACTTCAACTTCAAGAGCAGAAGAATCATCGAATGGTATTGTCATATCATTATTGTACATAAACTTTCGGCGATCTAGGAAACACAAGTCGTTTGATAGGACCGAAGTCTTAATCCCTATAGACATTCTTTGTGTAGAGTGGAAAAATATTACGACATTCACAAACCTTTTCATTATTTGGAAAGCTGAGAGCTTTTTTTCATTTAATATGTTAGAGGAAATATATTTTGATAGAAGACTATTCAAATCTTTGGCTAGGAATTCAAAGCTAGTTTATCCCGGTCAAGATTGAATTCTATTTGACACTATAAATAACATGTGTGTTATTTTACACTATTTGTGTAATATCACGTCATAATGTAGTCCTGATATTGCATCGACATGCAATTTAAAGCTTGATATGTGAGGTGAGACAGAAGTATTATTTTTATTACATGTATTTGTGACAGACGAGTTAACAGTTAATTATATTTTTGTGTAGTAAACTTTAGGAGGTCAATCACGACAGTCTAATATCGTTCATTATTATTGGAAGTTTCATTTGAAAAACTTAAGGATGTATAATAATAAATCAGTAGTCATGTGTAACGACACTGAGGATCATGCCATTATTTGAGAGAAGTTCAGACAGAAGAAATTTTAATAACAATTAATCCGTTTTTGGCTATTGTTTAACATAGTGGATGATAATTGTTTATGCCATATATACTGTTATATGAGGATTTGTAGAGCTATGGAGAGCTCGTGCAAAGGAAGTTCCGCATTTTAAAGGAAGTCAAAGAATTATTTTTCATTGATAAGAAAAGGCATGGGAGTCGTTGTATACAAGAAGTCCAGTTCCTGTGAAGTAACGTTTTAGCTGTGTTGACAGAAGGGTTTAAGCGGAAAGCAACTAGAGAACGATAGTCTACTCATGTCATTTATACTATTATTATACTTTATTAAACCCGGAATTGTATAAACACGTACAGTTAACCTTTGTCAGTCGACTGTATTAGATCGACAATGTAATGAAACCTATATAAGACGATGTGTGAGCAGTATATGAAAGCTAAAGGGTATTAGCAAACGTTTTTGTGGAGAAACATTGTAAATAACTAATTACAAGTTGTATAGTAACAGAGAATCCAGAATCTCGAAGATAACGTGTTAGCAACGTTAAATATTGTCTATTATTATGAACAAATTACTTGTAAATATTTTCCGTAATGATTTAATTATTTAAATAATTTTCAATATTATTAATTAATAGAATGTCTTTGGAATATAGTGTTTTGGTGAGCGAATGTTTTTGTATGGATGATTGCCACCTGTTAAGAAAGACTGTTCAACCTAGTTGGTCTAAAACAACTACGGAGTATGAATGAAAGTGTGTATTAAAATTTCAGTATGATTGGTAGAGAATTGTTTATGTTATGAGCGTTTTTGTAATGGCAAAATATAACTTTTATTTGTGGTTTTTAGACGCGAGCCAGACAGCAATTGATACAAGCAAATGTGGACAGAAAGATGAACCGTTAGCAGGCGAGGTCATGATTGTTATATAATGTGAAGCCAAATGGCCAGCCACTGCCTTGTAAATGGAACAGTTTCCGAGCGTAACACTTTGCTAGCGTTAATTGAGGAATCAGGCCAATGCAGGTGCATTTCTATACGCGTGCCGGAAGAGGTTACCAGTTGTTTGGAATGTTATGAATGCAGGAGCCTCTGTTAAACGTTTTATTCACGTACAGTAGGCCTAGTTATGCCAAGTGTTTTATGCTTGTAATTTATACACAGTAATTGCAGTAAGATGTGTAGTGGAAGAGAAGTGTGTATGGTTGTATGATTATTTTTATTTGTTATTTAGAATAGTTTATTGTTATTTTGGTTTATATTAGATTAGTTTACTCTTGTTAATAAATATACAAAGTTCGTTATCTTTCGTCGTTGACGTGTGGTTCATTTTAAATATAAGGATTAGAGTATTGTGGATGCAGTGTAGGCGAAGCTGAGTCCCCATTTCCCCGAGACACGTAAGTAAAGTTAAGTGTGCCCCGTGTAGTTTGTTGTTTTTCCACAATATTCTTAAAACTGCTGTATGTAAATCCCTAAAGACCATGTTGGAGTGATTTCTAATGAAGTAATTTGCCGGTGCTGTTAGAAATTGGCAATCCAGCTGGGGCTATGTATATTCCAACAGGCTACTTTCCGGATTTACGTGTACAGTAGCTCTCAGCCTCAAGTCGCTAGCTTTATTCCATGCATGCTGTACACTCACTCACCATCCTGCAAGCTGTTTGATTGTATACAGGAAGTGTAATATACTGCTTATTGTACACTGTGCACTTTTGCGTTAATACAAATTGAATTCAGTTAGTCATTTTTGTAGTTGAGAGCCGAGACTGAATATTGTAGACAAACATACCCACATATTATACATACATGTTTTCAATATTTATTCTTATTGTCGGGCAGTAGATAAGTTGTAAGTGTAGTCCAGGTTCAATTAGCAGTCAATGCATGTCCTGTGATTGGCATTCCACTTTTCCAATTTCCCACACACACCCTGTCAATGCCCTTTATGGCTCGGCGGCCATCCTTACACTTGTTTTTTCAATTATCACAGTCATGCCTTGAAACCTCTGTGACATAGGCGGCAGCACACCAGCCTCTCACTACTGGGTCCGTGGTTCAAATTCCGGTCACTCTATGCGAGATTTGTGCTGGACAAAGCAGTGGCAGACAAGTTTTTCTCCAGATACTCCGGTTTTCCCGATCACAATTTAATTCTAGCAACACTCTCCACTTTCATTTCATTTGTCATTCATTTAATCACTGGCCCAAGGGATTCCAACAGGCTTCAGTAGCCGACACAGTTTATATCCTCGCCGCTAACTGGGGACTTCATTCATTCCATTCCCTGACCTGGTTGGTCAAGCAATACTTTCCACTATCATTTTATTTCATCTATCATTCATTTAATCATTGGTCCAGGAGAGTGCGACAGGCTTCAGCAACCGGCACAGGTTCATATCCTTGCCGCTAGATGGGGACTTCATTCATTCCATTCCCTGACCTGGTCAGTGAATTGAAAGCAGACTGTGGATTTTCATTCTCAATCATGCCTTCACCAAGCATAAACAAACCATCGCATAAGCCTCTGCGATCCATGGTTCATGAAATATCAATTGATCCATTTGCAAGCATGGCCACCGTGGCCAGCCACATGCTTGTTTGTATAAACACCTACACAGCACTGGTATCGTCTCTCAAAATATCTGAATACGAACCGTCGTATCACGTCCCGCCGTCCTGTCGAAATATCCATTGATTTTTTCGGAACATGGACACCGTGGCCGGATTGTATTTTTCTTTTTTTCCAAAAAATAGGTTTAAATTACAAATCCTATAAAGTCATAGGTTAACTCCAACACCTACCTCAAACCCACTCTCACTACAAAAATAGTGCATTTTTCAAATTTTTCCAAAAAATATTTTGAAAATGCCTTATATTTCCAAAATTAGGAATTATACAAAAACGTCTGTTTGATATAAATGAATGGTCCTTACCCCCTCTAACCACAAACCAAGTTTTAAGTCTCTAGGACAAAAATTAGTTCATATTACTATTTCAAACCCTAGTAGAGGTAGTTTTTATTTTGAGGGTTAAAATACGTTCTCCATAGGAAAGAGGGCGTCACATCGAGTCCTACAACACATCACACATCAAAACCCGACCATGCGTTCGCGAGATATCGGCAACGTTCGTAAGAAAATAGGCGACTCGTTAGCTCTCTCATCATCCCCCTACTGCACAGCTTATTTCCTAGAGACTTCAAACTTGGTTTGGGGGTAGAGGGGGTAAAGCCCATTAATTTATGTCAAAGAAACTGTTTTGTAAAATTCTTAGTTTCCAAACTATACGAATTTCAAAATTTAACTTAAAAATATATGTAATAAAAATATAAACGTTTGTCTAACCATAAAGACCTTTCGTTTGAAACATTTCACAACGTCCTATCATGTTGGCTTTGAAAATATCGCCTATTTTCAAAAACAGAAATTTTCAAACTTTTTTTTTATATAACGGGTCGTCCATAGGAAAGAGGACGTCACCCCGAGTCCAACGAAATTCCACATGCCCATGGGTTCACGAGATATTCATGAGAGGTCAGCGTAGCCGAGCGGCTAGTGTCAATATTTTAGATTGCCATAATCCCCCTACTATCATTACATAGTCGGTATCCCAGCTCACACGTTCAATACGCAGTTATATGCGTTGCCTATAAGAAGCATTTGGATGAAATACAGTCGTTTGTATTGAAGTTAAATGCAGTTGAACATTGAAAGTATCAACGTGGATCGACTCGTGCTGGCAATACTATCATGAGTGGCTTACTCAAATGAATCTACAAGTTTATGTTTTATGCGTGTGCAATATATTGAACTGTTGGAATTGTATACTTTCTTATAGACTGAGAGTAGGAATTTAAAAAAATATACACAGCAATTATCAACAGTCGGCAGCCCTGGAGGCCCAGAATGTATGCCTTGTGTAATTTCTAAAGGTAAATTATGCATATACAAAAGATGGTTGAAGTGAAATCGATAAAACGGCCAATATATGCCGTTAAACATTAAACCTATCAGCACGCGTTTAATCATGTTGTCAACAGTGTCATGTTTTCGTAGTGCAGTATTTTAAGATCTTTCTTTACAATAAAGAAATCAATATAATAAAACAAATTGCAATAACCAATGGATACAATAGAAATTTCATAGATAGCATAATCTACAAGATCAACAACAATCCTAAATCTAAATTATCACGAGACAACAAAATGAAAGACACATATGCTCTATTCACTTACACCAATAGCTTAACATACAACATAACTAGCCCCTTGAACAAGTACAACATAAAAATTGCATACAAAACTGAGAACAATAACCACAACAAATTGTTTAATTCCAAACAAATGAACCAATCTAGTAAATACAAGAAATCAGGCATTTATAGGATGAATTGCCAGGATTAAAACCTATATTAACTTATATTAACCTATATTAAAACCGGACGCAATTTTAACATACGTTATGCTGAACATGTAAATGCGACAAAACACAGAAAATTTTCAGCAATAGGCACGCGAATGGCGGATACAGGCCACAAATTCACTGAGATTGGGAAAGATCTTAAAATACTGCACTACAAAAACAAAGGTCAATCTATGAATATATTAGAACAACTAGAAATAAATAAAGCTCAACGTTTCGATCCCGGTCCCAAACTTAACGAGTTCAATTTCGAAACGAACATATTATTCGACACATTAATTGACATTATCAAATAAATAAACACAACGGCAATTCCCACCCACGCACATTCCAGTTGTAGCCACCTATACAGAAGTCAAGGGGGATTCTGAATATTTACAGGTGAGTCATCACAAAGTCATTAATATAGGTTATAACAACAACATTTTAGGCATTCTAAACAAAGATTTCCTATCGTTTAGGGATACATATATCAGGGAATTGCAGCAAAGACCACCTCAGATCAAACATTTGACCTCAAAAGAATCCACTCAATAAGAATGACTTTTCCGTCTTCATTAGTATCACACAAGGAACCCTAAAGTTCCAAACTACCACAAACACGGTCGGTGCATAATACAACCAAATACCACAGATTAAGGAAAAGTGCAACTATACGTCATTTCCACTTTTAATATTTTAGCAAAATAGAACTTCATCAACATACAACTGGCAAGACTTTCATCAAGTTCCTAAAAGTTTTATCATAATAAGCATTGGCACAGGGAGGAGCCAACAAGATCTGTTGCACGCATAGAAGTCAAAATTGAATCCCACAAAATTAACATGAACCCGAATTCGAATTTGAGGTTCTGGTGCACCATAGATAGTGCTACACCCTCAAGGGCTCATGGCAGGTGAGTTCGGGAGCTGGCAACCCCGAGGGATTCCTGAGCTGGGTCCGGTTTTACCCCTTTTCCCATTGCCTTTGGGGCGGACCCTTTCCTCTTTCCCCTTCCTATCTGCCTATCGTGGCTCTCCTTCCTTCCAAGTCCCTCAATTCTCATTTCCTTACCTCCTGTCTTTTATTTCCCTTATAACTTTCTTTTGTCCTTATCTTCTTCTAGCCCGTAAGTATTGTAGATAGTTTCAGTTGTAGTTTCAATGTCACGATCCGACAAACCTTTAGGGGTCGCTAACCTCGATGTTAGGCCCCTTAAAACATTAATTATCATCATCATCACAACTGGGATTGTGCAATTGGGTTATTGTGGTATTTAAAACTTCCTGTTAAGCCTCTCACCCTTCCGTGTTGCATAAATTATTTGTTGCTAGAAAACTTCCCTGGAATCCACGGCATTGTGCAATTGGGTTACTATGGTATTTAAAACTTCCTGTTAAGTCTCTCACCCTTTGTGTTACATAAATAATCTATAGGCAGAAACCTTCCCTGCAATCCACACAACAACTCACCCAAGTTTCTTCGCCATCGGATGAATGGTATATGAACGCATAGTGGACATACATACACTACCACTATTGAGCAAGACTTTATGTGGTGAGATGACTACTATTACTGAACTGATTCATCAAACATAGAAACTAATAGAAATACATATTTAACAAGTAGTTCCGTGAAGAACTAAAGAGCCTACTTTTCTTAAAATGTAAGATTCATGCCAATCTATATAGATCTATCTACAATAATGACGATATCAAGTTGGTAATACCAACATTTCTAAGTACTACAGTTTGAAATACACCTAAAATAGTGCAGCCTAATACAGTATCTTATTAGAATTGGCAGCCCTGGTGACTCTGAATATATTCTTAGTTCCATCTCTTAAGGTATAGAATGCACATACAAAATTTGGTTAAAGTCTAATGGATAGTATGGACGTTACATGCTGTTTGATATTGGGTTTATCAGTGCGCGTAAATCATGTTGGGAACAATGTCATGTACGTGATGCTCAGAATTAATCTGAAATATTACCATCTATTATAGTGCCAATTGGTAATAATTGTTTTTATACAAGTTACATGTAATTAAAAATTGAAACAATCAGAAAGCTTAGACTCATGTTGGCAGCACTGAGGTATATTAGATACTCCAAATTAATCTAGAAAGTCAGGTACTATACGTGTGCAAAGATTAGAGATAATGGCATGCATACATTTCTGATATATTGATATTAGGATTAAACAAATAGAGAGAAAATTTATTAACAGTTGGCAGCCCTGCTGGTTCTTACGAATTCGCAGAGTCATAACTGTTATGGTACACAAAGCACACACGAAATTTGGTTAAAATCCATTTGTTAGTATAGAAGTTATATGCATTTAAAAATTTGACATATCAGCAAGTTGATAATCGTGTTGGCAGCACTGATGTATATAAGTTACACCGAACTAAGATAGAATGTCAGGTACTATACGTGTGCAAAGTTTAGAGCTGATGCCTTGCATACTTTCTGATATATTGACATTAGGGTTAAAACATAGTGAGAGCATTTATTAACAGTTGGCAGTCCTGCTGGTTCTTACGAATACGCAAAGTCATATCTGTTATGGTACACAAAGCATATACGAAATTTGGTTTAAATCCATTTGTTAGTATAGAAGTTATATGCATTTAAAAACTTGACCTATCAGCAGGCTTAGAATCGTGTTGGCAGCACTGATGTGTATATAAGTTACACCGAACTAAGATAGAATGTCAGGTACTATACGTGTGCAAAGTTTACAGCTGATGCCTTACATACTTTCTGATATATTGGCATTAGGGTTAAAACATTGTGAGAGCATTTATTAACAGTTGGCAGCCCTGGTGGTTCTCTAGAACATGCACAGTCATATGTGTTGTAATACACATAGTACATACGAAATTTGGTTAAAATCCAATCCATAATATAGAAGTTACATGCATTTAGAAATTGGACTAAACGGCAGGCTTAGAATCATGTTGGCAACACTGGCATGTATGGACTTCAGAAAATTAATCTTGAATCTTATTATCTATATTTGTGCCAATTTTTGAATAGTTCGCATGCATAACTTCTGAGATATCCAACATAGAGCTCAAAGTTCAATTGTGATTTTTCAGCAGTTGGTAGCACTGACGTCAATTTCAAATATGGCCGTGAGATATTCAGATATAGATCTTTACTCTTACCAAATTTGGCTTCGATAGCTGCAGCCGTTTAGGAGTTGATAGGGGGGGGGGGCACACACACAGCCAGACAGACATTTTCCCGGATCGATCTCATAAGTCTACTTTTTCCTCATTTTTGCAAAATGTGAAAAGTAGGCTAAAAAATCACAGGCGGGGAAGAGTGTGGGGTTGCTTAACTTCTGACACGATTGGTTCAAGGGCCTTAAAACGTGATTTTCTGGTCCCGCACAGTTTCACCGAATTACTCGTTGGGTTCCAAGGGGTAGGTATACAAAATTTGGTGCAGATCGGTGAAACAGTGTAGATTTGTGCCAAAGGGCCTAAATGCAGGGAATGCAGTTATCTGTCCGAAATTTAAAGTGGACAGTGTAACTCGCAGGGTTCCAAGGGGTAGGTATACAAATTTTTGTTCAGATCGGTGAAACTGTGTAGATTTGTGCCAAAGGGACTAAATGCAGGGAATGGAGTGGTCTGTCCGAAATTTCAAGTAGTGAGTGTTATTCGTTGGGTTCCAATGGGTAAGTATGCACAATTTGGTTCAGATCGCTGAAACGGTGTAGATTTTTGTCAAAAGACCTAAATGCAGGGAATGGAGTGGTCTGCCCAAAATTTCAAGCAGACAGTGTTACTCTTCGGGTTCCAAAGGGTAAGTGTGTAAAATTTCGTTCAGGTCGGTGAAACGGTGCAGATTTGTGCCAAAGGGCCTCAATCCAGGGAAGGGGGTGGTCTGTCTGAAATTTCAAGCATAGGCCTACAGTGTTACTCATCGGGTTCCAAAGGGGAAGTATGTAAAATATGGTTCAGATGGGTGAAACGGTGTAGAGTTTTGCCAAAGGGCCTAAACGCAGGGAATGGGGTTGGTTTGTCCGACGTTTGAAGATGACAGTTTTACCCGCAGGGATCCAAAGGGTAAGTATACAAATTTTGGTTCAGATCGGTGAAACGGTGTAGATTTTTGCCAAAGGGCCTATATGTAGGGAATGGTGTGGTCTGTTCGAAATTTAAAGTAGACAGTGTTACTCGTCGGGTTCTAAAGTGTAAGTATACAAATTTTGTTTCAGATCGGCGAAACGGTGTAGATTTTTGACAAAGGGCCTAAATGCAGGAAATGGAGTGAGTGGTCTGTTCGAAATTTAACGTTGACAGGGTTAACCGCAGGGTTCCAAGGGGTAAGAATACAAATTTTTGTTCAGATCGGTGAAACGGTGTAGATTTTTGACAAAAGGCCTAAATGCAGGGGATGGAGTGGTCTGTACGAAATTTAAAGTGGACAGTGTTACTCGTCGGGTTCCAAAGGGTAACTATGTTGGTTCAGATCGGTGAAACGGTGTAGATTTTGAGAAAGGGCCTAAATGCAGGGAATGGAGAGGTCTGTCCGAAATTTAATGCAGACGGGGTTACCCGCAGGGTTCCGAAGGGTAAGTGTACAAATTTTGGTTCAGATCGGTGAAACGGTGTAGATTTGTATAAATAACAGACAGACAGACAGACAGACATTGAGCTTTATATATATATATATATATATATATATATGGATTTTGAAGTCAATATTAAATTTTCTTAATTTACCTATGATTTTAGATCAGATAGATAGTGATGGTACGAAATTATACCAGCAAACTTTCAGTAGTTATGGAAGGACGGGTCGAGGATAAGAACTCTAGGGGCAGGCCAAGTTTAGAATACGTTGAACAGATTGCCTCGGATGTAGGATGTAGTGGTTATGTAGAGATGAAACCACTAACTCAGGACAGGGAGTCATGGAGAACTGTATCAAATCAGCCAAAAGACTGAAGGCTTGAACAAGAACAACAAGTGTATAAGAAAGGGAGCTTTAATTATCGTGAATGTTAATCGAAACTACCGACCATGGTATTTCACCTCAAAGAACCCACATATGTTAGACGTCTAGGTAGGAAACAAGCAACTTGGTTAATGCGCAGTCACTCTCCTGATTACGCACGCAAAAAGCAGTATACAACTGTGCGTCCTAGCTGCAGGCTTAACGACTTCAGGATGAGTGGCATTGTTGGTTAAGCGCTGACCATCAGAATCCTTGTTTCTGGGTTACATTACGTTTCCGTCCCCCAAGTGTGACTGTTGTGCCCCTCTTCAAACCATCGAGCACATTGTAAGGGAGTGTAGTAGAAGAGCTTACCCTGGAGATGGGCTTGATTTTCTAGAGGCCACTACACAGACTCTGGATGGGATAAGAACATTGGGCATTAAAATATAATGTACTTGATTTCCTGTTTTGTGTATATATGCCATACGATAAATACATAAATAATAGTCAATGGCAATTTAGACAAATCAAATGCAACAAGGTTCGTTTCTGTAAATTTACCTGCACCTTAAATAATCCATTCAGTGAATAATTCCGACATTTATACGTCTATACCACCACAGCAGTCGAGTCATTTACACAATAGCATCATTGGTAGTAGTATTAGTAGTAAGTTAGTAGCAGTAGGAGGAGGAGTAATAAGTTAGTAGTAGTAGTAGTATACTAGTAGTAGTAGATTTGTGTTTGTATATTTAAGCTTACGCTTGTCAGCAGGTGCCAATTATAATTACAATATGTATGTTAACGAAAACAATTAAATTTAAAATAGTAGTAGTAGTAGTAGCAGTATTAAGTCAGAAGTAGTAGTAGTGGTGAAATTAGTAGTAGTAGTAGTACAAGGCCTAATAGTACTGGGATATCAATATAAGTCACCCCAGTGATACCAATAAAGGCCCGACAAGCTCTTACACCGACACCCGCTCACTGGCCTGTAAAGAGTTTGTGATTTCTCCCCGCTACTTCGCATCAAAATACAGACTTTTAATATTAATTTCTAGTGAACAATTGTCTACAAACTTACCTGGTTTTACAGGAAATGTTCCAAGTGTTGTCGGTCTACTCGCAAGCATGCCTGGAACAAGTTTCCAGACACACTGCGAATTTCTCTCTGGGTTACGTCCGTTATAACATGTCAAATAATTTCTTTTTAACTCGTCACTTGTGTGAGGATTGTTTGCGTACACCTTTCCTTTCAACATTCACACGGATTTAGGTGAACTATAAGATTATTGAAAACTTCCCGTATTACCGCCAAGCACGCGCGTGTTCATTGGGGAGATGAGGCTGTGCCTGTCAAGATCTCTTTTACCGACCTAGCAGCACGTACAGTGGCGGTTAAAAATTATGACCTTCTACTAGTGTAGAGGCTAGAATGAAAATGAAGAAGCACGTGTCATCGAAATGTGAATGCGAGCATTCAACAAAAAATGTGTAATAATATTCGTTGGCAGCTCATATACAACACTACACTTGAAATGTGCTTTGGTGGCACAACAACAAATCGTCCCAATGTTGGGAGACAAATGTAATTTTTTTCACCACTCTTGGGCAATAAATGTATTACTTTGGTTATATATTGATATTAATAATATGTTTGTGTTGGACGCCAGGTCACAACAAGCCGTTGCGGACCAAATTTGTAAGATAATAATGATAAATGTGATATAGATCTGCAGGATCCTCTTCTCTCAAGCCGTGGTATGACAAAGACGACTAACCAATCAATAGTTGTTTTAGGAGTTAGGGATGCATGAAGGTAATTTCTAACCACTAAAGGGAACAACCCTAGCATTAAAATTGAAGTATGAATTTATTACGTTCAAACAAAAGTATGTAAATTGAAATAAAAAAATCTAGTTAAAAATAATAATAATGCATTTACTGGAGTTACAATTTTACGTGGCTTAAATAGAAATGGGAGGAGTACTAATTTTAATTAAATGAATAAAATAGCTTGAAGTTAATGTTCCTCAAATAAAATTGCAGTGTTACTCAAGTATTGCAATTTCGAAGCTCACCAAGTAGACTTCTTGCTGATCATGGTCCCAGGTCACTATGTTGCGTTCAATTTGTTGTTGTTGCATAGTTGGATAGCGAATAGAAGTCCTGGCGTTAAAGTTGAAGTTTTTGGAGTTTTTCGAAGTTTACTGAATTTACTTAAAAGTTGCTTGTGGTGACGGAATCCTGATTCCATAAATCACTCTCGTGAACATAATTCTACACAATCATCCCACGCGTCAGCTGGGCCGAATATTGCAAGTCCACTGACTACAACCAGATAGAACATGACTTCATCTCCATAACTATGCCTGAGAATAAATGTCGAAAATTCAAGACATTGATCTCTCCTGTTTTGTAAATCAGACTGATGTATCTGAAGTACAGAATAATTAAAGTCAATGTCCACACTTATGAAAGTCGTCCTGTACAAACTAAAAGTCAAGTCCTCATGGACAAAAAAAAAGTTTCCTTCTCTCGCTGCGCACAAGCTTATAAAACATCTGCATTCCCTTCTCCACCAAAGTTCTTCTTCCAATAGAGTAACAGTTGCCATGGATACCAGACCCACCTACTCCATCTTTGTTCTTCTCCCTCGATGATGAGTTGTTGAAGTTACATGCAAGTACAACTGAAGGTCTTGTAGTGACTTTCAATTTCGCGCACTCCGAAATCCTGTATCGCCCTTCTCGAGTCTAGCAATGCGTACGTGCCGAATTCAGAGTACATCTCGTGGATTCCCAACTTCCTTATATGGCACGACTTCTTGGAAACATTGAGTCATGGCCTACTTCCTGCTCTATATCCGAAGTACTTGTCGACTGGGTTTATTTTGATGATTGTTTATTTGTAGCTCTTCAGTCGGTCAACACGATTGTGCCCAATGAATGGGTGGGGTACAAGGTAATTATAAATGTGTAACGACACTCCTGGAAATAATTACATGTATTAATTAGATTTCACAAATAATGGGGCAGTTTAGGATTAGGCGTTTCGACCATCAAGGGGCCATAATCAGATCCTGATCACTGTGTAACGGTAAAATTTTACACTAAATATGTAATTATTTTTTAAAATTGAAGTTTCTACTACAGTTGTAGTAGTTCGTCTTGGTTGTGTTCTTTCAACGGTGAATCCCGTTTTTGCTTGACGGTTTATTTTATGAATTACGTAATAAAAAAATTTAAAATGTGTATATACGTGTGTGCTAATTTACGGATCCAACCTCATTTAAAATTCAGGTCTGAAAATCTAAATTATAAAAAAAAAAATACTTTATGAATTTCGAATGCATCATGTACCTGAGAATTTGTATTTTTCCATTCTGTAGAAAGAGTAAGGGTTATTTTCTAGTGGCGACAATGACGAGGCAACGAGATAAATGGACGAAGTTTGGAAGGTTGTTTTCTGATTGTGTTAATATGGTTGCTAAATCAGTGACCGCCTCTGTAATTAATT
This sequence comes from Meconema thalassinum, assembly GCA_946902985.2. Classification (NCBI taxonomy): domain Eukaryota; kingdom Metazoa; phylum Arthropoda; class Insecta; order Orthoptera; family Tettigoniidae; genus Meconema; species Meconema thalassinum. The sequence goes on from OX336389.2 coordinate 794,731,379, forward strand.
TGTAAATTTGGGTTAGATGTTAGTATTTTGCCTAGATTAAGCGGAAATAATGTTCAATCCACTCTGAACCATGCAGCTGTCAGTGCCAGGATATCATTGTTTTTATTGTTTCGTTTTAGAGGCTCGTTCATTGTAGTTATCAGCCCCGTTAACTAGAATGTATGTAGACATTGCCTAATTGCCTGTGTAATTGTGGTTTCTGAAGTTGTGTGAGTACTTCGTTTGACGCTTGGATGGGGAAGGGGATGGCCGTTACTATACGTTAGGGACCATCCAGGCAAGTTACCTGCAGTATAAGTTTGAAACCACAGAAATACACTTCCAAGGCTGAGGTACGAAATAACCTCACCGCACCCTTCTTCAGGTTTTCTTCATGAAGTTCAGTATACCCCTTCCCAATCATTAGATCGAAATTAAATTTCTTCACATAGCCGATAATAATAACCTGGATCTTTTGGGCCAATGTCGAAATATCTCGCCTCTAGGGCTATTATATCCTAAGTATACCGTATAATGTTATTGAATTTACGAAATATACACTTATTCATATTCATTTTGTTATATAGTGATGCACTCAAAATACCTTTTGACTAATGTGGGTCTATGTAGCCGTAATGGTAATTTTAAGTAGAAAGGATGGATCAACTCAGTGCCGGATTAAGACTCACAGTGGCCCTAGGCAATTGCTAATTTGAGGCCCCTTTTTCCCTTTTTTTCACCCCCCCCCCCCCCATCTTAATAAAAAGTCAATCATAACTTTGAAAGAGATTTTATTTACAAATTTACAATGAATAATGAATACAATTTAGATCATACAGTATGCACATTTTCAGAAATAACTCCTTTCTGCATTTTGTTTCGCAGAAAGTTTCAATAACATCATCGAAGTTGATTTTCCTTAAAATGTCTGATTCTATGCAGAGAAGACTTAACAAGTTCAGTCGTTCTTGTCGCATAGTAGCTCCTCGAGGCGCTTTAATTCGTTTCAACTGTGAAAAAGAACGTTCCGCAGTACAGTTCGTTATCATTTAAGTTTAAAAAAAAATCGGAGAGCTATTTCTACATTCGGAAATACATTTGCCAATTGGTCTTTCATTAAAATCTCATACATCTGATTATGAGATTTTTCGGCAGCGGTGTATCTGTTGTTTATATAACAATGAAAGTGTTTCAGTTCAGCTGAAAATTCTTCCAAATCTTTATCATAAATGCCAACCAAATTGTTTACCGCTTCACAGAGTTCTTCATCGCTCATTGAAAAATTATTCAAAAATGCAAATTTCTTGGAAACATCCATATAAACTTTTGCCCTTTTTTATTTCGACGTTGAGTTTATCGATGATTTCGAGAAAACCTGTTATTCTGAAATTCTATTGTTTTTATTTCTTCTACGCGCCGATTTTTAGCCTATTTTTATTTATGAAAAAAAAAATAGGCTCATGACATCACCTTTTGTCCGTGTGTCTGTGTGTGTGATGGTGTCCCCCCCCCCGAATTACCTCTAAACGGCTGGAGCGATTTCAATGAAATTTGGTAAGTTCATAGCACTATTCCGGACAACCCCGACCGTGCCTTCAAATGTTGTTACGTCTCAGCAATCCAACTTGGCGGCTGTGCGAAATATTTCACCAGCATTCAATATCTCCGAAACTATTACCGATATCACCCTGGAATATTTTACGGTGATAAAGGGAACTACTAGAATTTCACCTATGTGACGTTTGAAAACCTGGTAACTACAAAACCAACATGGCAGCCAAGCGAAGTTGCGGCATTTAAATAGACGTTTCTCGCGATATAACCAACCAAACGCAATAGAACTTGGAACAATATATGTTTATACACATTGTAATGCACCGACATCTAACTTCGTTCAAATGTTTACATAACATCAAGATGGCGGCTGTGCGAAATAAATCACCGGCATTCTATATCTCTGAAACTATTAGCGGTGCACTGGTATCTAATTTAGTTCAATTGTTTACATAACCTCAAGATGGCGGCTGTGCGAATTTTAAAATTAAGTTTTTATTTCTTGTGTCGTAATCATGCGATCAAAGTGAAAGTTTGAGTAATGAACCTACGCAATAAGTTTCCTTTAATGGTACATGCCTCTATGGCCTATACATTTAACAATCCAACATGGTGACCATCCGAAATATTAGATGGATCTCAATATATACGAATCTATTACAGCAATCAAACTGATTTTTTAATCTTTATAGGGGCTATGAACATAAGTTCACCTATAGGACTTTAAATAACCTGGTGATCACAAATCCAACATGGCGGAGGCGCGAAGTATAAATATTCACATGGACGTTTCTCGCAATTTAACCATCCGAGTGCAGTGACACTTGGTACAGTAAATCCTTATACGAATGTTAATCCACTGACATCTTCTTTTTTCTTCAATTGTTTCCATAACCACAAGATGGCAGCTGTGCGAAATTTTAAAATCCCGTTTTTACTTCTTGTGTCCTAATCATGCGATTGAAGTTTGAATACTACACGTACAGAATAATCTTCATGTAACAGTACATAACTCTAAGACCTACATATATACAAATTCAACATGGCGACCATCCGCAATATTTAGTCGGTTCTCGATTTCTACTAATCTATTACAGCAATCAAACTGATATTTTGTATGTTCATAGAGGCAATTCATCTAAGTAGGATATATGAAAATAGGCTGTATAATTATTCACGGAACTTCTTGTTTAGAATACGATACATCAGGTACTGGTAACAATCTCTTCGCTTTTTCTTCGAAAATATCGAACTTATCATGAAACTTGCCTAACTTTTCGTCTAAAGTTTTATACAAGGCAGCACAGGTTTGTAAGTCGATCTGTTCAGCTTGTAAGGATTTACTAGTTGCACACATAGAAGTCAAAATTGAATCCCACAAAATTAACATGAACCCGAATTCGAATTTTTGCGTTCTGTTTGCGATGCACCCCGCTTCATGCCGAGTGTCATTATTTTCCGACTCGTCATTTTCAATGCTCTGTAAAGCCTCGACAATTTTATGAAACGAATCATAAACCGCGTTCGTTGCATTAGCATGTGCTTCCCAGCGCGTATCTGACAATGATTTCAACGTTTTTGCGTTTTTGATATAATTTCTCAACACGCCCCAACGGTGAGGGTTTGCACAAAGGAAGTTATACAATGAATGCATTATCGAAAGAAAGAAAAAAACAACTGCCTAAAAACAGCATTTAACAGCAGATTGTCCAACTAAATCGAGGGAATGTGTACCGCAAGGAACATGAATCGCATATTTATTCAGTTCTAATATTTTGGCTTGCAGATCCTGATACTTTCCAGATATGTTTGGTGCGTTGTCGTAGGACTGTCCTCTACAATCTTCAATTTCCAAACCGCAATCTTCAGAGACGAAGTTCACAGTTTGTGTTTTCAAACTTTCGCCAGTATGACCTTCCGTTTCAAGAAATGATATAAACCTTTCAACTGGTTTGTGATCGTTTGGTGAAACATACCGGAGCACAACTGACAATTGATCAATATGTGATACCGGTACATCGGGAGTTCAACCATAGGAAAGGCTGTAATACAGAGCTAGAGACACCTCTTCTAAAATATATGATCTAACTTTTTTGCCCATGATGTTTATTAATTCTTCGCAGATCGTTATGGATAAATACGAAGGAACAGGTTTTCCAGCATTTAAGTATCGTACAATATGATCCCGCTAAAATGGATTAAACTGACCAAGAAGTTCAATTATCCGGCTTTCCAAAGTGTTCGTTCTTACCTGGGAATGACAATCCTCGTTCTGCCAGAGTGATGATAACAGCAACTACTCGTTTTATAACATCGCGCCAATAGTTTTTATTCTTCAAGTAGTTCATTTCTGAAAAGATCTGGCAAATGTTCATATTTCCGTTTTTCCAGGTAAATTATCACACCCTCCCGATCATTCAAATTCTTCTCATGCTGCTGTAAATTAATCCCGACGTTCTTCGAATCATCATAACCTTCACGCGTAAGTCTGTTCGATTTTTCTGCCGGCAAAAAAAACTTGCAAAAAGCAATCGACTCGGCCTTAAAATAAAACAAAAACAAAAATTATCATAATTCGAGAACAAAAATTAATTAAACGGTATTTAAGACATAAAATCCGTAACTCAAATGTTAACCGTTTTAGTCTGGAGATGAAAAAGTAGCATCATACCTCTCCCAAAACAATGTATTTTCGATCATTTATTGATCATAAATATTTCGATCATTTATTGAATATCAATGAATTTAATAAATTTACCTGATTCTTTTATTTTTTGCGTTGTGTTTTAAGTATAATGAAAACGTTTATACATTTTTTATTCACTTTTGACTTTTTTGTAATTTATTTTGCGCTTCAGTTTTTTTGTATGTTTTTGATTTTTTTGTATGATCGTATTTTTTTGGACTAAAAGAGTGGTTTCTTTTCAATTTATTTGTAATTTCAAGTTGCACAACTATGAAAACTTTGATTCGTTTTGGTAAGATAGAAATATTCAAAATTGTTGTTTTCAAAATTGTTGTTGCAAGATTTTATTTGCCACAAGAGAAGTTAAATAAAAGCGTTTATAATTATTATAATAATTTTGAAAAAATTGAAACGAATACGATTGACTAAAATTCCGTAAAAAGCAAACGGAGAAACAACGAGAAATTCCGTGAAGAACTACACAGCCTACTTTTCATGTCAATGATTATTCTACAGAATATGAACCTATCTAGAATAATGACGAAATTAAGTTGGTAATATCGAAATATCTAATTAGTTCAAAATATACCTGGTATAATGTAGCCTAATAGAGCACCACAGTTGGCAGCCCTGGTGACTGAATATATTCTTAGTTCCATCACTTAAGGTACAGAATACAAAATTTGGTTGAAGTCCAATGGACGTTACATGCAGTTGGACACTGGATCTATCAGCACGCGTAAAAGAATGTTGCCAACAATGTCATGCGTGTGCTGGTCAGAAATAATCTGAAATATTATGATATCTTGTTGTGCCAATTTTGGATGAAATCCATTTGCTAGTATAGAAGTTACATGTATTTTAAAATTGGACATATCAGCAGGCATAGAATCATGTTGGCAGCACCGCCTTGTATTAATTACTCCAAATTAATCTAGAATGTCAGTTGCTATACGTGTGCAAAGTATAGAGCTGTTGGCTTGCATACTTTCTCATATATTGATATTAGGGTAAAAACATATAGACAGCATTTATTAACAGTTGGCAGCCCTGATTGCTCTTAATAATACTTATAGTCATATCTGTTATGGTACACATAGCACATACGAAATTTGGTTGAAATCCAACTGATAGTATAGAAGTTACATGTATTTAAAAATTGGTACTATCAGCAGGCTTATACTCATGTTGGTAGAACTGACGTATATAAGCTACTCCAAATTAATCTAAAACGTCAGAATATACGTGTGCATAGTTTAAAGCTGTTGGCTTGCATCCTTTCTGATATATTGGTATTTGGATTTAAAAAAATAGAGAGAGCAATTATTAACAGTTTGCAGTCCTGGTGGCTCTTAAAAATACGCTCAGTCATATCTGTTTATATACAGATATTACATACAAAATTTGGTTGAAATCCAATTGATAGTGTAGAAGTTATACGAATTTAAACATTGGACCTATCAGAAGGCTTAAAATTGTTTTGGCAACACTGTCATAGTTGGCCTCCTGGAAATTAAACTGAAATAGTCTTATCTAAATGTGTGCCAATTTTGGAATAGCTCCCATGCATACCTTGCAAGATATCCAACATGGAGCTCGAATTTCTAGTGCGTTTTTTTAGCAGTTGGTAGCACTGACATCATTTTCAAATATGGACGTGAGATATTCCGGTGCACATCTTTACTCATACTAAATTTGGTTTTGATTGCTGCAGCCGTTTAGGAGTTGATAGGGGGGGACACACACACAGCCAGACAGGCACACATTTTACCGGATCGACCTCATAAGTCTACCTTTTCCTCATTTTTGCAAAATGTGAAAAGTAGGCTAAAAATTATCTAAAAAATTGATCTTATTGTTGTCAAAAGTTGTAAAGTTTTGGTTGCGTTTTAATATACTTCGCGTGATACGCTCGTTGCTGCTAATTTGGACCAAGCTACCAGAAGTGCATATGGTGCTCAAAAATACCACGTTGTTACACATAAGGGAGAACTTATTGAAGTCTGGAAACGAATAAAATTGAACTAGAATTCCAAAAACAGAAAAATAAAAATAAAACATAATTTACAATCGATTTTGATAAACGATACTACATGAAATTCCAAGCTCTAATTATAATACTTTTAAAAAATTGAAAGGAAAACGATTGACTAAAATTCTGAAAAAAAAACAACTGATTTACATAAATGATCTAAAAACATGATCTTATTCTTGTCAAAGGTTGTAAAGTTTTTGGTATACGAACGTTTGAAAAACTGTCAATGTATCATAAATACATGAAGGGCTCAATTGTTAATCAAAGCTTACCTTTCGCAGGTGAATAAATGAGCCAATCTCGTTTTGTATTCTCTCCATTCGGTTTCTTTCCAAAGAATAATTTTGGGAGCAATATCTTGACGTTAATTCCTTATCATATCGACGCTTGGACGATTCAAACGGTCCAGTCAAATTTTGACAATTTGACGGACCCTGTGTAATCCAAAACTGTATGTCTCCACTGGTTAATTTTCCCCAATGTCCTGGATCAGTGAAACGGTTCAAATTTTCGGCACCTGGTTGTCCAGCTTCATTTTCATCCTCGGAAGAAGAACTGGATGTTTGAGGCCTTGAAATTACCAGATCATTATCCGCGTCTTCAGCGTGACAAGTGTTCGTTTTGTTTTGTTCCTTTGATCCATCGCTAGTGGCAGATCTTTGATTTTCCGATGAATTTGAAGAGGTTTCATTCCGAAGGAAAAATGAAGTCAGTTTTGGCGCTTTCTCGGTAATTTTTGTCTTTGGCAAGTTTTCTTTTTTGTGCACCACTCAAATATGTACGTGAAGACATTTTTGAGTTGGGGTTTTAATTCAACGCGATACACAGATAAAACTGTTCATCGACCACTAACGAATTAAAATTGTCGATCACAAAACCGTCGATTTGAAGTCTGAACTTAAGCGGTAGCACGTTATTTGTTTCCGAAATTACTCTAGAGACAGAATGACAGAATTTGGAAAAACTCTTTCCGAGCCTATCTATTTCTAATAAAGTAAAGGGGGCGGGGGGGGGGGCTTATCAGTTAATTCTAATAGTCATGGCATTTTGGGAAATTTTGGGACCCGAACGTGGGAGTATCAGTTAATTGCTTCCAATCCTTAAACAATAGAGCGAACAGAAAGTTGAAATTTTGATTGACTTGGAATGTGTCAAACAATAGTTAAATTATTTATGAATTGGAAGAATAATAAGAAGATAAAGTTTATGGGAAAACCCCGGGCAGAGAGAATTTACGAAGTATAAACCAAAAAATTAAACTGTAAAATTAGAACTGTAAGTTTAAGTTTCACATTTTTTCTCGGTACCTAATTTATTTGACTTTTTTTCTCACAAAAATCTATTTTTGGTGGGATTTTTAATTTTTTGGGGGCCCTTTTGAGCCGGGGGCCCCAGGCAATTGCCTATTGTGCCTTATGGTTAATCCAGCACTGGATCAACTACTGTATTTGGTAAAGGAGCGGAAGGAATCTACGGAAGCGTTCAGAAATAACCTTACATGCATCATATTTGGTGTAAATATTTAAGTAAAGGCAGAAAGAAAGCGGTAAAGTACAATATACTGTGCCCGACGGAGAAGATGATGGGTGGATCATCTGTTGCTAATGATCTTCCCGACTTCCTTCACCTTCCGGCTTGAGAGGATGGAATGTGGCCTCAGATCAGCTCCAGAACAAGACCGATAACCTCGGGAATCTGGCAAAGGATGGATCAGTCATAGACAGGCCATAGAAACACACCCCATAACACAAAGCTAGAAATGAACAGCCCAGACTTAGGTAAAATTCGTTAAAATATTTATTCAAATGAATAAACCGTTAGTCTACATTGGAGGGTTTAAATTTCGACTAGCCCCGAAGAAAAATGAAAATAAAAAATATCAGTGAAGTTAATTTACCCCTCTCAAAGGTCCTAATACAACGAAAGTGAAATAGGGAAATCTAACTAGGAATGTGACACGTAAGAATGGCCCCTAAGCAATTACAGAAAAATCATTAAATTACTAATAGTCATAAGCGGTGATTCTACATCAAGGAAAGACATTTAAGTTGCTTACAAGGCTATCATGAATTAGATTTACTGCACCAATAAAAATAAGCTAAGCTATGATGGTGTCACTTCCAACATTTACGTTATTATTAATTTGATAGCTAAGTCCAAACTGAAAGAAACACAAGACGAGAAGCATCGGTGGCAAAATATAAAGCTAAATAAGCAACCAGACTAATTAGAATGAAGACAAAAAATGGATTAAAAAAAGCTAATTTGATTACACACCTGATACAATTTTATAAAAATAATACACAAACTGAAACAATCTTTATTTAATCAATGGCATTCCTTCCTGCACAAGCTCATTTGCTCTTTGCAATGAATCGTCATCTAAGTGAGTGGAAAAAAGAGAAGGCATGCCTTGTCAAAGCGGCTTGTCCATACCGTTGTCAGATAACCACAATATTCTGATATTCAGAGGTATCGCAACTCGTTGTTTTGAAGGTCGTGTCAGATTTCCTAAAATATTGGTACTTTCACAAAATGTCCCCAATGTCGGTCATGCTAATGCTATTATTATTTCTTAAATGTTATCAAAGTTCAAATAATTTAATACAATTAATTATTTAATTAATCTCGACGGTTTAGAATAATTACGTTTCTTGATTTAGTTGTTGGTTTATATTCCATTATTATTCCCTTAACGTTTAGTTAACTTCACCTATATGACCATCTCGACATGGAACTATGACAGCAAAAACACTGCCCAGTTGTCGGCTGTACCAGAAATAATGTGATCCTTCTCTAAGGCATCACCACATGTGTGCTCAATAAGAAAACACTGCAGCTTGCAAAATACCTCGGTAGATGAGATAAAACCCACCTTCATCGCTGGAAATATTCACCTCAATAAGTGTGGTTGCACTTGGCAATACCACGTCTGACCTCGCAGACACATCAATAACATTCAATGTTAAATTTATACATTAACACTGGTCATCAAAAAAGTGAACAAGGGAGGTCGAACTCCATGGAGTACCAAAGAAAACGTTGCTTAACATCGTAAGCCGAAACCAAGTTTAAATACGACATTTACTAGGTCATTATAATAATAATATCGTGCAGTATGTGCGACCTGCATTCTGTTACTGAACGATGAAAGCATGAATCCAATATTGACAGTCAAAGTCATAACAGTAGTCTCGCATAGCTGCGTAAGAATTATAACTAATACGCCAGCTGTGATTGCTGCTAGGTCCGCCAAGGACTCTCCTACAATATATCTGAACTGCGCAGGCGCACCCAGCCTCGCTTCACTAAACAGTTACATTTCAGAAAAGAGCAGATAGTTATAAAATGCAGTTTCTTCTGCCTGGTAGAAAGAGTTCAATATATCACTAGCAATACACTCATAATACTGTCCTAGCAGTGTGCTAGTTATAAAGCTTCACGTTACAATGAAAGAAAAAGTCAAAGAGAACAAAATGAACGACGTTCTAACTTCTCTGTGGAATGTTGCCATTCGTTCAAACACATAGTACTCCAAAGATATTTCCAAAGTCTCTGACTTTGCATACGGTTTTGATACAATAGATTCACATAGTAATAACCACTTAGTGTCGTCTGAACACTATAACATAATGAACAAGAAGTTCCGTGAAGAACTATACAGCCTACTTTTCATGCCAATGATTATTCTACAGTATATGAACCTATCTAGAATAATGACGAAATTAAGTTGGTAATATCGAAATATCTAATTAGTTCAAAATATACCTGGTATAATGTAGCCTAATAGAGCACTACAGTTGGCAGCCCTGGTGACTGAATATATTCTTAGTTCCACCTCTTAAGGTACAGAATACAAAATTTGGTTGAAGTCCAATGGACGTTACATGCAGTTAGATACTGGATCTATCAGCACGCGTAAAAGCATGTTGCCAACAATACCATGCGTGTGCTGGTCAGAAATAATCTGAATTATTATGATATCTTGTTTGTGCCAATTTTGGATGAAATCCATTTGTTAGTATAGAAATTACATGTATTTTAAAATTGGACATATCAGCAGGCATAGAATCATGTTGGCAGCACCGCCTTGTATTAATTACTCCAAATTAATCTAGAATGTCAGGTGCTATACGTGTGCAAAGTATAGAGCTGTTGGCTTGCATACTTTCTGATATATTGATATTAGGGTAAAAAGAATATAGACAGCATTTATTAACAGTTGGCAGCCCTGATTGCTCTTAACAATACTTATTGTCATATCTGTTATGGTACACATTGCACATACGAAATTAGGTTGAAATCCAACTGATAGTATAGAAGTTACATGTATTTAAAAATTGGTACTATCAGCAGGCTTATAATCATGTTGGTAGAACTGACGTATATAAGTTACTCCAAATTAATCTAAAATGTCAGAATATACGTGTGCATAGTTTAAAGCTGTTGGCTTGCATACTTTCTGATATATTGGCATTTGGATTTTAAAAAATAGAGAGAGCAATTATTAACAGTTGGCACCCCTGGTGGCTCTTAAGAATACGCTCAGTCATATCTGTTTATGTACAGATATTACATACAAAATTTGGTTGAAATCCAGTTGATAGTGTAGATGTTATATGCATTTAAACATTGGACCTATCAGAGGGCTTAAAATTATTTTGGCAACACTGTCATGGTTGGCCTCCTGGAAATTAAACTGAAATAATATAATCTACATGTGTGCCAATTTTGGAATAGTTCCCATGCATACCTTGCAAGATATCCAACATGGAGCTCAAATTTCTAGTGCGTTTTTTCAGCAGTTGGTAGCACTGACATCATTTTCAAATATGGACGTGAGCTATTCCGGTGCACATCTTTACTCATACTAAATTTGGTTTTGATTGCTGCAGCCGTTTAGGAGTTGATAGGGGGGGGGGGGGGGGCACACACACACAGCCAGACAGACAGACGGACAGAAGGACAGACAGACAGACACACATTTTCCCGGATCGATCTCATAAGACTACTTTTTCCTCATTTTTGCAAAATGTGAAAAGTAGGCTAAAAACAACGGTATCATCCCTAGCACCGTCAATTGATACGTCAATAAGATATATTGGGGCCTCTGCATGTTGGCTGATGTTCTACTCGAACATTCCTCTTCCCTCAGATTTACATTGTTCATTACATAAAATGACGGCATCAGAGCCCATCAAACTATAGTTCTGTAAATCGGCTGTGATCAACTCCCGTACTAGCCAAATGATACGGCTATTTTCGCGATACATTCTGCGTGCTTTCTGCAGGTCCTACCTTCCATCTTATAGAAAAAATAATGTCTTACTTAAGATAAAAGTGGCGTGTTTATTACTCCTGGTTATCACTTACAGCAGTGATTGAAAGTGTACGGGCTTCAAACATGATCAAGTACACAGTCGTAAAGGTAGTGTTGGTTATGCTTTACAAATCACATTATCTGGCTTCCTGACGGCCAGAGGGCATCCTGTACAAGCTGAAAATAGTCCAGCACAAAATACTATATACATCTCTACCTATGGTTGCTTACAATGCGACAGTAATTCTAGTCAACAGTTAATTGGGGCCTTCATCTGGGTAATGACAAGCATTTATAACTCTCATTTTCGATGCGACATCATCCTAGATTTTGGGTTTCCAAGTCATCGACTCCTGGAATTCAGAGTCGGGTTTGACCCTGTTCTCCCATCTTATCTACCACCGCATTGTGGTATTTAAGGAATCGGCATCTCCCTCATCATGGCATTTAGAACTGCCCCATAACGAACTGGATACGCAGGCCTCTCATCTCGGTCATCTCATCATTACACAACATGATTTTCTGGAAGTACCTTGATGTTCTGATTAATTATATATTTGATTTATGCGCTGGTGTGGTCATTCGGATACTAGTGACCAATCACGTGGTAATGGCGTCTGCTCCACTTTGCACTTCTTAAATATCACCTCGTAATTTAAATTACCGTTATAATGCACTGGGTGATGATTCCACTGTTATTATAAATGTTTTACTGTGCTTGCTACTAAATACGCACCTCTTTACGGCTCACCTCGTGGCCTTTCGCTGACGGACATTTGACACAAAGTCAAACACTTTCACAGAAATTAATCTACAATGAAATATCGCTCATTTCACTCGGTAAGCATTCAAGAGTTATTGTGTGATGTTGCCGGCATGCAACTCACATAAAAAAATGGTATTGCACTTCGCAATCACTTTCAATTAGCGTTTTCCGAGAGAAAAATAACGCGTGCCTTACTTGGGCAATCCCAGACAAGGATGTTTTGTTCGGTGTGCCATCTTCTTCTCAACATAGACCAGGGTACTGGAAAACCTCGCTAGTCAGTTAGTGACTTCCAACCCCAATCAATCGTTTCATACACGATTTATCATCTCCCATATCCAATCAAGTCTCTCAAATATCCACAAATCATCCAATATGATTCGCATGACCATCAGACTTCTTGTATCTGCAGTTGCGTAAATTCTGCACATAAAAAGGGTTTCCTCGTGGTCGAGTAATTCTGGAAAATTACCAAGGTTGGTTACTACTCAGATCAAATCACAGCACGGCTCGTCCTGGCCTACTCAACATAATGCCAACTTCTGAGTCCATAAATGTATCGCCACCAGGAGCTACTCGGGCTCAATACATTCAGTATTTAAAAGATGAGAGGAGGAAAATGATATGATAACTTTTTGGATTATAGTTGGTTATAGTGTGACCTGATGAGCAGGGCACGTAAAGGAATGAATCAGACAGATCTTCTTTGGAAATATTGTGAAATTAAAAAGGAAGTTTGGAATATTTTGTGCCAAGAGAGTCATGTAGACATTAAGTAAGTTATTCAGTGATGATTCTGGGGCGTTTGTGGCGCCCCCAGTGAATTGGTAACCACCCAGCGTGTTGATGAGATGGTTGGCGTTAGATATGACATGGTATATCGTTCAGTTCCCTCCCATTTGATGTGGGATCGAATGGTTTCGAGATAATACTCCCCGTAGTTGATCATTACGCTCGTACCAGTGACCTCCTGTGAGCGAGCGTAGTGCTTTGTTTGGCATAACTTACGATTTCATGATTGTGAATGGAGTAGCATAGCCCAAAACGGAAATGGATATTCCATAATTAGATGTAAGATAGTAAGGTACTGTACTCTTTTGTGATGCGAGCCAGAAAATATTTATCTCCGCAGAGTTTTCTAAATTGTCCCGTGCTAAAATATATATATGCTGGAAGTCGACCAGAAGACCGGTTTGTTACATCGCCAGTTAACTTAGTTAATTCGGCCCGCCAATGACAATGTTCATAGCCACGTGCAGTAGCAGAGAGTCAAATTGCGTCGTGCAAGACAAAGACCGGACGAGCATGATCGAAGAGGACCGAGTATTCCCGAGAAGAGGCCCCCACCCCAGGCTCGCGCGATACGCGTGGCTGAAGCATGGAGGAAGAAACTTTAAGGAGGGACGCGACACCCAGCCAATGAAAAGAGGCCTTACTTAAACGAGACCAAATAATGTAATGAACTTTGCTAATTACCGGGATGATTTAAAAACATCATAACACCAGAGAAGATATTAAATAATAAATAATTACACCGTCAGCGAAGACAGACGTCTCAACGTGTAACTCGACAGTCATACAAAGCAAGCAGATATTATCATCGAAGGCACTTAGTATTGTGCAAGTCAACATATTAAGTCGACATTCAACGAGAACGATATTGGAAAGTATTTTTAAGCAAGTATACAGAATTTATTATGTCGAAACTCCTGATGTTGAGGGAGGTATTACTCACTGAATCTACAGCAGACAAGATGATCAACTAAATAGTTATGAGAGCAGAACTATGACGACAACGAGAGTAACCGGAACGACATAACATCAATCTCGTGCGGAAGAATAACATCTCAAATCTCCCGTGCAGACAATTCTACAACTAAATCTACAAGTCATTTCACTAGCCAAAAATGACAATGTATATCAGAACTACGGCGAAGAAGATAGAAGAATTTTACAGAACGAGGGCGATCAGGGTAGACCAGATGCCATTCAAGAGAGAAAGGGTTATCCCATCTCGCACAAGAAGAATCACCGGCGGAGAGAACGGTAACACGATGATGACGGAGTTTGAATCCCGGACTTGACCGCACGGGAACTTTTGTACGGGACTGGAGCACACCAATCCACATCATGCAGTCTAGCGCTATTGGAAACTGTCCATTTCTAAGGAACAGCAAAGGAAGCCCACGTCTAGACATATTTAACGCAACACAATATACCCACTTGTAGTTTTGTAGACATTTTAAGAATATTCGAAAAACTATTCATTGATGCCATTTTCCTACATTTTTATTATAGTATTGTAATTTGCGACGTACAATTTTCGTAAATACATCATGCGGTTGTGTATTCAGTTTTTGCATCGATGTTGAATATATTGGAATTTTTTACTTTGAATTTTTTGAATTTTGCGACTTTCGAAATTTGAATGGAGAGATTTTACAGTTTAGTTCAGGATATATTTATGGTAAAGTTTAAATGTGTTCAGATCACATTTTGTGTATTTTTGAATTGTAAAATATCGTTTTTGTCAACGAAAATAATGACAGAATTTTTTTCCAAGAATGTTGTATTGAGTTATTTTTTTAAATGAATGCGATTCTTAAAGATATTATGTAGAGATTCATGTAAAGTCACAATCTGATAACTTATTAGACAGATTTAATCATAAATATTTGATGACTGATATTTATGAAGTAGTGAAGTTTTGTAAAAATATTTTAAAGAAAGAATATGTAAAGGAATACCATTTGAAGTTAACAAATACGAAGTATAGCGTATTTTGAAGTAATAAGAATGTGAAGAAAGAGTTTAAAGAAATATTGCAGCTAATGGAAAGCTTTGATAGAAATGTGAATGATGAACAGAAATAAGATAGTTATTTGAAGACTAATATATTATCGTATTACCTGTTCAATTAATTCATTGATAGAACCAGTATTTTTATTAAATATTTTTTTAAAGATTGTTGCAATTATGGAAAGAATTTGCTAATGAGAAGTGAGTCAAGAAGTATTATGTTTTTGAAAGGAACTGCGAAGCATCTCGGAGAGTGAGATTTATTATTCCCGTAGTAGACGGAGGCATTCATTGTAAGACAATGAGCGATTGTGAAGCCATTAGTCTAGTATTTTATGACGCTACAAACATGAGTGCTAGTGATTTAGGTACTTCAGTTGTCAGCGTAGTATTTTTATAGAACTACCAACATGTTAGTTACTGGTAAGCCCAATGTTCTGTTGGCAAACAACGTGTTTGGATAGTTAGGTGAAAGGTAGACGCATTGTGGATCCTTGACATGATGTGATCGCCTTAGAAGACATTGTTAATTGTTACACGAGAGTATAAGATAATCGGAGGAGGACTTGAAATTTGTATTAAAAGTCGAGCAACGTTTATCGAGGTAAGAATGGAGATATGAAAACAATCTAACCTGAATGATTAACTATGTATTGCTATTAAAGGAAGGCTAGTCCAAGGATGAACCTTAGGAAGGTTATGGCTAGATCTTATTTATTTAAGTTACCGGTAGTGTGGTGATTTTTGACGCCATAAGTTATGTAAATTTTATATCGTCAAGTAGGAGTGTTGATAGAGTTTATTTTAGGAGGCATTGACTACAAATGTTAATTTGTCAGAGAAGGAAGACAGATTTGGAATCTGTAATTTTTAAAGGAAGTGACGTATATTTATAAAATAGGTTAAAATAACTGATAAACGGTAGAATCTCTTTCATTCAATTGTAGTGGTATAAATGGTAGTTATTTCGGATATTCTTGATTGTTGTCATAGTGTATGTTCCCTCTTTCTCAAGAAAAGATGATGCCAGGAGACCTGGATGCTATTAAGGCAATGTTTGCTACATTGCAAGAGACTCAGGGTAAATTAGATAAGGATTTAGAAGCCCTACACCAAGCTACCCACCTAAACCAGAAAAGGATAGAAAAGGAAATTAAGAGAAATGCAGAAGAAAATAGAACGGAGGCTAAAGCCGACATTGATAGGTTAACTAGGGAATACCAGAATAGTGCAATTGAGACCCAATGAAAATTAGCTTAAACCCAAGATACGGTAGCTAATTCCCAAGTAACTTTAACTACCCTGCAAACTAACTCTAATGAGACTCAAAATACATTAGCTACCCTGCAAACTAACTCTAATGAAACTCAAAATACATTATCTACTCTGCAAACACAGAATATAGAGACTAAAACTATATTAGCTACCACCCAAGCAATTTTAAATACCTTGCAAACCCAATCTACTGAATCTACTGAAACACAGAATACCATAGCTAGGACCCAAACATCATTGGCAGCATTAGAAATTCCGTCCGAAGACAATAGCAAAAAGCTAACAGAATTTCAGGATAATATTACCCTCCAATTAGGCATGCTCCAATCTGAGAATCTAGATATCAACTCCAACCTGGATGAGTTGACGAAAACTGTAGCAATGTTACAGATTGAAGTGAATCGGAAAGTTGATCTTATAAGGGCCGATATTGAAATTGATATAAAAAATGTGGTAAGTGAAAATATTGGTGTACTCAAAAATGAATTAATTGAAACCTAAGGCATAACTGTAAAGAGATTAGAAGATGATTTTTCTAAGAAACTTGTTATGGCAGAATATCGTAGCACTAAAGATTTTGAGGAAGTCAGGAATGACTTTATTAATAGAATACAGAGTTTACACTCTATATTGTCCGTAGATTTAAAACCAGATCTGAGCGATAAAATTAAAGAACATGTAAATCTCGAACTGAAGGTAAAGTCTCCAATTTAAATAGCGAAATTCAGTTAATTAAAAGTAAATTTCAGGACTTAAAATTAAGCAATTCTCACAATGTGGAGGATGTAATTAAAGGCCAGACTCTTGAAATTAGTAATGAGAATACGTCGATGCCAGACCGTGTAGAAGGAAACAGTTTCAGAGAAGAACGAAATTGATTGCAAGAGCAAATAGACAGATTAGAAGAAGAACTATTCCGGGCGAGAATATTAAATTTACCGCCAGGCAGAGATAGTCAACACCTAACGAGAATATGCCACAAGGAAATACGTCATCAGGTATCCCTAATGGTATGATCATTCATAATATTGACCAGAAACCACGTACCTTTCCAGGAAACGATGGTATAACGCCAATCGAGTTCATAAATGACGTCTCTGAATATTTTTTGGAAAATAACGTTCCCGAGGAAAGAAAATTACGACTGGTAGAGCGCTATTTGAATACTACCGCTCTTCAGTGGTATAGGGCTTTCCGGTGGACTTTCCTGTGTTTTGAGGACTTCGCTAGTGCCCTCATAAAACGATTTTGGTCGGTGGACGAGCAACAAAACGTCAGAGCAGAGGCATATTCGCGCAAGTACGCTAGTTCGCATCCAACACACTACACTAGCTACTTCTCGACACAATTGGCACGTCTTCAGTATTTGCAGCCAGCACCGTCAGACGTAGAAATGATTCAAACGATATCACGGCAATTTCCAGCCGACGTGCGAAGAAATATAATCGCATCTCGAGTATCTAGTCTACAGGATATGGGTGATTTGTTGAGACAATTAGACTATACATCCAGAAAAACGGGTCCAAGTTTTCGTAGCCCGAGGACAGATAACCGCGAGATAAATACGATTATGATCGAGGAGACGCAGTAGACCGAAGAAAACGTAGGAGAAAATAGGAGAGGAGGACCTATTAGAAAAGGGTATACGCAAAATCATCGAAATGAGTATCAAAACGGTAGGCAGCAAGATAGCAGGCCATACCAGCGATATTCTCGGAACAATACCCAAAATAGAAGACAGGGTTATCAGTACAACAACAACTGTCGCCAGAATAACTATTACCAGAGAGGTAATAGCGATAACAACTCCAGTAATCGCCAAGAATATTCGCGTTACAAAAACTGGAACTATGAACATTATAATCGTCAGAATTTCCAACAGAGAAGGAACCAGGAAAATCGAAACTACGTTCGAAACCAACTGCAGGATAATCGGAGAACGGGAGAAGATAGACAGAGAGAGGAGGAACCGAAGCCTGGAATAAGTAGACAGGAAAACAGAGGTAATAAGGAGACCTCTGGGAGAACAAATAAGTCAGAAAGACAGGAGCAATAGACGGAAGAAATCTTCACCTACTATGGAAATGTCGAAGTAATTCTCCTAAATATTTCAATAAGGATAGAAGAATACCTAAGGATAATCTACCAACGAGGGAAAGAAGAATAGAGGCAGCCCACCAGAATCTAATCACAGCGGCAGAGCGACGTGAAAAGCTCACGCTAGGAAAACGTTACGACACACCGCTAATGAGAGACGACTTAGTAGTCATTAAAAGACCAACGAAGGCTGATGTTTCTAAGCAAATATACCCTCGATTTGCGAAGACGTACTACGGTCCGTTCAAAGTAGCACAAAGTTATTACAATAACTGCTACAAAATTGTGAGCATTCACGACGATCAAGTGATTGGCAATTACAATACAAAGAATTTAAAACGCTACTCTAGAGAGATTGAATAGAGAGTTAATTTATGGTACAATTTAGTTCTGATGGATGCATTTCAAAAGCATTGTTATACGCTTTTGTAATGGCAGTTGAGTGAGGATTGTACTCTTTTGTGATGCGAGTCAGAAATTATTTATCTCCGCAGAGTTTTCTAAATTGACCCATGCTAAAATATAGCTATGCTGGAAGTCGACCAGAAGACCGGTTTGTTAAATCGCCAGTTAAATTATTTAATTCGGCCCGCCAATGACAATGTTCATAGCCACGTGCAGTAGCAGTGAGTCAAATTGAGTCGTGCAAGACAAAGACCGGACGAGCATGATCGAAGAGGACCGAGTATTTCCGAGAAGAGCCCTCCACCCCAGGCTCGTGCGATACGTGTGGCTGAAGCGTGGAGGGAGAAACTTTAAGGAGGCTTGCGACACCCAGCCAATAAAAAGCGGCCTTACTTAAACGAGACCAAATAATGTAATGAACGCAACTCATTATTTATTTAATTAAGGAATATTATGAGCATCAATCATCAGCCACCAATCAGATCCTTGGTTTGAAAAGGACGCGGTCTTGTAAATTTGATGAGGGAAATCGGAGAGAAAAATCACGGCTCTTAATAATTACACCGTCAGCGAAGACAGACGTCTCTCCGTGTAACTCGACAGTCATACAAAACAAGCAGATATTTTCATCGAAGGCACTTAGTATTGTGCAAGTCAACATATAAAGTCGACATTCAACGAGAACGATATTGGAAAGTATTTTTAAGCAAATCTACAGAATTTATTATGTCGAAACTCCTGAAGTTGAGGGAGGTATTACTCACTGAATCTACAGCAGACAAGATGATCAACTAAATAGTTATGGGAGCAGAACTATGACGACAACGAGAGTATCCGGAATGACATAACATCAATCTCGTGCGGGAGACTAACATCTTATCTCTCCCGTGCAGACAATTCTACAACTAAATCTACAAGTCATTTCACCAGCCAAAAATGACAATGTATATCAGAACTACGGCGAAGAAGATAGAAGAATTTTCCAGAACGAGGGCGATCAGGGTAGACCCGATGCCATTCAAGAGAGAAAGGGTTATCCCATCTCGCACAAGAAGAATCACCGGCGGAGAGAAGGGCAACACGATGATGACGGAGTTCGAATCCCGGACTTGACCGCACGGGAACTTCTGTACGGGACTGGAGCAGACCAAACCACATCATGCAGTCTAGCGCTATTGGAAACTGTCCCTTTCTAAGGAACAGCAAAGGAAGCCCACGTCTAGACATCTTTAACGCAACACAATGTACCCACTTGTAGTTTTGTAGACATTTTAAGAATACCCGAAAAACTATTTATTGAAGCCATTTTCCTACATTTTTATGATAGTATTGTAATTTGCGACGAAAAATTTTCGTAAATACATCATGCGGGTGTGTATTCACGTTGTGCGTCGATTTTGAATATATTGGAATTTTTTACTTAGAATTTTTTGATTTTTGCGACTTTCGAAATTTGAATGGAGAGATTTTACAGTTTAGTTCAGGATACATTTATGGTAAAGTTTAAATGTGTTCAGATCACATTTTGTGTATTTTTGAATTGTAAAATATCGTTTTTGTCAACGATAATAATGACGGAAATTTATTCCAAGAATGTTGTATTGAGTTATGTTTTTTATGAATGCGATTCTTAAAGATCTTATGTAGAGATCAATGTAAAGTTACAATCTGATAACTTATTAGACAGATTTAATGATACATATTTGATGACTGATATTTATGAAGTATTGAAGTTTTGTGAAAATATTTTAAAGAAAGAATATGTAAAGAATACCATGTGAAGTTAACAAATACGAAGTATAGCGTATTTTGAAATAATAAGTATGTGAAGAAAGAGTTTAATGAAATATTGCAGCTAATGGAAAGCTTTGATAGAAATGTGAATGATGAACAGAAATAAGATTGTTATTTGAAGACTATTATTTTATCTTATTACCTGTTAAATTAATTCATTGATATAGCCAGTATTTTTATTAAATATTTTTATTAAGTTTGTTGCAATTATGGAAAGAATTTGCTAATGAGAAGTGAGTCAAGAAGTATTATGTTTTTGAAAGGAACTGCGAAGCATCTCAGAGAGTGAGATTTATTATTCCCGCAGCAGACTGAGGCATTTATTGTAAGACAATGAGCGATTGTGAAGCAATTAGTCTATTGTTGAAGAAACGTCTGTAGTGACAGATGTACGCAAATTTGAAGTTGAAATAGGACGTTTACGAAGATGCAGTATTATTGATGTTTATTATTATTGGTAGTTATTGCAATAGTCTCATAAGGTTGAAACTCCTTGAAATTCACAGGACAGTGGATCCTAGATGAAGTTAAATCTGAAAGCTATTATAGGGTTTAATGGATCTTTGTTGAAACTGAGAGTAAACTGAGATCTATTAAATGGTTCTGAAGTAGATATTGAATTTAGGGTAATTATTCAACGCAGTGAAAGAAAGTATGTATTTTTATTAAGTATTTTTATTATTGACAGACAAGTTTTAGGAGGTCTTTAAACTATGTTTCTACTTAATTGTATGGATTATAGAATCCCGGATTGTCAGAGTAACACGAATAAGACATAGTAAGGTGAATGATTTATTTCTAAAGTCAGTAGAGAAACGAAGAGTTGTATGTATTTCATTCTTATAGAGTAGTTGTTGAGCTACGACGCCACTAATTTAGGTTGTACATAATGTTGTATTAGGAATTTAAAGATAGGTTTATAATTAAATTTACACGCATTATTATTTTTAATTTATGATTATTATTTAAATAGAGTGTTTTATTGCTTCCAAGAGAAGAATTTTTAAATGATAGGACGCGAGAGATAATTGTACAGATTAATGGATAGTATTTGTAATGAGGGAGATCTACGTCATGGGTAAATTCATTTCAATTTTGGGAATATTTAAATTTTAGCTTAATATCATATTTGTTGTTATTGAACTCCCGTTACCTAGGACACAGCAGTTGTTTGCTGCTATTCAAGTCAAGTTTTGATTAAGCTTATTAAAGCGAGTCGGATAATATT
Source organism: Meconema thalassinum (assembly GCA_946902985.2). Taxonomy (NCBI): domain Eukaryota; kingdom Metazoa; phylum Arthropoda; class Insecta; order Orthoptera; family Tettigoniidae; genus Meconema; species Meconema thalassinum. The sequence goes on from OX336389.2 coordinate 794,753,317, forward strand.
TTTTTAATGGTTTCCAGAGGAAACGTATAAGTGTTTGTTGTTTATAAAGCAATGACATTTGGTCATACATTTTTATTCAACGTTATTGAGGCACCGAATCATTGCCAGAGTTAGGAGACGTGTATTGTTTAGACAATAAATACGCCAGGAACGTTGTTACGTTTCCCTGATTTGTTTTATAGGAAATTGACATTATCTTTGTAGTTAAATGGTAGAGGAATGTGCTGTAGGGTGAAAGTTCCCGAGGGACCTAATCCGCATCCTTACGCCCGAGATTTTCTTAGATTGTCATTGTTCCTGAGTAGATAGAGAACCCTACTGTTCTGTAGTTAGTTACTATAGCACATTCCGCTTAGAAAAATCCTGTCCCTTATTCTGAGTGTTTTCACCAAGTAGCACCATGCTGTTTTTAGCCGGGACTCCCAAGATGCTACAATCCACTATGATTTCCAACCTGGGATTTTGGTGGGTCATCCAGATATAAGGTGCAGTACCCAATATGGGCCGTAGCTGCGTTGGAGTCGCTTCTGCTGGATTAGAAGCGATTAGTCACCTCCTTTGCGAAAGTTAGTCTTCGACCTAGCGAGACTCCCAGGTATTTAGTCTTAATCTGCCATCTTATCACTTCGTCAAAGGAGTGAAGACCGTTAGTTTCTGTGTTTTTGACTCTCTTTGTAAGATGAGTGGCAGAGCATTGCTTTACATTTATTTTGATACCGTATGCTATCTTTCCAGCCAAGATTCAAGTAAGTAAGTAAGTAAGTAAGTAAGTAAGTAAGGGCACTTTGAAGGTTACTTTCAACTATATGCGCTTTCCGGGAAGTTGTGGACATTGCAGTGTTATCTGCATACAAGTGGAGTTTAACGTTATTAGTACAGGGAATGTCCGAGACATAGTTGTTGAAAAGGGACGGAGAGATATTGCTGCCCTGCAGTACTCCGGCTTTAATTTCCCTCAGTGAGGGTTGGGCATTTTCCACTTCAACATAGAATTGACGTTTTCTAAGAAAGGAATGTGTTATTCTGAGCGAGTAAATTGTGATTCCTCTGTGCTTAACTTTGTATAGCAGTCCACTATACCATACATTATCAGAAGCACGACTGATATCGAGAAACAAACTCCAGTCATTCTCCGTTCATAAAATGTGCGTGTAATGAATTCTGTACATCTTAGAAGTTAGTTGACCGTGGAGTGGCCTTTCCGAAAGCCGAACTGCTCGTAATTAGTGAAGAGAATTAGCCTGGAAAGTATGATCTTCTCAAATAACTTCGAGATGGTGGAGAGAAGACTGATTGCCCTATAATTTTTTGGGAAGTTTCCGTCGGTATCAGGTTTTCCTATCATTATCACTTTGGCGACTTTTCAGGCTGTGGGGAAGTATTGAAATTTATAGACCACGTTAGAACGTTTCCTTAGGATTGTGAAGACATTTTAGAGATGTTTTTGAGGAAACTAGCTGAAATATCCTCAGGACCAGACTCTTTTAGGATTTTTCAACTTTTCAATTATACCGAGCAGTTCTGTGGGTGTGACAAGTTTAAAATCTGGTGCTAGCTCCCCATAAAAACCATCGCGAAGATTTCGAGGAACTTCTTCGATGAAGTCTTCATTGCTAGAATCCCATGATTCCACGCTTCAGCCATGTCTTGATTGGTAAAGACCAGTCTACGTTGTCTATGCAGAGGAGGTATGTCAGGTCGTTTCCTAGTAAGTTTTCTTACCATACCATACATTCAGTTGGAATTGTCATTTAAGTTGGTGATTTTATCTGTCCATGGTTTGTTTCGTATATCTAGCATGCCAGAGTGATTTTGATGTTTGAGGCGAAGCCATTCTTGTTTCGCTTTCGCCTCGCGGGCCCTTTTATACCTGCTAGCTGACACGCCGGCTACTTCTCGCCTACCTCAGAGCTATTGGGTGTCGACCTCGGTCCAGTCTGGGTCAGGTAGCACCCTGCGTGACCCAACAGGGGGTTTTGTCTTCCAGACTGTCCCGTCGCCAAATAAGGATGCGGCACGGTAACTACATCCTCTGCCCTCCAGTTGGGCAGAACTGTTGCAGTATGTTATTTGTGTTCGAGGATTTATGAAAACCTACTTTCGGTGGTCACACAATATGTATATGAATAACTCAATTTATTGTCAATTTTGTGTCCATTACTGGTATGGAGTCCTTTTTGATATAGTTGGGCTCAGAGGGTTTTCGAGTCAAAAGTGGGTAAGCATAAGATAAAATGTTCAGTACATTCTTGTCAAGTAAATGGACTTTTAAAATGAGCCACTGCAAATGCTGCGGATGGACAACTGCTTGGGGCTTCCCACTGGATCAATTAATCAAAGATAATGTGGTTACAGAACAAAGTGAGAGTTACAGTATATCATCAAGGAATACCAGGATTTTTCACTTGCTTGCCTCATATGCTGTGCAACATTGCATGCTTCGTTCAGAATATTCTCTACACCCAATATTTTCAATGTCCTGATTTCTGACATCTATAAACAGGTCATGTCCTTTATCGGAGGTAAATATATATCGATAACTCACAAAATGTTCAGTCCAGACAAGCAACTCTATGAATTCAAAACTACAGTATGCTCGCCGAAGTATTGAACCATGGAGGACACCTGTTCATGCAACTGATTCTAAAGCGTTGCAAAATGTTCTGCTATAAGAAGTAGATAGTCTCTTTCATCACGTGTTTGATACGTGTAATCAGGTCGTCAGCAATTAGATCATTAGTCATTATGCGAGACATGATATATTGCATCATGTAGCCATTTGCCTTATTCGTATCTATCAGTCCTGCACATCATTGATGGGTTTCTATATGGAGCTTGTGCAGTTGTTTTGTTTTAGAAGTCCAATATATCTGGCCAATGATAGGTGGAAAACTGAAGTCCCTCTATCAAACCTCCAATCGTAGATGGTTGAAGACTTGATAGCCACCACGCTAACAAAATTATAAAAATCGGGCCAATTACACACAAAAAAAATACTAGCCTTACAGTAGTCGCATATGATGTGTAACATCTGATATAGAAGAATATACCGGTATTTTATACTATTGTTACGGCTGTGAGTTTGTGTCATCACTCGCCGCTGAGTCACAACTGCCCCAGGGCTGGGCTGTGGCCTGCCTCCTGTATTGCGCGCGCCTTATGCAACAGGGCTACTACAGACAAAGGGATAGTCCAGAAGATTCGTGACTGGACCAGCGATGGAAACCTCGAGAAGCCGTGGACCCTGGATGGATCTAGAACCATTTATTGAGTCACCGACCTGCTATATAAGAGTGACCTGTGAAGCAGTTGTTGTTGTTGTGTTTTACGAGCTAGTGCGAGCGATTATCTTGTGCGACAGAAGTGTGGTGACTTGCGAAACCCCTAGTGTAGCGGCGAAGTGAGGAACATACAGGGGACTGCCGTGTTCTGAGTAAGTGTGCTTTCACTGAGTGTCAGATATTGTGGTGTCGAAATCCTGTGACATTGTTTCTCCCAGCTTGTGAACAGCGTACTTCAAGTGCTCGTAAGTACTGTATTTGTTTTACCTGAGGAAGAGGGGCAGGTAGCTTCTGCCAAGGCCACCGGACTCATTAGGACGGATTAACTTCTGTGGTCTGTTGCAAGTGAAAGGGGCCAAGAGCGCATAAGGAAGAGGCTTGAGGAAACTGGAGAAGGCTCCTAATTGCTTGTATTTGGTGATTAGTGTAATTTTCTGGCCACAATAAAGATAATTATTTCTTTAAGCAGTAATTGGTGTAGTGCTTTGTACCCCCACCGTAATCCAGTTAACAAAAGTGCCACTAGGGGGTGGCACGTAACAACTGGTGTCAGAAGTGGGATTACGAACTCAAGCACAACACCTGACGGTCCTGGTTTCAAAACCCGAGCAGGTCATTTTCTCTAATTTTCCTGTGAGTGCATGCCCTTTACAAGACAAACAACTAAAATGGAGGAGAAATTGGCAGCACTGCTAGAAAAGTTAAATGGCATGGAAACCAAGATGGAGGACGGCCAGAAGAATTTAACCAGGGACCTAACTGCCAAAATGGAAGACGGCCAGAAGAAGATGGAGGATGGCCAGAAGAAGTTAGCAGAGGACCTAACTTCCAAATTAGAAGAAGGCCAAAATAAGTTAGCGGAGGACCTGAAGCAGATGGAAGACAGCCAGAATAAGTTAGCAGAGGACCTAACCGCCAAATTTCTGGATGGCCAGAAAAATCTGGAAGAGTGTCTGCTGACGAAATTAGAGGAGAGCCAAAGGAAATTAGAACAGGGTCTACGTGAGGAAGTCGCGGCAGTGGAGGAGAAGTTCAACACCTTGCAAGTGGAAGTTGCCGAGCTGCGCCAACGCCCGCTGATGGGGGTGGAGGAGACATTCAACGCCTTGCAAGTGGAAGTTGCCGAGCTGTGCCAACGGCCGCTGATGGGGGTGGAAGAGAGATTCAACGCTCTACAAAAGGAATTTGCTGAGCTGCGCCGACTCCCGCCGACAGGGATGGAAGATAGATTCAAAGCCCTACAAGAGGAAGTCGCCGAGCTGCGCCGACGCCCGCCGACCGGGGTGGATGAGAGAGTCAAAGCCCTACAAGAGGAAGTTGCCGAGCTGCGCCAACGCCCGCCCACCGTTACACCGGGAATATCAGGAACGGGACATAGCAGAGTGACGCCCCCAACCTTCGACGGAAAGGTCCCGTGGAGCACCTACTTACGTCAGTTCGAGGCGGCCTGTTCCATAAATAACTGGAACAACACAGAAAAGGCTACAGCTCTCATTGTAGCGCTGAGAGGTGACGCCCTTAACGTCCTTCAGGCCATCCCGACTGGATCCCAGGACTACGCTTCACTGATCGCCCATATGGAGTCCCGATATGGAGATAGCCATCTTCAGCAGGCCTACCAGATGCAGCTCCGGACCCGGGTACAGAAGAACGCGGAAACCCTGCAGGAGTTCGAGATGGACATCGCACGCCTCGTAAGGCTCGCTTACCCAAGAGCGCCGGCCGACTTTCTGGAGCAGATAGCGACGCAGACTTTCACCGACGGGCTACGGGACTCGGACACTCAACAGGCGCTGCGACTCACGCGCAATAAGACCCTGGCAGATGCGCTGAGCCACGCACTTGAGTTCGAGACGGCAAAACAGGCATCCAGAATGCACACGCGGGTGCGTCAAGTGGACGTCGACGAACCAGTAAAAACCAACAAGACCAAGCCCCTGGCCGACGAATTGATGGAGGCGCTAAGCCGTTTCTTCAAGAATCGCAGTACCACCAACAAAAACGTAGCCGAAGGACATCCGGAGAGGCGGCCCGGAAGAGGACTACCGACCTGCTGGACCAGCCGTAAGAGAGGCCACCTGAGCAAGGACTGCGGTGATCGCCGCCGCCAAGGGTTTCCGTCGGGACAGTCAGTCGTAGGGAAACCGCGCGGCCCAGGAAAGCAAGTATCAGCCAGCCTAGGGGGGCAAAGGTTGGCTTGTGACAGTCGTCAAGCCCCGGCAGTCCAAGTTCGTGTGACGCAGTTACGGAGGGATAATAGCAGCCTGATGGTCGACGGAGTCGTCAACGGAGAGAGCTGGCCCATGCTAATCGACACGGGAGCATCGAGGACCATCGTCAGTCCCACCGTGATCCCGAAGTGGAGAGTTCAACCCACACAAAGGAACCTCCAGCTAATAACCGCGACCGGAGAGACCGCACCGGTACATGGCGAAGCATCACTGGAGTTCGTCATTGGTCGACGGGCGATAAAACATCCAGTGCTTGTGGCTGACGTATCAAATGAAGTGATCATCGGACTGGACTTCCTGGACCAGAACAACATCATCTTGGATCTGAGTACCAACACTCTGCACTTCGGAGGTGAGGAACTTGCTTTGCAACCTGCGCACGAGTCCATCACCGCACGACGAGTAAGGCTGAGAGAAGACGTCATCGTTCCCGCCAGGACGGAGGTCAGCGCTGCCGTAATTGTCGACGGAACTGCTGAGGGAGTGGCGGCTGTCATCGAGCCAAAATATGAGGACATCCTGACAAAAGGATTGCTAGTTGCCAAGACCCTCATCAACACGACGTCTCGGCCGTACGTCCGCTTGTCCAACCTGAACGACTACGACATTACGGTTCACCGGGACACCAACCTAGGAGTCTGCGAGCCCGTTACCTGGATTGCCCGCATCACCGACACGACGGACGGACACCTGCAGACGGACAACCGAAGAAGACGCACACTGCCAGAAGAACTACAGAAGCTGTACCAAGGATCCCAGGACCATTTAGACGAAGAGCAATCACGCCAACTTCAGGACCTGCTACGCGAATTCCAGGATGTCTTCTCCGTGGGGAGCAAAGACTTCGGCAGGACAAGCTTGGTCCAGCACAGAATTGACGTTGGGGACAGCGCACCGATTAGGGCCCCATTCCGACGGGTCCCGCTCGCCAAGCAAGCCGAAGTCGACCGGATGGTAGAAGAGATGAAGGAGCAAGGGGTGATCGAGCCATCACATAGCCCTTGGAGTTCTCCGGTCGTGCTTGTGAAGAAGAAGGACGGTTCCACCAGGTTCTGCGTGGACTACAGGCGGGTGAACGACGTCACGAAGAAGGACAGCTACCCTCTACCCCGGATCGACGACACGCTGGACACCATATCAGGGTCAAGATGGTTCTCCACCTTGGATTTGAAGAGTGGCTACTGGCAGGTGGAGGTCCACCCTAAGGACCGCGAGAAAACGGCGTTCTCTGTGGGCAGCGGGCTCTGGCAGTTCACCGTCATGCCATTCGGTCTGTGCAACGCCCCTGCGACCTTCGAAAGGCTAATGGAGTCCATTCTGAGGGGACTACACTGGAAGACCTGCCTGGTCTACCTAGACGACGTCATCGTTCTGGGGAGAAGCTTCGAGGAGCACTACAGCAACCTGAAGGAGATCTTGTTGAAGCTACGGGCTGCCCAGCTGAAGTTGAGCCCCAAGAAGTGTCAGCTCTTCCAGAAGCGGGTCCAGTACCTTGGGCATATCGTCTCCGAGGAAGGGGTGCGCACCGACCCCGAGACGACCGCAGCTGTGAGGGGGTGGCCAGTTCCGAAGGACAAGTCCCAACTACGAAGCTTCCTGGGACTCTGCACTTATTACCGTCGCTTCGTGAGGGGATTCGCCGACATCGCCAAACCTTTACATCGCCTGACTGAGAAGGACCAACTCTTCACGTGGACAGCAGAATGCCACAGTGCCTTCGAACAACTCAAGCAGGCTCTGTGCACCGCGCCTGTTCTGGCCTACCCCAGACCTGGAACAAGGTTCATCGTCGATACCGATGCCAGCGACTTTGGCATAGGGGGAATCCTGTCGCAAGTAGTGGACGGCGAGGAGAGAGTAGTGGCCTACTTCAGCAAAGCCTTGTCAAAGCCTGAAAGGAACTACTGCGTCACCAGGAAGGAGCTGCTCGCCATCGTGAAGACCATTGAACACTTCCACAAGTACCTGTACGGGCAAGAATTTCTCATCAGGACCGACCATGCATCCCTGCGGTGGCTCCTGAACTTCAAGCAGCCCGAGGGTCAACTCGCGCGGTGGTTAGAGAGGCTTCAACAGTACAACTTTGAGATTCAGCACAGGAAAGGCCAACTGCATTCTAACGCCGACGCCCTGTCACGAAGACCGTGCCCCGAAGACTGCACCTTCTGTACTAGGAGGGAGGAGAACACCGGGATACAGTGCCGGAGGACTACTGTGGAACTTCAAGGGAACTGGAGCCGCGAATCTTTCACGCGGGCACAAGCAGAAGATGATGACCTGGGACTGATAGCCGAATGGAAGCGGGCCTGTGTCCCCAGACCCGGGTGGAACATTGTGAGTGACTGCAGCCCAAAGTTTAAGTCCTACTGGGCGCAGTGGGACTCGCCGATTGTAAGGGATGGCCTCATCTGCCGCGCTTGGGAGAGCCCCGACGGGAAGACGTCTCGGGAACAAGTCGTCGTTCCAAAGGCTATGACGGAGGAAGTCCTGAAGGAAGTCCATGGAGGATCATCTGGTGGACACCTAGGGATAAAGAAGACCCTGGAGAAGCTGAGAGAGCGGTTCTACTGGATAGGATGCCGAACAGACGTGGAGAACCACTGCGCGAGGTGCCACGATTGCGCAGCCAGCAAGGGCCCAGGACGAAGACGACGGGGTCCACTGAAGACCTACAACGTGGGCGGCCCCATGGAGAGAGTGGCCATCGATGTTGCTGGGCCATTCCCGTTAAGCGAGGCAGGGAACCGCTACATATTAGTCGTCAGCGACTACTTTACAAAATGGCCGGAGGCGTATGCGCTCCCTAACCAAGAAGCCGCGACGATCGCAGAGACCCTGGTGAAGGAATTCGTCAGCCGGTACGGAGTACCCCTGGAGCTGCACTCCGACCAAGGGAGGAACTTCGAGTCGCAGGTGTTCCAGAACCTATGCCAGCTGCTGGGAATCCGGAAGACAAGGACAACGCCGCTACACCCTCAGTCCGACGGGATGGTAGAGCGATTCAATCGCACCATCGAGAACCATCTCCGAATAGTTGTCAGCGAGCACCAGAGGGACTGGGACAAGCATCTTCCACTATTTCTCCTGGCCTACCGCGCCGCCGTGCATGAAGCCACCGGGTGCACACCAGCCCGGGCCATGTTTGGGAGGGAGCTCCGTCTACCCGTCGATCTTGCCTTCGGCCGACCTGGGAATGATCCGATCCCGGTAAGCCAGTATTGTCAAGAACTGGTCGACCAACTGGAGGACGTGCACGCGTTCGCGAGGAGGAAACTGCGGATCGAGACCGACCGAATGAAGACCCGATACGACCAGCAGACGGATGCCGGAGGATTCCACGAGGACGACCTGGTCTGGCTCTTCAACCCATTACGGAAGAAAGGCCTGTCATCCAAACTGCAGAAGTCCTGGGAGGGCCCGTACCGAGTCGTGAAACGGATCAACGATGTCGTCTACAGGATCCAGCGGAGCCCGAGGGCGAAGATGAAGATCGTGCATCGAGATCGCCTGGCAGCCTACGGAGGGACACAGACGGACCAATGATTGATCGGGACGATCAACCTTTTTAGGAAGGGGGTGGTGTTACGGCTGTGAGTTTGTGTCATCACTCGCCGCTGAGTCACAACTGCCCCAGGGCTGGGCTGTGGCCTGCCTCCTGTATTGCGCGCGCCTTATGCAACAGGGCTACTACAGACAAAGGGATAGTCCAGAAGATTCGTGACTGGACCAGCGATGGAAACCTCGAGAAGCCGTGGACCCTGGATGGATCTAGAACCATTTATTGAGTCACCGACCTGCTATATAAGAGTGACCTGTGAAGCAGTTGTTGTTGTTGTGTTTTACGAGCTAGTGCGAGCGATTATCTTGTGCGACAGAAGTGTGGTGACTTGCGAAACCCCTAGTGTAGCGGCGAAGTGAGGAACATACAGGGGACTGCCGTGTTCTGAGTAAGTGTGCTTTCACTGAGTGTCAGATATTGTGGTGTCGAAATCCTGTGACATTGTTTCTCCCAGCTTGTGAACAGCGTACTTCAAGTGCTCGTAAGTACTGTATTTGTTTTACCTGAGGAAGAGGGGCAGGTAGCTTCTGCCAAGGCCACCGGACTCATTAGGACGGATTAACTTCTGTGGTCTGTTGCAAGTGAAAGGGGCCAAGAGCGCATAAGGAAGAGGCTTGAGGAAACTGGAGAAGGCTCCTAATTGCTTGTATTTGGTGATTAGTGTAATTTTCTGGCCACAATAAAGATAATTATTTCTTTAAGCAGTAATTGGTGTAGTGCTTTGTACCCCCACCGTAATCCAGTTAACAAAAGTGCCACTAGGGGGTGGCACGTAACAACTGGTGTCAGAAGTGGGATTACGAACTCAAGCACAACACCTGACGGTCCTGGTTTCAAAACCCGAGCAGGTCATTTTCTCTAATTTTCCTGTGAGTGCATGCCCTTTACAAGACAAACAACTAAAATGGAGGAGAAATTGGCAGCACTGCTAGAAAAGTTAAATGGCATGGAAACCAAGATGGAGGACGGCCAGAAGAATTTAACCAGGGACCTAACTGCCAAAATGGAAGACGGCCAGAAGAAGATGGAGGATGGCCAGAAGAAGTTAGCAGAGGACCTAACTTCCAAATTAGAAGAAGGCCAAAATAAGTTAGCGGAGGACCTGAAGCAGATGGAAGACAGCCAGAATAAGTTAGCAGAGGACCTAACCGCCAAATTTCTGGATGGCCAGAAAAATCTGGAAGAGTGTCTGCTGACGAAATTAGAGGAGAGCCAAAGGAAATTAGAACAGGGTCTACGTGAGGAAGTCGCGGCAGTGGAGGAGAAGTTCAACACCTTGCAAGTGGAAGTTGCCGAGCTGCGCCAACGCCCGCTGATGGGGGTGGAGGAGACATTCAACGCCTTGCAAGTGGAAGTTGCCGAGCTGTGCCAACGGCCGCTGATGGGGGTGGAAGAGAGATTCAACGCTCTACAAAAGGAATTTGCTGAGCTGCGCCGACTCCCGCCGACAGGGATGGAAGATAGATTCAAAGCCCTACAAGAGGAAGTCGCCGAGCTGCGCCGACGCCCGCCGACCGGGGTGGATGAGAGAGTCAAAGCCCTACAAGAGGAAGTTGCCGAGCTGCGCCAACGCCCGCCCACCGTTACACCGGGAATATCAGGAACGGGACATAGCAGAGTGACGCCCCCAACCTTCGACGGAAAGGTCCCGTGGAGCACCTACTTACGTCAGTTCGAGGCGGCCTGTTCCATAAATAACTGGAACAACACAGAAAAGGCTACAGCTCTCATTGTAGCGCTGAGAGGTGACGCCCTTAACGTCCTTCAGGCCATCCCGACTGGATCCCAGGACTACGCTTCACTGATCGCCCATATGGAGTCCCGATATGGAGATAGCCATCTTCAGCAGGCCTACCAGATGCAGCTCCGGACCCGGGTACAGAAGAACGCGGAAACCCTGCAGGAGTTCGAGATGGACATCGCACGCCTCGTAAGGCTCGCTTACCCAAGAGCGCCGGCCGACTTTCTGGAGCAGATAGCGACGCAGACTTTCACCGACGGGCTACGGGACTCGGACACTCAACAGGCGCTGCGACTCACGCGCAATAAGACCCTGGCAGATGCGCTGAGCCACGCACTTGAGTTCGAGACGGCAAAACAGGCATCCAGAATGCACACGCGGGTGCGTCAAGTGGACGTCGACGAACCAGTAAAAACCAACAAGACCAAGCCCCTGGCCGACGAATTGATGGAGGCGCTAAGCCGTTTCTTCAAGAATCGCAGTACCACCAACAAAAACGTAGCCGAAGGACATCCGGAGAGGCGGCCCGGAAGAGGACTACCGACCTGCTGGACCAGCCGTAAGAGAGGCCACCTGAGCAAGGACTGCGGTGATCGCCGCCGCCAAGGGTTTCCGTCGGGACAGTCAGTCGTAGGGAAACCGCGCGGCCCAGGAAAGCAAGTATCAGCCAGCCTAGGGGGGCAAAGGTTGGCTTGTGACAGTCGTCAAGCCCCGGCAGTCCAAGTTCGTGTGACGCAGTTACGGAGGGATAATAGCAGCCTGATGGTCGACGGAGTCGTCAACGGAGAGAGCTGGCCCATGCTAATCGACACGGGAGCATCGAGGACCATCGTCAGTCCCACCGTGATCCCGAAGTGGAGAGTTCAACCCACACAAAGGAACCTCCAGCTAATAACCGCGACCGGAGAGACCGCACCGGTACATGGCGAAGCATCACTGGAGTTCGTCATTGGTCGACGGGCGATAAAACATCCAGTGCTTGTGGCTGACGTATCAAATGAAGTGATCATCGGACTGGACTTCCTGGACCAGAACAACATCATCTTGGATCTGAGTACCAACACTCTGCACTTCGGAGGTGAGGAACTTGCTTTGCAACCTGCGCACGAGTCCATCACCGCACGACGAGTAAGGCTGAGAGAAGACGTCATCGTTCCCGCCAGGACGGAGGTCAGCGCTGCCGTAATTGTCGACGGAACTGCTGAGGGAGTGGCGGCTGTCATCGAGCCAAAATATGAGGACATCCTGACAAAAGGATTGCTAGTTGCCAAGACCCTCATCAACACGACGTCTCGGCCGTACGTCCGCTTGTCCAACCTGAACGACTACGACATTACGGTTCACCGGGACACCAACCTAGGAGTCTGCGAGCCCGTTACCTGGATTGCCCGCATCACCGACACGACGGACGGACACCTGCAGACGGACAACCGAAGAAGACGCACACTGCCAGAAGAACTACAGAAGCTGTACCAAGGATCCCAGGACCATTTAGACGAAGAGCAATCACGCCAACTTCAGGACCTGCTACGCGAATTCCAGGATGTCTTCTCCGTGGGGAGCAAAGACTTCGGCAGGACAAGCTTGGTCCAGCACAGAATTGACGTTGGGGACAGCGCACCGATTAGGGCCCCATTCCGACGGGTCCCGCTCGCCAAGCAAGCCGAAGTCGACCGGATGGTAGAAGAGATGAAGGAGCAAGGGGTGATCGAGCCATCACATAGCCCTTGGAGTTCTCCGGTCGTGCTTGTGAAGAAGAAGGACGGTTCCACCAGGTTCTGCGTGGACTACAGGCGGGTGAACGACGTCACGAAGAAGGACAGCTACCCTCTACCCCGGATCGACGACACGCTGGACACCATATCAGGGTCAAGATGGTTCTCCACCTTGGATTTGAAGAGTGGCTACTGGCAGGTGGAGGTCCACCCTAAGGACCGCGAGAAAACGGCGTTCTCTGTGGGCAGCGGGCTCTGGCAGTTCACCGTCATGCCATTCGGTCTGTGCAACGCCCCTGCGACCTTCGAAAGGCTAATGGAGTCCATTCTGAGGGGACTACACTGGAAGACCTGCCTGGTCTACCTAGACGACGTCATCGTTCTGGGGAGAAGCTTCGAGGAGCACTACAGCAACCTGAAGGAGATCTTGTTGAAGCTACGGGCTGCCCAGCTGAAGTTGAGCCCCAAGAAGTGTCAGCTCTTCCAGAAGCGGGTCCAGTACCTTGGGCATATCGTCTCCGAGGAAGGGGTGCGCACCGACCCCGAGACGACCGCAGCTGTGAGGGGGTGGCCAGTTCCGAAGGACAAGTCCCAACTACGAAGCTTCCTGGGACTCTGCACTTATTACCGTCGCTTCGTGAGGGGATTCGCCGACATCGCCAAACCTTTACATCGCCTGACTGAGAAGGACCAACTCTTCACGTGGACAGCAGAATGCCACAGTGCCTTCGAACAACTCAAGCAGGCTCTGTGCACCGCGCCTGTTCTGGCCTACCCCAGACCTGGAACAAGGTTCATCGTCGATACCGATGCCAGCGACTTTGGCATAGGGGGAATCCTGTCGCAAGTAGTGGACGGCGAGGAGAGAGTAGTGGCCTACTTCAGCAAAGCCTTGTCAAAGCCTGAAAGGAACTACTGCGTCACCAGGAAGGAGCTGCTCGCCATCGTGAAGACCATTGAACACTTCCACAAGTACCTGTACGGGCAAGAATTTCTCATCAGGACCGACCATGCATCCCTGCGGTGGCTCCTGAACTTCAAGCAGCCCGAGGGTCAACTCGCGCGGTGGTTAGAGAGGCTTCAACAGTACAACTTTGAGATTCAGCACAGGAAAGGCCAACTGCATTCTAACGCCGACGCCCTGTCACGAAGACCGTGCCCCGAAGACTGCACCTTCTGTACTAGGAGGGAGGAGAACACCGGGATACAGTGCCGGAGGACTACTGTGGAACTTCAAGGGAACTGGAGCCGCGAATCTTTCACGCGGGCACAAGCAGAAGATGATGACCTGGGACTGATAGCCGAATGGAAGCGGGCCTGTGTCCCCAGACCCGGGTGGAACATTGTGAGTGACTGCAGCCCAAAGTTTAAGTCCTACTGGGCGCAGTGGGACTCGCCGATTGTAAGGGATGGCCTCATCTGCCGCGCTTGGGAGAGCCCCGACGGGAAGACGTCTCGGGAACAAGTCGTCGTTCCAAAGGCTATGACGGAGGAAGTCCTGAAGGAAGTCCATGGAGGATCATCTGGTGGACACCTAGGGATAAAGAAGACCCTGGAGAAGCTGAGAGAGCGGTTCTACTGGATAGGATGCCGAACAGACGTGGAGAACCACTGCGCGAGGTGCCACGATTGCGCAGCCAGCAAGGGCCCAGGACGAAGACGACGGGGTCCACTGAAGACCTACAACGTGGGCGGCCCCATGGAGAGAGTGGCCATCGATGTTGCTGGGCCATTCCCGTTAAGCGAGGCAGGGAACCGCTACATATTAGTCGTCAGCGACTACTTTACAAAATGGCCGGAGGCGTATGCGCTCCCTAACCAAGAAGCCGCGACGATCGCAGAGACCCTGGTGAAGGAATTCGTCAGCCGGTACGGAGTACCCCTGGAGCTGCACTCCGACCAAGGGAGGAACTTCGAGTCGCAGGTGTTCCAGAACCTATGCCAGCTGCTGGGAATCCGGAAGACAAGGACAACGCCGCTACACCCTCAGTCCGACGGGATGGTAGAGCGATTCAATCGCACCATCGAGAACCATCTCCGAATAGTTGTCAGCGAGCACCAGAGGGACTGGGACAAGCATCTTCCACTATTTCTCCTGGCCTACCGCGCCGCCGTGCATGAAGCCACCGGGTGCACACCAGCCCGGGCCATGTTTGGGAGGGAGCTCCGTCTACCCGTCGATCTTGCCTTCGGCCGACCTGGGAATGATCCGATCCCGGTAAGCCAGTATTGTCAAGAACTGGTCGACCAACTGGAGGACGTGCACGCGTTCGCGAGGAGGAAACTGCGGATCGAGACCGACCGAATGAAGACCCGATACGACCAGCAGACGGATGCCGGAGGATTCCACGAGGACGACCTGGTCTGGCTCTTCAACCCATTACGGAAGAAAGGCCTGTCATCCAAACTGCAGAAGTCCTGGGAGGGCCCGTACCGAGTCGTGAAACGGATCAACGATGTCGTCTACAGGATCCAGCGGAGCCCGAGGGCGAAGATGAAGATCGTGCATCGAGATCGCCTGGCAGCCTACGGAGGGACACAGACGGACCAATGATTGATCGGGACGATCAACCTTTTTAGGAAGGGGGTGGTGTTACGGCTGTGAGTTTGTGTCATCACTCGCCGCTGAGTCACAACTGCCCCAGGGCTGGGCTGTGGCCTGCCTCCTGTATTGCGCGCGCCTTATGCAACAGGGCTACTACAGACAAAGGGATAGTCCAGAAGATTCGTGACTGGACCAGCGATGGAAACCTCGAGAAGCCGTGGACCCTGGATGGATCTAGAACCATTTATTGAGTCACCGACCTGCTATATAAGAGTGACCTGTGAAGCAGTTGTTGTTGTTGTGTTTTACGAGCTAGTGCGAGCGATTATCTTGTGCGACAGAAGTGTGGTGACTTGCGAAACCCCTAGTGTAGCGGCGAAGTGAGGAACATACAGGGGACTGCCGTGTTCTGAGTAAGTGTGCTTTCACTGAGTGTCAGATATTGTGGTGTCGAAATCCTGTGACATTGTTTCTCCCAGCTTGTGAACAGCGTACTTCAAGTGCTCGTAAGTACTGTATTTGTTTTACCTGAGGAAGAGGGGCAGGTAGCTTCTGCCAAGGCCACCGGACTCATTAGGACGGATTAACTTCTGTGGTCTGTTGCAAGTGAAAGGGGCCAAGAGCGCATAAGGAAGAGGCTTGAGGAAACTGGAGAAGGCTCCTAATTGCTTGTATTTGGTGATTAGTGTAATTTTCTGGCCACAATAAAGATAATTATTTCTTTAAGCAGTAATTGGTGTAGTGCTTTGTACCCCCACCGTAATCCAGTTAACAAAAGTGCCACTAGGGGGTGGCACGTAACACTATTATTGGCACAAATATTAATCTATTGTAAAAGGGAGTGTTTTACAGATATTGTAGTTTATAATAGGGAACTCATTTTATTAGATGATTTGTAGCTTCCACCAGCACTAGCCTAAATAAAGAATACGATATGGATCAACTAGATTAATAGACGCGACACCGCTCGTAACCTTAAATTCCTTATAAATAGGCCAACTTGCGAGTAAATGCAATGAGCAGAGCAGTAGATCATGAAAGGCTTGCCCAGTTCCCAGACCTCTTGATTCACAGACCAACACGTAATTTCGTATGGATTCTGTTAAAATGAGTCATATTGATATGACAAATATCGTTTAAAATGATACAGTAGTCACTTCATAATGCTATTCTAATGGGAGACAAGTTTGTTTTGACGAACATCAGCTGATTTTATCTTGGCCCCACGGTTGGTCGGTAGAAGCATAGGGGGCGCACTCTCTATCCTATTGTATGCTCGAAGCATTCCACAGCAAAAGTATAAAGGAGAATGTAATGAAACTTACCAAAAAATACTGATATCAAAACAGTTCTGTAGGAACACTATGGAAGCTTTTAATACCTGGGATATTCCGGCGCTGACATACACGTTTGCTCTACTAAGACGGTCAAAGACAGTACCGAATGACACTGATATAAATTCAAAAATAACAAAGAGCAAATGCTGAGTCTTTCGTCGGAAATCTACAATTGGGTCAGCGATATTTCCTCAATTTCAAGGAAGCAATGGATCGATCTAGATCCCTCACCTCCATAATAAACAGGTATCTATGTGTTTCAATCACTTGAAACCAGAGTTCGCATGAGCGTTTACCGTTCAGTATGTCATATACATTCCACATGGCCGAGAGTACGTCATGGTAACAACTTCCGACACCGCGCGCTCATTGTTTCCTCTTACCACTGCCAGCTCGATCGATCGATCCAACTGGCAGTGCGTGTTACACACTTCCGTTCGATCCACCACTGACAGCTGGATCGTTCCGATCCACTTCCGTCCTATTTTTCAAAATCACTCCCACAAAAAATTCCAGCAACCGAGTGGAAAGATGTTACACATCAAAAATTTGGATCTATGTAGTTAAATTGATTGATCTGTTTTATAAAAACACGTGTAGAAAACAAAATGTATTTCTCATAAGCTACATATGTCACATTTGGTAACGAGAATTGCTACAGTATCGTAAAGGGTCGTTTCCACTATGCCTCATATTCTTTGCAACGGTTATATTTGCACCTGTGATTTCAAAACAAGATACCCAGTTTAGAAAAAAGTAGATAGCAAGACAAACCACTGATCAAAATAAATACTTAAAGAAAGACAACATGTTAGCAAGACACTGCCACTGGCTCACTGGTGGTGAGTCTTGAGTGTAGCAGTGTGCTTCCTAACGGTCACGGGGAGCTCGTGCGCCTACTTGCCTCCACTCTTGCAACTACCGTAGTTTTGGGGCATGCGGCGTTGCATGAGACACCGAGCGCCTAGACGTATGAGGCAAGATGCACTACGAGAATCATTGTTGTTAGTTATAGGAGTTTTAACGGGGCGCAACAGCGAAGTCATCTGCCCGAGGCATAGTGGAAACGACCCTTTAGTCTTACACTTGGACAAAACAGGAGTTAAATTAATAACATTTCCTTCATTCTTAGTCGTCCCTGGAAGTTCATTGGACTTAACTGTGAGTTCGTTACTTATAATATTTCGATGATAGAGATATTACTGGGGAAATAGCTGAATATATTTTTGTCTTCCTCTTTACACTATTAAAATTATTTGTAGCCTAAATTGCAATTAGTTTATTCTTACAATCGACCTTCATTAAATAGTATTCATCCGTTTTCAATTTATGTGTGAGCAAGCATACAGTCGTCGAGACCTGACAGGTAGGCCAACTAGATATCAGACATCTCTGTTGCGACCAGAATGTGAAGTGTTCCATTCATTGGTTCTATTCAAAGTATAGACACAATCTTAGCACAAATTATTAGATTTTCAAAAGAGACTTATGTGCTTAAGCCGAAGAGCCCTACCACCTACAGGACGATATTTTAACGTATACAATGGCAATAATCTAACAAGTGTGTATAGTTGAGCAACTTGGACATTTCGTGCAGGAGAGCTGTTACCCCGGGCAGTCTTCCATCTTATCTCCTGCTGTGGGTGAGGATAACAGGCAGTTCTCCCTTCCTCAGCAGAGCTAGTAACTCGCGTAGAAAGATACTGCCCATTCTTTGAAAAGGGATTCGTTTTATCAAATTGTTCATTGAAGGCGGTAGCAACTGCCGTGACAGTGAAATCCATTCACCTCCCAAACACTCCTTGAAACACATCATTCAAATGAGTAGCTTGTGAGGGCTTTCCCTAACATACATTTCTCACGTTATTTAAATCAACTTGAAGGAAAGATCATTTGTCATTTGTATTGTTGTATGAAGTATTGCCTAGCCCCTAGGCCCCTTATGCTTTGCGAAAGGTGTGTTTTCAGTCGGTCAACATGATTTTACGGTACCTAATGGTATTGGGTGTTATGCCCCAGCCCTTCAAAGAAATTACATGAAATTAATACATTCATCTAATAAACTCATGTATTGTTTTTCAGGGTTAGGGCTTAACACACGATACAATTGGGTACAATCGTTTGAATAAATTTCGTTTACTAAGGCAACTCTGAAAATGGCTTCCAACACGATAATCTGTGTCCTTTGTGATATTTTAATGTTATATGTGATGAGCTATATATCCCTTACAGACACGCATATAAATTCATTTAGTTACCAAATCTAAGAATAACTTCTAGATACTTTTCCGTTTCTATTCCCCGTGAACTCTAACTAAAGTTCAGTCAATTCCCATGTGTCCATCGAGAGGAGTTTGCCGCAATCATAAAATCTGCCAATGCTTACATTGATTATAAGATATTTATAGCCTACTCTCCCCATTTTGCAAAAATGATGAAAAAGTAGTCTTCTGAGATCGACCGGGCTGATGTGTGTCTGTCTATCTGTCTGTCCTTCTGTCTGTGTGTGTCTAAACGGCTGCAGCTATCCAAACCTAATTTGGAATGAGTAAGGAACTAAACAAGGACATCTCACAGCCATATTTGAAATTGACGTCAGTGCGACAAACTCTTGAAAAATTACAATTGATATTTAAGGTCTATGTTGGATATCTCGGAAGGTATCCATGGGAAAGGTTCCAACTTCAGCACACATGCAGATAAATAGCAGTAGTGCCCAGCTTCGCCCAGTGGATTTATTTGCTTCATGGATGATAATGAATACTTCTACTGAACTGGCACATGATACTTAATCTACCAGAAAAGAAATATTTTTAAATATAATATTTTGTGGTGGTGGTGGTGGTGGTTGTAGTGGGGGTTATAAGCATAACAATACATTGGACGTAATATTTAGGTCATTTTCCCGTAATGATAATAATGATAATAATCCATAGGGAAACGACTATTTACTAACTACAGCACTGAGACATGTAATTTACAAACACATTTCTAAAAATGATTCGAAATAGCAGTAAGTGAAAAAAAAGACACTGCCTATGGCCTATATCTCATTGTCTGTTAGAAATGTAGAGACCAATAGTGTCGTATTTTGTCGCATAGCGCCATAGGAAAATAATGAGAACACTTTGGAAAACTTCGGCTGTCCCGGGCTCCTGAGGTAGCAATACTATCATTTAACGCCACATAGCACTCAACGAGAAATTTCGGAATAAATTAAGGTAAATTTGAAAGCACCAACGCTTATTGCAGCTGATAATCTCAATGTATTGCACCAACACCATTGCAATTATACAGAGGCATAATATTTTCATGATAATAACTGTTTTAAGGGGCTTAAGAATTCTTTTCGCACTAATTACTCCCCGTGACTGCAATTTATAAGCAGCGCAAGATTTAACTATTTTCGTAATTGTTCACCAGAACACTGGTAGGGGCGACGTGATGGAGCCCGAATTGCCAGTCAATAATAGACTCATTAAAATACTCTTACAGTTGCACTACTACGGACAAGAATGGTTCTAGGGCCTTAATACGTGGTTTTCAAGTTCAGTTTGGGTGTAATTCAAAATGTAGGGAATGGAGAGCGTTGACCAAAATATCAAGTGGACAGTGTTACCAGCAGGGTTTCAAAGTGTCTGTAAAATTTGGTGCAATTAGGAGGAACGGTGTAGATTTGTGATAAAGTGCCTAAATGCAGGGAATGGAGTGGTCTGACCGAAATTTAAAGTGGTCAGTGTCACCCGCAGGGGTCTAAAAGGTATGTGTAAAAAATGTGGTTCAGATCGGTGAATCGGTGTAGATTTTTGCCAAAGGACCTAATTGCAGGGAATGGAGTGGTCTGTCCGAAATTTCGAGCAGACAGTGTTACTCGTCGGTTTCCAAAGTGTAAGTATGTGAAATTTGGTTCAGATCGGTGAAACGGAGTAGATTGGTGCCAAAGGGCCTAAATGCAGGGAACGGAGTGGTCTGTCCAAAATGTCATGCAGACAGTGTTACTCGCAGGGTTCAAAAGGTAAGTATACAAATTTTGGTTTAGATCGGTGAAACGGTGTAGATTTTCGCCAAAGGGCCTAAATGCAGGGAATGGAGTGGTCTGTCCGAAATGCCATGCAGACAGTGTTACTCGCAGGGTTCCAAAGGGTAAGTATGTGAAATTTGGTTCAGATCGGTGAAACGGTGTAGATTTGTGCCAAAGGGCCTAAATGCAGGTAATGGAGTGGTGTGTCCGAAATTTTAAGTGGACAGTGTTACCCGCAGTGTTCCAAAGGGTATGTATACAAATTTTGGTTCAGATCGATTAAACGGTGTAGATTTGTGCCAAAGGGCCTAAATGCAAGGAATGGAGTGGTCTGTCCGAAATTTAATGCAGACAGTGTTACTCGCAGGGTTCTAAAGGGTAAGTATACAGATCTTGGTTCAGATCGGTGAAACGGTGTAGATTTGTGCCAAAGGGCATAAATGCAGAGAATGGAGTGGTCTGTCCGAAATTTCATGTAAACAGTGTTACTTGCAGGGTTCCAAAGGGTAAGTATACACATTTTGGTTCAGATCGGTGAAACAATGTAGATTTGTGTCAAAGGGCCTAAATGCAAGGAATGGAATGGTCTGTCTGAAATTTAACATAGCCTAAACTATTCCTCTTGAATCTGGCTATCATATAGAAAAAGAATTAGCCCGTTTAAACACACAAACACACAAACACGCAAACTCTTCAACTTTATTATATTAGTATAGATAATATTTCAGATTAATGCCAGAGTTGTGAACATGGTTTTACGCCTGCTGATAGGTAGCCTTTATTATTTAAATGCATCTAACTACCATACAATCCAAATCTATACTAAAAAAATAAAGCTGAAAGTTTGTGTGTTTGTTTGTGTGTTTAATCTCTGGAACTACCCGTCGGATTCAAGAAATTATTTTTTTATATGATAGCCAGATTCAAGAGGAATAGTTTAGGCTAAATTAAATTTCGGACAGACCACTCCATTCCCTGCATTTAGGCCCTTTGGCACAAATCTACACCGTTTCATCGATCGGAACCAAAACGTGTATACTCACCCTTTGGAACCCTGCGAGTAACACAGTCTGCCTGAAATTTATGACAGACCAGTCCATTCCCTGCATTTAGGCCCTATGGCAAAAATCTACACCTTTTCACCGATCTGAACCAAAATGTATATTCTTAGGCTATGGAACCCTGCGAGTAACACTGTTTACATGACATTTATGACATACCAGTCCATTCCCTGCATTTAGGCCATTTGGCAAAAATGTACACCTTTTCACTGATCTGAACCAAAATGTGTATACTTATCCTTTGGAACCCTGCGAGTAACACAGTCTACATGGAATTTCGGACAGACCACTCCATTCCCTGCATTTAGGCCCTTTGGCACAAATCTACACCTTTTCACCGATTTGAACCAAAATGAGTATACTTACCCTTTGGAAGCCTGCGAGTAACACAGTCTGCATAACATTTTCGACAGACTAGTCCATTTCTTGCATTTAGGCCCTTTGGCAAAAATCTACACATTTTCACCGTTCTGAACCAAAATGTGCATACTTAGCTTTTGCAACCCTGCGAGTAACACTGTTTACATGAATTTTATGACAGAGCAGTCATTCCCTGCATTTGACCCGTTGGCAGAAATCTACACCTTTTCACCGATCTGAACCAAAATATGTATACTTAGCCTTTTGAACCCTGCGAGTAACACTGTTTACATGAAATTTCGGACAGACCACTCCATTCCCTGCATTTATGCCCTTTGGCACAAATCTACACCGTTTCACCGAATTGAACCAAAATTTCTATACTTATCCTTTGGCACCCTGCGAGTAACACAGTCTGCATGAAATTTCGGATAGACCTCTCCGTTCCCTGCATTTAGGCCCTTTGGCACAAATCTACACCGTTTCACCGATCTGAACCAAAAATTGTACACACACCCTTTGGAACACTGCGGGTAACACTGTCCACTTTAAATTTCGGATAGACCACTCCATTCCCTGCATTTAGGCCCTTTGGCAAAAATCTACACCAATTCACCGATCTGAACCAAAATGTGTATACATATCCTTTGCAACCCTTCGAGAAACACAGTTTATATGAAACTCCGGACAGACCACTCCATTCCCTGCATTTATGCCCTTTGGCACAAATCTACACCGTTGCACCGATCTGAACCAAAATTTGTATACATACCCTTTGGAACCCTACAAGGAACATTGCTTGCATGAAATTTCGGACAGACCACTCCACTCCCTGCATTTAGGCCCTTTGGCACAAATCTACACCGTTTCACCGATCTGAACCAAAATTTGTATACTTGCCCTTTGGAACCCTGCGAGTAACACTGTCAGCATGAAATTTCGGACAGACCACTCCATTCTCTGCAGTTAGGCCCTTTGGCACAAATCTACACCGTTTCACCGATCTGAACCACATTTTATACATTTACCCTTTGGAACGCTGCGGGTGACACTTTCCACTTAAATTTTGGACAGACCACTCCATTCCCTGTATTTAGGCCCATTACCACAAATCTACACCATTCCTCCTAATTGCACCAAATTATACATACACTTCGAAACCCTGCTGGTAACACTGTCCACTTGATATTTTGGACAACGCTCTCCATTCCCTACATTTAGAATAACAAACAAACTGAACTTGAAAACCATGTATTAAGGCCCTAGAATCATTCATGTCCGTAGTAGTGTAACTCTAAGAGAATTTTAATAACTGTATTGTTGACTGGCAATTCGGGCTGCATCACATCGCCCCTACCAGTGTTCTGGTGCAGAATTGCGAAAATGTTTAAATCTTGTGCTGCTTATAAATTGCAGTCACGGGGAATAATTAGTGCAAAATTATTTATTTTGCCCTTTAAAACAGTTATCATCATGAACATATTATGCATCTGCATAAATGCAATGGTGTTGGTGCAATACATTGAGGTTATCAGCTGCAATAAGCGTCGGTGCTTTTAAATTGCCTTAATCTATTCCAAAACTTATCGTTGAGCGCTATGTGGCCATAAATGATGCTATTGCTACCTCAGGAGCTCGGGACAGCCGAAGTTTTCCAAAGTGTTCTGATGATTTTCCTACGGTGCTATGGAACAAAAGACGTCACTCTTGGTCTCTACATTTCTAACAGACAATGAGATATAGGCCCTAGGCAGTGTCTTTTATTTCACTTACTCCTCTTTCTAATAATTTTTAGAAATTTGTTTGTAAATTACATGTGTCAGTGCTGTAGTTAATAAATAGCCATTTCCCTATTCATTATTACCAGTATTATCATTAGGGGAAAATGACATAAATGTTACGTCGATTATACTGTACTGCTTATCACCCTCACTACAACCGCCACCTCCACCACCACCACAAAAATTATATTTAAAAAAAATATTGGTATTTTAATTATCATGTGCCAGTTCTGTAGTAGTATTCATTATCATCCATAAAACAAATAAATCCACCGGGCGAAGCCGGGCATAACAGCCAGTTTTGTATATGCTTTGTGTACCGCACTGGATATGACTACACGTATTCTGTAGATTCACAAGGGTGGCCAACTGTTGATAAATGCTCCTAATACTATGTATTCTAATTTCAATATACCGTATCTGACAGTATGCAGGCCTACCATTCTAAACTTTGCACACGTAAAGTACCTACAATTGTATATTATTTTGAGAAACCTACATACAATAGTGCTACCAACAATGATAAATTCAATGTTAAACTGGATGTAATGTCCATACTATCTATTGGGTTTCAACCGAATGTTGTATGTGCATTGTGTACCGTAAGAGATAGAAGTAAGAATGCATTCAGAGTCGTCAGGGCTGCCAACTGTTGACAATTTCTCTCTATAATCTTGTACCCTATTCTCGGTAGATAACAAAGTATGCAAGCCAACAGATCTACATTCTTCAAACTTGTAAAACAATATTCCAGAATAACTTTGAGTGACCCACACGTGGCAATGTTGCCAACATAATTCTACACTTGCTGATAGGCTCAATGTTTAAGTACACAAATTTTCCATACTAGCGAACGGTCTTCTTGCGTATTATATACGTGCAAAGCATACTTTAGGACATATAATTGTGCTTAATATGAGATTCAGCGGGGCTACCAACTGTGTATACAAATCTTAAGTCTTTTAAACCCTAGATTCAATATCTCGGAATGTGGGTACGGAACACACTTCAAATTTAGCAAACTGTAAGTCCAAGATGCTTTAGACATATTTAGAATAAATGGCGAAAGTTTCTGCTACCAACATAAATCTGTGCGAGCGTATAGGATCAACGTTCAACAGCATGTAACATCCGAAGTAACAAATGAATTTCCAACGAATATCGTGTATGCGATGAATGTTTCAAGATATATAACTCGCCACACTTTTGGTGTCATCAGGGCTACCAACTGTTGTTAAATTCTCTCCACAATTTCGAACCCTAGTTTCAGAGTATGCAGGCAAGAAGTTCACAATTCGACACGTGTGTATAGTTAAATATTTTGCAGATTCATTTAGAGAAACACATACGTGACAGTGTTGCTTACATAATTTTACGCCTACTGATAACTTGAATGAAACATTTAATGTATAGCTAACAATATGTATTTATTGTGTTATGCTGTAAGGAGTATATTTGTGAGCATTTTCAGAGGCAGCTGGCCTACCAACTGCCTTAATAACTATATCTGAACATTTGAGTCGTAGACTCACAGTATCTCAGAATCCATGAAAGAAAACTATTTCAAACACACGGTGGTGCTCTATTAGTCTAAAATATTTCAGGTTTATTTCAAACAACATATGCAAGTATTACAAACGCAATTTCATCATTATTCTAGATAGGTCTATATAGTTCAAAGGTGTGAATCTTAAACGTAAAGAAACGTAGGCTCTTTGGTTCGTCAAGACACTACTTGTTAATAGTAATAGCTAAATTAGGACGCCCGAAAGGCAAGCTACACGCGGTCTTTTTAGACTATAGAAAGGCCTTTGACCTACTAGACAGAAACATACAAGCTTCATAACTTGAGAACCATAATAATTACAGCGATCCTTCAGCACAGCCAAATCTCAGTACAAGACAACGCAACTTTCTAAAGATCCATACTCCTGACGAATGGCGTTTTGCAGGGCGACCTTAAAGCCCGCTGCTCTTCAATATTGCGACAGCAGATGTAACAGAAGTGATACCAGATCAGCACTAGGAAAAATGTATGTATATGCCGAAGACATGGTCATGGCATCATAGCATATACAAGACATACAACTCAGATTTGATAGACTCATATCATGGGCAAACGAGAACTGACTCTTGTTAAATGAGAACAAGACTGTCCATATGTTTTTTGGAAAGCGGGAAAGATTGAGGCCCAAGATTACATATCCCACCCGGAGGAAGGGTCGGGACTGTTAACTCCTTCAAACACCTAGGAGTGACACTCCAACCCTATGGGAGAATTTTCACTCGTCATGTGAAATAAAGAGCCATTGCATCCATAACAGCCAGTAATGGCATTAGACTTCCACAATCAATTTCCCTCGAGACAGCAATGAGGCTCTTCCACGCCAAAATACTGCCCATAATAACCTACGGACTTCAGGAGATATGGGAAGACTTGAAGAAGAATGACCTGACAAAGTGGGAGAAAGTAAAAGCCACGTACCTAAAAAGGATAGTATCAGTCTCTAAGTATACACCATAAGTGTTATTCAACATTTTGGCAAAAGAGACTTTCCCTTTCCAAGACCTATGGTAGCAGCTTCTTCAACCTAGCACAGTAGGGTATGAAGAGTTTCTGAAAGACCTGCTAGAAAAGAGAGTGATTTAGACGACGACGACGTCCAATCTACTAGCGCCATGATCGACAGAAGCTGAACAGGGACCTGCCACCGAATGAGAAATGTCATTAATAGACTGGCGATGCACGGCTTCCACCATAAAATGTGCAACACGAAACGTTTTCACTCAGTGTCAGCAGCATGTACTTGTACGTTCTACGGTATGAATTGCGGCCGATACCACGTACTCGGGTGCATGAATTGTGAAGTGCTGAAGACTGAATCTCCATGCGAATATATAACATAAGTGGCATTTATGTTGTAACTACAGTATGCACACTGTGCGCTTTCTTAATATTAATTAATAGTAATAGCAAATAGCTTATAACGTTGATACTGGAACTCTGCCGTAAAGGCATGTGCTCGTAGTGAGACAGCGTTCACAATGCCATGTCTTGGTGCGAGTTGACTGCATTGCTCATATTGCTTTCCAGATGCGCACCAACCAAAATTGCTTTGTGATGTCAAAATGTGTAATTATATGAATGTTTAGGCATTATGTAATTTAAATAGTAGGGTTAAAGGAAATTAATGATACTTGGTTGCGTACAGTTTATTTGGAACTCGAGGAAAATATAGCAGATAATCCATGACATGGTGTTGGTATGGGCTACTGAGGCCTGGATTAGGCCCATACATGTCAGCACAACTCATAAGCATTCCAACTTATTGCTGTGTTACGTTTCGTAATTTAACATTACCGGTAGCTATTGTTACATACGATTCAGAGGGATCATTTGTCTTATTCACATATTGAGGATTGCAAATTATATGCTAGGTAGCAACATAATAAAATACCTACACACTCAGTCGTGGCTCGTGAGTTATGGAAATGGGGTTTCACACTTAAATCTATTTAAAACAAGGCCTGTGAGAAGAATTGAAAGTAAATTTAATAGCGATTTATATATAGGATTTCAAAATGCAACGAAAGCAGGTTTATTCAAAATAAAAGGACATTATTATTAACAAATCAAATAAACTGTGGATTCAATTATTTGTCCAATTTATTTTGTAGAATGCATATATGAAAACTTGAAATGTTTCAATCGTAACTCTAAGGAAGTTAATAATAATATAAGTACATATTTAAACTAATAGCATTGAGGCAGACGCTTCTATAGTTATGAAAAAATTATACAGTCTATGCTACAACTATCTTATGGTAGTAAATCATTCATATCCATGATCACCATGGCCTAGTCTCATGACATGGGATTTGTCTCTCAATTGGAACAAAGTTCAGGTCTAAAGTCACGCATACAACGTCTAACAAATCACGACCAAAGAAAATTATTTTAATCAATTAAATTATCAAAAAACAAGCAGTCAAGCTAAGGGATTATTAAGTAGGGTTCAGGGTAAATTTTATGTTATCTTTTAATTGAAAAAGAAAGTCGCATGATTTTTACTATAGCTCTTATGTAGTTTGGTTTACTCCCTCATGAAAGTTAAACTGTGGATTGTTAAATTATTTCTATAACCATCGTGGCTCACCGTCAAATACCCATTATTGTGCCTAATACCACATTTACCATCTCCAGCGTTAGCATACTCAAAACAGCTGATTGCGATCCCTGCCTCCAATCACCTTAACAAGTCAACAATGACTGTACCGTACCAACTTCGCACTGACCATTGCCATGCTTAAATTTCATCATATTTTATAGCTACCATTATACAACGTCTTTCACAATTACTGCAATTTGCTAAACTCATGGCGTCCTTAAGTCATCCAGAATAATACAGGTTATGATTCATGCTCTTAAAGAAAACCTTTACTAACATCATCTGTTTACTTGCGTACTCTCAGATTTTTTGAATGACAATTAACCACCGTCTGATTTGATGAAGTGATCGCGAGCTGCGCTCGTCATGTAACAAGTTATGAATCTTACAGTTCAATCCCTCTGCTTCTGTTGAATCCCATGTTAGGATACGTGTTCGATTTCAATTCACCAACACAATGAAGCCTTGACAATTTCCATGCGCCTGGAACCCAGCAGGCAAACCGGTTCCTTTCTGCTAAATGCTTGTTTGATACATTCATTCATTATGGTGTTAGAGGCCATTTTCCGTGTTGCCTTAGAAAACGAAAGTTTGATGCTTTTCAGACGGCCAACACGATTGTACCCAAATGAGAAGGGTTATTCCCTAATCCCGAAAAAATTTACATTAGATTAATAAATGGAAGATCAATTTCGATCGTCAAGCGATCATCATCAGATCCATTACACTTAGTCAACACATTTTTTATGTCTGAAAGAATGGGCGGAAATATTTACAGTATGTATACTTCTTTAGTTGCGGTCTTAGTGAGATAGTTCAGCTCGCCATTCATTCATCCACTCCTGTTTTCACCAAACACAATACGCAGGCTGCCTGCCTAGCTCACCTCAATCTTTCATTTCTAAAATGCATGCTTTCTTGCTATACCAACAGAATGAAATAAATCAGAAAACCTTCGGTTCAACAGAAAATCTAAACTAAGGGCTACCAGCCTAATGATGTCACTGAAAAAATACGGTTCCTAATTCTAGCTCCAAGCAAGACCAAGAGATCAAAATAAAATATATCATGGGAGATGCATTGGTGGTCTCAACTTACGTATTGATCATTGTGTCCGTCCGGAATTAGTGGTTGGCCCCAGGTCTTCACAATTTTCCACCATGTGGCATTCCGACCTCTCGATCTGCCTTTTTGTTATCGCTCCTCGCGATTGATATTCTTATCCATTATATTCCCATCATGTACGATCATATGAGCGGCCATTCAATCATGCAGGTCATCGTTTGACTCCATGTTTCCAAAAATATGACAATATTATTCACAGTGATTCTAATGGAATTGATACGTTGAAATGAGCTCACTGTCTCTAATTGTGGCAGTTAAAACAAAAAAGGCCATGATTCACTCACCCACTGATTTTAAAATTGATATCTAGCAATGTGGCAAAGTTACATGCGACCATGCGCAACTGAAAATCACACCCAAAATGAACGTCAGTCGGGTATACACCCTTGTACCCAAAATTTATGATATAACTGTTGACAAGTTCAAATAAAGATTTTCGTGGTTCGATCCACCTCACACTGTTAAATGTCCATTTACAAAAATTCCAAAAATTGTTTGAATAAGGATTTTTCTTTAAATAATCACATGGAAAAGAATGTTAGACTATTTTTCTTACAGTTGGAGTTAATTATGCCTCCGATGATTCAATACACTTCTGATATACTCTCGATTCTAATTATCACGTTCTGCACACTGTCGTGCTCACTTTTCACTCGTTTTAAATTCACCGCCCCCTGTACACACTCCCTACAGTGAGGCACATTCATTCGTAAGTACAGTAAGTTAATCATCTTGATTTTTGCCCCATGCGTATTTCAATCAAAAGTTGATGAACATAATGTCTGAATATTTCTGACATTTTGTTTGACAGGTCTTTCATTAAAGAAAATGATTTTGTTTCATTCGTACCGGTACCTTTTCATTTGTGTGAGAAATTTACCT
Source organism: Meconema thalassinum (assembly GCA_946902985.2). Taxonomy (NCBI): domain Eukaryota; kingdom Metazoa; phylum Arthropoda; class Insecta; order Orthoptera; family Tettigoniidae; genus Meconema; species Meconema thalassinum. The sequence goes on from OX336389.2 coordinate 794,783,125, forward strand.
ACAACATGCTCATTATAGCTGAATGATGCCAGAGCCATTTAATGATCATGTTCCAGTCAACTGCAGACCCAACCCATAACACATCAAAACTTACCTTTCACTTAAGCTATTTGACCGACATTCATAATTTTGCTTCAATGCGAACGTATTTTTAGAGCACGAAGTATAAATAGGTTTTCATGCGCACTTACTGCATTGAGGAGTTTTTCTTTGTTGTTTTTGCTTATTTTAGTAACTGTGGCATCGTGGTCCTGAAGCCCCGTGTACATGCGTATGTGTGGAATTTGTGAAAACCTGTGTTATTTTGATGGCTGTAATAGTGTGTGTATTTGTAAATTGGGGATACGATTAGGAAAGAGCCAGACGTGGTCTTAAGTTACGAACCATTCCTGATTTTGCCTGTATTATAAGTGGGAAACCACGGAAAACCAACCAAGATGGTTGAGGTGGGAATCGAACCCTCCTTTCCTCATCTTTTCCTCATGAGGATGAGTGTACCCGGCTATAACCCTCACATCAGAATTAAAAATCCTTGACAGAGCTGGGAATCGAAGAGCGACTGCCAAGAGCGTTAGCCGCTACACCACGAGGTGGTTTGCAAACAAGTTCTTGTTCCTCAAATCTCTCTCCACAAAGCGGTCTAAGCACACAACATGAGCTCTAGTTAAATGGCCTGTACGTCATCCAAGTCAGCTCTTTGGCAGTAGATAGTCCACTGTGTGCACCTATAAATAAATAGAGAATAGAATGTTTTAAATTATAATGTATAAGCATTCCGTTTGAAAAGAAAACATAAATATCAGTGTAATGGTAGGCTACTTGATAACATTGAATTCCTTCTTACATTACCTTATTTCCTGGGAATTTGAATAAAGAGTTCAGTTCACTTCGTTGTTTATAATTATTACAGCCGTCTATGGCACAAATACACCCCGTACCATCCATTACAATAATGGATAACTAAATCGTCTACAGGTTACAAAGTTTGGTTGTAAATCAGCCGATCCTTTTAGATATACTTTTCCGACTGGACCGATAGCGGGTGCTGTATTTCCAAGAAGTTTTTGACATATTTTGAGTACATCGCCTAAGTCGGTGCTACAGACATTATTCTATGCTAGCGTATAAGAATAACGCTAAAAATCATGTAACTTCCATACTAAGAATTGAATTTCAATTGAATTTCGTTTGAGAGTTGTATGCCATGGCTAATTCTTGGAGTGATCAGGGGTTCCATACTTTTTAACTTTAGTCTCAGTGTGTGCAGGCAAACAGCTCAAAATGTGGCACATGAGAATAGACGATAGTTTGGATATTCATTTCGAGCAACCCATTCGTGGCAGTGTTGCCTATATAATTCTACACGTGCTGATGTGTTCAATGTTTAACTGCATTTATCTTCCATCACATTTCATGGATAACTAAAAGGAAATTATACCTTGTGTTTATGCCGTAAGAGATTTATTTATGCACATTTTCAGAGGCAGCACACCTACCAATTATCTAATAACTCTCTCTTAGCATTTAAGCTGTAGACACTCAGTATCTCAGAATCCATGGAAGGAAACTATTTCAAATAAACTGTAGTGGTCTATTAGGCTACAATATTGCAGGAATAGCTCTACCAAATCATTAATGCCTGTATAACCAACAAATGGCTGTCACTATTCTAGATAGGTATAAACAGTTCAATCATTGGCATAATCCTTAAAATTTGAGAAAAGTAGTTTATCGGAACTACTTGTTGTTTACTTTAATCTCAAATTCCTGATTGAATATCCTGAGATTGTTGAAATGGGTGTGGGGAATTTCAAATAGAGGCTCAAAAGAAAAATCGGAAAATAAGAGCATAATTTAAAAACATTTTATAATTTATTTCAAATGCGGTGTTTTACAGTTTTTGAGCGTATAATATTCTTCTGAAAGTAGACTACAAATTATGTTTTAAAATCAAACGCTAGAAAAGGTGTTTAAGTTATACGGAGGTAATGCCAAGGTATGGGGATGTACAATAGAGATAAAAGTGAAAATGGAATTCTATTGGTGACACAATTCCAATCGTCATAGAAGCTGAAATCTTAGTACCAGGAAAGCATATAATGCCTTGATCCCCATGAAATCTACAGTTTTCAAAAATTCTTGGAGTGGGGGGAGCTGGGAGATTAAATACTCGTGCCAAGAAGCTATACAGCCTATGTACACAAGCGGGAACAGAAATTCACCCAGTGGGATACATTCCTTCTATAATCGTCGTGCACTAAATCGTTTCTGGAGCATTGATATAATTTTTCACTACTACATATGAGTCCATTTTCAGGTCATTTTTTTAAACATTACGGAACTTGGAAAATGCAATTCATAGATAAAGGAAGATCTCTGAATTAGGGAATTAGTGGTTGGTTAGTAGTACGTGAGAGTGCCTGTTACATATATTGCGTTATACATCATTAATTCGTAATCTGAAACCATTTGCTATTTGGATACATACATGTCATGTTTTACCACACAAGGATCTTAAACCTCGGTTTTACGTCCCATTTTAACTACTATGGCTGATAGAGGTACCGGGGTGCTAGAAATTTGTCTCGAAGGGGTTCCAAAACATACCAGTAGGTCTACTGACACGGTTCCCTCTCATTTGCGAACCCCCAAATGTCAGCTGGCTGCGTCAGGAATTGATCCCGCTATCTTGGGTACAGCGGGAAAGAACGTTACCGCTGCGCCACGCAGCCAGTCATGAATAAATTATTTGTCTGTAGTCATAGTATTCGTAATGTGAACTATTCTTCTAGCGGCAGAAAATAGTCTGGTCTCAGTCACTCCGTTTAAGGGCTACCGGAAGGTATGTACCCAATGGATACCCCGGCCGTTGAATGCCGAAAAAAGGTACGACGGATGGCTGTTGGCCTACAGCACCTGATGCGTTTCAATGTTAAAGGCCACACATTCCTGAAGCGCATTGTTGCAGGCGACGAAACCTGGTGCCACCACTGTGAACCAGAATCAAAAGCGTCGACGATGCAGTGGTGTCGTCCATCGTCCCCTCATCCCAAGAAGTTCAAAAGCCAACCATCCACTGGAAATGTAATGCTCACCCTGTTCTTTGATAACCGGGGCCCATTTCTTATTGATTTCAAGGAACCTGGCGTCTCAACAGCTGGGGAACAATACTGCGCAATTCTGATTAAATTACGACGTGCAATTATTAATGGGTTCGGGAAAACTGTGACATAGAGTACTGCCAATTCATGATAACGCACGTCCCCATATCGCAAAGTTCATAACGCAGAAGGTATGCCAAATCCAGTGGGAGACACTCGAGCATCTGCCCTGTAGTACTGATCTCTCCCCATGCAATGATCACGTCTTTGGTCCCTTAAAGAGGCGTTGAAGGGTCGACGATTCCTGTCGGACGAGGATGTTGAGCAGGTGGTTAGAGACTTCTTCACGCCGCAGGACACGGTGTTTACCACACGGGGATCGTCAACCCGGTGCGTCGGTTGGGTGAGTGCCTCAATGCTCATGGCGATTTTGCCTGATTGTCATACCGATTCTGGACTATACGGCCGACAAAAATAGAAGGTTGGCTTGATGTATCCATTTCTTACAAAAACATTGTGTGCATATATCAGGCCCACAGTGAGAGCAACTGAGGAGGTGTTCCTTTGATGATTATTTAGTTCTGTAAAGTGATTTTTTACCACACAGTTCCATAATTGTATTTATTCGGCTTAGGGAGTGTGAGTATATGGTTTCGATTCGCATTTGCATTCAATGGCCAACCATCTGTGACCCTAACAAAGATCTAGTGAGGTACAAAATGACATAAACGTTTAATGTGAACATTTCAACCAAATCATTTCAAGGATTTGTGTTGTGGTTACTTGATAACTGCAACTGTTTGTTACAAGAACTGCAATAAATGGAAAAAGGAGAAGAATACAATATATTCCTTTAGTAAACAATGCTCTATTCATATAGTTCAGCTTATATAGACAATCGATATTTTATGAATACCTTGTATATTCCCTATACCATACAGTAGAATGTAGCTCAAGACAGGGATGCATGGGGAGGCATCAAACCAGTCAAAAGACTGAAGACTCTAACAAGAAAACCAGAATGTTATACTGCTTTCCTATGGGTGACAATTACGTTCAAACGTGGTGAAAAGCAGTGTACCATTGCGATTATTGTTGAAAACTGAAGCGTGTAATGCATGGGCACAAATGCTAAATCTTGGGGGAAAAGGACGTTTTAACTAGTCCGCTAAACAACGGTTACTTTAAAGTTCTGGAATTAACTAACAGTAATTTGGTAATAACATTTAAGGGATGTACTGTAAATTGATATTTTACATATGCGTAATGTCCAGATGTTCTTTTGGTAATCAGAATGCACTATTCTTGAGAATCCAGTCAATATATTTACTGACGCGGGTGTATACTCCTGGACTGCCAGGATTTCCGCACATAATGCCCCAAGACACTATGCCAATAGTCATCCATCTGCCGTCTTCTTGATACATGAGTGGACCGCCGGAATCACCCTGTAACAAAAGAATCACAATCCATTAAGCGAGATACTGTACTTACCAGGCTTTCCAACAAATATTTTTGTTGATATTCCATTAGGGGCTTGGACATGGAAGTCATTTAGCCCAGTGTTCTATGTACTATTACGATTATGATTAAAATATATGACGCATTGTTTGAATGACTTGTATAACGACACCAGAATGTTAATGCTGCTTGTATATAAAGTCAAGCATGCTAACAAATTAACCATTGAGTTGTACAATAATTTTATGGGAGTTACGTCCCTTTTTAATTACCACGGCATTTAGAGACGCCGGGGTGCCTGAATTTTGCCCAGAATAGGATCTTCAACGTGCCCGTATATCTACTGAGATGGCTTCTTCACATACAATAAAATGCCAACTGACTGCATCAGGATTTGATCCTGCAACCTTGGGTACAGCAGGCAAGAACTTCACCACTGTGCCACAGAGCCCGGCATTTTACTTTTCATTTTGCTTTTTGATTATTTTTTCTTTTCACATTTTCGGTTTCATTTACTTTTTGAATTTCTTGTATGATGACGTCACACACATCCAGTCCCCGAGCCAGGGTTATTAACTTTAAGAGATTCAAACTCCCTCCTCATGGCCGGGAATCGAGCCAAATCCCTGCATGCTAACCAAGTATTCAAATTCGGACTGGTTAGGCTTTACCTGCTGTAGTTCAGGAGCAGTAACTGTGAGGCTTTGAAAAAGACTATTTCGTCTATCGGCCACAGAGGTCATTCAAATTTCAGTTATTGTTATATTCCTCACAATGGCTCACTCACATTGGGCAAATGCTTATTTCACATTTCATTTATTTGTCAAGTAGCGTTTCGAAAAACAAATTAGCTTCACTGGTTTTCAAAGGAAGTTGTTTTTCGAATCTCTTTCCTCTAAATCTCGTCGTACAAATCCGAGAATTTTGGTGCCTTTTAAACTTGATTCCTTTAAAGTAAGTTTCAGTCAGAATCGTGGACTGTAACGCCAGAGCCCGTAGCACAGCAGGGAGGGGTTAGAGAAGAATAAACTTCTAAGTTCATTATAGCTCTTCTTCCCACAACTCGACGACAGCAGGCACAAAGCTGTCAGCTGACGTCCAACGTACTAGCGGGATGTTCTGCAGTCTGCGTCATAGATTGTATGAATTTGCGGTGACTGTTACAGACAAGCCATTTCCAGAAACACATGCTAAGATTACCAAGCCACTTTCAATGGTCATTCAGACTATTCAATAAAAGATCATAAATAACACATTTTCAAAGATAGAGTCATAATGTATGGTCTGTTACACAAACAGTGCATCATTCTTTTATACAGAATGTTCATCAAAGAAAAAATACATCTATTTTAATCTGTGCTATTCTGATAATTCAAAATTAAAGAAAATTATGAGGCATAATCCAAGAAACCAAGAAAGAACATGGTGGAAATGTACATTCATTTCGTATATATTTGGTATCACCGTGGGGGCCCGGGTTCAGTTCCTGTACCTGAGACGAAATGTAATTCTTGTCTGAGGGCTGGAACGGGGCACACCTGGCCTCGTGAGGCAAATCGGAGATTAGGCGGGTTTGATTCCTACCTCAATCATCCTGGAAGTGGTTTCCCGTGGATTACCTCTTCTACTACAAGCAAATGCTAGGATAGTACCAAACTTAAAGTCACGGCTGTTTCCCACCCGAATCCTACCTTAATTACAAATACTCACACAGTACATACATTACAGTGACACAGGTTATCAGACAAATTCTACACACACTCAAGTACACGGGGCTACATGACCACGATATCACAAAACCCGTAAAAGAATCAACAACAAAAACATTTCGTATGTGACAGAAATAATGTTAATTTTTTTACAATTCAATACAACCAGCCAAAATATTAAGAATACTAATATGCACTTGCCCCTTCCATGGCAGAATATCATGTTCTGCTGTTTTATATTCCAATCGTAAAACTATATTGTAGTGCACATTACTTGCATAGTACAGTCTAATTATTAATGGAAGCTGTACGTTACAAAAGTAATATACTCTTACAACAATGTAAATAGCTGATGAAACAAAATATTTTACAGTTTGCAAACATTTCTCGAAAATCAATATCAGCATCCCCATGGTATTGTCTAAATTTCCACTACCAGTATTACTCGCATCATCAACAGATTTATCATCATAACTGTCACTCTCGAAGTCTTGTTGACTTTGCAGTGATTTTCATGTTAGTTCCACGGTCTGAGAAACTGTAGGCGTACTAACCTGAATACCATATATACTGGGACCAAAATAACACTTCCGTTTAATCACAGTTGATAATGGTGTTGTTCCTGGTATCATTCAACTTTCACTCTCAGAATCTAGTTCATCCACTAAAATATCTTCTGCCTCTAAATGAGATACCAATTTATCATCATCTTCGTCAGCTAGAAAAACAGTTCTACTGCAGGCCGCCATGTTTGACAGCAACAATCTAGAGAGTGTTAACACCACATAATATAAACCCCATCCCTTCGTGTCAAGGATGTCCTGAGAAAAAAAAAAGATATCGTCTGAGGCAGGCTTGAAACATCAGATTTCCGGCAGTATGAAGTACTTGGACACATACCACCAACCCCGTGGAATTACAGCCCATGAATGGCCCAGGCCTACCAAGTGACCGCTGGCCTGCAGATTATGGGGTGGCACGAGTTCAGTACGTGTGTTCCCCTCGGGCGTTATTCAGGGTCTCTGTGACCGGGACGCTGCCTTATTGTCTGACAGCTACTCAATTGTCCTCACAAGGCTGAGTGCACCCCGATCTAGCCCTAATATCAGTTTCTAAAATCCCTGATTGAGGCGGGAATCGAACCCAGGGCCTCCTAGTGCGAGGCAGCCACGCTCTCCAACTCTTCGGGGCCGGCACTTAGTCACTAATGTCAGCAGAAATATTTAACCAGAAGAAACCAACTGCACCGGACTTCGCAAGAAAGAAACTAAATCCCGCACAGGCAAGCTTGGAACATCAGGTGTCCAACAGTATGAAATAATCAAAGGCATACGTTGGCAGTAATCTCCAACTATAAGGTAATCACCGGCTCTGGCACTTTTAGTGCGAAGAGCGAAAGCCAATCTGATCGGCATGTGGCACTAAGGTTGTTATGTAGACAATGTACGTTGCATGCTTAAGCACTAGGATTCATAAAATGAATCTAGTTATTTTGGCTCATCTTGTACTGGTATTCAAATACAATACAGCTACTAAGCCATAGGGTAACATTTCAATGTAATTTCATCTATTTCACTTGTCCGCCTCGTTACGTAGTGGCTTGCATTCCTGGCTGTCGCCGCAGAGGCCCGGGTTTGATTCCCGGCTCTGCCAAGAAATTAAATTCTGGTCTGAGGGCTGGAACGGGGTGCACTCAGCCTCATGAGGCAGAACTGAGAAGTGGCGGGTTCGATTCTAACCTCAGACATCCTGGAAGTGGTTTTCCGTGGTTTGCCACTTCTACTCTGGAGGGATGGGGCTTAACTTAGGGCCATGGTCACTTTTTATTCAAATCCTACTTCAAGTACAAATACACACACTAGTACAGGCCTCACAGTGATACAGGTTATCATACAAAGTCTGCACACACCTAAGTACACGGGGCTACATGACCAAGATGTTACAAAGACCCAGAAGAATCAAAACCAACAACATCTATTTTAATAATCTTTTCAAAATTCTCCAGGCAATTAGCCTAAATAGATTTTCCATATGATGAACTAAGTAGCTCTTGGTAAGTGATCTACATTGTGATTAAGTACAGGACAATAAATTTAAATTCAATACCCAATGTCCAATTTTAAGCAATCAATATTCCAATGTTCTAAAACAACATAACTGTCATATCATGGTTCCAGTGGTTGCCCCGTATTAAACCAAAGTTTTCATTGTCGCACAGGATAACTCAAATAATAAGTCTCATAAGTTACGGGAAAAAATACATTAAAATATTCCTAAACTCATCAAGGTTATAATTTGTTCTTTCAATTCCATTTTAGGGACACCTGTATATCCGGTTTACGTCACTCTCTGAATTATTTTTGTGTCATTACTAATGCGTGTAGCCCTGTGACCTGAAACAAGGTCACCACACAACTCATTTTCGAATACAGGGAGACTAGCGGACCCGTGAAAGAAATCTTGCAGGTTCATAAACCACACTTTCCCCAATAGGTTTATAACCAAATGATTATAGAACACGATTTACATTTCAGATAGAATTCCAAGTTCTACGTTCTCTAACTTAAGAAGGCAATCACTGAAAATTGGATCATCATATCACTCACCGGTTATTCGATATTTATGAAATTAGAGCCTATGATTTGAGTACGGTACTCATTCCTTTGATTTACTTTTTTTCTGAAATCCATGCAAAATGATAAAGGAAAGACCTCAGAATGTTAAATGACATGAAACAGGCGTCACAGTGGCCAAAATGTGAAGTGGACGGCACTCATGGAACGTATTTTCCTACAGCAACAGTATTTGCAAATCGCACACTACGTACATTTTTTAAAAGTAATTTTTTAAAGAAATTATGGATATTTATGAATTTATAGTGCAATTCATCACTGCTATTGTCCATTCTGTTTCATTTGAATGAGCATTTGTCACGATCGGTCGCTTGTGAGCGTCTCAGGAGGGATCTATACTACTGAAATAATATATATGATTAGGTAATGTACCCAGAAGGGTCAGCGAAAATAAGCATGACTCATATTCGGAAAATTCCAATTGACATTCTGAGAGAGTATTTGGTACGTTCGTAAGCACGCACGGCCATGTCATTTGGAGATTGTTGGTAATTATTTCTTCCCTAAGAGGGACACTATTAAAGCAGGAAGAGGTGGCCTAAATCTTACAAACTGAATTCTACTGGAATTCTACTGACTATTCCAATTCAGCACCTGGTGTTAATATTTTATTCATGTCGCTTTAATAAATCCACCTTCAATTGACGTTCTTTCCTTCTCGAATGAGCAGTACCCTACATATTACCCGGAGAGTATATTAAATTCCCACCGCGGGCACAGAGCCAATTTGACATTAAAGGAAAGTCATTTCACTGCATCTGACAAATCACGGAAGTAACAGCAGTTACGCTGTTTTGACAGCATAAATGTTTTTATTGTGAACAGGATTGTATAGGCTACAGTATTTCTACGTGCACTCGACATGTTTTCCATGTGTGATAAGTTGGCCTCTTCACCTCTTAAAATGAGCGAGTATTCAATGCACATCGTATGTGGAACTACAAAGATGAACTGATGTGGCTACTTGGCTGAGATGCTCGCCTTTTGTGCACGAGGATTGGGTATTGAGAAGGGTGGCAGTTGGTGGTTGTTAAGAAGTTTATTCAGGATGAGTGGAGTATAACCAGGCTGCTGGAAACATACGATCCTCCAGGTCAGAAAGCGCCTAAATTTGCAAAAATAGTGGAGTAAAAATGCGGGATTTAGCAGGAAAAATAGTTTGGTTAGATTATTTAGACATGTCTTGTGGAAAAATTTACGCCCTATGCTGTGCAGTACTCACACGGCTCCCTCACATTTGCGCACACTCAAAAGCCAACTGAATGCACCAGGATTTGATCCTGCTACTTAGGTAACATCAGGCGACACCGTTGCCACTGTGATACGCTGCCAGTCGTAACACGGTAAATGGAAATGTAAATGGCTGTCGTCTGGAAGGTCCGGGTTCAATTTCTGTCTCTGCCAAGAAATTTCATTCTGGTCTTAGGGATGCAACGGGAGGCATAACTGAGGAGTGGTGGGTTCGATTCCTACCCTAGTCATCTTGGAAGTGTTTTCCTTTATTTTGCACTTTTGCTCTAGTCAATTGCTGGGATGGTTCCTAACTTATGGCCACGCACTCTTCTTTCCAAATCCTTACCTGAATGACAATTACACATACTAATACACCCATCACAATAACACAGGTTATCATACAACATCGCACACACCCCCAAGTGCACGGGGATGAATGACCACGATGTCCAAGCTCCTCAAATGAAACAACAACAAGAAAGAAGTGATGTCCAGGGTGAATTCATGTACGATGAATTATCCTCCCAAAAACCCATGTTAAATCAATCACTTTGTGGGAGGCTGTTCTTAGCAAGCAGTCTGGCAAGAACGTTTCAAGGGTCGTGTGTCAATGGATGGACACCAATCAGACAGGTCCCCCCTCCCTCTTCAAGATTGGACTTTTCATGAACTGCCTCTGTGACCTTCGCCATTCTAGCTGGCTACAAGTCTCATACGTTTTATCTTTCTTTGCGTTTGTCACATTTGTTGATATTTAGACACAAGACCAGTTTGAAAGATCTCGTTGTTTGGTTCCCGGCTTTACGTTCAGTAGTAGGTTTCCAAGCGGAGTTGTCGAATGTGTCGCACTTTTCCTTCTGTTTTCTCATAAACTACGTACCTTTTAATAGACGTTTTTCACGTCGTTCAGCGCTGTCTGACCTGGGAAAACAAATGTTCTAGGTTGCGACCCATCTCAGCTGAGTTGCTCGCATGTCAGTGGATTTTCTCTATGTCAAGTTCCAGCTCCTCTGTGTGTGTGAAACCACACCAGATAATACCTAATGCACAGCTTAGTTTTATTGTGATTACAGTAAAACCTGCCTTCAACGGAGACAAATGGGACTCGTATTTCCCCGTTATGCTAAAATAATTAGGTAAACCACAACATAAATTATCTTGAACCTACTGGAAAAAATAAAACAGTGTACATACCTTATTCAGTGTTGTATTTACATATTTCTGCTACGAAGTAATGAACTACTTTAGAAGCAAAACCCTCAGTGAACATAAAGACAGGCATTGGATGATTTACAGATCATTAAGGCAAGCATTGGGAAAGTTTTGAGCAAGTGGAAACAGTCAAATAAACGTACACATTGACATGAAGGTTGGAGAACAAAAGGGGAAAGAACTTTCTTGCATGCTACAGAATCAACTGTTACGGCAGACAAGGTAGACTTTCACCGGGTGCCGGAAAAGTTTCTAAGCACTGCCTTCCCGACCATAGAAATTGTCCGTTAAAATGCGAATTTTGATTTCCGTTGTCCACGTAAGACAGTCTGTGTTTGATGAAGGGAATTTAACAGGTTTTTACGCCTACGTTTACGGACCGTCAAATATTTCCGTTTAACATAAGTTTCCGTTTGATAAAGGGTCCGTTGTAGGCAGGCTCTAGTGTATTACTATTATTATTATAATTATTAATTCATTTTCTCAAATTATTCATGGGTACATAATATGACGGCACTCGATATACTAAGCGCCTTTCTATAGAATAAGTAGGAGAACTATGAACTCCATTCAGTACAATAATGGAAATAATGTACAGAAATGATACAATTACGTACAATCGTGCTTAGTATGAACTGCTAGTCATCTTCCGCAAGGCAGGTCCACACAATACCGCTTGGCGAGCAGATGACACGATAAGAGTGGATTCGGACAGAGTGTAGTCTGAGATGTGCGTGCATTCACTCGGACACCACTCGTATCGTGTCAACAGCCAATATGAGTACACTCCGAAAGCACCATCAATTCAGAGTTGGGTCAGATGGAGCCCTACTTATCAGTTTTTACTCGGACAGAGTAGTGGATCAAATATGGCAGAAAGTGTAAATCCAACTAAACGTCCTCGCACCTGGAAGTGGAGCGAGACGCCAATTGCAAAATGTATGGAGTTATGTTGGGAAGTATTGTAGAAGGTGAGGTTGGGCAGTTACAAAATTAAAGACGTAAGACTCGGCCTTGACGAAAGTAAATGAGGATCCAAATATGCCGCGACTTTACCTTTTTCTATTGTAACGAGTGTTACACTCGTATCGAGTGCACTTCAATCTTAAGTACTCCATCCAAGCCCACTCGGACCACAGTGTACTTGGTTGGAGTCCACTCTTATCGTGTTAACCCAGAACTTAGCGCTGCATTGCTTCTTCAAACATTTATGGAATGCGTACAGTATTAGTCCGTTGACGGATAATACCACAGGCTTAATTATTACGTGCTGCATCTTCCAAATTCTCGTCACCACGTTCGCAAGCCCTTTGTATTGGCAGACCTTCTTTCAATAATGTTAACATTGGGGAGTGGAGTGTCTGTTATAAATGTGCAGCTTATAGCACTTGTGTCACAACAGATCTTGTATATGTCATTGTCTATTACACAGTATAAAGTGAGGACAATACTTAGGCTCCAGTAGGATGTGAGTTCATCATCATTTAATATGCCTATGCTATTGACTGGTGTACAGTGCCTGAAACTTCGTCATGCCTCTCATTACTTTTTATTCATTTTCTCTAATTTTTCATGGGTACATGTGCAGTCCAAAAATTCTAATATTGGACAACCTGAAGTCTCCTGATGAATGCATCATCGTCTACATTTATCGGGTTGCACATTGCCATCTCTCATTAAGTACTTCTTGTAGTATCTAGTGGCGATTACCTGGAATTGTATGGCAGCAGCAAAACTTTCTGTTTCTCAGAATAACTATCCAATTTGTAGCCTCTTGTGTGATGCACATCTGTCCCAAATCCTCTGAGTTACTTTCTTGTGATATTTACCAGGAATAAATTGTCTCAATGCTAGTTCCTTTTCCCTGCGGGGGCATGGTTGCGGAGCGGTCAAGCTGTTTGCCTCTCACCAAGGTGGACTGGGTTCGATTCCCGGTCAAAGCATGTGAGATTTTCGAAGTGAAATGCCATTACTTGTGGTTCGGATTCCACGTAAAAATGAGGTCCCGTGGCTCATGATCGCACGATTAACGGTCACGTAAAACTAAAAGCTTCCTTCCCTTTCTCCGCATACAACTCTGTACAAGTTTTCTTAATAAGCCGATTTTTAAGGCATAGTGTAGTTTGCGTATCAGCTTTCACAGCAAATTAACGCAGTATTCCTCAATCAGCTAGTTTCTCGTCAGAGATTGACCCTTTTCGTGCAAGCATTCGCATGTTGTATGCGATAAGTGGTGAACACGGATATTATAATTATTGTTATTACCGTATTGTTTAGACTGTACATATAACCCATTTGTGGTACATCACAATATTACTATATGGACTTCAGGGAATCAAAATATAGTTACTGAAACAGCCAATTCTAAGCTAGAAAGTCGCTACCCATGAACTTCCGGACGATTCGGGTTGTTGAGAGAACTATTTCCTTCTGCATTAGTTTGTACATTTTTCTATCCAGATCCAGTTAATAAGGCCTGTGCCCGTTAATCCGGAGACCAACGCCCACATATGCGAGAATCTCGAAATCGGTTCAGCACGATACTCGGAAAACTCTCGGGGAAAACAGGGTAGAAATGTGGTGCGAAACCGAATTCGAGTTCCACAAGCGAATATAGGAAAGGACGAACACAAAATTCTTTATAAGTACTCGACTGTCCTTTACCCTGAGATTCCTCAGAAAAAAACACTTCGTAAACCTTCACTTTAAAGAACAAGAAGTTCCGTGAAGAACTATACAGCCTACTTTTCATGCCAATGATTATTCTACAGTATATGAACCTATCTAGAATAATGACGAAATTAAGTTGGTAATATCGAAATATCTAATTAGTTCAAAATATACCTGGTATAATGTAGCCTAATAGAGCACTACAGTTGGCAGCCCTGGCGACTGAATATATTCTTAGTTCAATCTCTTAAGGTACAGAATACAAAATTTGGTTGAAGTCCAATGGACGTTACATGCAGTTAGACACTGGATCTATCAGCACGCGTAAAAGCATGTTGCCAACAATACCATGCGTGTGCTGGTCAGAAATAATCTGAAATATTATGATATCTTGTTGTACCAATTTTGAATGAAATCCATTTGTTAGTATAGAAGTTACATGTATTTTAAAATTGGACAAATCAGCAGGCATAGAATCATGTTGGCAGCACTGCCTTGTATTAATTACTCCAAATTAATCTAGAATGTCAGGTGCTATACGTGTGCAAAGTATAGATCTGTTGGCTTGCATACTTTCTGGTATATTGATATTAGTGTAAAATAAATATAGACAGCATTTATTAACAGTTGGCAGCCCTGATTGCTCTTAAAAATACTTATAGTCATATCTGTTATGGTACACATAGCACATACGAAATTTAGTTGAAATCCAACTGATAGTATAGAAGTTACATGTATTTAAAAATTGGTACTATCAGCAGGCTTATAATCATGTTGGTAGAACTGACGTATATAAGTTACTCCAAATTAATCTAAAATGTCAGAATATACGTGTGCATAGTTTAAAGCTGTTGGCTTGCATACTTTCTGATATATTGGTATTTGGATTTAAAAAAAATAAAGAGAGAAATTATTAACAGTTGGCAGCCCTGGTGGCTCTTAAGAATACGCTCAGTCATATCTGTTTATGTACAGATATTACATACAAAATTTGGTTGAAATCCTATTGATAGTGTAGAAGTTATATGCATTTAAACATTGGACCTATCAGAAGGCTTAACATTATTTTGGCAACACTGTCATGGTTGGCCTCCTGGAAATTAAACTGAAATAGTATTATCTACATGTGTGCCAATTTTGGAATAGCTCCCATGCATACCTTGCAAGATATCCAACATGGAGCTCAAATTAATAGTGCGTTTTTTCAGCAGTTGGTAGCACTGACATCATTTTCAAATATGGACGTGAGATATTCCGGTGCACATCTTTACTCATACTAAATTTGGTTTTGATTGCTGCAGCCGTTTAGGAGTTGATAGGGGGGGGACACACACACAGCCAGACAGACCGACAGCCAGAAGGACAGACAGACAGACAGACAGACAGACACACATTTTCCCGGATCGATCTCATAAGTCTACTTTTTCCTCATTTTTGCAAAATGTGAAAAGTAGGCTAAAATGTCTTATGAAATAAATCCGTGTCCAATCGTGTTCACGAAATCTGGCCATTTACATATTTGTTATTCACACGGGTCATTTATTTAGTACTCGCACTTGTTTTCAACTAAATAAAATAAATAAATAAATAGCCTTACAAATCCCATAAGGGCTATGGCCTCCTGCTTTGCAGGGAATTGCTCAGTTTTAACTCATCAGGTGAGCAAGTCCTGAGGAGCATTCAGGGTTATTCTTTCTGATTGGGCCTTCTATATAGATGTGCATCTGATTAAAGATTAAGTAAATTATATTACGATGGCATAACATTCGCTACAACAATCTTCATTTCTGAGTCTGGCGATATCAAGGCCTCAAATATCCATTAGTATTACGGAAATCATAATAGCCATCAACCAATATCTGGGAGCTTCCCATTGCCACTAAGCACAAAGCTTACCCTGTCTAAGCACTTGAACAATGACAGAAACTGCCAAGTCTTCACTCTTCAGTAAAATCTACGTATATTGAACCGTTTCAAATAGGTCTTTTTAAAATGCAATACAAAACCTTACCGGTGGAGTTTTAACATCTAGTTTGGATGCAGATACCTATACACGTTCTTTAACATCCCACAAATAATTCACTATGTTGTGCACATGTGGTCCCGGAACGAATTAACAAGTGTTTCGCAAAATAGTTGAACCTTTTGAATTCCTTGTGATGCAGTAAGGTTATTTTCCCTAGTGAACACGATGATGTTTCCTTAAAATTAGAGCGCGAGACAATGTTCCATTAGTTCTGTCCGCCATGCAAATGACTTCTCACATGTGCTACAAGTGTATTACTTCACTCCAGTATGAACAACAGTGTGCTTCTTGAGGTCACCGCTCTGTGAGAAGCCTTTATTGCACACCAGAGATATGTACCGCTTTGCTGCATGCCCACTGAACGGTGTCTTTCTAGTTGATGCATTGTTTTATTGGTCACTGCATGCGAGTCTCCCTAGGTCTTTCCACTCCTGCCTCATCTTCGCTGTTCTTGTCCATTGTTTTCCTCCCCATTTTACGAACCAGTCTGCCCATCTGATTCTTTGTCTCCCAACGTTTCGTCTTCCTGTTCTTGGGTCCCACATCGTCATTTTGTACGTCCATCGGTTAGGATCTAATCTCGCTACATGTCCACCCCATCTCCATTTGAGCTGGTCTGCTAATGTCATAGCGTCTTTCATGCCGGTTCTCCTTCTTAAATCTTCGTTCCGTATTCTATCTTTCATTGAGACATGAAGTATCTTCCTTTCCATTTTCCGTTGACATCTCTGGATCATTTGTCTTTGTTTCGATGTTAATGCCCAAGTTTGGCAACCATATAGTAACACCGGTATGTTTTCAACTAATTAACATTTATTGATCGTTGCACACAAATAATCATAATAAACCTGCTTGAAATCAGATATTGATGCAAGTTGACACTCGACAATAACCTTCTATTTGGTATTTTAAATATTTAACTAATATATTACTCAACCTCAATTCACACTCCCACCATAACATGACAGTACTGGAAAAATATACTAATTTTGAAGTAATAATTCTCGATTTCATTGTGTCGTGACATCATTAACTTCAAATAGGCTATCACCCTTTTAATAAAACATTCTCACTCAACTTTGCTCAAATTATTTAACACAGCTCCATATAATCAAATAGCAAGATCAATTTTCATAATATAAACTCTCAAGCCACTATGCTTGATCCCTAGTAATCTCAATATAACGACGCCATGTCCTCGACATGTCCGTTCCATTGGGGCTTCATTCGCCTCTAAAAATTGCAAAAATATAACTTCATTAATCATTGTCACAACACATCCTAAAATAATATGAAATACCACTCAAAAAATCGGCATATGAAACTTTTGGTTTACCACAGAATGAGAATTTAAATAGTCCAGAAAAAGGAAAATCTTCATTAGGTCAGCTATTAGTCATAGATCTTACCACTAATTTATAATAAATAATTTCAAGCTATGATTATTATTATTATCTCTCATAATATTGCATATCTCTGTTAAGTGCTATAACAATTTTGCTATGTGCCAAGATAGATTATAAACATTTTACTATACTTATTATCACTTGACCCCATTCGAAGCTAAACTGATACAGATGCCTCAATTTGAAAACAAAAAATGGCATGAAGACTACAGTTCGAATTATAATACTCATATTTAGCTCAGGAATAGATCCAAAACTGTATTGCCACAAACTATATTGATTCATGAGGCGTATTTGAATGTCAAAAATAAATCATGCGATGATTGTCGCAAAACCCCACTAAATAAATAAGACTAGGGAAGATCTGAATAGCATTTTACACTTGGGCAAGACTTGAAAAGAAAATACATGAATAAATCTGGTATATGCTCAGCTAGATTAAATGGAACTAAGTTTGGATATCACCTCAGCTGCACTAAATATAACTAGACTTGGATAAATAGAATTAAGCTTAGATACGCAGTACTACGCTAGGCAAAATTACAAAGACATGGGATGGTCTTACTTTAGATTCCACAGGAAATCGTTTAGGCTATCAGCTCGGCTACGGTTGGTGTGGTCTGGTTCCTCCATTTGCTGGTTTGTGCACCCCATAGCACACATGACTGCCTCAATCCCGGGCTGGAGTCGGCAACGGCTTCGGACAGATTTCCATTGGATAGCCCATCATGGATGTTCATGGTCCAGTAAGGGCCTGGAATCGACATCTGGTTCTTCTTCTGTCTTCCTTCTCGCCTTACCCATCTCCGGTGTTTAGTGCATATCCATTTCAATTTTCACTGCGTAGAAAGATTAGAAAAGCTATTCTTCTGATCGTCAAAATATTCCTAACACATGTTGGATTTGTCAATATCATTGCGTTTTCGAATGTTCTGCACACGCTTGGATAACTATTATACAAGTGGTATGCCACATAAACTGTCAGTTCAACTATGAATTCGTCACTAATAATTCTTTGCTGTTCACTGCTTGATTCGTTTCCTGCACTACGTTAATGGCTTCTAACAGGCACACACTTCTACAGAATGTTCTACTACCTTCCGTGCCCTGCGATATCACTGCCGCATTCTCACGTGAAATCACTATTTGTCGTTCATGAATTACAGTATTACCTCGACTTGTAACTCTCACGGCCCTGGTGCACAAAATATATTTCCACAATCACACTCCAACTTGGAAAAGACCAAGTGTGATAATACTTTTCAAACACTCACATTAAACAGCACAATCTTATGTTCTCTACATAAAGTTAAGCGTACGGGCTGTCGGCGTGACCGACGTAGCCTAACTCCCCGGAGCACTTAGCCTATATAACGGCGATGCGGACTTATCACTTCCCACAACAACAACGTAGACTGCTAGCGAATAGAGAGCACAGATAGTTGACGCGAAGAAAGAGCTGCCACTCAGATAGCTGCTGCGACCTTTATACTGCTCGGAGGGGTGGCTTAAGGTCCGGATGACGTAATGCTCCAGAGCTTTTTCCATTCACATCTCATGAAAGCGTGACGATAGATAAAAAATTCCTTTTGCAGTTTCATCAAAAAATCCTGGCCTATTTTATAATGTAGTCATCTCCTCTGTAGGGCAACGGGATAAGCTTCAGTCAGGTATACTGGCAACTTCGATGGCTTGTCATTCCCTGCACACTTGCACTCAGCAGCGAACTGGCAGCCCACTGTCACGAACCTCGTTTGAAAATGCAGCATGGTACTTCATTCAAAACTCTTCAAACGACATGACCGCTCCCGGTCACGGGCGCAGGCCTTGGAGCATGGTACTGGGGACCACGCCCGTACTTGAGACAATGACAGGTATGGTATTTACCCGTTTTACATGCCATTGTCTTTTGATAGGGCAGACCAACTCACTATATTTGCTGATCATTTCTATGTGTTTTGATTGAAAATTCTTGTTGTTAGGAATCGCAACATCAATCAAGGTAGTTTGCTTCAATATCTTGCTGACGACTACCAGGTCCGGTATTTTGTGTGATACTGACTTATCAGTCACAATAGTCGATCCCAATACAACTTGTATTCATTCTTTTCAAGAACACACTCTGGCTGATTTTGGCGATACGGAACTTTCTTCCCTTTAGAAGCTGAAACTTATCAGCCAATTATTATTATTATTTCTATTAGTTCGTATTATTATTATTGTTATTATTATTATGTTAATATTAATATTATTATTCCCGCCTATGTTTCTTATCCCGAGATTTTCGTCCGTAATTCGTCTGCAAACAGACCTCACTTTCTGTTCTTGGGTCTGACTATGCTCAAATCACAGCTGATCAATTTAAGGTCTGTTTCACCGAAAAGCCACTGTATACGCTACAATTCCTGATAAATTCACCTTAAATGAAAATCAGTGATGACATGGTCTAGTATCGACTGGGTCCCTTTTACTACCATGTGTATCGGTGAATGTAATTATGCCTTGAGAATGAGTTTACAGCAGCTATTCTCATGCTATCACACAAATCCAGCAGACCTTGTCCATTGGTGTTCGCTTCGCTAAACTCACCCCACTCACACATTAACTTCTTATACCCCTCAGTCCATTATGCTATCTATATCGTTAACCCTCATATGAACATTAATCAACAAGTCTCATAAAACCTGTCTGTTACGTCTCCAAATTTCTTCCAGAATGTTCGACTGAACACTATTATTATGTGTTTAATTGTGTTAATTTTCGCTGTATGATGCCTGTCTGCCAGAATCCTTGTGTGAAGCCACTTTTGTATTCTTTATGTTAACATTTACAAACCAACTACACTAAGTGATTCCACAAGGATCCGAGGTCCTGAGATCTCCAAATCGATCAATATTAATCGTTCTTTTACGCACCTTATAGCAGCTATGTTACGTTCTATGATTGAATTGACGTACTAAATTAATAAAGACATTTTTCTTGGGTAGGTGCACTATTTTTATGTCGTTTTATGGTATAATACCAGGCTTACGTGTAAAATATTCCAAAATGGCAGCCAAGAGAAAATTTTCTGCAGTTTTCAATATCACCGAAATTATTACAGCAATGAAACTGAAATTGTGTACAGTAATTGAGGGATATCATGTAAGTACACGTATATAATTTTCAACTAGCTGATAACCATAAACAACATGGTGGCCACGTGAATTTTGAATGCGTAAAATCAGCTAAATGCACTATAATGGCAACCAATGTTGTTTATTTATTTCAAAATATTTAGACAGAGTGAGTTAAAAATTTCAAAAACATAAATTTATTTATCTTATCCTATTAAGGCAATTGAATTCGAAGTTTGTATAATGAACCACCATTCTAATAATTGTTTACTGGTGCATAACCCTATGAATTACATTAAAATCAATCCTACAAGGTGGCCGCGAGAAATATTTCACTAACATTCAATATCTCCAAAACTATTATTGTACTGCAATGGAACTGATATTTGTTTGGCGATAGAGGGCAATTCGATAAACATTCCTGCCTATCTGTATTCGTCTAGTCTGTAACATATTTCTGTGCTAGGCAGGCCTAGAAACATACTGACGTATATTCTGGATATCTTAAAATATTAAAGACCGATCTCCTTATCCTGCCACGCCTGTGCTACCAAAACCTTCTCTTATCGAAACCGGGCTCTTGGGAGCGTCTTGAACTCTATAATGCTGCCTTAATATAGTTCTTAGTTTAATTGAAGATACCGTACAAAGTACAACTTATTCCAATAATATGTTTCCCTTAATGGTCGTACTATAACGGTAAAATAATCTCCTCAGAGATTCAAATAGAGTACGTGACCATCTCCACAGAGACACACGTCGAATAATTGACCATCTCTTCAGACACAAAATCAAATAATGTTAGGTAGCTTCAGTGGCAATATTTATATGAAACTAGGCAGATTCTGGTGGTGAGGACACTTTCCACTACCAAAAATCGCTCTTTCAACTTCATATTTTGCGCTCAAATAGATAACTCCACCCAGTGGGCGTATCTGCAAATTGTTCATCTTTCTCAACCCTCTTGCTTCTCCACTGCTGGACAATGACATATCTACCCTCTGCGTCACGGTAGCAAGCCACGCTCACAGAAATTTGACCCAGGAGTAACGGTATACAGCGTGGCCTTCTTGGTAGTCATAAATTCCATGTGTAGCCCTCTTCCCTTGCCTTCCGTCGACCTGCTCATTCAACTACATGATTATTTCAACATCATACAGTGCTTCAGCCTGTCTCAAATATTCTTCCCAACAAAATAAATAAAATCATGAAACATTATTATATGATCATCATATAATAAGGGTATATATATACATATAGTGTTATTATTACGTCTCATCCAATATTCGGTTTCATTATTATTACTATGATTATATTTTATTTTGCGATATTTAGTTTTACCTTCTAATTCCTTCATCTACTGTATATCGAATTTATACTAGAATGATTAGTTCATTTGCGCTAGCGCTAGTGCGCTTGGACATGTAATATTTCGTGATTTAGGCGAGAGAGTTGGCAACAGTCAGACTGCAGTAACGACATAATCACCCCGGGAGGATCCCAATTTAGACCAAGATGTGGAAATATGTCTGGCCTGAGCCAATGAAGCAGATGACGGTTTGGAGTCCAGAGGAGGGGGGAGCCTAGCTTGAGTCAGCCAAGCTTCCTGACCTGACATTCAGAGAGTGTGACGTCACAAGCACATGGTAGATTGAACAAGAAGAGAAGGACCTATGACGTATTTGGAGTGGTGTGGGGGATGGTGACCCACAATTGGTTGAGACGGAGCGGGATTTCAAATTGATCGAACTACTGAATGGAAGGAGAAAGGAGGTTATAAAAAGGAATGCACAGAGGATCTGACCCCACAATTATCTCCCTGTATTTATCATCAGTACAACGTAACTATGGTTCTCGATGATGCCATCAGTGAATCTTAAGTCTGGCAAAGTGTGAGAGGCAATTCAAGTCTTTTCTCAACCATGAATGTAGTCGTGTTTGGGGCTATGTCTATGAACGTGACTTATGGAATCAGAATCCAACACGGCCAGTCAACCAGAGCTTACATCTCGTCTCTGATTTGTAAAACATAAATTTAGTTATCACGCCAACGAAAAAGAAGATGATCGCCAGCCAAGAACCACAGCATCTATCCACCATGGAAACTTACAAGACTAAACAACGATCAACTGGTGAGCTCCATGAGGAAACTACGCAAATTCTCTCATTTTAAATAATCTCTTTTAAAGGCAAGTACAGGTAATAACTCAATTTAAACATCACCTACAATTCTCATTTTCGTCGTGCTAGCAGTTGATTCAGTTGACGCATTAATTATTTTCAGTATTATTATTATTATCTTGTTTCTATTTTCTCTGGTTCTTTATAATCAAATTCAGTATTTTTTGTTCATTGTAGAGCCTCCCTTTCTCGTAGTTAGAAATTGCTATAAGCCTACCACTTTTCCCGAAGGAAACGTTTCATCTGGCACCCAACGTGGAGAAAAAACATATAGCATTTGTCTCCACAACGTCAGGCGGAATACCGGGTAGCATTTGTGAAGGGAAGAGTGTATTATTTCTGTGCGAGTGTTTTTTTTTCTGTGTCTGTGTGTGGTGTCAGCATGTCAGATGAAAAAGGATTGCTACTACGAAGTGGGCATTAGTTAGATAAAGGTATAGCGGAAGAAAATAAAGAGCGAGAGCCTAGTCAGTCGGTAGAAGAGAGTGTAAATGATAGTAGTAGATTGTCGGTAGTAAACGCTGGTACGAGTCAAGAGAAGGAAAGTGGTCTGGGAGGTCTTCATGGCATACTTGCTGGATTTATGCAATAGTTACGTAACAAAATAGAAGCTACCAGCAGTAAAATTGGCACCAACAGTCAGGAGTTAAGGAAGGAACTTGAAGCTAACAATCAGGAGAGTAGTAAGAAAATCAGTGAGATGAGTGGGGGGTTGAGAGAAAGTTTTGATGAGAAATTGGATATAAACAGTAGGGAGATAGGTAAATAATTTGAAAAATGTTGGATAGAAATAATCAGGAGATTTAAGAGGCAATAGGTCAGAAACTGGGAGAAAGCAATAGAAATATTAGGGAGATAAATCAGAAGCTGGAAGAGAATAATGTAAAGTTACACAGCATGGTCAAGGTGAATGAGGAATTGAATAGGAAGTATGGAATACTGTAGGATTCCTTAACGCAGTAGAAGCTTGATTTAAAGAGAGATTAGAAGACGGTCTTATCGAATGGTGTAATGTAGTGGATATTTTAGATCAGGCATTTGTGGAGGAGACTAAAAACCGCTTTGCGGTATGAAGAGATGGTTCGGAATGCATAAATGACTCAGAAAAAGGTTTTGCGAAAAATTCTGGAGCGAGTCCATCCAATCTCTGCATCGCGAGGGAGCAGTCTGTGTAAAGTACAATCCCAAAGGTTAAAAAAATGTGACAGAGTATTTTGGGGGCAAGTTCTGATCTGTAAAAACTTAGATGGTTTGACGCAGGAAAAAGACGTCGTAAGACTTTTATTATGGCACTTTCCATATCGCATAAAAGAAGCAGCTTGCATTCTGAGAGTAAGCACTATAACAGAACAAGAAAATTTCATAGGTACTTTCGGCGTTCTAGGCAAAGGTAGCAGCGAGGAACAGATCGCTAGGTACTGCACCCTAAGGGATGGGAGGGATCGCAAAGGGCGTTGATACCCAGCTAGAAAGATCAACGTATCCTTGCTAGGTGGATAGCTAGTAACCTCTGAATACAGATATATATATTGAACCCTTATTGATCTACGATAAATAAGCATTCACAAATTATTATTATTATTACTGCAGCCCAGACAGTACTTGAGGAAGTTGTCGAGAATAAAGGCAGGGTAGCGTGTCGCAATGATTGCCACAGAGGGGAGCTGGTAGCTATTCTTGAAGAATGGCCCGGTAAACTTGAGTTCAAGGCCAAATTGTGTAACAACTTGCTCCAGAATTGGAATCACAAAGGGGTAGTCACGAGTTACTTACAACCGATCTGAGATTGAATCAACCAATCAGGAGTGACCACGCCGATATCACGCGATGGAAGGCGTCAGTGGTAAAAAGCGCGCGGAATTGATTATCTAAAGAACCGCCGAACGGAATTATCTCCGCGCGAGTGCGATGAGACGTTTGATTTATTTGAAGAAGATTGATACTAGTCCCATCTGTGTGAGATGAAAACTCTGGAAAATTTTTCTAATCCCACCCCACTCTTCCGCACCCTGTCAGTTTCTAATAAATTGTTCGACGAGAAGCTGTTCGAAGTCATACGTTTTGGAGCCTTGAGAGGCTAACTTCACGCCCGTTTGTGTCGTGATTTTTTTGACGCTCTGATATATTTGAAGTCATTCGTTTTGGAGCCTTGAGAGGCTAACTTCACGCCCGTTTGCGTCGTGATTTTGACGCTCTGATATAATTTGAAGTCATTCGTTTTGGAGCCTTGAGAGGCTAACTTCACGCCCGTTTGTATAACGATTTTTAACGCTCTGATATATTTGAAGTTATTTCATCTGTGAGCTCTGATGAGCTAAACTCACGCAAAGTTGCGTAGCAAATTTTAACGCTCTTAATTATTTGAAGTCAATTACTTTGTGAGATTTGTGAGCTAAATTCACGCCAGCGTGCGTGGTGATTGAAACTTGTAATATTATCTTAAAGACAACTATTTCAGCTCTTAGGGGAAAGACTTGTAACATTCTAATTAGCGCTCACCCGAGCGAAGGTCAAAGCAGCGCAGAGCTGTAGATTACCGAGCGAGATAGCGACTGTGAGTCAGGCAGTCTTTGTAACTTGTTTGTCGAGTCAGTGACGATGAACTCGAAGTGTGTATTTATTGTAAATTTTTAAAGTGTAGTTTTTTATGTGTGTATTGCGCGTGTGTGAGCGTAGGGAAAGTCGTCGTAATTAATCGCATAGGACTATTTGTGGGCGAATTTAGTAACCCACAAGCGATTATAGCCAGGTCGAAATATAATCATTGAACTTTTCTTCCAAGGAGACTACATCAACATATCCAACATGTGGTCAGCAGTCGGGATGACGTCCAGCGCTTCAACGAAGACGGCTATGGAGTGCTAACTTTTCCATAGGGGAAATGGGCTGAGATGATGTCATAAGTTCTGCAAGCTGATACGGTGACGTACAACAATTGATTATTCAATTATGTAGTTAGATTGGCCGGGGAACCTTTGTAAATAGTTAATTTTAGTCTTTTCTTGTTTTAGAGTATTTTTCTTTGTACCGACACTAATTGTTTTAAATGTACGTTGGCGCGTGGCCAAAGTGTTTGTTGTATATTTGTTTTTCTTGGAGTCATATGTAATGTGCACGGCGCGTGTACGTGATGTCAATTCATGCAAATGCGAAATCCGTTACATTCGATAAATGGTGCTTTATTAAAGTTCATATTTGTGATAGGAAAAGGGAGGTAATAATGTAAGATGTTTGCTGAACAGGTTATTATTCATATTAGGGTTGCCAAGTGCAACGATTTAAGATGTAACTGTAGAACACCTTCGTTCTAATTTGATAGATTTTCTTTTGAGTCCTTTTCAGGTTAATTAGTCACGGCGTGGAACGGTGGCGCCAGCAAGTGGAAAATATTTATGTCTTTTTATTTCAGGGTCTGTCAAACCCATACGTGTGATTCTGTGTGTGGTATTGTGTCAGGTGTGTGTGTTGATTCTACGTGAAGAGGGGTAGAGGTCCTACCGCCCTCATATTTTGTTGTTGTTGCATTTTTGATGGAAAGGCAGGGTGCTTTAGGGAGACCGCTGTTTCTTGTCCATATGCTGATTTCTTGGATTTCCTAGTGGAAATGCCGGGATATTTTGTTCTGACACACACACATGAATTTTGTGCTTTGGGGCACGCTTCTTCGATACACACGTGGGTTGACAGATATGCAGATTTCCACAAATCGCCCGTCTCGCCTAGTGACTTATTTTTGATAGGCAGTCCTTGTTCCGACTGGGCCCCTTTAAGCTTTCATGTAGCAAACCTGTTCATTGTGATGGTCATTTTGAACCATAATTAAGTGGGGAGTTCGCCATGTGTGTGACGGATTGTTGCATGTTGTATGGATAGATTGTTGTGTTAATAATGTAAATGTTGGCTTTGAGCCTATTGATTTGTTTATGACTCAATTCATGTAATTTTGTATGTCACACCCGTGTGGTGTAAATTTGACGGCGGTCATATGTGTATTTTTTTTATTGGTCACGTGTTAACTTACTTGTGTTGATTTGTGTGAGAAGTCCTAAGTTTTTAGGCAGTAATGTTTTTCCTACGGCAGTTGATTCCAATTTCACACGGAAATTATTGTGTTGTATATTTTAAGTTTAGGAAGTGTCGGTTTAGTTTTAGTGTTGTATAGTTGTTCCCCGCGTCTGTCTAGCTCTAAGCAATGTGGATTCGTTGTCTGAATGTTTATTCTGGATGATGACGAATCATGCATTCGATTGTACACATCGTGAAGCATGCAGAACGACACGCGCGCATACATTGTCACCTTTGTTGATTTTCTTAAGGACACTTTGTCCGAGTATTTAATCTCTCCAGAGATTTTTGCCTAGTTTGGCGTATTTTTATTCTATTAAGTGGGAGTCTTTTGGGAGTTTGTTTTTGTTATTCCTTTGTATAGTTAGGTGATTTGTTATTAAATTCATTGTTTTTAACCCTGGCTTCATGCATGTTATTGAAGCGCTTTAACAACAACTTACGATATGGACTGTTACACCCCCCGAAATAGAGTCTCATAATCTTATTTGCAAGGGTTCAATATATATCGGAATACGATAGTACGTCTACTTAGCTACAAATTTAAAACATCCTACAATCAAAATAAGCCTCCGTGGCTTAGGCGGCAGCTCGCCGGCCTCTCACCGCTGAGTCCGTGGTTCAAATCCCGGTCACTCCATGTGATATCTGTGCTGGACAAAACGGAGGCAGACAGGTTTTTCTCCAGGTACTCCGGTTTTCCCTATCAACATTTCATTCCAGCAACACTCTCCACTATCATTTCATTTCATCTGTCATTCATTTAATCATTGCCCCAGAGGAGTGCGTCAGGCCACGGCAGCCGGCACAGTTCATATCCTCTCCGCTAGATAGGGGCTTCATTCATTCCATTCCTGACCCGGTCGGAGACTGGAAGCAGGTTGTGGATTTTCATTTTCTACAATCAAAATATGGTAGGACGAGATTCTTGGAATCTCGAGGGTGAACGGTTACAAAATTTGCAATGAGCGCCAGTACCTAACCATCAACACTATCGTTTCAGTTTATTAAAGAAAGAAAGTGGAGATGTTCTATAAAAAATCGTACAGGCAAGCAAACCAGTGCCTGCTAATTTATTCAAATACAAATAGGACACTCCTAGTCCTCACACACCTACATACATTCGTTACAATGATCTTACATTCAGAATAAAGGTATTTGGTATATTTAAATCATAATAAAAAACCTAGTGAGCTCCTTGTCACTATTTCCCAGTCCTCATGACTGTATCATCGAGGAAAATATTCCTCTAAAGTTTAAAATGAAACATTTAATATTTTAAAATGTAGTCACACTTGTGGCTCATACTGTATTTGTTATACTAGTAAATTCTTTCTATCGCACACATCTAACATTCATCCCCTATATGATACATAACATACTGATACGATAATAAACGTATACTTCACATCTATAAATAACCATTAAAAACAAATCTATTATTAATTTATACAATATTTACATCATTATCGTTAGCTACTCGATAATATTTCGATCCCATTGATCCTTCTCATTACAGTATCTTCCTGTCATTTGTGATAATAAAATTTCTACTCCTCTGTCATTTCATGGGTTAACTTCGTTTCTAGTGAGCGTATTGATTCAAACAATAAAGCTAAAAACCGCTCGATAATAGACAAATCCATTTAATAAGTTAAATAAAATAAGACGGACATATAACAGACGCCTGTACGGTTCCCAACATCTACGTAACACAACACGTTTCTCTAATAGTTATACATTATCTTGGTCGCATCTTTCCATACATTACACCTCGACAACTTGGTTGGAACTTCATTACACATTTGCATTATTCTTTATACTTCTTTAGGAACATCATAATATTATACCACAAAACACAAGGTAGCGTCAATACCCACGCTTTCGTATTCATATCTCGTACACGCAATAATAATAACTAATCCCATTTCTGTGTATACTCTAGGTATCCACGAAATTCAGTAATTTTACTTATAGAGTTCAAATTACAAGTCTTCTAACGCTTATATATTCCAATCTTTCACTTTTAATTAAATACCTCTTGTATTTCCAATCCTGTTCCTTTCTTATGCAAATTCTGTTATAACATCAATTAAAAAACCTTTTAATATGCGACTTCATTATCCTTCTTTTACTTTATGGAACCAAAGTTCATAGAACTTTCTAAGATTAGAGAACAGTCTGTATATTGTCGTCTTTACCTAATAAAAATACGTTACATTTCAATTCCATTATAGTATTCCTGTCTTGATACATTTTATCTTGTATGTTTCTTTCATATTTTACGATTCCTTTACATATGTATTACATTATACATTTCGTATTTTTCCGTACCGTAATATAGCGTTTTTCAGCTGTGTTAAAACACGAGATTGTTCAATAAAATGCTCCCTCCACTAAAAGTCTGGTTTAAGAATACAAGTCCATTGTTGTTCTCAACAGAACACAAACAATAACTGGTTTATCCAAATCAGATTTTAAACAACTACGAAAAATCCCTCTCAGAAATATGTCGACAATGACATTCTGCTTAGTTAAATGTCAGAACTAACGCAATTTTAATGATATTCCAATTTATCTAGCAAATACTAATAAAATCAAATTAAACTCGCAATGACTAACAATGACGACTACAAATCTTTAATACGTCAAAATCCTAATGACGACGTTCTCAAAACAATTACTAAAAATATTTAACGTCAGTAACGATGCTTTACACTCAATTAAAACAATTAAAATTGTTCACATAAGTCTATCAAATTTGCAACACAATAACTAGGTCAGGTCAAAGATATCTACGTTACTGCATTCTAACTACAATAATATTCGTTGGGTCTCTTTTATCTTTTGCCAGAATATTTTTTCAGAGTCCAAATTGGACTTGAAACTCCCACGCAGCTGTCTCCTCCTACTGAAGCAAGCCACACAGCTGACTTAACGGGATCGGTCGTGGTCGCATGCTGGCCGGCTGGTCTCCCACCTGCGCGCTCCCTCACTCGTTCATCCATCAGTCGGGACTGCCTGCCTTCCTGTCTCCTCTCTCTGCATTGGGGATGGAATCTCGTTGCGTTCTTCTGTATTCGGGCATCTTTTGCGATTTCTTCTAGCGAATAGCATTCTTGAAGTTCTCCGTCGAATGGTTGTTGTTGTTGTTGTAGTTCATAGGTATTTCTCCCGATGTTATGGTAATACCTCGCAATTGTAGATGCAATAGTGTTCATTTGAAGAAGCATGATGGTAATCTTCTTCCCTCCTCGACAAAGCTTTGATATGCGGGCTAAGTCACTGCCGGAATCCTCATATTGCGAATAGTTAGTTCCCCTTCAAATATCATCGTCGACCCCAGTTCAAATAACATTTTCTTGATTTCAATCGAAGTTTGAACTAATTCGTTGAGTAAGGTTTTATTAATTTCCCTTAGTTTTCGAACAACTCTCGTAGTTTCCAATAAACGTTGCTTCTGCTCAGCAATAATGTCTCCACACTGTAGATTGATTTTCTCTTTACTAATTCACAGACTTTTCTTCATAACTCTGTCCATATTATCGTTTGCTTTTTGTCGAAATATTACTATATTTTTTATTGAATTGACTTTCATCGATGCTCGTCTCCATCTATACTGGGTGGCAATGCTGTCCTTCCCGTCGAATATTCTTCATGTAGCTCGGTCTACTTTTTCCACTCTCAAAATACAAGTCTATACAATTTCGAAGACAAGTAGAGAATGACTTCTCCAAGTCGCGTCCCCTCTCTGATAGCAACTAAAAATGGCGTTTCTGAAATTCGATCTTGTAAATTTCTATATCAATAAATATCGGTCTCATCTTATTAAATCTTAATATATAATTTACACCATTGGCTTTCATTTTTCGTCTTCTCTCCATTTCTGCCAAATATTTTCTTCTGAAAGTTCTTTTCAATAATATATAAAATATTAAGAACCGCCAATATATATTTTTGCTATTGGTTAATGTGTGGTCACGTGATGAAACTCCTTTATTTACGCGGTTGAATCTCCCTCTGCCACGCTTCAATCTCACCTTGACACGTGCCTGACTAAATTCGGAATTTCCCAAGTGCCGCCTCCACTGAACTCGCCAATCTTGCCAGTTTCCATTGTCTATAAAGTCTCATTCTTCTCCATGTTAATAAAATAGCGTTTTATATTTCTGCTTGTTTCAGTGCTAAAAGTATAGTTTTTTTTTTCAAATTCACTCTGGCAATAGTTACAGCCCTGATACACATTCCCATGCTACCGGTTTACTTACCAGACATGTAGCGTTGGCGATTTTGTTCTCGAGAGCTATCGGTTCGACTCCTGACCCATACCTTCTCCTAGGTTCTTTAAATTATGGGTTCAGCTCCTCATCGACCCCATAAATAAAGTATAGAATGTACTTTATTTATTGATCTTCTTCATTTCTATTCAGAACACTAATTAAATCCTTAATGCATCTCTGGGACAAATCGTTTCAACTTAGCACGGTTGAAATTACCCATTAGACGTTTTTCTTCCACTGTAACTATTCTATAGCAATTATTTCCATAGACACGGTCGATTTTAAAAGGACCCTTGTAAATATTTGAGAACACGATAAAGATCTTCTTAGAAACATCAGCCTTTACATTAGATCTCATCAGGACTAAATCCCCAACTTTTAATGGTTGACTGTACCGTTTATCTCTTCCTCTCTTCATCCTCTTCTCCGCCTGTTTGTTCAGATATTCTCTGGCAAGTTCAATTCTTCTTTCCCTCGGTAGATCAATATCATTCGGAACATTAAATATCCCGTCCCGAGGTCGGATAGGTTTTTCTCCATAGTGAATTGTTACAGGGACTTCGTTCGAACTCTCGTGCCTTGTATTGTTCATACAATACTCTATCGGTGGTACTACTCTTACCCAGTTCCCATGGTTGTCTGAACTATACAATCTCATTTATTTGGTCGCCTCCAACATCGGGCGTTCCGTCGGATTTGAAGCCAGATTTCGGATAGAACTATAAATGTGGTTTATCCCCAATCTCTCCAATAGCATTTCGAAATTCAACTGAGGTATATTGAGTTCCGTGATCAGTCAATAATCTTCCCGGTTTACCCAGTTTTGGAATGATATTCCTCTCCAAATGTTGTAGAACTGACTTTGTTGTTGCTTTTTGCATTGGATTTAGCATTACAATTTTAGAAAATACGTCCACAGTCACAAGTAAATACTGGTTTCCTCTGTGACTTTTAGGATCTGGACCAAATATGTCCTGACTAAATAACTCTAATGGTTTAGTCGGAATAATGGCTTATGGTTTTTCCTTAAGTAACTCCGATGTGAACTTATTTTTGGGCATAGTTCACAGGACCTAATAACCTTCGTTATCGTCTCTCTCCTGTTCGTCCAATAAAACTTATCTTGAGCTGTATTACAAGTTTTATCTACGCCTCTATGTCCAATACTTTTATGTACAAGCCAAATAACTGGAATAATTAATTTTGGTAGAACAACAACTCGGACTTTAGTATGCTCATTATCAATATATTTACATACTATGTCTCCAACTGTAACATAGTGTCTTGAATAATTTCTGACTTCCTGGTAGTTTTCATCTTCTTCGTTCAGCCCATCAAACAAGAATCTGTAGACATTTCTTAAAGGTGCGTGTCTTCTTTGCGTTAACGCAATCTTTTCCAACTTTTTCAAAGACTCTTGGTCCTCGTTATCCAACTGGACTACATTAATCTCTAAATTTTCTTTCTCTTCCGTCGGATCTCTTGATAGGATATCTGCTAATAAATTATCCTTCCCAGGTAAATGTGTTATTTTTGCATTAAATTGCTGTAGGAACATGGTCCATCTTGTCATTCTGTCACTTGAGAGATCTGTATTCAACATAAATTCTAGTGCCTTGTGATCCGTTTTAATAATGACCTGATGACCTAGTAGAATTTCCTTCCATGTTTGCAGCGCATTTATCACAGTTAGTGCTTCCAATTCTGTGGTATAATAATTTACTTCATTTGGTTTCAACTTCCTACTGTTGAACGCAATATAATGGTTCATCCCCTCTTGGTCTTGCTGATATAGAACTGCACTGATTCCAATCTTAGACGCATCAGTCTCAATAAAGAAAGATCGTTCAAAGTCTGGGTATTACAACTTTATAGTATTTCTTTACATCACTTTCGATTGAACAAAAGCTCTGTCTCCTTTTTCGTCCCATCGCCATCGATTATTTTTCTTCAAAAGGTCGTTTAGCGGTGGCATTACCTCTGAATACTTAGGACAATGTGAACTGAAAAATAGGCACATCCACAAAAAGATCTAATTCCTTTTATTTTCGTAGGTTTCTGGAATTTCATGATAGCCTCAATCTTGTCTTCTTTCGGATGATATCCGTGTTGATCTTTGGCATGTCTTAAAAAGTTCATCATCTCAGGGAAGAAATAACATTTCCTGAGATTCACCTTTATAGTAGATTCTCTTAAATTTTCCAGTGACATCCTCAAATTATCTAGATGTTCCTCTGCCGTTTCCGAATATATTATCAAATCATCCACGTAATTGATAACATTGACTTTTACCTTATCAGTCAGTTTTTTATCTAGTGCTCTTATCAATGCTGGTCCTGAATTAACCACTCCGAATGGAACACGTAAATACACGAAATAGGTCGGGTTAAACATAAACATTTACTGTCTTCCGTCAACTCAATTTGGTGAAATGACGCAGTTAAATCATCAACAGAAAAACATGTCTTTCCTTTGAACTTTTGTAGTAGTTCCCTTATTTTAGGCAGTCGGTCTACCTCTTTTAGCAACCTGGTATTAAATTCTCTGGCATCGAGACATATCCGTAAACTACCATCCATCTTCTTTACTACAGTAATTGGACTTAAATATAGAGTTGCTTGTTTTCTAATAATACCATCTCGTTCCATACTTTTGATAAGTTCCGCTACTTCTGCCTGATACTTTTCCGGAATAGGATATATTTTCTTCTGAAAAGGAGAAGTATCCGTAAGCCTTAGTTGGTATTGATAGCCTTTAATTAATCCCGGTTTTTCGTCGAACACATCGGTATACTAGTGGATTAAGTTCTCCAATATTTCGTGATAGTCTTCAAAACCGTCAATTTTCAAAGCATAATGACCCGGTTTTTCGGCTTCAACTTCCATCACCATGTTTTCTAGAATTTCTTCTTCTACTTCTTTTCTATAGAATATTCACCATTCTTCTCTTCTAAATTTCAAAGACTATTACCTTCCTCTTCAAATCTGATAATTCCTTTCCTAAGGTCTATAATCGCTCCTGTTTTGGTAACAAAATCTATACCAAGCATCGCGTCAAACCTTATCTTTCTTAGTACAAGAAATATTTGCTCATAGGTGCAACAATTTATCCTGAATTGCATCATCACCTGAATCTTACATTTCACTGACTTGTCGTTAAAGATTCCTCTAACTTTCATAGCTGATACTGGCATTGCTATAATCGAATTTCCATCCTTTAGACGTTCATAACAATCCTCAGATAGTTCTGAAGCTGTCGCCCCTGTATCTAACAGTGTTTTAAGGCTGTCTCTTTCTACATCTATTTGAATTATAGGTAATCTTGCCGTTTTATTCACTACTGGTTCCTCTCTTTCATATAAGAGATCTTCGTCTGTAACCTGGTATAGTTCATTTATGACAATTTGGTTTGAATTAGAAATGTCACTATCATTTAGTTCCGTATGGAAAATGATGTTTATTGTACCCCCCTTCTTTGAGTCTACCACGATTTTGTTCACTCGTTGAAGGTTGAGATTCCATTTCTCCGTCCACCTGACTTTCAGCATTTCTTCCTTCTTTCTCTCTTAAATTCGTTATAAATTCTTGAATTTTTCGTTCCCTTTCGTCATAGAATTGCCTTACATTCTCGTTGTTTCTCCAACCTCTATTATTGGATTGTTGCTGTTGTTGTTGCTGCTGTTGTCTTTGACGATTGAAATTTTCGTCATTCCATTTTTTATATCGTCTGTAGCCTCGTCCATTTTGACTAGTATCACGATTATAATAACTGTTCCTTTGGAAACTGTTGCTTTCTCGGTGAAATCCTGTCCTACGCTGATTACTATTCCAATACCCGTTTTGGTATGGTCTTCTTTCTCATGCATTTATATAGCTCGGTTAATATCAGTTCTGTCTGAAGTACGGCGTTCTTGTTCGACCTACATTGGTCTACTTGTACAGTATATACCTCTCTATTGTCAGGCCTTCTTCTAACACTGGGTGTACTGGTGTTCATACTTGTGTGGTCAAGCTGTCTGAGCAGTTCTGCCATCTCTTCTAATGTTTTCACATTTGCTGAGATTAAGTGACGGCGTAGTTTTGTTGGAAGCTGTCTAGAAATAGCATGAACTAGCTCCCCTTCTGCTAACGGAGTTTGAAGGTAATGAAGTTGTGCTAATTGTTTTGTAAAGAACCCCACACAAGACACGGCACTAACCTAGAAGAATTGCTGAGTTTTAATTAACAGACCGTGAAAGCCAATATACCAGCTTTTTGGAAGCCTTCATAGGGAGGTTAATGCTGCTTGAGCTTTTAGTTCTCGCAGTCAAGTGGTGCAGTTGCACCTAATATAAAGGGAGGTGGCGCGCAGTTCGTCACTCCTGTGGGGGTCCGGGCGGGTACACCAAGAGCCTGCCGATGAGCCAGATTGGTGTCCTAGGCGAAACCCCACACAAGACACGGCACAAACCTAGAAGAATTGCTGAGTTTTAATTAACAGGCCGTGAAAGCCAATATACCAGCTTTTTGGAAGCCTTCATAGGGAGGTTAATGCTGCTTGAGCTTTTAGTTCTCGCAGTCAAGTGGTGCAGTTGCACCTAATATAAAGGGAGGTGGCGCGCAGTTCGTCACTCCTGTGGGGGTCCGGGCGGGGACACCAAGAGCCTGCCGATGAGCCAGCTTGGTGTCCTAGGCGAAACCCCACACAAGACACGGCACAAACCTAGAAGAATAGCTGAGTTTTAATTAACAGGCCGTGAAAGCCAAAATACCAGCTTTTTGGAAGCCTTCATAGGGTGGTTAATGCTGCTTGAGTTTTTAGTTCTTGCAGTCAAGTGGTGCAGTTGCACCTAATATAAAGGGAGGTGGCACGCAGTTCGTCACTCCTGTGGGGGTCCGGGCGGGGACACCAAGAGCCTGCCGATGAGCCAGCTTGGTGTCCTAGGCGAAACCCCACACAAGACACGGCACAAACCTAGAAGAATTGCTGAGTTTTAATTAACAGGCCGTGAAAGCCAATATACCGGCTTTTTGGAAGCCTTCATAGGGAGGTTAATGCTGCTTGAGCTTTTAGTTCTCGCAGTCAAGTGGTGCAGTTGCACCTAATATAAAGGGAGGTGGCGCGCAGTTCGTCACTCCTGTGGGGGTCCGGGCGGGGACACCAAGAGCCTGCCGATTAGCCAGCTTGGTGTCCAAGGCGAAACCCCACACAAGACACGGCACAAACCTAGAAGAATTGCTGAGTTTTAATTAACAGGCCGTGAAAGCCAATATACCAGCTTTTTGGAAGCCTTCATAGGGAGGTTAATGCTGCTTGACCTTTTAGTTCTCGCAGTCAAGTGGTGCAGTTGCACCTAATATAAAGGGAGGTGGCGCGCATTTCGTCACTTCTGTGGGGGTCCGGGCGGGGACACCAAGAGCCTGCCGATGAGCCAGCTTGGTGTCCTAGGCGAAACCCCACACAAGACACGGCACAAACCTAGAAGAATTGCTGAGTTTTAATGAACAGGCCGTGAAAGCCAATATGCCAGCTTTTTGGAAGCCTTCATAGGGAGGTTAATGCTGCTTGAGCTTTTAGTTTTCGCAGTCAAGTGGTGCAGTTGCACCTAATATAAAGGGAGGTGGCGCGCAGTTCGTCACTCCTGTCGGGGTCCGGGCTGGGACACCAAGAGCCTGCCGATGAGCCAGCTTGGTGTCCTAGGCGAAACCCCACACAAGACACGGCACAAACCTAGAAGAATTGCTGAGTTTTAATTAACAGGCCGTGAAAACCAATATACCAGCTTTTTTGGAAGCCTTCATAGGGAGGTTAATGCTGCTTGAGCTATTAGTTCTCGCAGTCAAGTGGTGCAGTTGCACCTAATATAAAGGGAGGTGGCACGCAGTTCGTCACTCCTGTGGGGGTCCGGGCGGGGACACCAAGAGCCTGCCGATGAGCCAGCTTGGTGTCCTAGGCGAAACCCCACACAAGACACGGCACAAACCTAGAAGAATTGCTGAGTTTTAATTAACAGGCCGTGAAAGCCAATATACCAGCTTTTTGGAAGCCTTCATAGGGAGGTTAATGCTGCTTGAGCTTTTAGTTCTCGCAGTCAAGTGGTGCAGTTGCACCTAATATAAAGGGAGGTGGCGCGCAGTTCGTCACTCCTGTGGGAGTCCGGGCGGGGACACCAAGAGCCTGCCGATGAGCCAGCTTGGTGTCCTAGGCGAAACCCCACACAAGACACGGCACAAACCTAGAACAATTGCTGAGTCGTATCTAGTTGGATTTGAAAACGCATATTTCTTAGAATATATTTCTGCACGGATGTCTTGCTGAGTTTCCAAACTCCAGAATCTCTTTTGCAGAGCTTCAGCAAACTGTTCAAAGCTAGCACATGTATATCGGAATGCACGATACCAAAGAAGTGCTTCTCGTTCCAGATATTACTCAACAACCCTCATCTCTCTGTCTTTTGGAATGCGATTGTCATCTAGGTAACATTTCATATCCCTCAGAAATTCTATAGCTGTCACACTTCCCTCTCCGCTAAAACGAATTGGCTTGTCATATATGTTTTTCAAGAATACAATATTTTGTGTTGTTCTATTCTCTCTTGAATCAAAATAGTCCTCATAATCTGTTCTAATTCGTTCGATATTAGGCCGAAATTCTGCTCCATCTCTGTGTTCTTGACTATATAGACTTTCTCTATCTTCTTCTTCCCGTCTATCAATTCCTTCATTTCTATCTCTCCTGCTCTCGTGTGTCGCACGTTCTTCTCGTGATTTATCCTCTCGGTCTTGAAAGAATCTATGTAAATCTTCCCTTAAATCCTTTTGTATATTCGTTCTGAAATCTTCACGATGACCCGTTTCTCTAATGCTGATGTTTTCCATGTGTTCAGTTAATGCAGATAGTTCCGATTCTTGACTAGACTTAATTTTCGCAAGTTCGGTCGTTACCTCATCTACAATTTTTTCAATCTTATCGAGTTCATCTGATCTACCAGTATCTGGATTACGAGTGAATTCTGACATCCTAGTAACGCTAGATTGCTGTACTTCGTCAATACGTTTATTCAACCCTTCTCTTAAATTAGAAATATCTCTATTTGCATCTAATTCAAATTTTCCCATATCTTTAAGAACTTTTGCATGCATTTGTTGGATATATTCTCTATTAGATCTAAGGACATCTTCTTTCATATTGTCAAAAACTTTCACAATATTGCTCGTTATATCTATGTTTAAGCCTTCTTCAATTAACCTTTTTTGATCCTCAAATTTATTTTGTAATTCATTAACAGTATTATTTAGACCATTTACAATAATGTTTAATGCAGCATGTGATTCTGTAATCTTATTATAATGCAATGTGTTTTCTTGTTTTACCTCATCAATACCTTTTTGTAACTTGTCTTTGAGATTAAGTATGTTTTCACTGTTTTCTACTTGTGCAGCAACTACTCTTTTAATTACCTCTTCTCTCAGTGTACTTAAATCTGTGGAAACCTGATCTATTTTCTCACCACTACTCTGACTTATTTTCTGTGCTTCTTCTATTCTACTTTTAGTTTCTTCTAAAGCCTTTCTACTCTGTTCTTGGGCTAGTCGACTTTCTTCTTGTGCCAGTTTACTTAATTCTTGAGATATTCTCCCTTAATTCTGGGCCTTTTCTAAAGCTTTCTGAATTTCCTCCTGAGCTTTCCTATTTTCTTCCTGAGCTTTCCTGTTTTCTTCCTGAGCTTTATCTGCCTTTTCATGCTGAGATTTCCTGTTTTCTTCCTGAGCTTTCTCTGCCTTTTCCTGTGCTTTCTTAATTTCTTCCTGGGCTTTCCTATTTTCTTCCTGGGCTTTCTCTGCTTTTTCCTGAGCTAAACTACATTCCTTTTGTACTTCCTCAATACATTCTTTAGTGCGTGTTTGTGCAAGAGTAAGTTCACCTTTTAAATCTGTTTTTACTGTTGCTACAGATTGTTTTATCTCCTCTTGTTTTTTTTAGAATCATCTTGTGTATATTTATGCAATATCTCTAAATCTACTGATATTTGGGTTTGGGACTCCTTCAATTGCCCAAACATTTTCTTTATCGTGTCAATGTCCTTCGATGACATTCTTCTTTCCTGGAGAACTAGGGAAACATCACTATTCGCAACAGTGTGGATTCCTTGAGTGACCATAGTTTTGTAGCATCTTTGACTTTTGGAATATCTTAAAATGCGATAGCCTAACTATAATAAAAATTATTATTATATTACATTCCTATGTCATCCTCTCTACGTTGTAACAACATTCCGAACATCCTTCTCTAATAATCTTTAAACTTAACCAACAATTTAACTATCTCTTTAATTTTAAATTACTATGACCAAATATGACATCAGCTGGTTTAACAGTATTACATTACATGATTTAGTGACTTTCCATGACGATCGAGTAATGCTTCATGTCAAATATGCTCGTCGACCCCGGTTCAAATAACATCTTCTTCATTTCAATCGTAGTTTGAACTAATTCGTTGAGTAAGGTTTTATTAATTGTCCTTAGTTTTCGAACAACTCTTGTAGTTTCCAATAAACGTTGCTTCTGTTCGGCAATAATGTCTCCACGATGTAGATTGATTTTCTCTTTACTAATTCGCAGACTTTTCTTAATGACTCTGTCCATATTATCGTTTGCTTTCTGTAGAAATATTACTATATTTTTTATTGGATTGACTTTCATCGATGCTCGTCTCCATCTATACTGGGTGGCAATGCTGTCCTTCCCGTAGAATATTCTTCATGTACCTCGGTCAACTTTTTCCACTCTCAAAATATACGTCTATACAATTTCGAAGACAAGTAGAGAATGACTTCTCCAAGTCGCGTTCCCTCTCTGATAGCAACTAAAATGGCTTTTCTGGCATTCGACCTTGTAAATTTCTATATCAATGAATATCGGCCTCATCTTATTAAATCTTAATATATAATTTACACCATTGGCTTTCATTTTTCGTCTTCTCTCCATTTCTGCCAAATATTGTCTTCTGAAAAGTTCTTTTCAATAATATATAAAATATTAAGAACCGCCAATATATATTTTTGTTATTGGTTAATGTGTGGTCACGTGATGAAACTCCTTCATTTACGCGGTTGAATCTCCCTCCTGCCACGCTTCAATATCACCTTGACGCGTGCCTGGCTAAATTCGGAATTTCCCAAGTGCCGCCTCCACTGAACTCGTCAATCTTGCCAGTTTCCATTGTCTATAAAATCTCATTCTTCTCCATGTTAATAAAAGAGCGTTTTATATTTCTGCTTATTTCCGTGCTAAAAGTATACGGATTTTTTTAAATCAAATTCACTCTGGCAATAGTTACAGTCCTGATACACATTCCCATGCTACCGGTTTCCTTACCAGACATGTAGCATTGGCGCTTTTGTTCTCGAGAGCTGTCGGTTCGACTCCCGACCCATACCTTCTTCTAGGTGCTTTAAATTATGGTTTCAGTACCATTGTAACCACCGCAATTTGGGGCTTGAAAGAATGAACCAAGATTCATAGGGTAACAGGGGCGCTATACCAGGATATCAAATTAGGCGAGAAGGATTTAATTATATCCAGAATAGAAGCTACAATAACGGACCACAGTCCCAGGGAAGAAACCACAACGTTCAATGGGAAGCTTACGATAACATAGGTAATCTCGGACGAGGTAATGGTGGACCAGGTTGTCC
Organism: Meconema thalassinum; assembly: GCA_946902985.2. Lineage (NCBI taxonomy): Eukaryota > Metazoa > Arthropoda > Insecta > Orthoptera > Tettigoniidae > Meconema > Meconema thalassinum. Next base: position 794,823,897 of record OX336389.2, read on the forward strand.
GGATGGACCAATACAGGGTAATTACGGAAGTAACGCTCAATACAATCAAAACAGTGGATATGGTAGAGGTGTCCCAACGAGTAATAATGAGAATAGTGGAAATCAAAGAATAAGCGATTATAGCCAGACCAGCAGCGCGACGAATGACGGAGCACGTGGTAAAAATAGCAATTTAAACGAGCCTGACAGTCTGTCACTTGCCCTGTTTTAATTTTAATTCGGGATTCTTATGACCTGAACGTAAATTACGATTTGTTAAAAGAATTAAGGGAGGAATCCTTATTAACTGAAAAGGGGAATTTGAACCCTGGCATGCAGTTACACGTGTCCGGGGCGCGATCCGATGTATCAATTGATTGTGGTTGAGTCAAGTCCTGAATTAACTATGCCATTCATGACAGAATAAGGGAGCAGGGAAGCACTTTGAGAAAATGCTGTTGGTAATATATCTAAAATAATTTAGAAATTCCAAATTTTGTGTATGAGGCAATTCTAGGTTAAAACTTGCTTACTAAATTGTCGGGTAATTTATGCTATGATGAAGGTTGCGTTAATTTCACGTGGGGTAATACTGGAGTGATAATATCGTTCAATCATCAAGGTAAATGGAGTAGTTGTTCAGGAGAGGAACGTACGTTAAGGGAGGTGTTAATGGAAAGAGATGTACTGGTTACTGAACAGTGAACAGGTGTCTAAGAATATAGAGCCTGACTCGTTAAATTTTGTGGGCAGTTTGATAACGAACGAAAGCCTAGCGGACTCGTTACGTGAAGCTGCATTTCTATGAGATATAGAGGAAGGTCAGTGTAATCTTCTCAATAATATTTTATTGAAGAATCAGAGGGTGTTTGTCTAGGCAAATTAATATGAACATTCACTGTATGTAATAGGTCACTCAGTATTTACAGGGTACATATACCCGATTCATTTCAACAAGCCGTAGAATCTCAAATTAATCAGATGCTTCAGTTTGGCATCATTGAATATTCAAGCAGTCCTTACGTAAATTCGTTCATCATAGTTCCTAAAGCAGATGGGAAATTTAGGATTTGTTTAGACGCACGCCTGGTAAATGCACATATTTCTTTAAATGATTTAAAGGCAATGTCTATAGAAGAGTTCATGCAGACATTCGAGGGGAAAGAGTATTTCACAAGTGTAGACCGAAGTTCAAGTTTATGGCAGGTTCCGTTTAGAGTGGATGGCAGAAACTTCACGGCTTTCAGCCATCAATACAATTTATTTCACTCGTCGGGTTCCGGACGGTTTAAAGAGAAGCGCAGCAGCGCTAATACGTGCACTGAACATAGCGCTGGGTGATGACACAGAAGATTATGTAACGATCTAAATTGGCGGTTTGGTAATAAGGTCATTTGAAGAATACTTAGTTCACTTAAATTGTGCTTTTAAGAAATTAGACAGAGCAGGGTTCACATTAAAGTTGTCAAAGTCTTCGTTCTCCCGGAAAGGGGTGACATTTCTATGCCATTGGGTGTCTCGATTACGGGTAACACCCTAGGAAAGACGGGTGAATACAGTTTTTGGCGCTAGTGCACCGAGGAATGCAAAATATTTGTAATGTTATCTTGGAACTTGTAATTTCTTTCAACGATTCATAATGAAGTATGCAGGGCAGATAAAACCATTTCGGGAGCTCCTTAAAACAGGCAGTAAATAGAGGTGGGAGGTGACTCATGACGAGGCATTCCGCGCTCTGAAACGGGGTTTCGAGAATGCTGTTGTACTAAGGTATCCGCTAAGAGACCAGGAATATGTACTCATGACGGATGCGTCACATATTGGGATAGCTGGTGTATTGTTTAAGAGGGACACGGAAAATAATTTGAAGATCGTATATTTAGCCTCGCGTGGACTTACAACCGCGGAGAAAAGATATACGATCACAGAGCTTGAGCTACTCGGAATTGTATTCAGTTTAGGGAAATTCAGAATGTACGTGCTAGGAAGCAGATTCGAGATACATACAGACCACCATGCATTAGTTTTTATGAAGATATGTAAATTAAGTTTAAATAGAGTTAGGTCAGTAGATGGATTCTTGCTCTTCAGGAATACGACTTTGAAGTTAAGCAAAAAAAAAAAAAAAGGAAGGACAACTTTCTTGCAGATATGCTGTAACGTGAGTCCAGTCTAAGTAACAATAACTCAATTATTAAGGCCGAGGAAGATATTCTGCTATGCGCCTTGCTCAACATTCTTAGAAACATGTTGGTGGAGCAGCAGGATGACGCAATCTTGGGTGAGCCACTTGCGAGGTTGGAAGCTGGTGAATTGGAGGTTGTGAAATTTGGGACGTTCACATTTAGGATGCATAACGGACTTCTTGCACGGAAGTGTAAGAAGGACCACTGGGCAATATGTGTACCAACCACTTTGAGGGAGAATCTTATATGGTTCCTACACAGGGAACGTCAAAATCAAGGTGCTCTATGAAATTTGACATGACTTTAATAGGGAGAAGATGGGAAGTTAGGAAAACTCTCGCTAAGTGTGGCCTTTCTCAGAAGAGTAAATATCCAGTTAAATATCTAATCAGTGAGAAACAGGTGGTTCACACAAGAAGGCCCGGAGAACTATTGTGTGTGGACCTATTTGGACCTGCAGTTAAAGGTCAGTTCGGCTACGAATACATCTTTGTAGTGATTGATGCATTCAGTACGTACATCAAACTATATGTGTTAATGAAAGCCACGGGTCTCGCTTGTAGCCGAGTGATCATTAATAAGTATTTTATATACCTGAGTTTAGCATTCCGCTCAGGATTTTGTCTGACAGTGGACCGCAGTCCACTGCAAAGCATTGGAGAACCAACATGCAGAAGGCCGAAATCACACATGCCCACTCATCTGAAAGATTACCACAAGGAAATTTAGTTGAACGTTCGATGAAGAAATTACCTCGTTTAATACGCACTCTATTGGACGACAAGCATTCAGCCTGGGTCACACAACTTCCCAAAGTTGATACTTGCCTAATTCGGTCCAGCATGACAGTACGGAATTGACGCCCTATGAAATTAATTTTGGAAGGAGACCCCATACTGAACTAGCTAGAGTACTGGGTTTAAATGAGGGAATACAACCGGGGATGGATTATATTGTCCATTTGGCAAAACAGAATTTAACTAAAGCAGCACAGAAAAAAATTCACCAACAAAAACATACTAAATTCGACCTTTTAACCCAGGAGACCGCGTCTTGTTAAAGGTTATGAAACAGTCAGATGGAATAGAAAGATGAAAAAGTTCTCTCTTTTGTTTTCGGGGACATATATTGTGTCCAAGCGTATAGGGAAGACGGCTCTTGTTTTGGAGAATTAGAAGGGAATTCAACTTTACGGCACTTATAAAATAAATAGTCTGCGTAAGTATATTACGTGACGAGCCCTGCAATGAATAAGATGGGGGGGGGGGGGGGAGGAGCACTCAGGGAAAATGCTAGCCGTGAAGAATGCACTCTGCGCCTAAATCTTAATAATCCGAGGCCTGTTTTAGTCAGTGTTACCGAGTTCAAGGTCCTTCAGTAGACCTGCAGAGCTGAATGTCTGTTTAGATTATGCGAGGCGAAGGTGAGATTAGTCGCCGACATTTAAGATAATTCTTCACGTTTACCACACACGACGTAGCACACAGATCTTAGGTATTGCCGGCCAGGTAAGATTTTGAGTGGAAACAAGTCCACTGTCTACGCTAGGGGAATGACCTTAGTGTATTATGGAGAGAAGGTGTAAATAAAGGGCAGCGGTAACTAGGTCATGGTCACGAAGGTCGGCTGGTCTGGTACATAGTATTTAAGGTTGTTCAATGAGAGATAGAGACGGAGATAACTATGAGTGGGGAGGCTACTGATGAAGTAAGCAGACTAGTGGGGCACGGCGTGAGCGCTCGCGACATCTCGGACGTTGACACGTAAATTAAAGGGATCAATGGGTCTCGCACAGCACAGAAATAAAAGATTATAGGTATTTCTACGTCTGTGCTTTTTTCAGATATTAAATTGTTGTAATTTACAGAGAGTTTGGGTAGCGAATTCAAGGCGCATCTCGTTAAACAAGAAAATAAAGTGATCGTGTGATTTTGTGAAACAGATGTCATATAGAGCACTATACTGCGACATAACATTAAAGGTATTATCGTCTCCAAAAAGCATATACCAGTAGCCACAAAGTTTGAAGTATAATACAAGTGGCAAAAGTGATTATGTGACAAAACATTACGTCACGAGAAAAAGTGATGAAAATTAAAACTGATTGTAAACACATAAACACACAAATGTACTTTTATCCAAACACTTATAGGATTCAGTGAAGTTGGGCGGAAAATATCGCAGAAATGATAAGACACGATATAAATGAGTGCATATGATGCATTTGACACAAAAACAATGACGTGAAAACCTCGTTGAAGAATAGACATGTAGTAAATTTGAGGGTATTTTATTGTATTTTGTATATATTTTGTACGGTTTTTGTTTATTTACACGTATCTCTGGAAAATCACGTGTATATAGTTGCTCTATACATCACGTGATGTTCCAGGACGAATGTAACGTTTTTATAGAGCACATATGCCATTGCAACATTTCTTGTGAGCATATGACTACATTCAACACTTGGGCTCTCAGTTGATAGATACCACGACCACGTTACAACAGTTACAGATTTGGAATCACTTTAACCGTGCAGTGCAATAATAATAATAATAATAATAATAATAATAATAATGATAATAATAATAATATCATTATTTTATTATCTTTATTATTATTAATATTATTATTACTATTATTATAATTATTATTATAAGTGTGATACAAGCTTGATTCATAATTGCAGACCACCAAATTTAAGTATTTAGTATTATGAATATTGAAGAAATAGCTGGCTGGCTGCAGTCAATAAAGGGAAAGGCTTTAGTCAAAGTGGCGATATGAACACGGATGTTTGGAAGGAAACAAGAACCTACTTAAAAACAATGGAATGGTAGTAAGTAACCAGGTGACTCACTCCATTAAATAAAATACCAGAGAGAAGATAGTAGCGTAGCGAATGGCACAAACCTGTATGAACCATAAGGCGATGTACCAAGTACAAGCAAAGTGAATTCAAGCGTTATAAAAACAAAGTGTTCAGACCGGTATTTAAGTGGGGAATTATTATCATTAAAGTATAAACTACTTTATTGCAATATAATTTTTCACAAAGACAATCAAATGTAATGTTAACGCAATGGTATGCAACGAAAAATTACATGATAATTTGGTGATGATAATTATATTAAAATTGCTGAGGCTTTGAGGAAAACCACAATCCTCATATCTAATTCAAACTTAAGAAGTCAAAGATGAGGAATAAATTATAAATCATTGTGAGATTTAAAAGACGATGAGATAAAATATAATTTATTCATAAATTTGACGGATGCAACAGAAAACCTTATGTAAATAGGAGCCTGTTTATAGAAATATATAAATATGGTCGTAAAAACAACGAATGTGCAAGGCCATATTGAAACGGACAAGAATAATACAGTGGACCTATGGGAGACTACAAATAATGCCCTAAACTTAAAAATGATGACTCAGTATATGATTCCATTGATGAATATACGAATGTAAGAAAGGTGAGTAAGGAAAGTGTAACAGATCATTTTTCATGTACACATCAAAAAAAGTTTTGCATCACCTCGGTTCCAAGAGTTCCGGAACCGTTAAATACAAAGGGAATAGAGATCAACACAAACAACATTTCAGCTCGTTTTATTGCTCATGAGACCCACACATTGCATGTTGTACCATCATACAGCTAGACTTTCAGCATTTGTGGTCCAGATTGCAGTACACACCACTACCTCTAATACCCAGTAGCACGTCCTCTTGCATTGATGCATGCCTGTATTCGCCGTGGCATACTATCCACAAGTTCATCAAGACACTGTTGGTCCAAATTGTCCCACTCCTCAACGACAATTCGGCGTAAATCTCTCAGAGTGGTTGGTGGGTCAAGACGTCCATAAACAGCCCTTTTCAACATATCCCAGGCATGTTCGATAGGGTTCATGTCTGGCGAACATGCTGGCCACTGTAGTCGAGCGATGTCGTTATCTTGAAGGAACGCATTCACAAGATGTGCACGATGAGGTCGAGAATTGTCGTCCATGAAGACAAATGCCTCTCCAATATTCTGCCGATATGGTTGCACTATGGGTCGGAGGATGTCATTCAGGTATCGTAAAGCCGTTTCGGAGCCTTCCATGACCACCAGTGGCGTACGTCGGCCCCACATAATGCCACCCCAAAACATCAGGGAACCACCACCTTGCTGCACTCGCTGGACAGTGTGTCTAAGACGTTCAGCCTGACCAGGGTGCCTCCAAACACGTCTCCGACGATTGTCTGGTTGAAGGCATATGCGACACTCATCGGTGAAGAGAACGTGATGCCAATTCCGTGGGGTCCATTCAGCATGTTGTTGGGCCCATCTGTACCGCGCTGCATGGTGTCGGGGTTGCAAAGCTGGACCTCGCCATGGACGTCGGGAGTGAAGTTGCGCATCATGCAGCCTATTGCGCACAGTTTGAGTGGAAACACGACGTCCTGTGGCTGAACGAAACGCATTATTCAACATGGTGGCATTGCTGTCAGGGTTCCTCCGAGCGGCAATCCGTAAGTAGCGGTCATCCACTACAGTAGTAGCCCTTGGGCGGCCTGAGCGAGGCCTGTCATCGACAGTTCCTGTATCTCTGTACCTCCTCCATGTCCGAACAACATCGCTTTGGTTTACTCTGAGACGCCTGGAAACTTCCCTTGTTGAGAGCCCTTCTTGACACAAAGTAACAATGCGGACGCGATCGAACTGCGGTATTGACCTTCTAGGCATGGTAGAACTACAGACAACATGAGCAGCGTACCTTCGTCCTGGTGGAATGACTGGAACTGATCGGCTGTCGTACCCCCTCCGTCTAATAGGCCCTGCTCATGCATGGTTGTTTACATCTTTGAGCAGTTCTAGTGACATCTATGAACAGTCAAAGGGACTGTATCTTGGATACAATATACACAGTCAACGTCTATATGCCGGAGATCTGGGAACCGAGGTGATGCAAAACTTTTTTTGATGTGTGAACTTTACACGATCATTTTGATAGGGGGGTACACAACTCTAACCAAAATCTGTGCAATTGGCCTAAAGATGACACTGTGACTAATTCATTATTTATGCCAGAGTGTACAATATTATCCAAGACGTCATTATATTGATCAGTAGGCATGGCAGTCATCATCATCGGCTTTAACTCGAATCCGAGTATAAATCTTCTTCCTTCAGTCCAGTTTGTGAATGTGTTTACGGTGAATAAAGAGTCCAATCCTGGCATGGAACAAGCATCCACACAAGTCACATAGTATTGCTGGAGGAGGACGTGGTTGGGCTGCTCGATGTTTCCTATCTTGACGCTTGGCCTCTTCATGTGTGGGTCGATCCCTTTCAAACGTCTTTACAGTATTCGAGATGGTACGGCGCCAAGTTGAGCGGTCTTCAGCCAGCATGTCCCAGGTTTGTGAATCAAGACCTGTCAATTTCATGGTCTGCTTAAATTGGTCCTTGTAGCGCCTCTTTGGACCACTATGAGGTCTGGTGCCATAGCATATCTCACCATATAGCATTTGACGAGGAAATCTCCCATCATCCATCCGATGGACATGACCAATCCATCTAAATTGGTGACCTATTATGGATGATTCTATGCTGTTGATTTGAGCCTTTTCCAGAACAGAAATATTGGTAATGCGGTCTTCCCATTTAATCCTCAGGATTGACCGAAGTTTTTGTAGGTGGAAACGCTGAAGCTTCCTAAGATCACGTCGGTAAAGGGTCCACGTTTCACAGCCATACAACAATGTAGAAATGACTACTGCTTTGTACACCATAAGCTTTGTACTCATGGACATATCTTTATTCATGAAGAACCGGTGCGCTAATCGTCCATATGCTGCATGGGCTGCGCCAATTCTCTTATCCACATCTTGCTCACAGGTACAGCTCACAGAAATGGTACTGCCCAGGTACGAGAAGTGGTCTACCTGTTCTAATGGCAAATTTGAGAAGGAGATATTGAGCTGAGGAAGAGGTGTGCCTGGTGAAGGTTGTGCCAAGACTTTAGTCTTATTGACATTCATGGTAAGACCAAAGCGATCACATGCACTTTTGTAACAATTAACTGACTCTTGCAGCTCTTCTGGTGTGAGAGTTGGTGACGCAGCATCAGCTGCATACAACATGTTAGTAACCTTAGTAACCTGAGTTTTCCTCAAGGAGCGGAGACGAGTTAGGTTGAAAAGCCCTCCATCAAAACGATACTTGACCTCCACACCTGGGATGTTTGTGGGTGAATCATAAAGCATTGCAGCCAAGTACAGCGCAAAAAGCGTTGGAGCCAGTACACATCCTTGTTTCAGTCCATGGGTAATGGGAAATTCATCGGACATCTTATTCTGATGGCAAACCTGACCTGTCATGCCATCATGGAGAGCCTTGATTAGACCTACAAAACGCTGAGGGCAACCAAACCGCTTCAGCACCGCCCACATGGCTGGTCTTGGAACCGAATCAAATGCCTTTTCCAAGTCATAAAAGACCGGATTCTGTTGTTCTCTACATTTTTCTTGTAGCTGTCGCACACGGAAATTCAAGTCAATTGTGCTTCTGGAAGTTCTAAATCCACATTGTGACTCCTGGAGGATCCTCTCAGAGATAACCTTGAGGCGGTTAAGTAGGTTAAGTAGAATTCTTGCAAGAATCTTCCCCACAATTGATAGCAGTGATATACCGCGGTAGTTGCCACAAACACTGCGATCACCCTTTTTTAAAGATAGTGGCGATAGTGGCATTCTTTAGGTCTCCAGGTACCTTTCTTGATTCCCATATTCTGAGGATAAGGATGAAAATTCTTATTTTGAGGGAATGACCTCCGGCTTGAATTAGTTCCAGAGGGATGTTATCTGGGACAGGTGCTTTTCTGGGTTTCAATTGGGTGAGAGCCGCACTGAATTCATGATAAGTAGGAGGTACTGCCAACCACAGTTGTTCAGGTTGTTGCGACACATCACAGAGGAAGTTTTCAGCAGCTTCTGATGGACGATTTAGGAGATTGGAGAAGTGCTCCTTCCAGCGTTCCAAGATTTCTTGACTATCAGTAAAGGTAGTAGAATTATCAGCGCTTTTCAGTGTACCTGATGATGAGCGAGATGGTCCATATATTTCCTTGAGTACGGCATAGATGTTCCTCAAGTCTCGATCATCCGATAGTCTCTGCAGTTCCTGAGCCTTCTGTTGCCACCAAGTATTTTTAATCTGCCTAATCTGCGTCTGGCATTTACCCTTGAGTTCCAGTAGTTTATCTGTCTTTGTGTTGGGAGTTGGGTCTTGAAGATGGGCAAGATTGGCATTCCTTTTGGCATTGATGAGGGACAGAATTTCCTCATTGTTGTCATCAAACCAGTCTTGTCTTTTCCGCACTATAAAACCAATGGTTTCCTCAGCTGACTGTGTGATAATCTTCTGTAATGTGGCCCATTCTTGCTGAATATCATTTGTTACTGGGTTTTCTGATAACTGGGTGACGATCCTGTTTACAAAATGTTTGTACATGGATTCATCCTGAAGTTTGGATGTATTAAACTTCTTTCTTGGCAAATTTTTGATGTTCCTAGGTGGTTTAGGTCTGATGGATATCCTGAGCTTACATATAAGAAGTTTATGATCTGTCCAACAATCGTCTATATTCCTTGATGTTCTGGTAATAAGAGTGTCCTTATTACCACATTGCCGGGTAATGATATAATCAAGAATGTGCCAATGTTTGGAACGAGGATGCATCCACGTGGTTTTGAAGCGGTCAGGTAGCCGGAACTGCGTGTTGGTAATGAAAAGTTCGTGTTCTGCACAAAGACCAAGAAGCAACAGTCCATTGGGATTACATTTTCCAAGTCCCTGTTTGCCCATCACATTATTCCATAGCCTGTGATCTTTCCCAACTCTGGCATTGAAGTCACCGAGGAGCAAGAGTTTATCTGCAGATGGTACCTTGGAGATGATTTCACTTAGCTGATTATAGAACTGAGCCTTTAGTTCATCATCAGAATCTAAGGTAGGAGCATAGGCAGAGATGAGTGTAATAAAGGAACCTCCTGAGAGTGGTATGCGGAGAGTCATGAGCCTTTCGCTGATTGCAATGGGCGTAAATGGGTGATAATTTACCAGTTTGGACTTCACAGCGAAGCCCACACCATGAATACGACATTCACCCTCCTCCTTTCCTTTCCGGAAGATGGTATATCCTGTTCCAGATTCAGTAATCTTGCCTTCAGAAGACAGCCTAGTTTCACTAAGAGCAGCAATGTCAACGTTGAGTCTTGATAACTCATGGTTTACGAGAGCTGACCTTCTCTCAGGTCTAACGTTATTGTCCAAATCAAGCAAGGTTCTGATGTTCCATGATCCAATAATCAATTTGTGATTCTTTACTGTTTTTGAGTTTCGACCGCATGAGGGGTGACCTGCTGAGTGCGGTTGCCCAGCCGGACCAAGATTGTGACTTCCGATGTTTAGCCCACCTTTTCTAGGGCCTTCCCCATGTGGGGTGGGCAGTGGTGATCCTAAATAGGCCTGCCCAAACACAGATGCAGGACCGAATTCCTGAGTAGTCACAGAGTCTCCGGAAGACGACCATCACACATCTGCTGCCAACGTGCAGGTCCGAACTAGGGGCTTCCAGTTACACCCATAACCTGCCCCCACCGTCCGTATCCCATCGCCTTTGGACTTTGAAAAGTGACGTTCGGAAGAAGTGCCACTGGCATGAATTTGTTTAGGGTGGATCTCAGTTTGCCAGGACGAGACCCACACACTATGATCTCTGAGCCTTATCCTGCGGCTCTCAAAGAATGAGACATGCAGGACCGAACACAGAGACTGCAACGAACTGCCGCATACTCAAGTACCACTGAGGTGCGCCTTTACAGCCAGTCCGTCTGGCGTGGCCTTTTCCGCCTCTATGACCGTTGGGAGCCATGCGAGTGATTGGCTCCTCCTTCGCTCATTTTGCCGTTGGGCCAAAACCTGCCCATCATAACTATGGACAATAGTTTGCCCTATTAAACCTGAGCAATAGGCTGCCCCTTCCGCCAACCACACTGTGCCATAGTTCACCTCTTTCACTGCAGGTACCGTTGAAGACTTCACCGAAACCCTGGCAAGGGACCCTAACAAGGTACTACCAGCCGGGCCAGCTAGACCAGGTTTTTTTTAAAGAGGTGTTGCTCCTCTATCACTCCCTACTTGATCTAACTAAATATATATATATATATATATACTGTAACACTGTAGTGCCTATACTATATACCAACACTGTATAACATTACACTATGTGCTATTGCACCACACTGCCCGCACTCCACTAGTAGTAATACCAACACTGTATAACATTACACTATGTGCTATTGCACCACACTGTCCCAAACCACTGGTAGTAACACCAACACTGTATAACATTACACTATGTGCTATTGCACGACTCTGCCCCTCTCCACTAGTAGTAATACCAACACTGTATAACATTACACTATGTGCTATTGCACCACACTGTGTCACTCCACTAGTAGTAATACCTACACTGTATAACATTACACTATGTGCTATTGCACCACACTGTCACTCCACTAGTAGTAATACCAACACTGTATAACATTGCACTATGTGCTATTGCACTACACTGTCCCACTCCACTAGTAGCAATACCAACACTGTATAACATTACACATAAATCCCCGACAAAGTAGGGAATTAAGGCAACAGATCTTACAAATTACATAGATATAATGGCACCACGTGTTCATATACTAATTAATATATTTTACAGGTGAATTTTCTGAAAATCTCAGAAGAGAACCAGTTAGGCCAATACACCAGGTGAATTAGCTGCTCTTACCAACATTGTTTTAAACACACCACAGTTTATATACGTCCGGAAACATCTGTCCTTCCGGTTCGCACAGTGGACACAGACATACGAATACCTTTGTATTTACGGCCTACACAAAAATAGGAGGCTGTTACGCCAAAATATTAATAAACAATGGAAACTGCGAGTGCACTCTCCAAATTATAACTAACTGAAACGTCCGTGAATCATGAAGTGGACATTGTAACCGTGTTTAAGCTATCACATGTGCTGTAACCTGCTCGCAGTTTGCTGCGGTGCAATATTGTTTAGTGGTAAGAGCAGCCGAACGCTACGAACCACTAATCTTACACGTGACAGGACTGAGTCCTAATCATAAATACTATTTTTTATACAGTTGGTATTAACTATCTGTTTCTGAACATGAAATACCCGCTTTTATGCTAATCTTTAGTGAGTAAAAGTGCACGTGACCTTTAGATACGCTAATAAGTCATCAGGGATAGGTTGTGGGAGGAAACAAACTACACTAGCACAGGGTAGTTACGTTAGTAAGAGCTCGATCAGATTGCTTTATGCACGCCTGGACACGCTGCTGAATGAATATTCTAGTGTGCTGTGGCATAGCCGCTATTATGGGTTGCCGAAGGCGCTCGGTATTTTTTAGCTCCTGGATCTAATTGATATATTTCAAATACCTAGTGGCTTTAAATCCAATGACCTGATGCGTCAAAAGACATTCAACTGGATGTGTCTCATTCAGATGTTTACGGAGGACATCCAATGTGGTGGAGCTCCATCCTGTCAAAACCACATACTAAATGTTCTTTAAGTGGCACTTCCTCCATTAAATGTGGGACTTCATAGCGTCGATAGTGCACCTGATAAATTACCCTACAAAATCGGTCCAATAAGGCGATTACTCAAGGTTTCACACCACACATTCGCTCCCCATGGGTTGTCAGCACTCCAATGGTGAATGTTGTGGTGTTTAACAGTACCATTATTGTTGAATCGCGATTCGTCCGAGAACAGTTTCATTAAAAATGCCACTTCTTCCGTTTCAGTACTGTCTCTCCTCTCTTACAAGGATTCAGGTTAATTGCGCAATTTGATCCTGAGTTACCAATTATGAGGTTTTAATGTTATGTTCTTTTGCCTTTGGCATACTAAGACCATATACAGTTCTACTTTAATGCTAATTTGAGATATTGTATTTCTGAAATGTATTGAGTTTTTTTTTATAATTTCAATATGGCCGCTGTCCGATATAATTAGCGTGATTTGGGTGGCTGCCATTTTGTTTTCATTATGATAGTGGTAATAAAAGGCTAGAACCTGAGGAGTTTGTTTTTTAATTCGACAGTAGACTAAACATATTTCAGCTCTTGTTGATGTGGTAAAGAAAAGCTTACTACAAACACTGTTTAAATATCAATTCATGTAATCGATCATACCATTTTGAGATGATAGAAGCATCAAGCAAAGCAGTACCCAAGGACAGTACATGAACGACCAAGTGAAATAATGCAGTAAACAACTCAGTATGAATGGAACAGATTGAACACTAATTACCATAATTCACAAATAAATCCGGATCTGTGTAAGTTTACGATGTAGAAAAGAATATTGAAAATATGAAATTTAGAAATAATTTCATAAGGAAACAGAGAAACAAATAAACACGTCTCAACCTGAAAAACTTTTTTACCTACATTTTCATCATTCCATCCAAATTTCGACAGGGTTCTGTATGTACCCAGCCTGTCAATCCACTTTGATAGCGCTTATGCCCCTAACTGCCCCCCATGAACAGTGAGGTAACCTCACCACCTATATAAAAATACCATCAGCCTGTCACTAGTTTGGTTTGCAGCGAATGTAGAATTCACTTCTTTTTCTCTCTTCGTAGAGATCATACTTCTTGAATACTGGGTGTTTCAGTTACAAAACTCCAATGGAAATTCATCTAATTGCTACTTAGTTTGTTCGACGATGGGTATAATGAGGTCGCACACATCACATCACAATTTAGCAACGTGCCCGGTATGTAACTGCCTTCTAGCCGACGTACTGCTCAAGGCCTAATTAACGCACCGCCTCGTGAAGCAGGCACAGAGTGTGTAAACAGATTATGGATGTTTATTACATCCTGAACTGCTAGACTGCACAACCAGGATTCAAAAGAAATGCGTTGAAGTTTAGTGCTCCAGGTAGCTGTAACCGCAAATAGATATTTCACGGTATAAGATAAAAATGTTAGCCAGTATTAAATATGTCAGATCCTTACCACAGAGAAATAACATTATTCAAAAACCAAGTGAGGGTGTTGCATTCACGATATGTTATAATACACAGCGTATTCTTTAGTCATAAACCAAACAACCACTAAACTTAAAACTGTACCCCTGTACTTATTTGTAACTACAAAGTCTGAGAATTTGTGTTGATTTTTAATTCCCGTGTATATAGTGAATAATAATTTCGTCTGCTTTCGAATTTGAAAAAAGCATCAAGTATATGTATGACATCTACACGGCACAGTAACTGTTCGTCAGTCTATTTGTTTCTCTCTTTGTATCTGGGTGTATATGTACGTCTCACCTATCAATATCGTGGTTGGTGTTCTCAAGTAAAATACATTTTGAAAAAGCAGTATATTGAGCGATGTAAGAGGTAAATGGTTGCATTTCCACTGTGGAAATGTACCAATTTTCTTGGTGAGAGGAACGTGGAGATACTGTAGTATTAAGATTATAAAAGATGGAGACCATCGTATTATTATGGATATTTGGCCAGCCTAGGACGTTAACTTACTCTAAGGCAAAAATGACTGCTTATAAAGAAGAATTATGACTCTGGAAGGAGGCAAAGAATATGAGTAATACCATAGTGTTTGGAGGAATGTAACGCATGGAAATTATAATTTTATAACTAATGAACTATTACTCTCAATGCTTTCAATTTGAGTAGCTTTTGAACATGCAGTTATCTCTTGGGACTTTTTCAGAAAACGTCTCAAGTGCATCACATAGTGATAGTTTATTACATCAAAAGGTAGACATTCAACAATTTCAAATACTCATCAGATCATTCAGCACATTGATAGAAGTCGAACACTATTTTGTATGTTGTAGTTATACCTTTGTACTATCATCACAGCAGAGTTTTTGTTGGTTATTTCCGCATATTATTTTACAATTTTATAGTAGTTTGCGGCATATTTCTTGAGTGGATCACACCAATGGTAGCTACCTACAAATTCATAGAATAGATCGGAGAGGAAGACTATTTTGTTGAAGGGATCGCCACTTCTGACTTTCGCAACATTAAAATAATTAGTTATTTACGGATGCCTGATGCCTTAATATGAATCAGTAATAATTACCATACTTACAATGTCTTCTGACAGATTTCTATGTTTTTATTTTTTGTTTTTGGAGGGCAGAAACTGTCGTGGGTGTCACTGTTGTGTTTTTGAATTTTGATCTGATGATGTTCGCTTGACGAGCGAAACATATCGTTCCTTAGTTTTTTCCTTCTTCAATAGTCCACCACAATGTAGCCTATATACGTATGTATATATATACGTAGTACAGTCATTGCGTTCTGAGACTTGACGGATGTAGAAAAGGCAATCGTACGAATCTGTATGTTGCACACGCTGCCACATTATCCGGCCTTTACATACAAAGAACCACCTCCACCCTAAGAATAGTCGCCGTTGGCCGGAATGCACTTTTTCCAACGTTGGCATGGCTGCTGGAAGCACCGCTGAAAGCAGTTGGCAGGAATGTCACGTATGGCTTCCCTTGTGACCGTCATGACCTCTTCGGACGACCGAAATCTGCTCCCACATAGGAGTGCTTCCAGGCGAGGAAAGAAAATAAATCGCATGGTACGAGGTCAGGTGAGTACGGAGGGTTGGGCAAAACTGTTACCTGTTGCCTTGCAAGTTCCTCTTGGACAAGGACAGAGCGTTGTGCAGGTGCGTTGTCGTGTAGCAACAGCCAATTCTTTGAACGCCAAAGCCCATGTCGCTTAGGGCAAATTGCATCGCGTAAACGGCCAAGGAACTCCTTGTAGCAGGTTTCGTTTACCGTTCCACCGTCCGGTAGGAATTCCATGTGAACGATTCCATTTGAATCAAAAAACAGTTCCAGCAACACCTTGCCTTTTGACTGTCTTGTCATGGTTTATTCTGCCGTGGTGATGATGTCGGTTTCCAGGGGGCTGACTGTCGTTTCAGTTGCGGATCGTAAAAGGAACACCATGTTATGTCTCCCGTTATTATCCAGCTCAGAAACGTCGGATCATCGTCAGCACTACTGATGAGGTCACCACAAATCATCATGCGGTCCTCACGTTGGTCTTGCTACAGGATTCATGGCACACTGTGCTGGGTTACACGAGATACGTTGAGGTCATCCGTCAGAAGTTTGTGGCACGTAACACATGGCTGACCCCTACTACTGCCGCGAGAGCGTCTACCGATTGGAAGCAGTTAGCACGCACAAACGTAGCAACTTCCTGGATCTTGCGTGCCATTCAAACTGATTGTGGCCGACCAGTACCAACATCATCTTCCAAACTGCCCCGTCCTTGCATAAACGTCGGTGCCACCAGAACACAACACTGTGACTCACTGCGTCCTCACCGTATACCTCCTGCATCATTTCAAAAATTTCGGCAGCGGTATGGCTAATTTCTGGCAGAACTTGATGTTTGCCCTTTTCTCCAACCCTGACATGTCAAGGTCCGACTAGCACATTCAACTCACCGTCACAACAAAGACCGTACGTCTGCTGCCAGTGCATGCACTCAGCTGTCTCTTGCAGGGACGAGACAGTAACTGACATGGTACAATACCAAGGCGTCACATATGCACTATAGTGCCCCACAGCGCTTTCATGTGGTTAGTCTCAGAACTTAATGACTGTACCCCGTATATATATATCTTAATCTCATGTATTTTATTTCAGGTTATTTTTCACATATTCCAGGAATTGGGGAAGAAGGAGCACCGCAAGGAGCACAACACCCCTAACCAAGGCAGCATCAACGGATTATGTGTTCCTCCGAGAGGGTAGCTTAGCCGGGCCTCAGCCCGCAGTTGCCCAACAGAAGAAGGAAACCCCTTATTAATGCGGAACGCAGTCTTCGGTGAAACGTCGGAAGAAAACAATATGCCTGGAACACGGCGTAAAAGCCCGGACAACTAATACATAGTTATGAACACCGGCCGTGAATACCTAATCTGTTATACCTGCCGATCTTCCCTTTTGTTAGCCAGATCTGAAAAACACATACATGCCTATGTGTTGAGCTCGTTCATTAGTTCATAAATTCCACAAAGTATTGATCACTAAGACAGAACAGATGACAATCTTTAGTCAGACAGCGATTTCGGACGAGCAAGATTATGGAGCTACTACATAGATAAAATCTCAATTCAAGTCAGGAAGATGGAGAAGGCAGTGGATTTACACGTGGACGAGAGTACTGAACAGTTGTGTAGTTAACAAAAGACTGTCTGAATATTAATTAGGGGTATTATAAATATCTACGGTACTCAACGATTAATTAAAAATGATCTTAATTCAGTCGAGAATATTCAAGAAGAACTTGACAAGAGATGCCATATGAATGGTCGGATGATGAACATGCCGGAAGTCAATGGAGACCACACACCCTCGGATTTTGAGCTCATGGCAAGCACCAGTTGCATTTGTTAGTGTCGGAAAAGTGGTTGAAAACGTGTGAAAAGTACGACGAAATATTGTAAAATTTCATACACGCACTTTTTTTAGATGGGTCTGTAGACGAAGTATTGTAAGCATTGAATCCGTAATACGAATAAAATAAGTTTTTGTAGAGGTGAACATTCCATGTGGGAAACCGCGTGCAAATCAAAGTGTGACATCGCTCTCCATTTTATACATTGAATTATTGTTAAAAAATGTAAAAAGGATTATTAAGTCTGTGAGTGATCAGAAAACAATGTTAGCCACATTTGTGATTTGATCGATCTGATATTATCAGACAGAGTGAGGAGGAAATATGCTATGAAGTGGAATTAAGATACCACGTGGTCATGAGGTATAGTAAAATTATATTTACAGTGGCCAATTAACGCCAGTGAAATAATTAAAGCAGAAGTGCAAAGAGTAGAATCTGTGCAACGAACTGTACTAAAATTCTGACCAAGGAGGAATTTGACGAGTTTGATCTGGTTCTAGACAACATGGTGTCAGCCTAAATAGCAGACCAGCCAATCAACATGTTGAATGCAGTTTATGGCACAGGAGGGGCCCGAGGACGGATGTCTAAACAAAGAACCCTCGGGATAAGGAACTGCCCACATGAAACGTAGAAACTATTAACACTGTGGGGTTTGAAGCCATTTTTCAATGTCGCCTTAGTAAACAAGAGTTGGGTGCTTATCAGTCGGTCAACACGAATGTACCCAAAAGAGCTGGGTTATGCCCTAATCCTGAAAAAAAAATACATGAGATTAATAAATACTGGTAACACTATCAAGTGGTGTAGTTTGAATTGGGCTGTGAATTTAAAATATTTCCATTAGCACGCCGAATGCATGATATGTACAGTGTAAGAAAGGCAGGTTAAATTTGAGTTATATTTTATCGCGTGTGTAAAATCCGAACAGAGCTAGTTCACTACGATGTTATAACGTGTTGAATGGCGAGTGAAAAAGAAAGCGCTGGAATTGAGACTTGGAGCATAGCCTTCTTTGTTAATTTTTCGAGGCGGATAGAATCAATGCAATATAAAGGAAAATGAACTGGAAATGAAAGCTGTATTTATAAGAGGTAGACGACTTGGATTTTGAAATAGGAGCTATGTTATTGTCTTGCAGAAGGGTGATAATAGGTTCGTTACTTGTAGCGAGACAGATACTGGTTATTAATTGGGTAGAATTAAACGCTGTATTTATACAAGATGATATGTTAGGTTATTTGCTAGATGAGGAGCCTTGTTCAAATTGAATATTACTGACTATTAAAGGAAGTGTAGTATATAAAGATGATAATAAATATTGCGAGGTGTGCACACGTTAGTTGAGGTTATAGGTGTTGAAAGACGTATGGTATCGTGATCGTTATAATAAAATATGTTGAGTAGGAGGCCATATGTAATGAATATGGTTAATCGAATTAATATTGGATTTTTAAGTATTTAATTATTATTATGCCGTTGTACTAATGCACTGCCTTGTCCTCCCATTGTAAGCCAGGTCTGGCTAAAATATCTTCCCAGTCTTCCCTTTGTAATCCAGGTCTGGCTATACTAATGCACTGCCTGGTCCTCCCTTTGTAAGCCTGGTCCACTAAACTATTGCACTGCCTGGTCCTCCCTTTGTAATCCAGGTCTGGCTAAACTAATGCACTGCCTGGTCCTCCCATTTTGAGCCAGGTCTGGCTAAACTAATGCACTGCCTGGTCCTATCTTTTTTAAGCCAGGTCTGGCTAAACTAATGCACTGCTGGGTCCTCCTCCTGTAAGCCAGATCTAGCTAAACTAATCCACTGCATGGGCCTCCCATTTTAAACCAGATTTGGCTATACTAATACCCTGCTTTGTCCTCCCTTTGTAAGCCAGGTCTGGCTACACTCATGCACTCTCTGGTCCACCCATTGTAAGCCAGATCTGGTTAAACTAATGCACTGCCTCGTCCTCCCTTTGTAAGCCTGGTCCACTAAACTATTGCACTGCCTGGTCCTCCCTTTGTAATCCAGGTCTGGGTAAACTAATGCACTGCCTGGTCCTCCCTTTGTAAGCCAGGTCTGTCTAAACTAATGCACTACCTGGTCCTCCCTTTTTAAGCCAGATCTGGCTCTAATAATGCACTGCCTGGTCCTCCCTTTGTAAGCCAGGTCTGGCTAAACTAATGCACTGCCTGGTCCTCCCTTTGTAAGCCAGGTCTGGCTATACGAATGCACTGCCTGGTCCTCTCTTTGCAAGCCAGGTCTGGCTATACTAAGGCACTGCCTAGTCCTCCCTTTTTAAGCCAGGTCTGGCTCTACTAATGCACTGCCTGGTCCTCCCTTTGTAATTCAGGTCTGGCTGTACTAATGCACTGCCTGGTCCTCCCTTTGTAAGCCAGGTCCGGCTATACTAATGCACTGCCTAGTCCTCCCTTTGTTAGCCAGGTCTGGCTAAACTAATAAACTGCCTGGTCCTCCCTTTGTAAGCCAGGTCTGGCTAAACTAATGCACTGCCTGGTCCTCCCTTTGTAAGCCAGGTCTGGCTATACGAATGCACTGCCTGGTACTCTCTTTGTAAGCCAGGTCTGGCTATACTAAGGCACTGCCTAGTCCTCCCTTTTTAAGCCAGGTCTGGCTCTACTAATGCACTGCCTGGTCCTCCCTTTGTAAGCCAGGTCTGGCTATACTAATGCACTGCCTGGTCCTCCCTTTTTAAGCCAGGTCTGGCTGTACTAATGCACAACCTGGTCCTCCCATTGTAAGCTAGGTCTGGCTTATCTAATGCACTGGATGATCCTCCCTTTATAATCCAGGTCTGGCTAAGCTAATTCACTGCTTGGTGCACCCATTACAAACCAGGTCTGGCTAAACTACCTGCCCTTTCATCCCTTTGTTAGCCTGGTCCGGCAAAACTAATGCAATGCCTGGTTCTTCCATTGTAAGCCAGGGCTGGCTAAACTACCCCCAGTCGTCCCTTTGTAATCCAGGTCTGGCTAAACTAATGCACTGCTCATTCGTCATGGCGTAAATTGCACACTAGTACAGACATCACAGTCACATAGGTTATCACACAAATTCTATACACACCCTAGTACTAGGGCCTACCACTATGTCGCAAAGCCACTAAGACAATCAACTACAAATTATTACAATTGCTACAGAAACACAAGTCATCAGTCATATTCAACACGCAGTCAAGACCATGGGGCTGATGATCAAATTGACTACGTGACGTGGTAGAAACAACTCGCGGACTGGTGGTCATCTCAACAAGATACACACTGGCCCCTCGAAGCGATCGCAATGCATTTTAACCAATTTTACATAATTGAGTGCGATGCATGTCCTACATTACTCGGCAGAGATGATTCCTATCTCAAGGCCACGGCCGCCTCCTTCCAATTCTCATCTAAATTGCAGATACACACACAAATACAGACAACTCAATAACACAGGTTATCAGACCAATTCTACACATATGCACACACACACACACCCATGTACTCAGGGCTAAATGACACGATGTGAAAGCCCTCCAGATGAAACAACAACAGCATTACCTGGCAGGAATCCTTTCCACCATCGTATCCTCCGGCACACAAGTAAGTATCAAGAATCGGCTGGGTGAATCGTGGAACGCAGCGGGCTTGCTCCCAAACAGGAACGTCGACTTCCATTAGAACTGGACTAGTTGGTCCACCATAGAACAGAGTGCCCCATCCTGAAAACAATGCCAACGATATCATTAGTTGAACACATGCAACACCATAAGTTAATATTTGTTATTGCACGTCAATAATATTTTATTCGTTGTTCTTGGGCTTATACCAATTATTTAGTATATCTGGAGCCAATCTAACACACTTTTAACGTTTCTTCATCTTTTGAAACATAGGTTTATGAGATCATACTTTTTCCGTGGATGTGTTTCACACATACAAGCTTTAAACTCAGATAACATGTGTGGTAGTCCCTATGCACTGAAACCTTTAGTGGAAAGGCAAAAACAATGTGTGGTACCGTACTTTAAATTCTTGGCATTATTATAGGAAGGAGTGGGATTTGCAAATTGTCACTTAACGTAAACCTTTGCTCAGGGTAACAGTCAATTGCTAACAGTGTGTTCATGTTTTATTCATCTGTTTGCCAATGCGAGTGATATACCATTAAAATCCGGTCCAGTGGACACAATCTGGAATGTGTTCGGTATCACCCTTAATAAAAAGAAAATGATACTGTGAAGAATAAACTCACCAAATGAAGTGGAATTTTAAGTTAAAACTATATATATTGACATTTCAAACTCAACGAAACACACCGAGATAAAATTTAGCCCATGGCTAGAATGAAAAAAGGAGCCGCTCAGTAAGTGTAAAGGCATTCTACTTGCTTTTCACAAGACGTAATACCATTTTCATGACACAATTTCATAGCTTTTTGTTTATGATGTATCAAATACCTTACAACTAAAATATGAAATAAGAATTATTTTATGATATTTCGAATATCTTCAATTATAATTAAATTTAATTAATTTAATTAATATTAATTGAAGCCTCCGTGGCTTAGGCGGCAGCACGCCGGCCTCTCACCGCTGGGTCCGTAGTTCAAATCCCGGTCACTCCATGTGAGATCTGTGCTGGACAAAGCGGAGGCAGACAGGTTTTTCTCCGGGTACTCCGGTTGTCCCTGTCAAAATTTCATTCCAGCAACAATCTCCACTATCATTTCATTTCATCTGTCATTCATTTAATCATTGCCCCAGAGGAGTGCGTCAGGCCTCGGCAGCCGGCACAGTTCATATCCTCGCCGCTAGATAGGGGCGTCATTCATTCCATTCCTGACCCGGTCGGAGATTGGAAGCAGGCTGTGGATTTTCATTTTCAATTAATATTAATTGCTGTACCTCTATTTCAGTTCATTTTATTATAGTAGTTAATTCTATTCTATTTTCATTTAGTGGTTTGGTTTAGTTTGTTCTGATCTATTTCATTATATTTTGACCTCACACATGTATTTTTTATGTATTGTTCATGAATGATCACAGTTGAGAAAGGTAACATATCATGAATGACCATAAAACATCCTTATTTAACTTTATTACTACTTTTATGACACCTTAGTATCAACGACGTTCTCACAGCGGCCTAACAAGAACGAACGTTCGCTAGTCGTGCTGCCATGGGAGGCAAACACACATGGTTGCTCTCCACAGCTTGTGCTAGCAACGGGCAAGTGTTTAAAAGATCATAGTGAAAGGTAATAAAAATTATGCTGGCCAAAAAAAATCAGTGCTACTTTAGTGGAACATAACTACTTACACCATGCCTCTTTCAGATTCGAGTGTCACGCTTCTAGCCCTTCGCTTGTTAGTGTTACGTTAGGAAGATAAAAATAGACAGGTTCTTTATAACAGCTATCATTGTATTTCTTGTACATCACTTCAAGAACTGACATACATATCAAACGAAATATTTCATGAAATCAATTTGCATTTATATTAGAATTGGAAGAGTTGTTTCAAAGTATCAATGAGTTTATCAATAACACTTGAAAGTTTGAAGATTTGTTGTGTTTGCTTCCGGTTTACTCTAATCCTAACACTCGCCATTATATATTAGTTTAGTTTTACAAACAGACATTCTTTATTTCCTCCTTCGAAGGAGTGGTATATAGATAAAATATTTCGTGAATTATTTTCTCATAACTCTTGGATAACTGTCATTTGAGTATAAAAGTACGTCCAGGCTACATATGCCAAATAAATGTATTACTGTATTTGATCTGAAATGCATAGGAACACCTCATGGTGTAGTGACTGCAATTTCGTTTTGATTCTCAACTCTGCCATAACATTTAATTCTGGTCTGTAACATGGAACATGGTACACCCAGCCTAATAAAGTAAACCTGAAATGAGGGACCTCGGCCATACTAGAAGAGCTTTTGCGTGATTTCCCACTTCTTCTCCAGGGAAATGTCGGCACGGTTCCTAACTATAAGCCATGGTTACCTCCTTGTTGTTCATATATTTAAATATTACGGAACCATATTCATTCGTTTTTTCAGATTTATTCAATCATTTATCTGCAATTGGCGGTGTGTCCCCCGGTGGCAAATTGTGTAAATATTACAAATAATTAATCATACATAACAATTCAGTAACAATTAAACTGGAGTATTTACACAAATCATCAGTCTTTTCTTAAATACACCTACATGATATAGGAAAGGCTTTAAGACTGCGACAGGTAGAGAGTTCCAGTTTTCAATGGCACTGTTTACGAAAGAATATGTACCATAATTTGTACGCTGTGGTTGGTCCTTAACTTTGAAAGAATAATCACTCCTACTCTTGTAAGTGGGCTTTTCCATACGTTTCCTAAACTAACCTCATGCTGGTTGATTTGTATATGTGTTTTACATAGCGCAGGACTTATCAGTTGGCAGTCAAAGTGAAACGTCGTGTTTTTCCCGAGCTCTCAGGTGTGCTGAAATGGGTTGTTCTCTGGAGTGTTATCGGGCGAGGATCGGGCTGTGGTATGCGAAGGGTAGTCGGGATTTCCGGTGTTTGTGTGTGCGTACGGGACCTAGTAACTTGTGGTTTATAGCCCTAGTGATAGCTGCGTTGTTAGTTATTGGTGGAGTGGAAGTGAATCCAGGGCCTGTTACTCCAAATGTGAATCAGGCAAATGATCCAGTGGCATCTTTAAAGTGTTCGACGTGCAGTAAAACATTGAAGAATGGTGTTGAGTGTGGACTATGTGAGAAATGGTTTCACTTCGGCTGTATTAAGGTCAAGAAGGAGGATTGTGATGTCGGAAATTGGTTTTGTAAAGTATGTGATACGCCGGACAGTTTGAGGGTACAAATCAAAGCAAGGGATCAAATAATACAGGAACTTAGAGCAAAGCTTCGTGAATCAGAAGAAACGGTGAAGGATGTGACTGAACGGCTTTCTACTGGGATCAGTGTGAAAGAGGGCGTGCAGGAGCAAACTGAGGATGACGTTATCATAATGGGTGATTCTATGATACGATGGAGTGCGAATATCTCGAGGAAATCAGGTGCGAAAGTGCGGTGTTACCCGGGGATTAAGATTGACCAGCTTGCCCAACAAGTGGAAGAAGCAAATGTAGAGGACTGTGACAAAGTTAAAGTGTTGTTGCTCCATGTTGGGACGAACGATTTGAAGAAGAGGGCTACAGCTGATTACATCATGGGGGAGCTCTACGAACTAGGCAGAAAAGCTAAAAGCAAGTTTAGAAATGCAAAAATTATAATGAGTGGCATTGTTCGGCGGGGAGATGTTCCGTTGAGGCGAGTTAAGACTGTAAATGACCGCATGGACTGGGTATGTGCACAACTGGGATTAGTGTACGTAGAAGCTGACTGCTGGATTGGTGGCCGTGACTTCGCCCGAGACGGGCTGCATCTAAATCGACGGGGCGCTTTCAATCTACGGAGCCTACATGACAGGGTCATCGGTTCGTGCCGGCTTTTGTGAGGAGGAGCAGGTCCAGAGGTTGCCAGCCGATGGGAACAGAAGGAGCTATTTCGAGATATTTGCTGCGGAGGTAAGACTCTAAGATTATTGCAGGTTATTATTGTCAGAGTTTAGGAAATAAATTAATTGAATTTTGGAATCTTGTAGAGACGTATTCTCCGGACATTGTCATTGCAACTGAATCTTGGTTATATGAGGACATAAATAGTAGCGAAATAATTCAACGGACCTACGAGATGTACAGAAGGGATCGGGGGAAGCGAGGTGGTGGGCTATTTATTTGTGTGCGCAAAAATATAGCTAGTTTCTTAAAGTGGGCTGATATGGATCATGAAATGTTATGTGTACAAATTTCGGATAAAGGAAATAAATTCCCTCTTCAGGTGATAGGGGCGTATAGAGCACCGAAAGATAACCTTTCTCTCCTCGAAACACTGTATGATAAAACTTGTACGGGTAATGCTATGAAAAAGAGTATAATAATTGCTGGAGATTTAAACCTCCCCAAAGTAGACTGGTCTGGTGAGTCAACTAGCTGTGGTCAGGCTCAGAGTGCTGCAAATAAATTCTTAAGGGAGGGGGGATTTTCCCAAGTAGTTGACTTCCCAACTAGAGACAATAATACCTTAGATGTTTATCTCGTAAGGCCTGTAGAGCTGTATATTAACTGTCTGAAAGTACCAGGAATTAGTGACCATTCTGGGGTTGAATTAAATATTAGATATGGTGACATTACAAAATTAGTCTCTGATGTAGCAAAAAAGATCATATTCCAGTATCGCAGGGCGGATCAAGGCAAGTTTCAGGGGTATTTGAATGAGCTATTTGTAGGATGGGCATCGGAAGGAAATCACATTAATATCCTGTGGACTAACTTTTTGAAAATTTTAAATAGCGCTGTTGATAAATTTGTCCCATTTAAATTGCTGAAACAAAACCCAGATCCTGAGTATTACACACGAGAAATTAGGAGTCTAAAACGGAAAATTAGGAAATTATACAATAAAAGACATGATAGTGACAAGTATATGTTGAAATTTAAGTCCTTATCAAGAGAGCTCGTCTTAAAAAAGAGGGCTGCTCATGACAGTTATATGCAATGTTTACTTGGTTCGGGAGGTGATGGGTGGAAAAAAAACTACAGTTATGTTAGGAGAAGAAAGGGAAATTCAAATAATTTGTGGATGATAATGTCCGGTGACGGTAAATTAATTACTGAGAAACATGCCATTGCTAATGAATTAAATGTCTTTTACGGTAGTGTGTTCAATAAATCCAATAGCTGTGTGTTGGTCCTTAACGACGAATCAGGGGCTCCCCTGTTCCAAATAAACCAGTCAGCAATTGTAAAGCTAATACAAAAACTTCGTTTCAATGTATCAAAGGGTCCTGATAATATTGTTAGTGAAGTACTTAAACTAGGAGGTAGGGCCGTGGCACGATACTTGGAGGTGATGTTTAATGTGTCCATAAACAATGGGCAAATCCCAGATGACTGGAAAAGAGCTACGGTAGTCCCAATATTTAAGGGAGGGAGCAGACTTGAATTGGGCAACTACAGGCCGGTTAGCCTTAGGTCCGTCGTTTGTTAACAGATGGAGCATCTCATTTGCGACTACTTGAGGGAACAGTGGGAAACATTATGATGGTTTAATGATAGGCAACATGGATTTCGGAAAGGTTACTCATGCGAGAGTCAGATGCTATCACTTTTTCAAGACATTAGCGAATCGTTAGACCATGGAGTTTCAGTCGACGCCGTGGTTATAGATTTTGCGAAGGCATTTGATGTCGTTCCGCATTACATGCTACTCCATAAATTAGCTTCGACGAAGATTGATAGAAGAGTAATTTTATGGATCCAAGAATTTTTGACGGGTCGTTCCCAGAAAGTGAAAGTCGAAGGCATATTCTCGGATGAAATTACTGTAACGTCGGGTATCCCTCAGGGCAGCGTAATCGGAACTTTGTATTTTTGGCGTTTATAAATGACTTACCAAATGGGATTCGCAGTGGCTGTCGATTGTTTGCGGATGATTGTGTAATATATCGAAAGATACATGACTCACAAGACAATGCAGTGCTTCAAGAGGACCTGAACCTGGTCTATAAGTGGGCGATTGTAAATAAAATGAAAATAAACACAAGAAAATGTAGTCTCTTAAAAATAGGGAAAGTGCGAAGGCAGGATTTTCAATATAACATTGGCTCGGAAATACTTGTAGAAGAAGATTCTTGCAAATATTTGGGCGTTCACGTATGGAATGATAATGAAATGGAGTTGTCATGTAGGATGTGTAGTTTCTAAAGCCTACAATTCCCTGCACTTTGTAATGAGGGTATTAAAAGGAAGTAGTACCTCTGCTAAAGAATTAGGCTATTTGTCACTTGTAAGACCTATTCTGGAATATGCCTCGGCGGTTTGGGATCCATATCAAGTAGGGCTCATCAATGAGTTGGAAATGGTACAAAGAAAGGCCGCTAGATTTGTGCTCAGTGACTTTAATCCCAGGAGCAGTGTGAGCCGTATGTTAAAGAAACATGGGTGGGAATCACTGGAGGCTAGGAGGATGAAATCTAGACTCTGCGCTATGTACAACACGTATACAAATCAACCAGCATGGGGTGAGCTTAGCAAACGATTGGGAAAGCCCACTTACATGGGTAGGAGCGATCATCCTTTCAAAGTTAAGGGCCGACCACAGCGAACAAATTATGGTCAATATTCTTTTGTAAACCGTGCCATTGATAACTGGAACTCTCTACCTGCCGCAGTCTTAGAGCCTTTTCCCAAACATATAGGTGTGTTTAAGAAAAGACTGACTATTTGTGTAAATACTCCAGTTTAATTGTTGTATAATTGTTATTGAATTGTTATGTATAATTATTTATTTGTTATGTATATACAATTTGCCACCGGGGGACACACCCCCATTGCAAATAAATGAATGAATATGAATATGAATATGAGTCTAGATATCATGATCCATCCAAGTGATTCCCCCCCACAAGTTTCTTTAACATACGTGTCACACTGCTCCTGGGATTAAAGTCACTGAGCACAAATCTGAGGGTCCTTTCTTTGTAACTCATTGATGTGCCCTACTTGATATGGATCCCAAATCGCTGAGGCGTATTCCAGAATAGGTCTTTCAAGTGACAAATATCCTAATTCATTAGCAGAGGTACTACTTCCTTTTAATACCCTCATTACAAAGAGCAGATGTTTGTAGGCTTTAGAAACTACACATCCTACATGACTATTCAATTTTATAGCATTCCTAAGTGAACGCCAAATTGTTTGCATGAATCTTCTTCTGCATGTTTTTCCGAGCGATTGTTATATTGAAAATCTTGCCTTTGCCCTTTCCCTATTCTTATGAGGCTACTTTTTCTTGTATTTATTTTAATTTTATTTTCAATCGCCCACTCAGGCCTATAGACCAAGTTCAGATCATCTTGAAGTACTAAATTGTCTTGTGAGCCATGTATCTTTTGATATATTACACAATCATCCGCAAACAATCAACAATCATTGTGAATCACATTTGGTAAGTCATTTATAAACGCCAAAAATAGCAAAGTTCTGATTACGCTGCCCTAAGGGATACCCGATATTACAGTAACTTCATCCGAGAATAGGCCTTCGACTTTACGTTTCTGGGAGAGGCCTATCAAAAAGTCTCGGATTCATAAAATTACTCCTCTATCAATCTTCGTTGAAGCTAATTTATTGCAGCACGACATCAAACGCCTTTGCAAAATCTATAACTACGGCGTCGACTAAAACTCCATTGTCTAATGATTCGCTAACATCTTGAAAAAGTGAAAGCATCCGACTTTCGCATGAGAAAACTTGCCAAAATCCATGTTGCCTATCATTAAGCCATGATAATGATTCCCAATGTTCGCGCAAGTAGTCGCAAATGAGATGCTACATCTGTAAGAACGTTGGGCGTTAGGCTAACCGGCCTGTAGTTGCCCAATTCAAGTCTGCTCCCTCCCGTAATTATTGGGACTACCTTAGCTCTTTTCCAGTCAGAGGGGATTTACGCATTGTTTATGGACACATTAAACATGACTTCGAAGTATCGTGCCACGGCCCTACTTCCTAGTTTGCGCACTTCACTAACAAAATTATCATGACCTTTCGATATATACTGTATAACACATTATTTTCATAAGCTTTACAATGCTAACTGATTTATTTGAAATAGTGGAACCTCTGATTCATCGTTAAGGTCCAACACGCAGCTATTGGATGTATTAAACACACTGCCGTGAAAGGCATTTCATTAATTAGCAATGGCCTGTTTCTCAGTACTGTAATTAATTTACCGTCACTGGACATTATCATCGACAAATTATTTGAATTTCCCTTCCTTCCCCAAACATAACCGTAAACTATTTTCCACCCATCACTTCCCGAACCAAGAAAACCTTGCATATATTTGTCATGTTTGTCTTTTGTAAGACGATCTCTCTTGATAAGGATTAATATTTCAACATATACTTGTAACTGACATACCTTTTATTGTATATTTTCCTAATTTTCCGTTTTAGACTCCTGATTTTTCGTGTGCAATACTCAAGATCTTGGTTTTGTTTCAGTATGGACATATTTATCAATAGCGCTATTCAAAATGTTAAGAAGTCCACAGTATAATAATACGATTTCTTACCGATGCCCATGCTACAAATAACACATTCAAATACCCCTGTAATTTGCCCTGATCCGCCTTGTGATACTGAAATATAAATATTTTTGCTATATCAGGGTTTAGTTTTGTAATGTCACCGTATCTAACATTTAATTCAACCCCAGAATGGTCACTAATTCCCAGTACTTTCATACAGTTAATACACAACTCAACAGGCCTTATGAGATAAACGTCTAAGGTACTATTGTATCTAGTAGGGAAGTCAATTAATTGTGATCATCCGCCCCCTTTAATAAGAATGTGTTTGCAACGCTGTGAGCTTGACCACAGCTAGTTTACTCACCAGACCA
Organism: Meconema thalassinum; assembly: GCA_946902985.2. Lineage (NCBI taxonomy): Eukaryota > Metazoa > Arthropoda > Insecta > Orthoptera > Tettigoniidae > Meconema > Meconema thalassinum. Next base: position 794,854,119 of record OX336389.2, read on the forward strand.
GTCTACTTTGGGGAGGTTTAAATCTCCGGCAATTATCATGATCTTTTTACACGTAGAAGTTTATCACAAAGGGTGTCGAGGAGCAAAAAAGTTATCTTTCGGCGCTCTATACGCCCCTATCTCCAGAGAAGGGAATTTATTTCATTTTTCCGAGATTTGCACAGAAAACAATTCATAATCCGTATCAGCCCACTTTAAGAAACTAGCTATATACTATATTTGCGCACACAAATTAATAGAATACCACCTCGCTTCTCCCGATCCGTTCTGTACATTTCGTAAGTCCCTTGAATTACTTCGTTACTATTGATATCCTCATATAACTAAGACTCAGTAGCAATGAGAATGTCTGGAGAATACGTCTCTAAAAGATTCCAAAATTCAATTAATTTATTTCCTAAACTCAGACAATTAACCTGCAGTAATCTTAGAGTCTTACCGCCAGTCGGCTGTTAGTGTTAACCTCTGTACCTGCTGCTCCTCACGAGAACTGGCCCTGTCATGTAGGTTTCCTAGGTTGAAAGCGCCTCGTAGATTAAAATGCAGCCCGTCTCGGGCGAAGTCGCAGCTGGTGTATTCTTTGGAATACACGTTCAGTCAGAGTTAGCTCTTGCTGCTCTTTGTTTTATTTTTTTCATTAATTCTTTCTTTCCTTTCTTCGCAGACACCAACAGTGATTCCTTACATTCTATTATTTCCGTGCATTTGCTTTTGTTTTGTATAAGTATGTTCTAGATATATATCTTCCATGGATAACCTAGCGGCATCTAGCAGCTAACTGCCGAAGTTCTTCAATTTCTCTGAACTCAAGAGGACTTCCTAACCAATCCAAATCACCTGGCGTCGTCGTTGTCGCCAGCTAACATCTCCTTGAAGACTGCTCCACGAAGAAGAGTTACACTTGTACAAAGATGTTTTTTTTTGTATGTTGGTCATTTTGATATATATTCTTACCCCCTCTACCTCGTCCCCTTGGTCCCTTCGGTGTGCCGTTCTGCTCTTTCAATCCGTGGTCAGCCGTCTTGTGTACAGTGCATAGCCCTCTCAGGGCCAGTCTCCTGTTTTAATGAGACATTTTAAACTAGACGCCATGTCTACTTTTTAAAACCAACCGTCACCACGAACCATCGCCTGTTCTTCATGAAAACCAAGCTAAGTAAAAAACTTCAATGTTTTTAAACAGATTTTAATGGCTTTTAAAGAACTAAAGGCTTTTAAATTGAAATTTATAGACAGCGTGGTATTGCTCACTGTTGTGCAATAACCGTCTTCGCGGGATTTTCGTTTGTCAGGCTATGGCTATCTAAGCTAGCTTTCTAACATGAAAATTTAGTACTTCTTGTACAAAATAATTGGGAATACTTTCTCACACCGAGGGATTCATGTTAATTAAACCGCTGTCTATAAAACTTAGCTTTTTCCTCCGTGGGAACTTTACTGCCCTATTCAACCGTCATCATAACTCCAGAACTTTCTACGGAAAACAAACTTTCTAATAGTCAAGAAACCTAGTATTTCCTACACCAAATAAGGGAATACACTACCCCACCGAGGGACTACTACTGCATCAATTAACTGTTGCTTCAATTCTGGAACTATTATGTGCATCTTAAAACTTGTACAACGCAAGTAACATATCAAAATTCAACTAAGTGATCTCCACAACTGCAATAACTTTTCGCTTCATGAACTTTCTGTGCTGCAATAGTGAACTTTTCCAATCCATCAATAGACTTTAGTGCAAAACAGTGCCCGTTCAACTTTCAACCGCGCGGCGTTTGTGAAAACAATAAAACTGGCCAGGACTTTATATTCCCATCCTCCTTTTGCAAACACCCTCTACTAACAAAATTTAAATTAACTTATGTAGCTAGCTATTACTCAACGAGGCTTCGCCAAACCATAGGCGCCCTCCCAATTTTGCTCCATTTGTAACTTATTCATTCTGTTTAAATACCAGTAGTTATAGAAACTGCTTATTAATCTATTTTCTTATCCTGCCAGTACAGGAATTGTTAATTTTCTAAGTGTTCAACTTTTTTAACAAATCCTTTTGCTCCAGGTTTCGTGAATTCGACCTGTACACTTTCTAACGCATCATATTGTTAACTTCTGCTTGAAATAGTGGTAGTTTCCACTTGTATTTTTTCTCTATTTTCTTTCTTTTCCTGTTACAATCATGAGTCCAATATTTGTTCACAGCCTTTTCGATTGCCGAAAAAAGGCATTCCAAAAGTGCTTATATCGTGCTAATCAAACTATCAAAGTTGTAATTACTTTACCATTGGCCTTACAAACCTCAATTATCTTAATTGGAAGCACACCTTTAAAATCCTCATGAGATGTTATTGCTCGTAATAGGTTCTAAATCTTGAAACTGTTAATTGATAAGCGTAAACTTTACCTTTCTAGAAGTCTGAGACTTCAAAAGGTTAAGATTGGATTGTACATTTTATATTTGATAAATTCTCATAATTCTACCGATTGTTAAATAAAAATGTCCAAATTTTCGTTTTATCTCTTTCGATAGAATCACGATTAGGCAGGACCTTATCTTCCCTGATTCTTCCTCTAAGCTCAAGATCTCTTTACGAAAAAATACAATTTCTAAATTAATAAGGTCTTTAACACTTGTTGCATTAGAAACAAAACTTCAAGTTACAACATATTCAAAGTTTCTCTTAGCCGTTACAGCTAATTCTAGCCAACCATTTAAACCAATACAGCTTGCTCCGCAAGCTACCTCTTTGTAGAGTCTCTTGTTTATGGTTCGATTTCAAAATCCCAGGTTTGTATGAGTTAGGTCAGAGGTTCCCTTCTTTCTCAACTTTCAGTCGGCATCCTGCTGGGTAAAACATAGTTTTCCTAAAGTGCAACAATTGGTATTCGTATAATATTTTCACAAAAAACAATAAAAACATACCTCAAATCGCTAAAGAAACTTTGTCTCTTCCCTCTCTGGAAGCATTCAGTCGGTTTGCCAGAGATCCAACAGTGTCCAGAAATAAAATTATTATACCAAATTCAAACCCTTACAGCATTCTTGAATGCATCATAAAAACTAACCCTTCCGAAGTGATAGTTAGTACGTCCTTTCCTGTGGGCTTCCCTTGCCTTACCAGAGTGCCGCCCGTCCCCATAATACTGGAATACCGGCTCGTGAGGGAAAGTGCAATCACCGAGCGCTCGCAGGCAACCTCAATTCACGCTACGCTAGTAGTGGTATTTGTACAGTTCTGGCCCCTCCACCTCCACATTCCTCCACACAAGATGGCGGTCGTAGCTTAACTTAACCTGACCTAACCTTACAAGATGGCGGCTGTAGGTTAACTTAACCAAGCCTAACCTAACAAGATGGCGGCTGTACGTTAACTTAACCTAGTCTATACTCTGTGTGCTGCCAGAATAGGATTGACAGTTCTCGTCTCACCATGTGGTCTGAGAACGAGATTGCCAAACTGAATAGCCAGAGATTCGGCTGACCAGGCACTGAAGCACGTGGGCTGTAATATTGCAACGCAGAGTATAATGACATAAACTATGCGAACATGGATTGGTTAAGACGCTGAGGGGTGATGACTGACGTGGAATTTCCGGAGAAATGTCAGTCCTATTCAGGCAGCTCACAGAGTATAACCTAAGAAGATGGCGGCCGTTGCTTAACTTAAGGGCCTAACTACACTTTTGTTGATATTTCCTGAACCCATTGTCGGATTTTGACAACTGAGGTGTCGTAAGACTCAGGGTGACGCCCCCTTTTCAATGGACAACTTATTTCCACCCCCAAATAAAATCTACCCCTACTAGGGGGTGAAATAATATTTTTAGGTAAAAAACGCTTTCCATGTGCAACATGTGGGAGGTTGTATGCTAATATGAAATTAAACTAGTTTCACATAAAGTGCATGCATACAACAGAATGCCGCTATGATTTATCATTTTTTTTTCGTTTTACGCATATGCAATTGGGGTTTTTGTAAGAGGGTGGGCTTTTTGAATAATGATTTATAGATAAGTTATTTCTAAACAAATTAACCAAGAGATCCAAAACCAATAGGTCATTAGATTTTTAATATCTCATGAACCAAGAAGGCTAAAGACTTGTATGAGGGGTCGTTGGACTTGGGGTGACGCCCTGTTTTTGAATGTAGACTATTATTTATTTTTTGTTAAAAGGGCCTAACTGCACTTTCATTAATATCTCGCTAACTAATAATCAGAGAGGGTCAAGTGAGGGGTCATAGGACTCAGAATGGCCAACCCTTTCCCACGACAAATGAATTCACCCCAAAAGACGCAAAACAGCAAGGTCATTGACCTATGATTTTATAAACTAAACATCAGAGAGGGACAATTGAGGTGTCAAAAGACTCAGGATGGCCAACCCTTTTCTATGGCCAACGAATTTACCAAAAAGACCCGAAACAGCAAGGTCATTGACATAAATTTAATAAGCTTATCATCAGAGAGGGTCAAGTGAGGTGTCATAGGACTACCAATGGTTAACCCTTTCCCATGACCAATGAATTTACCCCCAAAATCCAAAACAGCAAGGTTTTATAAACTAATAATCGGATATCAACATGTGAGGAGTTATAGGAGTTAGAATGGTCAATCCTTTCCCATGACCAATGAATTTACCCAAAATACTCAATGCATCAAGGTCATCGATCTGAGATTTTAAAAACTAATAATCGGATATGGACATGTGAAATGTTTACCGTGAGTGATGAAACATTGCTAGGTAAAGAAAGAATTATTGTAGGCTACATGTATGGTGACTGACAAGTCTTTCGCCATTGGAACTTGTTTTCAGATCAAACTGCAGTACGGAGAGAGTATAGGTTGTAGGTATGGGTTAATAAATGACAAATGGAGTACACAAAATCTGATTTATTGATTCAATAAATAAGAGTAGAAAATTTTTAATTGACTGGTTAAAGACGATAGCTAAAACACAAAATGGTGACTACGTCGAACTAAACAGATCCAAGCTGAATCAAACCAAACTAATCCGAACTAAACCGAACCAACCATAATCAAAAACAAGCCAAGGGTTTAAGTGTAAAACTTGTGGGTGGATGTGGTCATTGGTGATGTCAGAAAGGAAAGGGATAACGGTCAACCTATAGAAGGTAAGGTAAAGTTAGTGCATGGTGCTAATGCACACACAAGTACATGAACCACACACAACTAACCTATACTGAATTTATGGGTTGACAGTTAAAACTTGCTCAGTGGTTACTGGGACAAGATGGTCGTAACACACAACAAGCTTTAAATGCTTGAGGCTAATAATCAATACACACACACACGCTTGCTGACAGTGCTCACACAGTAGGCAGATGACAGAAATGCTTGGCTAACAGAAATGCAATCATTTCCGGTTGTCTAATGTTACCAACTAACCATTTTGTGCTGCTGTGGCGAGCACATGTGCCTCTTGCACTAGAGATCATAACTCGATTTCCAGCTCCAAGGCCTAGAACGAATCAAACTGAGAAAGAAGGGCATGGTGGCGCAGTGTTTAAGCTGTTAGCCTTTCACTAAGGTGGACTAGGGTTTGCTTTCAGGTTAATACACATGTCATAAACATATAAAACAGCAGAAATAATGTTTTAAACCGATTACACTTGTCTCTTTTCAAATTATTACTTGGATTACAAATACAAAGGTGGACTGGGTTTGATATACAGTTAATGCTGCCTATCTCACACTAAACTGTAAGGAAGCTATATGTAGAGAACTACATAGCGATTTCATGAACTGGTAAAGCTATGTCGCATAAACGGAGAAGGATACAATCCATCAACCATAATTTGTATCTTGTGGAACAGAGAAAATGCACTTTTGCCTCCATGGATAACAAATGTGTGCAGACGAATGACCTACGCATTAGCCTACCAAGGGGTTATAACCACGAGGAGGAGGTGTGATTTCTATATTATATTGTTTAGAGACATGGCATTTTGTAACCAGTAGATTTAATTGATTTAGTATTTTGTAAATATTTATTTTTTGTAATTGTAAAAAGTTAATTTTTTGTAAATATTGGAAACCATTTATTTTTGGAATGGTAAATGTTAAATGTATAACTAAAAGTTCTTTGTGATGAGTGTGCATGTCAATGATGTTTTTGGGGGTAAATAGAGTGGTTGTGTTTGTTCTGAAAGACAGGCATGGTTGAGTGAATGAGAGAGAGAGTATAAAAACAGCCTTACCTGCAGTAGTAGTAGTAGACCTCTATGTTTTGCATACACATAGACAGACTGTACCATCGCCACGGCCAAGCACTCACTTTAACACCATTTACAAAATCTTAAAATGAAAAAATCATGTTTCGCAAATATGAACTTTTGACATACCGTATACAAAATAAAAATAAAATGTGCAAACAACAAATTGGAAAATCCATGTTTCCATATCATGAAATTCAAAAACTTCAAACTGACATTTAAATGAAATGCGAATGAAAAATTGACAAATTGCAATGTGTGAAATGTGAAAATGAACAAATGGCTATCATTACTTTAAAAAAAAAACATGGTGCTGTATGGTTGAGGTGTGAATCAAACCCTCTCTACATATTTTAGACCACCCGAGACTGAGTATACTTGTTTTAGTCCTCATACCACTTTTAACATTTTGTGTTAAAGCTAGGAATTGAACCCAAGAGCTTGTAGGGGAGACCAAGGTTAGAATATGTTAAACAGATAGCCTTGAATGTAGGGTGTGGTAGCGATATAGAGATGAAACGATTAGCTCGGGACAGGGGGCATTGAGATCTGCAGCAAACCAGCCAAAAGACTATAGACTCAAACAACAACATGTAAGCTCACCAAAATAATGTTGTGTAACGGTAAATGTTAGTCAACGAATAGTAATTCATTACTAAAACCCACGACACGATACCTAACAGCTTTTCTAAAATTATTTTAAAATGCCTTTTACCCTATATTAAACACCCAGTTCACAAGACTCATAACTGCAATGATATGGTAAAACAAAACAAAATCTATATTTCAAAACAAGCAAGTGGTTTAGTCAATGTATACTGGGAAAAGTTTTGTAAACACTCAAGTCCACAAGACTAATTAAATTAGTAACTGTCAGGTTGGCCGAGTGGTTAAGGTGTTTGACTTAAGATCAAATTTTCTGTACAAGAAAGCAAGGGTTCGAATCCCTTATCTGACATAACTATCGCCTTAACATGGCTAGGTCACACTGAATTATTATGATACTCGCTGCTCAAACCATAGACGGAGTGTATTGTTCAAGGCCACTCTCTTTCCGAACATAGAGACTGTTGATGCTTAACAATTGCTTTAATAGTGGAACATGGGGATAGCAGTTAAGAAAAACAGACAATACCCATTCACTATTTTTATTTATTTAATGTAAGTACTTGTTCAATAGTTATATACAAAATACAACTTTCTTTTGCCTATTACTATTTAGTCCTTTTCGATTCACTTGCCTATCAAGGGCAGATGACTTAGTAGTTCAGCCCCTCAAAACAACAACAACACTATCTCTTGCATAGTCTGTGATGTTGATGACTCTTGAGACGTGGAAGATGGATTAAACATAACTTTTACTACAGGGGTTAAATATTGTTCAATAAGCAATGTACTATTTTGAGCAGCAACATCTTTCTCTTCTACTAACTTTTTAGCATTCTGATGATTTTTGTCAACACTAACAGTGTTTTGGCTGGAGCACTACATTGATGATCACTCACACTTAAAAGCACACAATTTCTACTTTTCATATCGCCTCGACATTTTGTTGACCTCTGTTTTGAGCATCACCAGAATATATCTGCTAATCAAAATAGGAACTACTTGTCAATTGTGTAAAGCTCGGTTTGTAGGTTAGATTTGATTAACCCTCTATCAAGTTCCAACGTTCTCCACTAGGTGTCAGTGACAATGATCTCTGTTAATCAAAGTTGGAACTACTTAAAATTAGACTTGCTGAGAGTCCACATACGTTCAATTAAAATACTCTATTATGACCATTGGCTGTAATTTAATTATCATATTTTTCTTTAATTTTTGTTTTATTTTTTATTAATATTTATGATTTCTTTCTCTTATAGGTTATTTGGAAAGTGATCATTATGTTCAAGTGTAGGGATTTTAAAAAGCAGTTTTCAAGACTAGACAACTTTCAACACCATGCAAACGCTAAACATAACCTTTTAGATGTTATGGTTCATTCCATTTTATGCCAATAGTTGACAGGGAAGTATCAACGACTACCTATGGTAAGCCAGTTGCTTACTATAAAGGATATACATATATTGTAAAAGGAACTAATATATATGGAACTGTTATTTGGTGCAGTTCGAAACAACGATCTAAAAGGTGTCGAGGAATGACTGAAACAAAAGGCTCCAACATACTTATTTCAATCGATCAACATTGTAAATCTCAAAATAATGCTCATTTAAATGGACAAAATACTCTAACCAAGGTAAAAAAGCAAGTCCAAGAAAATAATACTGTCGCTCAAGATAGCGCTTTGTTTGTTAAAGAGCATTTATTATCTCCTGAAATAGACACGTTACGACAGTCGTTAACGTCTAAGAACTCTTAACACTATCAAAGGCATCACGAACTATGCAGAAGATTGTTGCATTGCAAGATGAACAAAAAGGATTAGATAGTAATAGTGATGATGATAAAAATGATGATTATATTGATAATGATAATGATGATGATAATGTTGTTGATGATGATGATATGATGATGGTGATAATGGTAATGCTCTGTTTACAACCAGAAAATCATTTGTTAAATTTGTTTACTGGAACAATCCCAGTAAGCTAATCCAGCGGCTTCAGTAATTGCATGCCTGTAAACAGGCTGGTCATACTGAATATGAAGAAGAACTACTGGATATAGAAAATGAGCTTCGCCATGCCAAACTTATTGTGTAATGAATCCAAGTAACCGCTTAAACAATTTCTTAACAATACATGTAATATTTTCTACTACTTTTCTACCACTTTGCTACCACTTTTCTATCACTTTAAACTGTACATATTAAATATAAAAGCCAACGCTAAATCATTCTATCACCAGAACAGTTATGACCTTTGTAGTGAGCAAATCATGCTAACAGGTTAGTTGCTACTATGGATCATCTATAACTAATCAAGGTAAACAATGCGTACTCTATAAAGGCTACTCTTATAACTACTGTATAGACGACAAAATGTAAAAGGAATAATATTCTGGTGATGCTCAAAACAGAGTTCAAAAAATGTCGAGCCGATATGAAAAGTAGAAATGGTGTGGTGTGAGTGATCATCAATGTAGTGCTCGAGACAGAACACTGATAGTGTTGACAAAAAATCATCAGAATGCTAAAAAGTTAGTATAAGAGGAAGACGTTGCTACTCAAAATAGTGCATTGCTTATTGAACAACATTTAACCCCTACTGTAAAAGTTATGTTTAATCCATCTTCCTCGTCTCAAGAGTCATCAACATCACAGACTATGCAAGTGGTAGTGTTGTTGTTGTTGTTTTAAGGGGCTGAACTACTAAGTCATCTGCCCTTGATATGCAAGTGGGTCGAAAAGGACTAGATAGTCATAGGTAAAAGAAAGTTTTATTTTATATATAACCATTGTCCAAGTACTTACATTAAATAAATAAGAATAGTGTATGGGTATTTTGCCCGATAATCTGGCTTTGGATTGGGTGGCCCGACACACATTCAACCCTCACCCAGAAATCGGTACAACTCGAAAAGAAAAAAAAATCTTGAATGTCCGAATCAATTTTGGCCTTAAAAAAACTATGTCGGGAACGAGATTCAAGCAATCCCGGGGTCTTTATAATGATGGGTACAACTGGGGTAAAATCTCAAAATTGATCCGGTGGACACACAAGTATGACAACGAACAAGAATGACAAAAAACTCCGCTGTTAAAATAAAACTCATCCACCATTTATTACAGAACCACACCACTAAATACATAAAATCAAACACAGAAGCCTACCTTCGCTCGGAGACTTCTCAAAATTACTCTTGATGTGCAAATAAATAAATGACGCAGAAGCAAAATTCAAATTAATGAGGACAAAAATCTACGGGCGTCCTAATCTTTGGGTACAAAATAACTTACGGAGATCAGAGCTATATCACCCTAGTATTACAACCATTACTTCAAAATGCTATGTCACCTCTCCGTTGAATAGTCCGAAAATGAGCAGGTGCATAAATCTGAGAAAATATTCAAGGAAAAACATTTGTTGCCTCATTCGATCTCCTTCTAACTAAATGTAATCACCGAAATAGAAAAAAAAAAATTTATATATGGATGTCACTGGCGTTAAAGAATTCATTTTCAGACCTTTTATTCATAGATTAAATACTTTCATTATTATTTCACTGGTTTTCGTTCAGTTGTGCCTCACTCAGAAAAATGACTGGTTGTTGGCTTTTACATTTATTACTTTACATTGTAACATCTTTATGATTCCAGATATTTATTTATTTATTTGTTAATCACTGCATGCTCTTCACATATTTATAAATACAACATAAACATTTAAGTAGATGGCCTCTGCCTATCAGTATTATTTTTAAACTGACAATTGCCTCAAAATTTCATATACTTTAACCTATCACGTAACATTAATTATAATCATTTATTTTATTCACCTCGCTATAGCGAGAACCTTTAGTTTCATCATAACTTCGTATTAGGCAACCCTGCTATTTTATCAATGCAGTTTCATTATTTACACAACCTTGTATCAGTTACCTACCAAACGCATCTCCTCATGTTAGCATGTAAAGGGAAACCTCAGTGACGTGTGAGTGTTTAGTATAAATATCATGATGTGCGCACAAAAGTGGCCCCTTAAGTGTAGATGTTCCCTCTGTAATTTAAGCCTGCTTAAACCATAAATTGTCATCCAGGTTGCACCAATTCAAAGAACACAGCGACGTAACACGCTGAAAGAACCCTGTACTCAGATTATATTTTAAAGCATCCATATATTTTATTTTAAACCCTAAATATGACTGTATTAATCTCTCAAAAGAAAACTTAAAATTTACTATCCTAATAATCTTGTCATGATATCGCATTTTATCCTTTTGATTAACTTCTATTTCGATTTAAGCCCATCTGTCCAAATCTTAGTAACCACTACCCATTAACCACTACTTAAGAATTAACATGGTTTTCAGTACCTTTCGACCACCTCAGTCTTGGTTCCGCTGACACGTTTCCTGGGGGTTTGGGTCCACGTTCTTCCCATTGAACATCCTCCCCTCTCGTCCTGGATCCAGCTCGCGACCCTCAGGGTGTCCATGGTCTTGGCTCGCCTTCGTTTCCACGTCATCATAACAGCTTCCACATTTCTAGACTTAGCTGGTCATCTCTTCGCTCGTAAAGTTCTTGACACAAAACTCGCACTGGTCTGTACTGATAGCCTTTATGTCCGTCCAATACATCGCTGCAATCTTCATGTCGAATATGCCAAGTAATATCAACTTATGGCCGTGATAATAACTCTATAACGGCACAGGTTATATCGTACGCATCTACACCAGCCTGCACTCATAAGAGATTACGTCCGTCCTTGGCCTTGAATGTCGCTCTATATTTGGACTACACTCAGTTTATCTCTCATAGTTCACTGACCCTGGATACTCATTTGTCTGCTCGTCAAACAAAAGCACATCGCTTCGTTCATATGTTCTGGGCGTCAATTATATCGCGCACGGCCCATACAGTCCCGTACCTAGTAAAAGCTTGAGACACCACGTGTGTCTGCTCGCACTTCGTCGTACAAATGACTAGTGTCCCACAACATAATGCATTATGATCTGCGTTATAATATCACCTCGCCACATTCGGCTTTAGTATTCGTTAATACAGAGCTGTCCACGCAAGAAATAATACTGAGCCTTTCAGCTATGTCCCAAAAACTGTCGGAATACCGCACTGGTTCCAAGCGGCCACGGTACGACTGCTACTACACACTTGTTTGGAACTTCAGCGTGCGGCGACACAAAAATAAAGATGAACTTCGGCGTACGGCGACACAAAAGAAAGTGAACTTCGTTGTACGGTGATAGGAAAGAAAGTGACCTTCATTGTACGGCGATGCAAAATAAAGTGACCCGCTTCTCCGGCGTGACCTTCCCAACTTGACTTTTCCTGGCGCTCATCAGCGCCCTCTACGCTTCTGGAACCTTCGCCTAGTCATGCTGTCGACTATGTCCATGACGTAAAAACATCAACCTCAGGTAACTTCCGCTTGCTTTCTTCCTCCTGATATGCGACGTTGCCAGAGCTCTCAAAACCATGGGATATCGGTTACAGTATTGTCTGTTTTTCTTAATTGCTATCCCCTTGTTCCACTATTAAAGCAATTGTTAACCATCAACAGTCTCTGACTATGTTCGGAAAGAGAGTGGCCTTAAACAATACACTCCATCTATGGTTTGTGAAGCGAGTATCATAATAATTCAGTGTGGCCCAGCCATGTTAAGGCAATAGTTATGTCAGGTAAGGGATTCGAACCCTTGCTTTCTTGTACAGAAAATTTGATCTTTAGTCAAACACCTTAACCACTCGGCCAACCTGACAGTTACTAATTTAATTAGTCTTGTGGACTTGAGTGTTTACAAAACATTTCCCAGTATACATTGACTAAACCACTTGCTTGTTTTGAAATATAGATTTTGTTTTGTTTTACCATAACATTGCAGTTATGAGTCTTGTGAACTGGGTGTTTAATATAGGGTAAAAGGCATTTTAAAATAATTTTAGATAAGCTGTTAGGTATCGTGTCGTGGGTTTTAGTAATGCATTACTATTCGTTGACTAACATTTACCGTTACACAACATTATTTTGGTGAGCTTACATGTTGTTGTTTGAGTCTATAGTCTTTTGGCTGGTTTGCTGCAGATCTCAATGCCCCCTGTCCCGAGCTAATCGTTTCATCTCTATATAGATACCACACCCTACATTCCATTCTATCTGTTTAACATATTCTAACCTTGGTCTCTCCTACAAGCTCGTGGGTTCAATTCCTAGCTTTAACACAAAATGTTAAAAGTGGTATGAGGACTAAAAAAGTATACTCAGTCTTGGGTGGTCCAAAATAAGTAGAGAGGGTTTTATTCACACCTCAACCATACAGCACCATGGTTTTTTAATTTTTAAAATAATGATAGCCATTTGTTCATTTTCACATTTCACACATTGCAATTTGTCAATTTTTCATTTGCATTTCTTTTAAATGTCAGTTTGAAGTTTTTGAATTTCATGATATGGAAACACGGATTCTCCAATTTGTTGTTAACACATTTTATTTTTATTTTGTATACGGTATCTTAAAAGTTCATATTTGCGAAACATGATTCGTTCATTTTAAGATTTTGTAAATGGTGTTAAAGTGAGTGCATGGCCATGGCGATGGTACAGTCTGTCTATGTGTATGCAAAACATAGAGGTCTACTACTACTACTGCAGGTAAGGCTCTTTTTACACTCTCTCTCCCTCATTCACACAACCATGCCTGTCTTTCAGAACAAACACAACCACTCTATATACCCCCAAAACATCATTGACATGCACACTCATCCCAAAGAACTTTTAGTTATACATTTAACATTTACCATTCCAAAAATAAATGGTTTCCAATATTTACAAAAAATTAACTATTTACAATTACAAAAATAAATATTTTCAAAATACTAAATCCATTAAATCTACTGGTTACAAAAAGTCTTGTCTCTAAACAATAAAATAGAGAAATCACACCTCCTTCTCGTGGGTACAACCCCTTGGTAGGCTAATGCGTAGGTCATTCGTCTGCACACATTTGTTATCCATGGAGGCAAAAGTGCATTTTCTCTGTTCCACAAGATACAAATTATGGTTGATGGATTGTATCCTTCTCCGTTTATGCGACATAGCTTTACCAGTTCATGAAATCGCTATGTAGTTCTCTACATATAGCTTCCTTACAGTTTAGTGTGAGATAGGCAGCATTAACTGTATATCAAACCCAGTCCACCTTTGTATTTGTAATCCAAGTAATAATTTGAAAAGAGACAAGTGTAATCGGTTCAAAACATTATTTCTGCTACTAAGAACACCTCACCAAGCTCTCTAACAAAATTTCCACCAGAAATAACATCCTGCACAAGCTTTGCGGTAGTTCATGGGGAGCCACGGCGGACTGCTTAAGATTAACGGGTATCAGTCTAGTCTATTCTGCAGCGGAATACTGTGCTCCAGTATGGTTGGAAAGTGCACATGTGCATAAAGTGGATACCAAGCTGAATGACACTATGCGTTGCATAACCGGCACCATAAAATCAACCCCTCGCCATTGGCTACCAGTACTCAGCCACATTCCACCACCTTACCTGAGGAGGAAGGAAGCTCTGATCAGAGAAGCAAAGAGATCTATGCTTCTCCCTCATTACCAATACACCAGGAATTCTGCCACCCACCACCGAAGCGACTTCATTCGAGGAGACCAACCAGTTTATTGGCCGACCAACTTCTGGCAAATCGATTCAACCTAAACGAATGCTGGCAGGAGGAATGGTCAAACTCAACGTCTCGAACTAGTGCCCAGGAGATCAACCCAACGGTGAAAATACAAGGATTTGACCTTCCTAGAAAATTATGGTGTCGCCTCAATAGACTGAGAACCAGGCACGGCCGTTGCAATTACCTATGCCATAAGTGGGGTTGGATAGATTCCCCATTGTGTCAATGCAATGAGGAGGAACAGACCATGGACCATATCATCCCGCGCTGCCCTCTACATGCCTACTCCGGGAGCCCTAGTGATCTGTTTCATCTTCGAGAATGTACTGTGGAATGGCTCCAAAACTTGAACTTGGATTTGTGATTTGTTTTTATGTAATTCACCATACGATTAAATAAATAAATAACCTGAACTCAAACCCTAGTCCACCTTAGTGAAAGGCTAACAGCTTAACCACTGCCCCACCATGCCCTTCTTTCTTAGTTTGATACGTTCCAGGCCTTGGAGCTGGAAATCGAGTTATGATCTCTAGTGCAAGGGGCACATGTGCTCGCCACTGCAGCACAAAATGGTTAGCTGGTAACATTAGACAACCGGAAATGATTGTATTTCTGTTAGCCAAGCATTTCTGTCATCTGCCTACTGTGTGAGCACTGTCAGCAAGACAGTTTAGTTTAGAGCAAGCGTGTGTTTGTGTATAGATTATTAGCCTCAAGCATTTAAGCTTGTTGTGTGTAGCGACCATCTTGTCCCAGTAACCACTGAGCAAGTTTTAACAGTCAACCCATAAAAACAGTATAGGTTAGTGTGCCCGTTTAGGAAACCGGAAATACAGGTCATCATCCGACTAATCTCAGCTCAGGGCGTGTACAGTTATTCCCACTGTCTGACCATGTACTTAGAATGTGAATTATAGGAAGGACAAGCACAAAAAAACTGTAACACCAACTACTTTAAATTGATATATTTAATTCACTCAAATGTTTCAAATTATAAAGTCACAACACTAATATATGGGTTGAAATTACCTTCAAACATAATAAAAAAAAATAATGACCCTTAGTTTATCTTGCTTCATTCCCATGGATTCATCATGATCCATCTGCTTACACTGATACTTTAGTCTTAGATATTCTAAATCTTATATCCCCAAAATGAGAATTTCCAGTCACTTCAACTGAGTTTCACCTGGTCAGGCTCAAACTCAGGATATTTACCTTTAATATTACAATGTCTTCATGTGGCTATAATCTGAACTTATTATTCTTTACATTTATTTCTATCCTTTTAATCTCTTTCTCCACACATTCCAAACACAAATTATTCCCCCCAAAAAACATATAACATTATTTCCACATGAGTACCATTTACTTCTCCACCATCATGCCAATTATTTTATTGCAGCCATTGTGTTCCCCAGAATAGGATGTTTATGAAGCCCGCACTTCACAAAGTCCCATTTTTAGTGCTTTTTCATTATCCGTTTTCAATTTTCTTTAAGGTCATGGAACCGAATTTTTACATTTTCAAAAATGCAATTATTATTATTATTAGTAGTATTTGTTGTTGGTGGAACTTTAGTATTTTTTCGTTAGTAGAATTTCGGTATTTAATTGTTAGTACGGTAGAAGGTTAGTATTTTTGTTAGTAGAATTGCTCTTTACTTATTCTGAAAGGGAGTAGCACCTTTCAGAATAAATCAATTCTTTACTAGTCTTATAGACGGTTAAGATATTGATAATATAAGCCAAATAATGGCTACACTGCGTCCTGCTGCACGGCTGAAAGCAACGGGAAACTACAGCCGTAAGCTATTCCCGAGGATAAGCATGTCTCTATGCATAAATACATGTGATGATGGCCTCCTCCCTTGTAAAATTTCAATCCGGAGGTAAACTAGTCCCCCGTTCGGATCTCCGGGTGGGGACTACTTGAGAGGGGGTTAACATCACAGAAGTGACAAAGAGGAAATCTGACATTCTACGGATCGGAGCGTGGAATGTTAGAAGTCTGCTAGGAAATGGAAGGTTAGAAAACTTAGAAAGGGAAATGGATAGGTTGAGGTTGGATTTAGTTGGGATTAGTGAAATGCGCTGGCAGGAAGAACAGGACTTTTGGTCAGGAGACTATAGGGTCATTAGCACTAAATCAAACAATGGCCAAGCAGGGGTTGGCCTCATATTGAGTAGGAAACTTGGACAGCGGGTGGAATATTATGAGCATTATAGTGAACGGATTATTGTAGCAAAAATAAATACTAAACCTACCTGCACCACAGTGGTACAAGTCTATATGCCTACCAGTCAAGCTGATGATGAGGATGTTGAAAAGGTCTACGAAGAAATAGACGAAATTCTGAGGTATATCAAGGGTGATGAAAATGGTATAGTAATGGGAGATTGGAATGCTGTGGTAGTAAAAGGGAGAGAAGGGAAGATAATAGGAGATTTCGGATTAGGTGAAAGGAATGATCGAGGAAGCAGGCTGGTAGAATTGTGCACTGAGCATGAGTTGATCATAGCTAACACCTTATTCAATAACCACAATAGAAGAATATACACATGGATGAGACCAGGAGATACAGGGCGTTACCAAATCGACTTCATTATGGTCAAGCAGAGGTTTCGAAACCAGATTTTGCATTGTAAAACATATCCTGGTGCTGACATAAACTCTGACCACAATCTGGTTGTAATGAAATGCAGATTAAAGTTGAAGAAACTGAAGAAAAGTCAAAAGCCAAAAATGTGGGCAATAGACAGACTGAAAGAGAAGGATGTAAACGAAAGATTCAAGAAGAGTATAAAGGAAGGACTAATGAAAAACCCTAAACAAACTTCAATTGCAGACGAATGGGCACTTTTGAAGAATGAAATAACAAAATCCGCAGAAGAAAACATTGGTAGGAAAGAGAGAATAGGTAGAAAACCGTGGATCACTCAGGATATACTCGAATTGATGGATGAAAGGCAGAAGCAGAAGAATGTAAGAAATGAAAAGGGGAAACAGAATACAGACGTGTGAGAAATGAGGTTAACAAGAAGAGCAAGGAAGCGAAAGAAAAATGGTTGAAAGAGAAATGTGCTGGTATAGTAAATTGTCTGAAATTAGGAAAAGTAGACACAGCTGATCGAAGGATTAAGAATACTTTTGGGGAAAAGAAGACTAAGTGCTGTAATATTAAGGACACAAATGGAAAGCCTCTAACAGATAGGGAAGAAAAGGTTGAGAGATGGAAAGCTTACATAGAGAGTTTGTATAAGGGAAAGGAGATTGAGAATCATGTAATGGAAAGGGAGGAGGAAATTGATGAGGATGCGAAAGGAGATTTAATATTGAGATCAGAATTTGATAGAGGTTTGGAAGACTTAAGCAGGAACAAAGCACCAGGCATAGATGATATACCGATTGAGTTGCTACGCTGCATAGGAGATGAAGGTCTGATCAGGTTATTTCACTTGGTGTGTAGGATTTATGAGACAGGTGGGGAACCCCCTGATTTCAAGAAGAATGTAATCATCCCTATACCAAAGAAAGTGGGAGCTGACAGATGTGAAGATTACCGTACAATCAGCTTGATTACTCATGCTTCAAAGATCCTGTCTAGAATAATTTACAAGAGGATTGAGAGCCAGATAGAAACGGAGTTGGGTGAAGACCAGTTTGGTTTCAGGAGAAATGTAGGAACAAGGGAAGCTGTACTAAGTCTTAGGCTGATTTTGGAAGGTAGAATAAGGAAAGATAAGAGAACGTTCATGGCTTTTGTAGACTTAGAAAAGGCTTTTGATAACGTTGATTGGACTAAATTGTTTGACATTTTGAAATCGATTGGAATAAAGTACAGGGATAGGAGGGTGATATACAATCTATACAGAAACCAGACAGCAGTCATTCGAGTTGAAGGACATGAGAGAGAAGCTGGTATTCAGAAAGGTGTAAGGCAAGGCTGCAACTTATCACCCATACTTTTCAATCTTTACATTGAACAAGCAATGAAGGAAATTAGAGAAAAATTTAAAGTGGGAGTGAAGATTCAAGGAGAAATAATTTCAACTCTGAGATTTGCTGATGACATCGTCATCTTGGCCGACAAGCCTGAGGATTTGAATGAGTTTTTGAATGGTATGGACTCCGTCTTACGGAAAGAATTCATGATGAAAATTAATAAATGTAAAACAAAAATACTGGAATGCAGCCGAAATAAATCAGAAACCTCTATGGAGATCAAATTGGCAGGTGAAAAGCTGAAGGAAGTAGGAGACTTCTGTTACTTGGGAAGCAGAATAACCAGTGATGGACGAAGCAAAGAGGATATAAAAAGTAGGTTGGCTCAGGCAAGAAAAGCATTTCTACAAAAAAGGAATCTGCTGACATCGAATATAGATTTAGGTATTACGAAGTCATTTTTGAAAGCCTTTGTCTGGAGCGTGGCGCTCTATGGAAGTGAAACATGGACTATTGGTGCAGCAGAAAAGAGGAGAATTGAAGCATTTGAAATGTGGTGTTGCAGGAGAATGATGAAGATTAGATGGGTAGATAGGGATACAAACAAAGAGTTATTAAGACGAGTGGGAGAGGAGAGATGTTTCTGGCGACTGCTAATGAAGAGAAGAGATAGGTTGGTAGGACACATACTAATAAGACACCCAGGAATAGCAAGCTTAGTTATGGAAGGAAGGGTCGAGGACAAGAACTGTAGGGTAGACCAAGGTTAGAATATGTTAAACAGATTGCCTCGGATGTAGGGTGTGGTAGCTATGTAGAGATGAAACGATTAGCTCAGGACAGGGAGGCATGGAGAGCTGCATCAAACCAGTCAAAAGACTGAAGACTCAAACAACATTATTATTATTATTATTATTATTATTATTATTATTATTATTATTATTATTATTTCTCATTGATTTGATCATATCGTTATGATTCTTATTAATACGGAATAAATAATCCATGCATGATAACAATTATTTAGCTGGCAATAACTTCTGCTTAATTTGTTTCTTCAAATGAAATCACAAGGTTCCCCTTGCGTTCTGTCTTAACGCAGTGTCAACATGATTATGGTCCCCGCCGGCAGCGCGACCCTCATTAACTTCCTCTCGTCTCGACTGGAGCAATGACCCTTTTGTAAACAACTCCATTCCTCCTGACCTAGAGTACTATTTAACCAACCATATGCTTTAACTTTCAAAGAGAAACCACCTCTACATTGAAAATCCAAGCGTTTTTATTCTATTCCCCATATGGACTGTGCTCAATCTAATTATTCACATTTATTCGTGCTTCTTTTGGGATAATTATTCTCTGCTATTAGGATAACTAAAACAAACGTATTCTTAAGCCCGTTGTGGCCAACACATGAGTCTGCTCTGATAGGCATTCCAAATACAAATGCTAACCAACCTAGGAACGCTATGTCCTACCTGGCTGCGGAGGTCGCCATAGCTCGTAGGAGGGAATCGATCCCACCTTGCTTCCGGCTACCCGCCTAGACAAATATCATCTATCTAGTCTTACGATACTTTTTCATTCATGTACTCCCTGGCTACATGAGAATTACACAATACCTGAGTGAGCATTTACCCTTTCACTCGAACAAATTATAAGACCTTACCTTGGTCAACCGACGAATTTCTCATAGAGTATAATAATTATCCAATATTTGCACGTTAATTCAATATTTCAAATCCCTAAGCTTACATTGGTCTAGCCTATTTTCGGCGACAATAATACGTTTCTTGGATACTCAATTCATTATTACTGTAGTCCAGATATCCTGGCGAGGATAATGAACTTACTTTTACATTACTACATTATTATATTATTTCTGTTTCGTTATTTTGTGGTCTTTTATTATTACATTTATTTTCCTTAGGCCGTTCATTACCTTTACTTGTGATGCTAAGGTCATTTGTAATTTCTTTTAATTTATATCATTTTACCGTATAGGGTTTCTTAATTATTTTTAGCCTACTTTTCACATTTTGCAAAAATGAGGAAAAAGAAGACTTATGAGATCGATCCGGGAAAATGTGTGTCTGTCTGTCTGTCCTTCTGTCTGTCTGGCAGTGTGTGTGTCCCCCCTATCAACACCTAAACGGCTGCAGCAATCGAAACCAAAGTTAGTATGAGTAAAGATGTATACCGGAATATCTCACGTCCATATTTGAAAATGATGTCAGTGTTACCAACTGCTGAAAAACGCACTAGAAATTTGAGCTCCGTGTTGGATATCTTGGAAGGTATGCATGGGAACTATTCCAAAATTGGCACACATGTAGATAACTCTATTTCAGTTTAATTTCCAGGAGGCCATACATGACAGTGTTGCCAATATAATTTTAAGCCTTCTGATAGGTCCAATTTTTAAATGCCTATATCTTCTACACTATCAATTGGATTTCAATCAAATTTTGTATGTAATGTGTGTACATAATCAGATATGACTGAGCGTATTCTTAATGCCACCAGGGCTGCCAACTGTTAATAATTGCTCTCTCTATTCTTTTATCCAAATACCAATATATCTGAAAGTATGCAAGCCGACAGCTTTAAACTATGCACACGTATTGTACCTGACATTTTAGGTTAATTTTGGAGTAACTTATATACATCTGTTCTACCAACATGATTCTAAGCCTGCTAATAGGGCCAATTTTTAAATACATGTAACTTCTATACTATCAGTTGGATTTCAACCAAATTTCGTATGTGCTATGTGTAATATAACAGATATGACTATAAGTATTCTTAAGAGCACTCAGGGCTGCCAACTCTTAATTAATGATGTCTATATTTTTAACCTAATATCAATATATCAGGAAGTATGCAAGCCAACAGCCCTATACTTTGCACATGTATAGCACCTGACATTCTAAATTAATTTGGAATAATTAATATAAGCCAATGCTGCCAACATGATTCTATGCCTGCTGATAGGTACAATTTTAAAATACATGTAACTTCTATACTGACAAATGGATTTCGTCCAAAATTGGCACAACAAGATATCATAATATTTCAGATTAGGCTATTTATGACCAGCACACGCATGCCATTGTTGACAACATGCTTTTACGCGTGCTGTTAGATCCAATGTCTAATTGCGTGTAACGTCTATTGGACTTCAACCATTTTTTTCTCTACCTTAAGAGATGGAACTATGAATATATTCAGTCACCAGGGCTGCCAACTGTAGTGCTCTATTAGGCTACAATATACCAGGAATATTTCGAACTAATTGGATATTTATATTACCAACTTAATTTCGTCATTATTCCAGATAGGTTCATATACTGTAGAATAATCAGTGGCATGAAAAGTAGGCTCTTTAGTTCGTCACGGCACTTCTTGTTATCACTGACTTTGATTTTCTTTGCATTATTTTAAACATTATTAAGTTATCTTTCACTTTTCTAATTACTTACTTTCTCATTAACTTAAGTTGCGTTCAACCTTCGTTACGTTTACTTTGCATAACAAACGTTACTGATTTTCATTTATTTAACTTATTTCTTTCGACAATAATTTGGTTCCACCCTTTTATTAATTAATTTATATGCTTACACGCATTTGGGTATTATCCGTACAATATTTAACTCGTTACATGGCCTCATTTTTACGGTCTTCATCATTAGGAAGTGACACTTTAGAGCACTGTTCTCTGTTATCCCTTTATCATTAATCATTTCACAATAGTACATTTCAAATTACGGGTCCACAATGGCTCAATATGTTTAATTCATTTTGGTACTCACCAAATCAAGATCCAACGTTGTGAAAGATTTCACCCACATTGTTGTAACTAGTACATTTTTCCAACAATATGGCAACACATAATTCCTTTCTCGTTAACACACGTAATTTTTACCTGATATGACATATTTATATTTCTACACATAATGGATCTCATTTATAGAACACTTTCACATAAATTTCTATTATCCTTTACACAAATACACTATACCTTTTCACACGTTTGAACTTTCATCACTTATTCACTATGTAACACTACACACTTGGGTTTTGTCCTATTCGTACATCGCTTCAATCCATATCATCTATTTACAATTGATTACACACTGTGTAATTGTTCTTGTCGTATCTCAGGACGCAAGCGATGACTTCTGATTGGTTCCCTGATGACGACTTCTCCCCTAGATCTAGCCGCACGATCTGTCCTATGATGACTTCTGGATCGGACCCCTAGGTCTCGAATCAAAGTTCTGTCGTTTTTTCACGGTTTAAACCCACCGGTTTATTAACTGAACCTGGCTTCTCTTTTAACAACGTTATTTTGTGAAACTATGTAATTATCGACCTGTTCTTTGACTCCAACAAGGCTCGAAATGTTTTTTTGGACAATGTTCGACAATTTCCACTTTTAACTCCGCATTGATTTATACTTAAGTGCGTCTTTGCTTTTACTTTCGCTACGCGGCCCTATAATCTCAATGGCTTTCCTCCAAAGACCATTAGATTATTCTAACACTAGCGTTACTTGTTTCTAGGTATCGTATTTGGCTTCACCCGGACCTAATTTTCACTTCTGTAGCGTATTGTTCGTTTTATCCTCATAATTTTATATATGCGGAGTTCTTTCTACTTTCGGCAACTTCTGCCTGGCCTCGAACCGGCTTACTTGTAATCTTGAAAACGTATAGTCCTTTCCGAAGCTACGTGGCCTTTCCCTGAGGTTTTCGTGTTCGATGTACTGAACTAGGCACGTTGAGTCAAGTCCCGTTCAGACTGACTGATTACTTTGGTGGCCCAGCACCACGTCCTATGATGACTTCGAAACAATGTCCTGCCACGGCGGACACCAAACTGAATACTGTGACCCAGTACCGTGCTCCTTGGCGCCTATGGTAGACTGAATATACTGAAGATTGTTCTTTCACCCTTACCGGGCCCAACTGGCGTAATGACGGCGATTACTTGTTGAAACAGAGTGATCTCCTCAGAGATTCACCACTAACTGCACGTGATACAGCATCACATCCCACTGGACTGATGAAAACTGCATACTCTCTGGCTGAAAGCTCGGATATATATTGAGAACTTGCAAAAATAAATCAATTTGGTCTTCTTCTTGGAGCTATCTTTTGAACTAGACGTCGCATGTTTTTGAAAAAATAACCATTATGTTCTTTACGACCTAAACGTTACATTTTCATCTTGTTTTCCGAAAATCGATCGTCCACTTATTTTAAATTAAATCTACAATGCTCCTCAGCTGTGTGGGCGAGTTGGTTTTTTTTCTCCTACCTAGGACCCCTTAATAACCCCGCCTAATGACGTATTTGCTTCGTAAGCGTTTTTCTCAGTGCATAAGTTACTAAATTTTAGTCTTGATTAATTCGTAATTCCCTGAATTATTCTGGTTGATGCCAAAATATTATAACAATTTTGAGTAATTTCCATAAAAACAGATATTTCACTACAATGCAGTGTTGTATCGCAACCAGGGTTGTCGTTTTAATGCTTAGTTTGCATTCAGAGGGGTGAATTCCCTTTCTCTTTACTGGCTTCAATTTTTCCATCTGCATGACACTTAGCTGATACTGCATGACTACGCGCACTCCGTGAGTCAGATACGGCCTGTATGTAATGTATCAAGATAACGGACATTAATTGCGTTGAGTCACTGCATGAGTTGCTCCATGAGGCCTTACTCTTAGTCCATATGACTATGAATATCTTATGAATATTTTCTCTTTCTGAATTAAATATCATTGTCTACTCTTATTTCTTGAATCGATAAATCAGATTTTGTGTACACCATTTGTCATTTATTAACCCATACCTACAACCTATACTCTCTCTGTACTGCAGTTTGATCTGAAAACAAGTTCCAATGGTGAAAGACTTCTCAGTAACCATACATGTAGCCTACAATAATTCTTTCTCTACCTAGCTATGTTTCATCACTCACGGTAAACGTTTCACAGGTCCATATCCGATTATTAGTTTATAAAATCTCAGGTCGATGACCTTGATGTATTGGGTATTTTGGGTAAATGTATTGGTCATGGGAAAGGATTGACCATTCCAAGTCCTATAACACCTCACATGTTGATATCCGATTATTAGTTTATAAAATCTCAGGTCAATGACCTTGCTGTTTTGGATTTTGGGGGGTAAATTCATTGGTCATGGGAATGGGTTAACCATTCGTAGTCCTATGACACCTCACTTGACCCTCTCTGATGATAAGTTTATTAAATCTTAGGTCAATGACCTTGCTGTTTTGGGTCTTTTGGGTAAATTCGTTGGCCATAGAAAAGGGTTGGCCATCCTGAGTCTTGTGACTCCTCACTTGTCCCTCTCTGATGATTAGTTTATAAAATCATGGGTCAGTGACCTTGCTGTTTTGGGTCTTTTGGGGTAAATTAATTGGTCGTGGGAAAGGATTGGCCATTCTAAGTCCTAAGACCCCTCACTTGACCCTCTCTGATTATTAGTTAGCGAGATATTAATGGAAGTGCAGTTAGGCCCTTTTAACAAAAAATAAATAATAGTCTACATTCAAAAACAGGACGTCACTCCAAGTCCAACGACCCCTCATACACGTCTTTAGCCTTCTTGGTTCATGAGATATTAAAAATCCAATGGCCTATTAGTTTTGGATCTCTTGGTTAATTTGTATAGAAATAACGTATCTATAAATCATTATTCAAAAAGCCCGCCCTCTTACAAAAAACCCAATTGCATATGCGTAAAACAAAAAAACAATATGATAAATCATAGCGCCATTCTATTGTATGCATGCACTTTATGTGAAACGAGTTAAGTTTCATATTAGCATACAAACTCCCACATGTTGCACATGGAAAGCGACTTTTATCTAAAAATTGTTATTTCACCCCCTAGTAGGGGTAGATTTTATTTTGGGGTGGAAATAAGTTGTCCATTGGAAAGGGGGCGTCACCCTGATTCCTACGACACTTCATTTGTCAAAATCCGACCATGGGTTCAGGAAATATCAACAAAAGTGTAGTTAGGCCCTTAAGTTAAGCTACGGCCGCCATCTTGTTAGATTAGGCTAGGTTAAGTTAACCTACAGCCACCATCTTGTTCTAACATCTCAGCAGATACATGCATTCATAGAAGCTTGCAGTACATACTAAATTAGTAGCAGAAAGTTATTCTCACCTAATGATGGTAGTACATTATTAGTTCCAAAAGAATAACACAATTCCTTATCAAATAGTGAAGTAAACATTGCATTTCAAAATACACCAAATAGGAGGAATGTGGAGGTGGAGGTGGAGGGGCCAGAACTGTCCAGAAACCACTACATACGCTCTCCGCTTGCCTGAAACAGGCCCCCACTTGAATTAGGTTCCTCCAAGTTGTAGCGCTGCGAAATTTCTCTCTATGTGCTGGATTCTCATCCTCTCTACCTCTACTTTTCTCCACGCCGAAACCTATTTCCTTTTCTCTCTTATCATCTTCCCTTAGGTAGTGTTAATCCTCTGCTAAACCTTACCAGCAGCCACCAATCCAGCACTTTTCATGTACGTAAATTATCCCAGTTGGGCACATAGACTACTCGTACCCAGTCCATGCGGTCATTTACAGTCTTAACACGCCTTAATGGAAAATCTCCTCGTCGCACAATGCTACTCATTATATTGTTTGCATTCCTTAACTTGCTTTTAGTTTTTCTGCTTAGTTCGTAGAGCTCCCCCATTGATGTAATAGTACTCTTCTTTCGATCGTTCGTCCCAACTTGGAGCACAACACTTTAACTTTTTCCCAGTCATCTAAATTTGCTTTTTCCACTTGTTGGGCAAGCTGGCCATTCCTAATCCCCGGATAACACCGCACTTTCGTACATGGTTTCCTCAAGATATTCGCACTCCACCGTATCATTGAATCACCCATTATGATAATGTCATCTTCAGTTCCCACAGCATGATTTTTAGCTTCATCCCCTCGAATTCATTCCATCAGATCCTTTAACGTCTCCTCCGATTCATTAAGCTTTTCCCTGAAATCCTATATAATAGGATCCCTGGACGTAATTTGGTGTCTCGAGAGTTCCTGATTGTCATAGTTTTCACAGAACCAGTTACCGGCATCACATTCGTCCTCCTTCAGCGTAACACAGCCAAAGTGAAACCATGACTCGCACATAACACCGCTTTTCAAAACATTGCTACAAGAACGTATACTCTCCGATTATCGACATCACGATAACACTCGTTATAAGAAACATTTAACACATACCCAGCATATACGGGACACATTACTATGATGTACATAATTCTGAGAGAAACAACAACATGAAATGCAACGGTTATGCTGAAATAATAAGATAGAGGAACATTTTAATTTGTTCTGAAACAAATATCATAAAGCAGATGTACTAGGTTCTAACATCTCAGGAGATACATGCATTCATAGATGCTTGCAGTACATACTAAATTAGTAGCAGAGTGTTATTCTTACCTAATGATGGTAGTACATTATTAGTTCCAAAATAATAACAGAATTCCTTATCAAATAGTGAAGTAAACATTGTATTTCAAAAGACACCACATAGAGTGTTAATACATATGCCGTTTAGTCTCAACGTCATGTGAGAAAACTATCCAGAAACGTAAACATACATGACTTACCAGACACGATAGCTGTCTCATTGGCAAAATTCTTGTCATTTGGAGGAAGACAGATGGGCCAGATATAGGAATTGAAGATTGTAGGTCTTCGCAGCTTTACGATGGCTATGTCATTCTCGTAAGTAGTACGCTCATATCCTTCATGAACACGGAACTCCATCACACTAAAATCCTTGCTTCGAGTCTCTCCCTGGGTCTCCAAATTATACTCTCCCAATCGAACAGTGATGTCACTTGGAGTAAACCTAGACAATGTGAGAAAAAGGCATTTGAAATTAACATTACATAGTTTACATAGTTTGGCGCCGCCTTTTCAGGGCATGTCCCGAGAAAGAATATATATCTAGATCAGGTGGACGATCAGGTAGTGCGCAAAGTACTGTAAAGCTGCGTTCCAGCAATCCTGCCAACAAATGATGAATTAAATTTAGCAACAAATTCTGTCGGTTAGTACTCACCAACGCTCGCATCAAACAGAGTGATGGGAACTTTCTCTTTTTTTCTCTACTTTTGTTTTGTACTTCGGAGTATCGTTTATAACCTCGCGCTGTTTGTGGCTCCATATTCTTCTGATTATCCTTCAGTTAATTCAAAATGTATTTGTTGCGAGAAATGTATATGTCAATATGACCCGTCATTGCTATAAAACCAACTTGTAATGTGAATGATATGTGTTGTGATGTGTTCACATCTTTTAGTGAAATGTGATGATTCAGCATCATCACTGACCCCGTAATTGATGCGTTCTCCATTCGTATGCTCGAATAAAAATAAAA
Source organism: Meconema thalassinum (assembly GCA_946902985.2). Classification (NCBI taxonomy): domain Eukaryota; kingdom Metazoa; phylum Arthropoda; class Insecta; order Orthoptera; family Tettigoniidae; genus Meconema; species Meconema thalassinum. Next base: position 794,882,064 of record OX336389.2, read on the forward strand.
TAAAATTTGCATATCAGTGTCTGGTTCACATTTGTCCATTCGAATACTTATCACTGGAATTAAGCTTGTGGCTTAACAAGGGATGGTGAAAAGTGGAGGGTAAACAAGCGTGGTGGATAAGTGAGCTTATAGTAGTCCCATAATGAAAGCAGAGTGCATTTTGATTATTCTCTATGAACTTCGCAGTATTTGTAAGAAGTAATAGATCAATAATTGACCTTAGATTATATTAAGATGCTAGAACCCCAAGACAACTTCTTCAAAGTAAACAGTTAACAATATTTTTAAAAATCATTGCCAGTTTTCTTTCCGAAATGACCAAATGTAAGCTATGTAATATATTTCAATGGAGGCATATACCTATTAATTTCTTCACAATACTTGGCATTGTTGCCAAGAGTGCGGATGGTTTGCGTGCAATATAGGAAATATTAGCACTGTATCTATGTTCTTGTGTTGTGCAGTGTTGCTGGACCACAACAGCCTTAGGTGGCGCTGTCTCTTGGCAATTTTATATATAGAACAGTGGAAAATCTAACAGTTGCATGATCCGTGGTCTAAATCAGGAAGTCAAGAACTTTGGTGCAGCGTTGTTGGAGTAATTACAAGATTATCCACTGGAATAGTAACATAGCATTGATTAATCTTTTAGTTAATGTAATGTGTAATTGAAATTTGGTTGGTTCCTTAGTTTAGGGGCTGCATTGCAAAAGTCGTTTTGGTTAAAGAAAAATTAGTTTCTGAACGTTGCAATTTACCTTCACTAAACTGAAGACTTAATGCACTTCTCCTTGACTTTTTGGGCATACGACTGGGTTGGTTACTTGCTACTGGCTCTTCATTTAGAGATTAAGCAACCCCCTGCATTTAGTTTTATATAAAATCTGTTTGACATCCTTTTTATTAGTATTTCCTGTTTTAGTGTGTGTAACCGAATTTATTACAGTCAAGGTTTAGGATAGGCACTCTGGTACTTAAAATAAGGATCAATCCTGGCATTTTCCTAGAGGGAGTTTATGAATTACATGAGGGAAACCGTGTTGAGGATCGGCGTTGTCAGTTTGAACGTTGGTTTCCCGAGACAGAAAATCCCCTTTTTAGTCGTGAAAAGTGACTAAATGTGCTCGGTTACTCTGCTGAATTTGTATTTTAAGAGTGAATGATTGCTTGAGCATCTCACTCGTGCTCAATTATGTGACTCTTTCCTACAAATACAACACAGGTTGTATGTCTCAAATGATATCTTACAGCCCATCTGCAATATTCTGATACTGAGAGGCTCAAAATTCTCATTCCACGTATAATTACTTAACAAGGTACCTGATCTCCACGCGGAATAGTGGATAGCATTTTTGGCTGTCAACCTACGATGTCCAGGTCCTACCTGGTCTAAGCGCTGGAATGAGGTAAACTCAGCCTCGTGAGACGGAACTGAGGAGAGGAAGGTTCGATTCAATTCACAGACATCCTAAAAGTGGTTTTCCGTGGTTTCCCACTTCTATTCCAAGCAAATACCGGGTTGGTCCATTGCATAAATCCATGGCCACCTCCTTCCCAATCCTAGTCACACTTACAAGTACACACACTACTACAGGCACCACAATAAAGCAGATTATCAGACGCATTATTCAAATACCCGAATACATAGCGCTGAATGACCGGGATGTCACAAGCCCCTAAATGAGTTAACAACGACAAAACCAACAAAGTGCTTGCAGATTTGAGATCTTAGATTTAGTTGGTTATTTCATCACATGTTATGCCCTGGAAAGGTAACACTGCCCTCCTGATACACCTTGTGCCGAGCAAGAGTACCCTGGACCAGACATACAATTAAATTAAACTTGACAGAGAGCAAGCCACCAACCCTAGCTTGACAAGGGAGCAGTTGTCATTTTATGACGATGGGCTACATTTAACCGAGCATCAATAACACTTCCTTGAAATCACCATTAGCGCACACTTCTAGCATCCAATGTACTGTGTGAACTTTCAGAATGATGGTTTACATAGAAAACCAAAATCATAGTAAAACTCCAGAAACAGGTTATAGTTTAAGGCAATACTCTGAAACTCATTGATCTGAAGTACTATTAAATTACCTACAGAGCAACATGGTGTTTACAGACGGAATAAGGTGGATCCAATTAACAGCAAACACATCTACACTTCTCTTAAGCCACATTTTAAATGTTAAGTGTTACTATACCAAACACAAAACAATTCTGAACATGAGGGAGGAGCAAGATTCGCTCGCTTGTCCTCGCCAGCCAATAGAATAGTGCGGCGTTGCCTAGATAACTAAAAGCTCTCGGCTCGCTGTGCCGTACGAAATCTTTCACCCACTCCGCGCACGTTAATCATTCAATATTATTTTGATGATATTATACAACAGAGCTAAGTTTCAAGCTGACTGACCAAATCCTGTGACGCTACGACCATCTGTTCGTGAGATAACCTCTGCTGTTTAACTTGAGCCCAAATTTCTAGCCTGAGTTTCAGATTTAAAATGTCTCCAAGTTTAACATGGCATGAATGAGATTCTATTGTCGCTGCAAATTGACAAAAAGCTTCAACAAGCAGAGCCACGTGACGACATGCGTTCAAGGGCAGGCAAGGGTAAGCCAAGCACAGGTTTTCAGATGGAAAATGAGCGACTCAGTCTATAAATAGAATACAATAAAATAAAATTTGGAGCGTGCAGGCAAAAAGAATTAAAACTGAAGCGTGGCTCGGTACGGGGTGATGTAGAAGGCTTTGTGGTCACATGACCCGATCGCAATATTAACCCATTTACGAAGTTAAACGAAGTCGGTTATTAGAGTTATATTTTTGATACAGAAGTACCAGAAGAAATGTGATTACACTTAGAATACAGGAAATTTCAAGACAAACATTATTATGAATTTGATTTGTTAAGATTGGAAGTAAAGTATTTAAGAAAAAATAACGATTTTCACGAAAGGTGAGCGCCTAATTTCTTTCGTGAGGAAATGCCCCATTTAAGGAGAGGCTTATTACTCTTGTCCTTTGAAGGAGCTAGAAGTACTGTCGTATTCGTGTCCAGGCACGATCCTGTGTAATATTGTTGACGGCGAACGCGAGGGCATCGACGGTCAAGTTTCGAGGAAAGGCGCACTTCAGCTTGTATGGACTAGTAAAATAAAGCTCTGTGAAGTGCAACGTTAGTCCAGTTTGAGGACTTAGATATTTTCCACAAGTGAATCTGCTATACAGATCGTGTGAAATTATTGAACTTAGTCAATTTCAGTACGTAGTTGACTTGAGCATTTTAACTTAATGCAGGTGGTGGCATTTAGAGGAGTAGAATCTCATATTTATTTTATTTTTAATAGTGAAACTAAAGATTTTATGGGTCTTATTATTTAATTATGACGTTGTTTGTGGACGGGAGTGTCCAAGTTGAAATCAGTTTTGTCATGTTTTATTAATACATCGTAGGACACGAGAGTTTCGTCTGTCCCCGTTTTTATAGAAACCAAGCGTAAATGATGCCTAAGAATTAAGGCGTGGTTATGCTATGGAATTAAGAATAGGCACCCAATTTCAATTTCTTTTTTTTTATCCCATTTGCCCAGTGGAGTGAGAGTTCCTCAGTGTACTATTTGTGGATTTAGTCCTAATTTCGTTGTGTATCGTCATTGTAAGAAAAACCTATGTCTCCCGACTTATCCCATGTGCCAGGCATTTCTCCCAGTGGCCTATCTAGCTGGGGCCACGAAGAGGCTGTGATCCGTCCATCTGGATACTGGTAGGTGGTTTAAAAGGGCACAAACCGAAGGGGTAATTAGAGAGAGAAAGATTAAGGTGTTGAAATATTTAGGTTCGTCGGGGAAGAAAACGAAAAGTGACAGTGTTGCTGTATCAATTCAGTAGTAGAGCTTTACGGTCAGTAGAATGACTGTGACAGTTTAAATCCAACCATTTTATTTGTACCAGACTGTACATCACCTCACGTATGTGATATTTCCAATATCTCGCGAACCAATCATCGGATGTGGCAGTGTGGGTTGCCAAATTAATCGAGATGAAGCCCCCTTTCCTATGGGCTACTTATTTCCGCCCCTAGATAAAAACTATCCATACCCGGGGGTGAAATAGTGACATTATTGTACGCGTGCGCACTCGCGGCTCTTGCAAATTATCATTTATCGAGGCTAGCAACAATAATGCCGTACTGTTCAAGAGGAAGCTGCAGCATTATTTGTTCAACAAGTAGATTGTTCTCCATAAATTTTGCCCCGATTCTTTGTTGTGCTAGTGTTTCCCGTTAATCTATATTTGCAATATTTATTTGATCTCTTCTCTTGTTGTTCCTCCCTTATCCTATGTAAATGTGCATTTACCATCCCCCTAATATATACTGTAAATAATGTAATCATAGCTCGATTCTCACTAATTGCCATCTTGTGTACATATGGAAATATAACCCAGTATATATAGTGGGGGCTCTAACGCATCCCGAATGCGAAGTGGGAATTTGCTCTTTTCAGAGACCCCCTTCAGTGTACTGTAAATATAGTGTAAGGCACTGACGAATAAATATGAAATGAAATTTAGTCCTGATTTAACAAATGAACCCAAAACTAGTACATAATTATCATAAGACTTTTGGGAAAAAATAATTGTACAAACATGCATGTAGTCTCATTTTCCTCGGGATGAAGCCTCCCTTCCCATGAACCATTGATTCCCCCAAATTTTACCAAAGGGCTTAACTCATGGCAGGGAGCCATTTTAATTGTATGCGACTATACCTTGTTGTTGGTCAATGACTAGTGGTGAGAATCTGACAGGATTCTTATATGTTTATTGATTGATTATCGACTAAATATAATTTATATTTCCTTAATTATTATTTATATATTTATTTAATAATTGTTATTTTTTTTTATAATTCAAGTTTTATTAATTAGATATTATTATTATTATTAAGCGAGTGAACAAGAATTTTACCCTAACGAGCATGACGCCGGCCACAGTGATCGTGCCTTGATATATCTCGAACCCGTAATCGGAGGGGGTCAAATTACTCAGGATTAAGCCCCTTTTTCCCATGGACCACCTATTTCCCCAAATTTTACCAAAGGGCTTAACCACATAAGTGGGAGCCATTTTATTTGTAAGCGACTATAGCTTGCTGTGTGTACATGACTACTGGTGAGACTATGCCGGGCTTTTTAAATGATTATTTATGGATTATTAAGTCTTGATTTAACCAAAGTACCTAGACCTACTAGGTCATCGGCCAGTTATACTTTGCAAACCTGTAAACGCACAGACGCGTGTGAGGTGTCGAATTAATTGGCATGTTACTCTCTTTACCGTACACTATTTTTGTTTACAAATTTGTCCATAGGACCTAACTGCTAGGTCATCGGCCTGTTATATTTTGCGAACCCGTAAACGTACAGAGTCGTGTGAGGCTTTATTTTACTAGGGTTGAACCCCTCCTTCCCATGGATTCTTTATTTTTTACAATTTTGCCAAAGGGCCTAACTACACGAGAGGCACTAGTTTATATGTACCCGACTTTATCTGATACTAAACTCTTTCCTGATAGTTCGCAAACCCATTATTGGAGATTGTGGTGTTTGAAGCCATATTTTCAGTGTTGCCTTAGTAAACAAGAGTTTAGTGCTTTTCAGTCGGTCAACACGAATGTACCCAAAAGAGATGGGTTATGCCCTAATCCTGAAATAATTAATCTCATGTAATTTATTTCAGGATTAGGGCATAACCCATCTCTTTTGGGTACATTCGTGTTGACCGACTGAAAAGCACTAAACTCTTGCCCATTATTGGAGGAAGTTGTGTCCAGTGTCATTTTACTCTCGGATGAAACATATTTTTCTATAGACCATTTATTTTTCTAGATATATACCAAAGAATCCAAAACTAGTAGGTCATTGACTTTTTCTAATACATCCCGAACCAACTATTGGATACAGTTATGTGACGGCTCATTTTACTCCGGGTGATGCACTCTTTACTGTACACTATTGATTTTACTAAATTTAGCCGAAGGACCCAAGATTAGCCGGTCATTATTATTCGGTAATTAATTATTTGATTGTCTTGTATGTGTAGCTCACCCAAGAGAGTACCTGGGCTATAATTTTTGTTTACTCTTATTTTTTTTAAATTTTGTCAAAGTATCTAAGTATACTATTTTGTTTTTATTTATGTATTCATACAAAGCAGGATAGCGATACAGATGACCAAACTGTGTATCTTTAGTCGATTGACCATAATTATTATTATCAATTAACTTGTACATACACTTTACCACGCAAGGCCTTACAGGCAACAGGTTTGCATTAACGTTTAAACAAGAAAATTTCTGTTAAGGGATCTCGAGATAGTCATTAACCTTGTAACGTGGATAAATGATTTTTATATTTACTATTGATTTATTTATGTACCAACACGTTGATTTAGCCGCGAGTGTTACAACACCCACCAAGACCGTTGCGACAGGCTAGCAGAGTAGACTATGTGTTAATGGTTAACTGAAGTTATTATTATTATTATTATTATCATCTAACATGTAGGTTCGTTTTAACACGCTTAGCTTTATAGATGTCAGCACTCAAGGCCATGTTAATGTTTTAACAAGAATTATTTTGTTGAGAGAGCCAGCCTCCGTGGCTTAGGCGGCAGCACGCCGGCCTCTCACCACTGGGTCCGTGGTTCAAATCCCGGTCACTCCATGTGAGATCTGTGCTAGACAAAACGGAGGCAGACAGGTTTTTCTCCGGGTACTCCGGTTTTCCCTGTCAAAATTTCATTCCAGCAACACTCTCCGCTATCATTTCATTTCATCTGTCATTCATTTAATCATTGCCCCAGAGGACTGCGTCAGGCCTCGGCAGCCGGCACAGTTCATATCCTCGCCGCTAGATGGGGGCTTCATTCATTCCATTCCTGACCCGGTCGGAGACTGGAAGCAGGCTGTGGATTTTCATTCATTTTATTGAGAGACCGTGGCATAGAGGTTGGTTATGTAACGTGGATAAATGATTTTTTTAATTATTTAATAATTGAATCCATTTATTATTAAATTCTTTAATTTATTTAATATTTACTTATTTAGTTATTAATTATTAATTATATTTATGGATGTTATTATTATTATTTCATGTTGGGAATGCTAAGGACCTGGTCATTTAATTGTTTTATTTGAGCTTTAAAATTAGTTAAGTATTTATTTATTTATTTATTTATTTATTCTTAAACGATGTTGTTCTTTTCTCTCTTTTATACTCGCTATTTTAGTTTACAGCTTAGGTTTAAGTTGGAAACTCTGATGTTTAACCAAGATTTATCTTGAATTTACCATTTCTCTACGAAATCCCATAATTATAAAAAATATAGTGAATTTATCAAAAAATCGACAATTTCCCTTAAATTATACAATTTTCAACCACTCTCAGCTTTTTTTTTTATAAACAATGGGTGTTACTCTACCTTTAACTACATATATGAAATGCTTTTTCCCAAACGGAGATGGGTGTTTAGACACCAAGCGGCTCTAGCTAGCGTACCCAAACGGCATTTTTTTTTAGTTTTAGAGTAATTCATACACAAAAATCCAAAACTAATTTTACTTTCCTAAGTTCGGCGCTCCTTTTGTTGATATTTCTTAGGTAACACTATTTTTTTCACAAAACCGACGGTGTTAGGCTATCTGATAGATAGTATGTCAATTCCATAACCGCATCCGAAACTTTTCGACCCACACTTCTGTACATGCTAGTTATTTGGCCCTAACTCATACATAGCTCTTCACACGTTACACGACTCCAACGAGGTTTATATAATCTAATTAAATTTACCAAAATGCTCTAAGATATCTCAAGTTTTTAACTACATGGGCTGGATGACTGAAATGACCCAAAGTTCTATACCCTTTTAATAATATGTAACTAATGACCCCCGTACACGAGGCTGATGACTATGATTTCCCAAGTTTATAACTAAACGGGTTAATGAGTGATTTACCGATATATTTTAATCTCACAACACACTCAGATACATGGGATTACGTGACATGAACTCTAACACACTTAAGTAGACGGGGCACACGCAACTATTACATGTTATATGGAGGGTGAGGTAAAGCTAACGCCGTGGTTACTGGGCAAGATGGTGTACAACGAGCAAGGTTTTGATTCGCAGGGTCTAATGCATACACTCAAATACACGGGGCTGATGCCCAACCTATCCCAATTTTCCTATACACTTAAATACATGAGACTAATGTCCAAAACATTCCTTCAACAAGTCTAGAAACAAACTAGACTGAACAGCTGTCCCTCAGGCAGTAGCAAGGCGACGGAAAGCAATAAGCAGAAATATAATCTGTTTCCGCCGGTGATGTGCTATCAGCCTGTGAGCCTGTTTAAATATTTTTAATATACAGATATGTAATAACTTTATTAAGTATCTAACCGAGGTCGACTCACGGCTCTTGCACTGAAGGTCTTAACTCAATTCCTCGGCTTTGGGACTAGAATTGAGCACTCTTTAGAAAGACAGGACGTGATAGCTCAGTGGTCAAGCTGTTTTTCTCTCACTGCGAAGGCCGGGGTTTGAATCTCAGCTATGCCAAGGAACGGGGTACACTAAACCTTGAGAAGTAAATCTGAAAAGAGGCCTGGAAGTGATTTTTGGGACGATTCTTAACTTAGGGCCACGGCCGCCTCTTTAACCTATTTTGAATCAGAAACAAACTAGTGGTTACATTTACGATTAAGCTGTTACCATCACCAGTTGTTTGCGTTAATGTTAACATATTTAGCCAACATAACTTAAGACCATGGCCGCTTTTTCCAATTATATTTCTAATTGTTAAATTTAGGCTAACTGTTACTAAGGACCCCTTAATAACACAGGTTATCTGAAATACATTTAAATATTACAAATTTACATTGAAATTTACTCAACCCCATGTACTACACCAACTACAGGCTCGGTGTATTTAAACTGTTGTCTCATTTAGCCTTTAGAGGTCTATGGTGCCTTTTAATCCTCTTGTATACTGACATTACCACTTACATGCAACGTAAAGCTAGACATACATACAGCCATTTAATATAGTGAGTTTTATGGCTAGACTAATTTCTGTTTTGCAGAATGTTATGGATCACATTTCACAAGTGCGTTAGAAACTATTAACGTAACCATTACCCGACAGTGTTTTGATCGTTGTTTTGACCATCCTAAATAGGAGTTCCATTTTTATGATTCATTTTACAATATATGTATATCCTTTGTGTTAGGCATATGGCTTACCATAGCTAGACGTTGTGACTTCCACATTTCATAATACTCACAAATCAACTTTTAGTAATATTATTACAGAACGGAAGAGAGATATCCAAAGTGGATCTGTTTTCCCAAAGGAGGATTTTTGCCAAGTACCTTTAATATTGCTAGTCACATGAACAATTTCCAGACTGGGCGCGATTTTCTCTGAGCGCTATTTATAATGGAAGCGGTTTGTAGTGGGCGCAAATTGAACTGACACAGGAGTTGAATGGGCACTATTAGTTCTAACTCACGTTACGTGGGCGCTATTTATACTGGACACTGTTTATAGTGGGCACGAATTGTACTAACTCATTATTTGAATGGGTACTAATTGTACTAATTTGTGATTTCAGTAAAAGCGCGTTTTACTTGGCGCTATTTATACTGGAAGCGATTCATAGTGGGTGTAAATTGTACTAACACAGGATTTGAATGGGCGGTATTTGTACTGACTCACGTTAAGTGGACGCTATTCATACTGGACACTGTTATTAGTGGCTGCGAATTGAACTAACACATGATTTGAGTGGGCGCAAATTGTACTAACCTGTGATTCCAGTAAAGCGATTAGTACTGAGCGCTATGTATACTAAACAGGGTTCGTAGTGGGCGCAAATTTTACTAACACAGGATTTGAAAAGGCGCTATTCGTACTGACTTGCGTTAAGTGGAACGCTATTTATAATGGACGCTGTTTATAGTGGGTGCGAATTGTACTAACTCATGATTTGTGTGGGCGCGAATTTTACTAACCTGTGATTTGAGTAAAAGCGATTAGTACTGAGCGCCATTCTATACTAAACAGGGTTCGTAGTGGGCGCGAATTTTACTAACACAGGATTTGAATGGGGGATATTTGTACTGACTCGTGATGAATGAGCGCTACTTATACTGGTAACGGTTTATAGTTAGCGTGAATTGTACTAATTCATGATTTAAGCAAGCGCAAACTGTACTAACACAGGGTTTGTATGGTCACTTTCTTTTATCGACTCACAATGAGTGGGCGCTGTTCATACTGGACATGATTAGTAGGCGCAATTTTTTACTAAACGCTTTTGAGTCAACGCGATTTGTATTGACGTGCGATGAGTGGGATGCAATTTGTACTGACTTGCCAGTCAAGTCACCACGATTTGTACTGAATTGTGATTTGAGTGGTCATGATTTATAGGACACCAGTTGTGAGCTCTATACTCACAAATATGATTTCTAGACTGGGCACGATTTACACTCATTGCTCAGTGGGTATTATTTTTTCTTAGGGGTGTTTGTATTGGGAACGTTTTACAGACCACAGGTTGAATCCTCAAAAGTACAGCAGCAGGTTTTGCAACTTTCAAACATTTAACACATTTTGTACCGTCATAAGAGACAACACACGAGGGTGAAAGGAAATTATAGCTTTACCTTGACAACATGCCTATCAGAGATGAGCTTGGAGAATTTACTACATACTTTTATGGTTAACTCTTTAACTCTAGGTAATCTATATATATAAAGCACAAAGTTTGTCTGTCTGTCTGACTGTCTGTCTGTCTGTTATGTATACAAATCTACACCGTTTCACCGATCTGAACCAAAATTTGTATACTTACCCTTTGGAACCCTGCGGGTAACCCTGTCAACATTAAATTTCGGACAGACCACCCCATGCCCTGCATTTAGGCCCTTTTGCACAAATCTACACCGTTTCACCGATCTGAACCAAAAGTTGTATATTTAACCTTTGGAACCCTGCGAGTAACACTGTCCACTTGAAATTTCGGACAGACCACCCCATTCCCTGCATTTAGGCCCTTTGGTCCAAATCCACACCATTTCGCCGATCTCAACCAAAATTTGTATATTTACCCTTTGGAACCCTGCGAGTAACACTGACCACTTAAAATTTCGGACAGACCACCCCATTCCCTGCATTTAGGCCCTTTGGTCCAAATCTACACCGTTTCACCGATCAGAACCAAAATTCGTATTCTTACCCTTTGGTGCCCTGCGAGTAACACTGTCTGCTTGAAATTTCGGACAGACCACGCCATTCCCTGCATTTAGGCCCTTTTTGCACAAATCTACACCGTTTCACCGATCTGAACCAAAATGTGTATACTTACCCTTTGGAACCCTGCGAGTAACACTGTCTGCTTGAAATTGCGGACAGACCCCTCCACTCCCTGCATTTGGGCCCTTTGGCCCAAATCTACACCGTTCCACCGATCTCAACCAAAATTTGTATATTTACCCTTTGGAACACTGCGACTAACACTGTCTGCTTGAAATTGCGGAGAGGCTACTCCATCCCCTGCATTTAGGCCCTCTGGCACGAATCTACACCGTTTCACCGATCTGAACCAAACTTTGTATACTTACCCTTTGGAACCCTGCGAGTAACACTGTCCACTTAAAATTTCGGACAGACCACCCCATTCCCTGCATTTAGGCACTTTGGCACAAATCTACACCGTTTCACCGATAAGAACCAATATTCGGAAACTTACCCTTTGGTACCCAGCGAGTAACACTGTCTGCTTGAAATTGCGGACAGACCACTTCATTCCCTGCATTTAGGCCCTTTGTCCCAAATCTACACCGTTTCACCGATCTCAACCAAAATTTGTATATTTACCCTTTGGAACACTGCGACTAACACTGTCTGCTTGAAATTGCGGCGAGCCCACTCCATCCCTTGCATTTAGGCTGTTTGGCACAAATCTACACCGTTTCACCGATCTGACCCCAATTTTATATACTTACCCGTAGAACCCGACAAGTAACACTGTTCACTTTAAATTTCGGACAGACCACACTATTCCCTGCTTTTTCGCCCTTTGGCAGAAAACTACACCGTTTCACCGATCTCAACCAGATTTTACATAATTACCCTTTGGAACTCGACGAGTAACACTGTCCACTCGAAATTTCGGACAGACCACTCCATTTCACGCATTTAGGCCCTTTGGCACAAATCTACATCGTTCACCGATCGAAAACAAAATGTGTATACTTACCCTTTGGAACCCGATGAGTAACCCGATGTTCCAAACAGACCCAGCCTGGGGCTGGAAACTGTACAAGATGATGATGATGATGAGTAACACTGTCCACTTTAAAATTTGGACAGGCCACTCCATTCCCTGCATTTTGGCCCTTGGCACAAAACTACACAGTTTCACCGATCTCAACCAGATTTTACATAATTACCGTTTGGAACTCGACGAGTAACACTGTTCACTCGAAATTTCGGATAGACCACTCCATTTCCCGCATTAAGGCCCTTTGGTACAAATCTACATCGTTCACCGATCGGAAACAAAGTGTGTATACTTACTTACCCTTTGGAACCCGATGCGTAACACTGTCCACTTGAAATTTCTGACATAGGCCTACCACTCCATTCCCTGCATGTAGCTCAGGAATTCCTCGGGGTTGCCAGCTTCCTAACTCACCAGTCATGAGCCCTTGAGGGTGTACCAGAAGTGGTGGGTCTACACACACCCTGCCTCTTTGAGGGCCTTGAGCAGAAGACAGGAGATATTATGAAAAGGAAAAGAAGGCAGACCCCTCGAAGAATGAGGGTATCAGGAAAGATGAGACAAAGCCAATTAAGGCGGGAAATTGAAAGACTCCCTAGCCCTCGGATACCCTAATACAGTCTGGGTCGGAAGAGAACAAGAGTTGACCAAGGGAGGCCGACAGGAAAGAGAACTGAAATGAGCCCGGCACCAGGTAGTAGAAGCGATGCCAGACTCAGCTGGGGTTCCGTGGTCGCCAACCCACGTCCCACAAGTTGTGAGACCCCGGGGGGGGGTCAGTTGTGAGAATAGCTTGCTGATTCATCGCGAGGTGACTTGAGTGTACTTTCTAGAGCCCGCCGTGTTATCTCCTGCTGTCTATGCTGATGCCAGCACAGGGCCGTTGCGAAACAGTGAGTGATTCCCGGTCAATCTGTATAGGACGGGGAACCCCGAACGTGTGTCATCATATTTCGTCATCATCTGCGATCATCTCAGGTTCGTGCAGCTTGGACCTATATTCTTTGTCTTTGCCGAGCAGTACGCTCTTTCACTAGACGCATCCAGTACAGGCCTTGAGGCCTAAGCCAGAAAATAAGGTTGAGACTTTGGAAGACATCGAAGCTAGACACCTGAATTACCTATATCAGTTTTAAAATAACACCATGTTCGTTTAGTAGTCATTTTTTCATTACCTTATTATTATCATCATCATTAGTGCAAATGACCTAGATGTTACGCGCATCATACCAATAATCACCGCCGCATAAAGTCTTTCTCGACTGTGATTTTTAAAATGTTTATTTTTGGTTGGTTGGTTCTTAAGTTTGGGGGCTGCAACAACGCGGTCATGTAGCCCCGTGTACTTTGGGTGTGTGTAGAATCTGTCTGATAACCGGTGTTAATTGTGATGACTGTATTAGTGTGTGTTATCTGTTTTTTAATTTAAGTACAAACTGCAACTTAGAATTCTTCAAATAATTCGTGCTTTTGCCGCCAAGCGCCACCGTCAACGACTACTAGGCCAAGTTCGGAACTTAGCTACTAGACGCCACTGCAGTCGGCTCTTGGCAACGGACGTAGACATCTATGCGCGTTGTTTACCTATCCAATTTAGCTTCACACAGGTGTAATTAGTGGAAGGTTCTTTAACAAGCCATAAATCTGACATGGGACCGCCGGCTTTACTTCCCCTCCGAAGAAAGGCATACTGACGGATTTTTAACGCTCTTAAAATATCCGATGGCTTCGGCCGGGTTTGAACCCACTATCTTGGGCATAGAAGCTCAGCATGCTACCAAATACGCCACCAAAGCCGCCATTTAGTTATTTTTATTACAGTACATTGTGTACATTATACGTTGAAGTGTCAATTCAATACCGGTAGTAGTTTCCCTTACCATCCTCATCATAAGAGCAAATGACCTACAGTAGATGTTACGCCCATTACACCATTAATCACCACACACAATAAGTCTTCCTCGCCTGTGAATTTTGAAATATGTATTTCTATTACGGTAGTTTGTAAGTTTGACGTGTCAATTCAACAGTAGTTTTTATTATCATCCTTATCAAAAGGGCAAATGACCTAGATATTACTCCCTCATTGTCTTTGGGGGCAAATGACTTAGATTTTAAGTCCATTATATTTCTAAGGAGACCTTAAAACATTATCATCATTCCACCGGGCGAAGCCGGGTACTACTGCTAGTACTGAGATAAATGTCACAAGCGCCTCATTCCCAGGTCACACCTCACCAATGCGATGTTACAGCAGAATGATAATGATCACGTGGGAAGGTAGAATAGCAAAATAATAGCTATTTATAGGGGTCTTACTACTACAAAAGATATCCATATATTGAAAAAAGAATCAATAAAAATGGAACTGTTATTTAACGTTGTTCAAAACAACGATCAAAAAAGGTTCGGGGAATGCTTAAGATAAAAGACTCCAACGTACTTACTTCAAACGACCATCATTGTAGACCATGGAATGACACTCATCTTAAAGTAAAAAGAAATCTAAACGAGGTAGACAAGTGAGCCCTAGAGAAAGATAGTGCTGTTCAAGATAATATTCCCCTTACGTTTAATAGACATAAACGTCCACGAGCTAATAGTGAGTTGTTTGTTGAGACACATTTAACAGATCTTCTAAAAGCCATGTTAAGACAGCAATCAACGCCCGAAAAGCCCTCAACACTATCAAAGGCAAGACAGACCATCAATGAGGTTGTGGAAAAAAAGTGAAAAGAATTATAATAATAATAATAATGATAATAACAAAGCTATGTTAAAGCACTATGCCATATCTAAAAAGCTTTGGACACTATCAAAGGCATCTCAAACCATTCAGGAGTATGTGGAAAAAGGTAAAAAGGATAATAATGATGATGATAAAAATAATGATGATGGGGGAGAGGTTTTTAATAAATAAAACCATCACCGCATCCCCAGTTTTTGAAAACATCAGTCATTGCTCGCCGTGGAAGATTTGCATCAAGCGTTGCACTTGAATCGTTCAAACCGCTCATCTGCTGAAACGATCTTAATAAATTGGTTAAGTGCCTTTAGTTCTTGCATACCTTAAAATATAAAAGTATTACTACCTATAAGTGGAAACTCCAGGAAATTGAACAAGAGCTTCAAAATGCCAAAATTATTCTGTAACGAGTCCTTGTAACTGGTTGGATAGGGTCTCAACATACATTCTAGGGGTCTTACTACATGTACAGTTCTCCCTTTTAAACTATACCAAGCAATCGTAAAGAGATAGTTGTGTTCTGTGTGTAAATACTGTCTAAATACTTAAGTTAAAATAATAATAATAATTATCTTGCCTGCCACTCCTAATCCAATAAACGTTAACCTTTGACAATCTCCGGCAATGGTTGTAATAGTGGCCTTAAAATGTATCTAAAACTACCCAGGTAAAAGCATAGCATAACACATTTATTTGCTATATGAGAGTTAAGGTGAGCTTTATTTGAACTGGTAAATATTAGAGTTGCATATTCTTTTAGGGTGTTAGTATGTGTGGGATACATAAAGTCTAGGTGTATAAAGCCAATGCGGTTAGTTGTGAGTTGCGATCTATAGTAGTCTGAAGAAAAGAAAATAGTTTAACCATACAACTCACTATATTAAATAGTTGTATGTGTCTAGCGGTACGTTGTATGTAAGTGACTATATTCGTATACAAGAGGATTAAAAGGACATCATCGACCTCTAAGGGTTAAAGAAGACAACAGGTCAATTTCCCTGAGCCTCTAGTAGGTGTGGTTTATGGGTTTGCGCAAATTTCAATGTAAATACGTAATATTTAAATGTATGTCAGATAACCTGTGTAATTAAGGTATCTGTGGTAACAGAAAATTTAACAATCAGAAATATTATTGCAAAAAGCTGCCATGGACTTAAGTTATAGTGTCTAAATTTGTAAACTTTAACACACACAACTGGGTTAGGTAACTGATTAATCGTAAAGGTAGCCACTAGCTTGGGTCTGATTAAAAATAGGTTAAAGAGGCGTCCGTGGCCCTAAGCTAAGAACCATCCCAAAATGTACTTCCAGGCCTCTTTTCGGTTTTACCTCTCGAAGTTGAGTGTACCGCGTTTCTTGACATAGCTGAGATTCAAACCCTAGCCTTTGCAGTGAGAATAAAACAGTTTCACCACTGAGCTATCACGTCCTCTATTTCTGTAGAGTGCTCTATTCTAGTCCCAGAGCCAGGGAATCGAGTTAAGACCTCCAGTACGAGAGCCGAGAGTGCTCGCCACTGGACCATTGAAATGGTCGACCTCGGTTTGATACATCAAAAAGTGATTTCATTTCTGCATAATAAAGAATTCTTAAACAGGTTCGCTGGCTGATAGCACATCATGGGCGGAAACAGATTATATTTCTGCTTACATTGCTTTCCGTCGCCATGCTACTGCCTGAGGGAGAGCTGTTCAGTCTTGTTTGTTTCTAGGAGTAGCAGCCTTTCAGAATAAACCAATTCTTTACTTGTCTTATAGACGCATAAGATATTGATAATATTAGCCAACTAGTGGCTACACTGCGTTGAGCTGCTCGGCTGAAAGCAAAGGGATAATACAGGCGTATATCTCTTATCGAAGATATGGACCTCTCTATGCATAATTACATCTGATGATGGCCTCCTCTCTTGTAAAAGTTCAATCCGGAGGTAAACTAGTCTCCCGTTTGTATCTCCTGGTGTGGACTGCTCGAGAGGGGGTCAACATCACAGAAGTGACAAAGAGGAAATCTGATATTCTACGGATCGGAGCGTGGAATGTTAGAAGTCTGCTAGGCAGTGGAAGGTTAAAAAAATTGAAAGAAAATGGATAGGTAGAGTTGGAATTTGGATGGGAAAAGTGAAATGAACTGCCAAGAAGGTCAGGACTTTTGGTCAGGAGACTATAGGATCATTAGCACTAAATCAAACAATGGCCAAGCAGGGGTTGGTCTCATATTGACTAGGAAACGTGGACAGCGGGTAGAATATTACGAGCAATATAGAGAACGGATTATTGTAGCAAGAATCAACACAAAACCTAAGTGTACCACAGTGGTACAAGTATATATGGCTACCAGTTAAGCTGATGATGAAGATGTTGAAAAGGTGTACGAAACAAAAGGTGGAGGTCTGAGGTATTTCAAGGGTGACGAAAATGTTATAGTAATGAGAGATTGGAATGCTGTGGTAGGAAAAGGAAGAGAAGGGAAATAGTAGGAGAATTCGGATTAAGTAAAAGGAATGATGGACGAAGCAGGCTGATGGAATTCCTCACCGAACATGAGTTGGTCATATCTAACACCTTATTCAAATATCACAATATAAGAATATACACGTGGATGAGACCAGGAGATACAGGGAGTTACCAAATCGACATCATTATGGTCAAGCAGAGATTTCGAAACCAGATTTTGGATTGCAAAACATATCTCGGTGCTGACATAAACTCTGACCACAATCTGGTTGTAATGGAATGCAGATTAAAGGTGAAGAAATTGAAGAAAATTCAAAAGCCAAAAAGGTGGCCAATAATCAGACTGAAAGGGAAGGACGTGAACAAACGATTCAAGACGATTATAAGGGAGGACTAGTGGAAAACTCTGACCAAGCTACAATTGCAGAGGAATGGGCACTTTTGAAGAGTGAAATAACAAATTCCACAGATGAAAACATTGGAAGGAAAGAAAGATTTGGTAGAACACCATGGATCATGCAGGATATACTAGAATTAATGGAGCACAGCAATGAAGGAGATGAAAGGGGAAAAAGAGAATTCGACGTCAGAAATGAGGTTAACAAGAAGTGCAAGGAAGCAAAAGAAGAATGGTTGAAACAGAAATGTGCAGGTACAGAAAATTGTCCGAAATTAGGTAAGGTAGATACAGCTTATCTAAGGATTAAGAGTACTTTTGGGGAAAGGAAAACTAAGTACTGTAAAATTAAGGACTCAGAGGGAAAACCCCTATCAGACAAGGAAGAGGAGGTTGAGAGACGGAAAGATTACATAAAGTGTTTGTATAAGGGAAAAGAATCATGTAATGGAAAGGGAAGAGGATATTGATGAGGATGAGAAAGGAGATTTAATATTTAGATCAGAATTTGACAGAGCAATGGAAGACTCAAGCAGGAACAAACACCAGGCATACAGTATTGAGTTGCTAAGCTGCAAAAGTGATGAAGGTCTGACAAGGTAATTTCACTTGGTGTGTAGGATTTATGCGACTGGTCAGGTACCCGCTGATTTCAAGGAGAATGTTATCATCCCTATACCGAAGATAACAGGAGCTGACAGATGTGAAGATTACCGGACAATCAGCTTGATTACTCATGCTTCAAGGATCCTGACTAGAATAATTTACAAGAGGATGGAAAGACAGATAGAAAGAGAGTTGTGTGAAGACCAGTTTGGCTTCAGGAGAAACGTAGGAACAAGGTAAGCTGTACTAAGTCTTAGGCTGATTTTGGAAGCTAGAATAAGAAAGGATAAGAAAACGTTCATGGCATTTTTGACTTAGAAAAGGCTTTTGATAACGTTGATTGGAGTTAGTTGTTTGATATTTTGAAAGCTATTGGAATAAAGTGCAGGGATAGGACGGTGCTCTACAATCTATACAGAAACCGGAAAGCAGTTAATCGAGTGGGAGGACATGAGAAAGAAGATGGTATTCAGAAAGGAGTAAGGCAAGGCTGCAACTTATCACCCATACTTTTCAATCTATACATTGAATGAAGGGAATTGCAGAAAAATGCAAAGTAGGTTTAAAGATCCAAGGAGAAATAATTGCAGAAAATGAATTTGCTGATAACATAGTGATCTTAGCTGACACACCAGAGGATGTGAATGAGTTTTTAAATGGTATGGATTCTGTCTTGAGGAAATAATTCATGATTAATATTGTGGCGGAGACATCTAGCGGGAATAACTTTTACTTGTATATGTTTTATCTCTGACGAAAAGAGAACCTTCACTTGTATATATTTTATCTCTGACTTTTTTTTATTGTTTCATTATTGTTGGTCTCTTAGTCAGAATTCCTCACTAGTTCTTCTTATAAAATGTGTATGTCATTCCCTCTTATTAAATGTGCCAAACAAATGTGAGTTCGACATCATTGAAACCACAGTGGTGACCCTGACGTGATATTTAAGTGAATGTTAAATTATCGTGTAATAAAATAACGACATTGACCATGCCTCGCTCGAACAACACACCAACCGATGCAACGCTATCAGGTATGCCTATATCTCATAACGAACCTGAAATTTCACGAGTGTCAATTAAAATCCCACCAATTTGGCGTAAAACTGTTAAGGTTTGGCTACTGCAGATCGAGGCCCAATTTGCTACAGCTAACATCACACAAGAGCTGACGAAGTTCAACTATGTTATCGGCTCACTGGAGCCAGACGTTGCCGAACTTATAAGTGATTTGTTAGTAAGACCACTTTCGAATACGCCTTTCTTAGACCTGAAGGCCCGGTTAATAGCTGAATTTGAAGAATCAGAAGGACGGAAAGTGACGAAATTACTCACAGAGCTTAACTTAGGAGACAAAAAGCCAAGACAGCTTTTGCGAGAAATGCGCGCCCTTGCGGGGACACAGGTCAAGGATGTTTTTCTACACACAATCATTCTGCAGCGACTCCCAGTTAATTTATGATCGATAGTAGCATCCTGCAAAAATACTCTAGACAACCTGGCCGCATTAGCTGATAGAATTTTAGATTTCTCAAACCCCTCGCAATTTCTATCGGTGATTCAATCTCGCCAACCCGCCGCAGAATCTCCTACGCAGCAGGTGGACAGGATTTTCAGACTAGAGTCACAATTAGCACAACTTACGTTATCTATAAACAGTCTGATTTCGAACCCACATACATCCCGTCATCGAACGAGATCTCGATCTAGACCTAGATCACCTTATCGCCAATATCGACCAGATAGTTCATTATGTTGGTACCATTTAACATACCAAGACAAAGCTAGGAAGTGTGTCAACCCATGCCCATATAACACAGCCTCCTCTGCTTCGGGAAATGCTCAGGCCCCTCGCTAGACGCGGCACATAGTGATGTGGGCCAAGGAAATTCTCGCCGTGTATTTGTAACAGACCGTTCCTCTGGTACACGATTCCTGGTTGATACAGGAGCAGATGTGTCAGTCCCACCACCCACTGCACATGACAGAAAGCAGACCTGTAAACACATACTTTATGCGGCTAACTGCACACCAATTAAAACCTACGGCGAGCGTTTAATGAAACTTAAGACGTCCATTTTGCTGGCCATTCATCATCGCTGATGCCCAACACGCTATCATTGGTGCTAATTTCCTCATCAACTATGAACTGCTTATCGATGTCAAACATAAACGTCTTATCGATAGCACCACCAGTATGTCCTCCTCTACAGTGCCAGTTAAACGTCTAATTTCAGAGAGCATCCATTTACTTGACCCTCAGAATAAGTATCCAGAATTATTGGGAAATGATTCAAATATATTACGTGACAATCCCAATTATTGTGCACCAGATATCACATTCTTCCATACCATTTCAACGATAGGCCCTCCAGTTTCGGCCAAGGCTAGACGACTATCCCCAGATAAGCTAGCACAAGCAAAGATGGAGTTTCAGAAAATGATAAATCTAGGTATATGTAGAGTTTCTAAGATCCCTTGGTCCAGCCCACTCCATTTAGTTCCTAAAAGTGATGGTTCCTGGCGACCTTGTGGAGACTACATTACCCTAAATGCAAAAACTATTCCAGACCGCTACCCTATTCCACATCTACAGGACTTCAACAGTAGCTTATGTGGCAAAATAGTTTCCTCCAAAATAGATTTGATTCGAGCTTTTCACCGCATTCCAGTTGCTGAAGAGGATATACCTAAAACTGCTGTCATCACACCTTTCGGCCTATTTGAATGTCTTAAACTTCCATTTGGGCTTTGCAATACAGCACAATCATTTCAAAGGTATATCGACGTCATTTTGAGAGATTTAGACTTTGTTTTCTGCTACCTTGATGACATTCTCATAGCGTCTGTCGATGAGCAGGAGCATGAGATTCACCTGAAATTGCTTCTGGAACACCTAGATAAATTTTTATCAATGTAAACCTGTCCAAATGTATTTTTGGGGCCTCTGAAATTTCCTTCTTAGGGTACTCTGTTACTTCTACAGGAATCAAACCATTACCTGATCGAGTTGAAGCTCTCCTTTCATATCCACAACCTAGTAAAATCGTTGATCTAAGACGATTCCTAGAATTGGTAAACTTTTATCGTCGGTCACTTCCCAATGCGGCAAAGACCCAGCAGAGCCTCTTCAGCCTATGTAAGGACACACGCAAGCGTGACCGCAGAGCAGTTAAATGGACACCAGAGGCTGTTCAAGCTTTTAACAACCTCAAGAAACAAATTGCTGATGCTACCCTACTTGCACATCCCTCAAGTGATCTACCATTGGCATTTACGGTTGATGTTTCCGACTTTTCGATTGGAGCCTCACTGCATCAAATCCGTGATGGTACAGCAGAACCTCTTGCATTTTTCTCAAAGACTCTAAATAATACACAAAAAAGGTACAGCACATATGATCGTGAGCTTCTCGCTGCCTATTCTGCAATAAAGTACTTCCGCCATTTATTGGAAGGTAGAAATTTTACACTTTTTACAGACCACAAACCTCTAACGTTCGCATTTCAGCAGCGCCTAGATAAAGCATCTCCACGGCAAATCCGACAGTCGGATTTTATAGGCCAATGTACAACTGACTTGAAGTATCTTCCGGGAAAGGATAACATTCCAGCAGATTTGTTCTCCCGCATCTCATCTATCTTCATTACATCAGAATTGTCATTTGATGATGTAGCTAAAGCACAGGCATCCGATGAAGAACTACACACTCTGCTACAATCAACTACCACATCTCTTCAATTCAAGACCATCAATTTACCATCCGGAGCAGAACTAGTCACTGATGTTTCAACAGGAGAGGTGAGGCCATATTTACCTATCCAATTCCGCAAGCTTGCATTTGAAATGCTTCATAATATGACGCGCCCAGGAATTAAAGCATATACTACACTTCTACAAAAAAGATATGTATGGCCATCACTCAAGGCAGATGTCAAACTCTGGACAAGATGCGGCATAGCCCGCCAGCGCTCCAAGGTTACCAGACATACAAACAGTGCAATTAATACATATGATCCAGTGGAACGACGCTTCTTTCACATACATGCGGATATTGTTGGCCCCCTTCCACCATCTGAAGGGTATACATATATCCTTACAATCATCGACCGATTTTCAAGTTGGCCAGAGGCTATACCATTAAAGGACATAACAGCAGAATCAGTAGCTCATGCCATCCTATACCTTTGGATAGCTAGATTTGGTGTACCAGCCGTCATCACAACTGACCGTGGCAAGAAATTTGACTGCTCGTTATTCAGTCATCTGATGAAAATACTCGGCATACACCACATTAAAATGACAGCTTACCATCCTGGAGCAAATGGGAAAATAGAACGTTGGCACCGCCAGCTCAAAGCCGCACTTCGGACTAGTATCGTAAACCCTTGCAGCCTATCTACGATGGACCATTCCGTGTAATATCTCGCTCCGACAAACACTTCGTGGTTATTACCAACCATGGTGAAGAGACTATTTGTATTGATAGACTTACGTAGCTGGGTACCCCAACTTCCAACAGTCCTTCTAGGCCTCAGATCACTCATCGTACCTCACCTAAATTCCTCCTCAGCTGCAGTCATTTATGGAGTGCCTATTCGCCTACCAGCAGACTTCTTTGAAGAATCACCACCGACAAACCTTCCTGCTTTCGTCCTCAAGCTCAAACAGCATGTTCAATCCTTACGCCCAGTCCAACCAAAACATCATGCTGTTAAAAGAACATTTATACATCCTGAACTGTTGCATTCTTCTCATGTGTTCATCCGGCATGACTCTCATCGTAAACCCTTGCAGCCTATCTACGATGGACCATTCCGTGTAATATCTCGCTCCGACAAACACTTTGTGGTTATTACCAACCATGGTGAAGAGACTATTTGTATTGATAGACTTAAACCAGCATTTCTACTAAATAGTGAATACACTGGCACAGCTACCACAACTTGTGCCAGTAGCCAACAGCAGATTCATAGGGACATCTGCATCCCACAGACTCAACTGAAAGAGTCCTACACCCCTTCTGGAAGAACTGTTCGATTCCCATCACGATATCTCTCCGTTGTAACTGGGGAGGGTGTATGTGGCGGAGACATCTAGCGGGAATAACTTTTACTTGTATATGTTTTATCTCTGACGAAAAGAGAACCTTTACTTTTATATATTTTATCTCTGACTTTTTTATTGTTTCATTATTGTTGGTCTCCTAGTCAGAATTCCTCACTAGTTCTTCTTATAAAATGTGTATGTCATTCCCTCTTAATAAATGTGCCAAACAAATGTGAGTACGACATCATTAAAACCACAATATTAATAATTGTAAAACAGAGATATTGGAATGCAGTCGAAAGAAATCAGAAACCCCTATGCATGTCGAATTAGCAGGTGAATAACTAAAGGGAGTAGGAGACTTATGTTACTAAGGAAGCAATATAACCAGTGATGGACGATGCAAAGAGGATATAATAAGTAGATTAGCACAGTCCAGGAAAGCATTTCTTCTGAAAAGGAATCTGTTGACATCGAATATAGAGGTAGGTATTAGGAAGTCATTTTGAATGCCTTTGTCAGGAGCGTGGCGCTCTATGGAAGTGAAACTTGGAATGTTGGAGCAGCAGAAAAGAGGAGAATTGAAGCGTTTGAAATGAGGTTTTACAGGAGGATGATGAAGAACAGATGGGTAAATAGGGTTACGAATGAAGAGGTATTATGACGAGTGGAAGAGGAGAGATGTTTATGGGGACGGCTTTAGAAGAGAAGAGATAGGATGGTAGGACACATACTAAGACACCCAGGAATAGCAAACTCAGTTATAGAAGGAAGGGTCGAGGATTAGAACATTAGGGGTAGACCAAGGTTAGAATATGTTAATCAGATTGCCTCAGATGTTGGGTGTGGTAGCTATGTAGAGATGAAACGATTAGCTCAGGACAGAGAAGCATGGAGTGCTGCATCAAACCAGTCGAAAGACTGAAGACTCAAACAAAAACAACAGGCTTGTTAAAGGAATATTTTGGTCTTTAGTCCCGTGTGTTTAAGTGTTTAGGAAAATTTGGATAGCTTGGTCATCAGCCCAGTGTACATGAGCGTGTGCATTAGATTCTGTGACTCAAAACCAAGCTCGTTGTACGTAGCAACCATCTTGCCCAGTAACCACGGCGTTAGCTTTACCTCACCCTCCATTTAAACAACATGGAATATTTGCGTGTGCCTCTTCTATTTAAGTGTGTTAGAGTTCGTGGTCACGTATTCCCATGTACTTGAATGTGTTGTGAGTAAAATAAATCGGTAAATCACTCATTAGCCCCGTTTAGTAATAAACATGGGTAATCATATTCATCAGCCTAGTGAACTGGGGTCATTAGTTGGATATAGTTAAAAACTTTGGGTCATATCAGTCATCCAGCCCAAGTAGTTAAAATTTAAGATATCATAGCATTTTGGTAAATTTAATTAGATTTTATAAACCTCGTTAGAGTCGTGTAACGGGTAAAGGGCTATCTATGAGCTAGGGCCAAGTAACTAGCATTTAAAAAAGAGTGGGTTGAAATGCTTCAGACGTGATTATGGTATTGACATCCTAGGTGTCAGATAGCCTAATACCGTCAGTTTTGTGAAAAAAGAAGTGTTACCCAAAAAATATCAACAAAAGGAACGCCTAACACAGGTAAGTAAAAACAGTTTTGGACTTATGTGTAAAATTCACTTTAAAATTTAAAAACTAAGCCGTTCGGGTACGCTAGCTAGAGCCGCTAGGTGTCTTAACACGCATCTGCCATTGGGGAAAAAGCATTTTATCTATGTAGTTAAAGGTTGAGTAACACCCATTGTTTATAAAATGCTAGGAGTGGTTGTAAATTGTATAATTTAAGGGAAATTGTCAATTTTCGGTTAAATTCACTATATTTTTATAATTTCTTGATTTCTTAGAGAAATTGCTTTTTCCAGATAAATCTTCGTTCAACATCAGAGTTTCCAACTTAAGCCTAAGCTGTAAACAAAAAAAGCGTGTATAAAAGAGAGGAAGGAAGAACATTGTTTACGAATAAATAAATAAATAAATTCTGAACTAATTTTAAAGCTCAAATAAAACAATTAAATAACCTGGTTCTTAGTTTGTTCCACAGGAAATAATAATAATCAAATTAAATAAATATTAAATAGTAATTAATAAATAGATAAATATTAAATAAATTAAATAATTTAATAATAAATACGAAGTACGACCAGAAAGTAAGTTCCGTTTGGTAATAACATTAAATTGTGTATAGATACAGAAAAATTATTTATTGCACAAAATTCTACAAAATTCTCGTAATTCATTTATCCATGTCAATAACCTACCCCTATCACAGTCTCTCGACAAATTCTTGTTAAAACTTTAACATAATCTTTAGTGCA
Source organism: Meconema thalassinum (assembly GCA_946902985.2). Lineage (NCBI taxonomy): Eukaryota > Metazoa > Arthropoda > Insecta > Orthoptera > Tettigoniidae > Meconema > Meconema thalassinum. Next base: position 794,908,034 of record OX336389.2, read on the forward strand.
TTCATCTATATACCTAAGCATGTTAAAGCGAACCTACATGATAGATAATAATAATAACTTCAGTTAACCAATTGAAAATAATCTTCTCTGCTAGCCAGTCGCAGTGGTCTGGGTGGGTGTCATGACACTTGCGGCTAAAGAAACGTTTTGGTACATAAATGAAAACATAAATACATTATAAATAAAATTTCATTTAACCACGTGCTCACGTGCTGACGGTGGGTAGGTGGTTATCGTGTCGGACTTCTAACCCCAAGCCACCAGGTTACGCTCCTGGCCGTGGTGAGTGATTTTTGAAAGGCAACGAAAATCACGACATGCATGCCATACGTTGTTGGCATGTTAATGAACCCATTTGAATTCAGTAGGCCGTATTATTAATGGTAAAATTAATCACGGTATTTTTCGCCAACACAAAACTTCCTTCTTTCTCTACTAGAAAGCGCTATAGTGTCAAGCAGCTTAGCTATCTAACCTCCTTGGCTTTCATAATTTTCCAAGGAACGACTTAATTCGACAAGCAAGCTGCCCTCTGGGTGTCAAATAACAAAGCTTGCCCCCGGCACCCGAGGTCATACGATATTATTATTATTTAACCACGTTACACGGTTAATGGCTATCTCACGATCTCTCAACAGAACCTTTCTTGTTTTGAAAGGTATGTATTCACGTTTCGGACCCAAATCTAAACTATTTAACAGATTTTTTGAAATTTGTATGATGAGTTACTATCATTCAGGGAAGATATTTACATAATAAAAAATTCACATAAAGTCAACTAATTTGAGAGTGACGGAAAAAACTTCAAAATTTTGCACATATTTTCAAAAATCGTAGTTTTATGGAAAATCGTTCAAGTCCAATATTTCTTGTTTTTAATCTTTCCCAATAGTCCCTAGAATGGGTTAGACCAAACAGAAAGCAAGAATTAACTAACGTTATATTTTTTTGGGAACATTTGTCATCAAATTTGAAATTTTGGAATTCATCATTTCTTTTTTTCACACGGCACTGTCCCCGCCAGTCGACAGTGGATCGGATGGCCCGGCGAAAGACATCGCGATACACGCCGAAAAACCGGGATCATAGCATATATAAAACCTGATTGGGATCTAGGTGCAATTTGATCACATAAAGAAAAAAAATGCCGGGGGAATGAGACCTCTATTGATCTCGGTGTGGTTAAAAGGAGAGGCGTACTTGGGAAAATCAATTTCTTCCTAGATCCAAATCAATCCTAACACTGAAAAGAAAATACAGATTAGCAAAAATCAAAAGTGCAAAACGTTCATAAAATCAAAAATGTTCCATTTATTTTCAGCCCACAAACCAACAAGTAACAACCAATAAAATAAAATATCCATTCCTATCCTACCTCAGGGATTCAATCTAATTTTTTACTTGCTGTGGTCTGCAGAAAAATATATTTATAAATCATGTCGAGAGAAAAAGGATTTTAAAAATAAAAAAAGAATAATTGGGCCCAATGAATCTCCTCGGTCTTAACCTTAGATATAATGAAATTAGGGGATTTGATAAAGTGACTTCAGACGGAAAATACAAATTTAAATCGAGTCCAACTTGACTGTGAGGAACTATCGTACACCCAGAATATCCATCATATGGTGCTTCAATTAATGAAATGTGAAAAAATGTGACCATATTACATCAAATTTAGGCTAGACAAATTAACTCGCCTGGAAATAAGTCATGAAGGTCTCCATTCCAACTAAAAGAATGACCTTAAATTGCACAAACCTAAGTGCCAATCACAATCAAAAAATAATTAAATCTCGATATTTAAACAAATGGGTCAGTCCATATCAGACTTTCAATCAACTTCATAATATTAACAAATTTACATTTAATTAATTCATCCATATTTTTAACCATCTCTTCCTGATATTAGAACATTCTCATTTAATCTCATTTGTGGTAAGTTCATTTCATCTGTGCATAATATTTCTCAGATAATTTGTGAGTTAATTGCAATCACCAATGATCATCCATAATTTGTGGAATGATCAATCGTTAATGCTTAATTCGCATATGTTCCAACAATGAACTATTTGTCAGTCAAAAAACTAAACTGTTTACAAGTTTCCATGCTTTAAATCATTTATGGATAAATTGTTCATGACATTGTCCAATATTAATCATCCACATTTCCATCAATTCATATTTTAACTATTTACAAACTCTTTCCTTTTTATTTTTCAAAATCATTCATTATCCATTTAATTGTTTCATAAATTCATCAATTCATCCACTTAAAAATCCATCACACCTTTCTATAACTATCACGACGTAGACAAAAATCATTTATAGGTTCAATAAAAAAATATTACTTCAAACAATGAGTATATCAGGTCTGCTATAGGCGACAAAATTTCCCTATTCCGCCATCAGGCGTTCAACTGGATTTCCTTCTGGATGACGGCTGGAACTAAGAATGTGTTTCACGTTCAGCCTAATCATGGCTTGCTGGATTTCATCAGACGTGAACTGCGTACCGTGATCGGAGATAATATAGGTGGGTTTTCCCATAGTATGAAATACACCTTACTCCAGCCTGTTAATGACATATCGTGATTTCGCTTTTTATGGGATGGAACATTTTGTGAAAACGTCCATTGTTACCAGTATGTATTGGTTTCCCCTGGTAGATTTTGGCAGAGGACCGTAGATGTCAGTGGAATATAGTTCACGTGGTTTCGTCGGTAAGATAGGTCGTGGTTTCTCCCTCAAAAAGTGTGAGACAAATTTGCTCCTCTGGCATTCATCGCATTTCTTCAGGATGTTCCTAACAGATTTTCTCATCCCTACCCATTTGGATTTTTCCTGGAGTAGATGAACGGTCTTATCCACTCCACCATGCCCTATGGATCGGTTTGCTACCCATATCACTCGTTCGATCAGTTCGGGAGGTAAATCGGCTTTCAAAATGGTGTGATCCTCATCAACAAATTTGCATACAATATCATCTACGATGACGTAATTATCAGCCAGTCGAGCCGTCGCTACGTATTCCGGATCGATGTTACTCATACGTCCTTTTAAAAATCTGTACAATGTTCTCAGTGGATTATGTCTCTTCTGTGGCTGAGGCAACTTCTTTAATTTCTTCAATGTCTATGCATATTCTTGAGAAATCTCTACTTGATTCACATGTACATCCTCGGTTGGGTTTCTGTTCAATATATCTGCCATAATGTTGGTCTTGCCTGGTTGATGAACGATCGAAACATCGAATTGTTGTAAAAAGAGATTCCATCTGGTAACTCTATCTCTGGCTATATTGGTCCTTAACATAAATTGCAGGGCTTTGTGATCCGTAATTATGATGGTTTTGTGTCCCAGCAAGATTTTCTTCCAGCTTTGCAAAGCGTAAATGATTGCTAAAGCCTCTAGTTCTGTGACGGTGTAATTTCTTTCAGGCTCACGAAGTTTCCTACTAGCGTATGCCAGGACAGTGGCGCTGTTGATTGTCATCTACTTGGAATAATACAGCACTAATGCCAATGCGTGACGCATCTGATTCTAGGTAAAACATTTTCTCAAAATCGGGATACTCAAGCTTGATATTCTCCACCAACATTGTTTTTGCCTTGTTGAACGATTCTTCACACTTGCAATCCCACTCCCACTTTTTTAAGATCTAGGAGTGGAGCCATGATTCCAGAATACATGGGACAATGTGTCGCGAAAAACTGCCAAATTCCCAGGAATTGTGTGACTTGCTTTACCGCAGCCTTGGAAAACTTTTAATCGCTTCTATTTTATTGGGGTTAGGTTTATAGTCCTTTCCATATATCACATGCCCCAAAAACATGATCTGAGAATGGCAAAAATGGCATTCGTTGAAGTTAACCTTGAAAAGTGCTTATCGCAAGTTTAGAAACAGTTTCCGTAGATGTTCAATATGTTCCTCTGGAGTGGTAGAAGCTATTATGAGGTCATATATGTAGCATAATACGTCCTTCTTCACCTCCTCTGTCAGATTCGCGTCTAGCGCTCTCACGATCACTGGTCCGCTATTTTTCACTCCGAACGGTAATTTTTGAATACATATGTAATACCATAGTACAAGAATACTGTGTACTTCATGCTATCTTTTGATAGACGGATGTGTGTAATATGAAGCCGTTAAATCGATAGTCGAAAATATAGTTTTCCCTTTAAATCGCCTTAACAATTCTCTGATCTTGGCTGGCCTATCATATTCAGGTAAAATTCTTTTATTTCGGCTCCTGGCATCGAGACAAATCCGGAGCTTGCCATCCTGCTTCTTTACAACAGCTAATGGATTAAGATAAGGTGTTGCCATCTTCTGAATCAAATCGTCTTCCCCCATGGCTTTAATGGTCTTTCCTACTCCTTCATTCCACTTTTCCGGGATTGGATACAATTTCCATTCAAATGGAGAATCATCTTCAAATCTAAGGTGGTACTCAAAGTTGTCAATGAGAACAGATCTTGCATCGAAACTGTCCCTGAACTCCTCAAACTTATCATTAAACTTCTCTAGGATGGGTTGATCTAATGTCTCCCTGATGGCGTAGTGTAATCTATTAGCATCCACTTCCCTCTCATTAATCATGCTGTCCATGGTGTTTCATTGGAATGCTTCATGTCCATGTTTAAAATCAATCTATTCATTCTTTTCTCCTCCATCATCCCGGAAAATAGCTATTCCAGACTTTAAGTCGATTGCAATCCCGTGGTCCACCAAGAATTCTGCGCCTAATATCGCGTCGAACTTGATGTATTTCAGGGAAAAAATAAATGCTCGAATGTCCTGCCTGCTATCGAGAAATTAATTAGTGCCTGTAACTTGCAATTCACTGATCTGTTCGGTATAACCCCTCTGACTTTCATTCCAGATAAAGGTAATACGGTAACATCCTCAGTTGTCATAATGTTCTCAAAACGTGCTTCCGAAATTATGCTGACCATCGCTCCCATTTCATGTAATGTCTTAATTCTGTGTTTGCCAACAAATATCTCAATTAACGGAAGTTCGGTCTTCTTCCTCCTCCTCGGGATTTCCTCATCATATATAAGGTCGTCGTGTTCTATCTGATGCATGTCGATGATTTCAATGGTGAATTGTGAACTTATGGAATCTATTGGGTCTGATTTTTTGAATTTGGCGGTTTTTATTGCATTCACGGCACTCGTACTAGGTCCTGGATCTGTCTGTGCTTGCCCCTCGCTATTTTGCAATGCTTCTCTCATTCTTTGCATATACTCCTGGCTTTCCGCATGTCTATCCCCCAGATGCGTCTGATTATTTCCATCTTCATTTCTTTTCCATTGCCTATTATACGTTTGGTATCGGTTTCTCCCTTGTTGCCATGTGTTCCTCGCCTGAGCTTCACCATATCGGTATTGCCTATTGTATGGCCGTCTATCCTGGTTCCATCTTCTGTTCGTATAACCTTGTCCTCGGTTTTCCTGTTGACCTCTCCAATTTCCTGAGTTTTGGAACCCTCTCATCTGTTGTGGCTAGGTTTGGTCTTTCTGGTCTGCCACTACTAGATTTACCTGATGGTTTTCTATTCTACTATACCGCGGATGCATCAATGCACTAGAATGGTCTAGTTTCCGTAAAATCTCATGGCACACCTTCAGATTGTTTGCCCCTGACATTATAAGCATTCGTTGGACCTCTACAGGGAACTCGCGTCTAATAGCCTGTTTTAAGTTCTTCCTCAGCCAATGGGGGTTTTAAAAATTGAATTCTGGCAAGATGTGTATTAAAATATGCCGCATATTGAGTTGGGTTTGAAGTCGAGTATTTTAGAGAGAACAGTTCGTCCCTTCTACTAAGCTGATCGTCCGAACTCCAGAACATTTTTAGAAATGCCGCCACAAATCCTTCAAAATTCAAGGAAGTACGCCTGAATGATATAAACCAGGTCAAAGCTTGGTTTTCAAGTGACGTCTCAATTACTGGAATCTCACGTTCCCTCGGGATTCGATTTTCGTACAAATAATCTCTGAGTTCACGTAGGAATTCCATTGGTGTAATGAATTCTACGCCACTAAATCTTTTCGGTTTATCATCTTGTGTTTTGATAATAGTAATAGGACTCGTAGAGCTTGATTTACCAGGTGTCAATTCGGCATCATTATACCACCTCTCCGGACTATTTTCTGGCTCATTACTTTCTGTCAATCTGGGTGTATTATCCATCTGTAATGTTTGCTCTATACGCGTTATCCGATCTAGCTGACTTCATTCTAGTATCTTCATTTTGTCCGCAATAGACAAAATTGCCCCATTCATACCTTCCTTAACAATATTTATTCCAGTACTGATTGATTCTAGTTTTGCCTCTTGTGTTATCTTTTCTTCAGAAGCTTCTGTGAATTTCTTACTAATCCTTCTGATTTCCTCATCCACTTGTTTCCTGTTCGCTTCAACGTCTTGAGCTAACTTTCCCATTTTCTCTTCCATTTCGACTACTTTCTTTTCCACCTACCCGGTCTGTGTCGTTATATCGTCATGAATGACTGCAGCAGTTTCCTTCATCACTTTTCTAATTTCTCCTATTTCCCTTTGATTATCTTCTTTGAGTTTGTCCACGTCGGAGGTGAGTTCCTTTCCCATTCCTTTAATGTTCTGGTCTAGCCTTTCCTCTAAAATATTGACTTGAGTGTTCAATTGGTCTACATTCTTTCCTAGTTTCCCATACTTTCCACTAAATTATCTTGCATCGTAGCCTTCAATGCGTCTATCTTAGCTTCCATGCTATTGGCATATGTTCCTACAATGAACTATTTGTCAGTCAAGAAACTAAACTGTTTACAAGTTTCCATGCTTTAAATTATTTATGGATAAATTGTTCATGACACTGTCCAATATTAATCATCCAATTTCCATCTATTCATATTTTAACTATTTACAAACTCTTTCCTTTTTCTTTTTCAAAATCATTCATTATCCATTTAATTGTTTCATAAATTCATCAGTTCATCCACTTAAATATCCATCAGACATTTCTATAATTATCACGATGTTGACGAAAATCATTTATAGGTTCAATAAAAAAATATTACTTCAAACAATGAGTATATCAGGTCTGCTATCATTCATTATTCATTTAAGAAATAATTACGTGGTCTTATTCGATAATGAAGATCCTTCTAGTAAGAAGCCAATTCAACTATCACAATAAAAGCATATTGAAATATATACATCACCACGAATATGTACACAGACTAGTTATCACAAAAAATAAAATAGGAGGTCCTCATTTCAACCACTAATGCCTGTAGTGAAAATGAAAGTCCACGGCTTGCTTCCAGTCGACTGACCGGGTCAGGGAATGGAATGAATGAATGAATGAATGAATTAAGCCCCCATCTAGCGGCGAGGATATGAACTGTGCCGGCTGCCGAAGCCTGTCGCACTCCCCTGGGGCAATGATTAAATGAATGAAAGATGAAATGAAATGATAGGGGAGAGTTTTGCTGGAATGAAATTGTGACAGGGAAAACCGGAGTACCCGGAGAAAAACCTGTCTGCCTCCGCTTTGTCCAGCACAAATCTCACATGGAGTGACCGGGATTTGGACCACGGACCCAGAGGTGAGAGGCCCGCGTGCTGCCGCCTAAGCCACGGAGGCTCAATGCCTGAAGTCAGTTTAACATAATAATCCATTTTTTATATTGCAATATTGCATAATTTACTTTTTAAACTGCCTACCACCTATTGATTCTTCACAGAATATGTGGATATAATTCCTATGATTAATTTTTTTACAGTTGCGACCACTACTGGTATACCTGACTACATTATTCGTTCATCATTGTCTATCATTAACCTAGATCTCCTGAGCACTTAAGAAAGTACAACAACAATTTTCTTTTTGTGTTTGAATAACAGAGTCAAGGGGACAAAGCGTGTTAAAAATAAAAATAAAAGTCAGACGGAAATAATGAACGATCCCAGAAAAAATATTTGGGATGCTAATCTCCGTTAATAAGAAACGTGTAATTTAATATCGAAAACAGGGTAGCATGGCTCAGTTCTATACCGTAGAAAAGAATTATTACTCGAAGAACACTCTGGCCCTCCTTATTCAATCAGATTTCAAATCCGAAAAGCCACCACTGTCCAAATGCAGAAATATTCGAAGAATTTTCCAATATTAATTGGAAAATATCGAAGGTATTTACGATGTTAAGCAATCGTAATTATCATCATAATTGTAATTGCCAAACGACAACGATCATCCACTAAAAGCTTGTGGAAACTTAATGTAAGTGGATTGGACCAGAATACATTGAAGTCCAATAACAGCGTCATGACCACTAATTATACCACTGAATCCACCTAAGTGCTATGTGCATCTGATAATGACAATCAGGCTAAAAATTCTGCTTCCATAATGCATTATTTATTAATCTCTAAATGTATAACTTAATCATTAACTACTTACTTAATTAATTAATTAATCACATGACTGGCATAATAGCTAACTAAAATGAGTAGATAGCCTACTCATTCTACTTAAATAAGGAAATGTGTGGCTCACCGACTGGAAGAAAATGGTTAGACAATTGTGGAAACAAGCCTGGCTTAAATCTTGAGTTTGGAGACGAATACCACGTAGTTATTTTCTATCTTCCTTCCATTCTTCTTTCTTCTTGCGCCAAATTTCATCAATTCTTCTTTCGCCCCTCGAACTCGGATTTAGGACCTTCCCGTACCGTCCCATGATAGTTCGAATGTGGCCTTCCACGATGCCTTCATCTTCCCCTTTGTAGTCAGATCACTCCATCGAGCCTCCCCGTGACCGCGTAGCTATCCATAATGTTTGAGAATAAGTTTGGGTTGAGAAAAGTCGGCACGATAATTGCGCAGGTTAGGAAAAATCCTGGCTTCATGATGGATTTTTAAGTCCTTATGCGAAACACGTTTATCATATTTTATTCCAACAGAAATGGTGATAAATGGTGATATTTCCCCTCCGTGAATGCCATGAGCCTTCTGCACTTGAGTATTAGAATGTTCTGCAATGTTCAAGGATTACTAGAAATGTATTACGTTCAGCACATATGATGAGTGCCTTAACATGGCCGTTGGATTTCGCTGTATTCGTAACTATCTCGCTTGACCTGCCCAGTTACACGAATTCGCATTATAAATCTGCCAAGTGACTGTGCAATAGTCCACATGTGGTAAGAGATAAATATCCAAGCTGGTATGACAGTTCATACAGCTATAAGGCCCATTGGTTCAACTCCAAAATATTATGTATTTGGTATTTACAAAGTTCCAAGTTCTAGTTCCGACACTCCCAGCCATTACACGACCCCTAGCTCCTTGCTCTACGTCACTGGCAAGGCTTTCAACAAACATGTATAATACTCACGTCACGCGCGACCGCAATGCTTACTCCTCGAACACCAAGTTCTGTCTGTCCCTCTAATGAGTGCTGACAACTCACCGCTGCACGGCGATAGTCACGTGGGCTCCCGTGCTGCTCTCTGGTTAATCCAAACCCGTCGCTTGCGTGACGTAATCGCCTGCTTATGTACATACAATGTTGCCACCTAATCTTACGCGCGTCAATCATCGACTCAATTCGCAAAACACACAACCAGGACTGTTGTTTTGGGCCCAGTACCTTTTCATCTTAGTTTTATTTGCAAATGTTTTTGTTCAGGCCATTGTACTATTTATCAGCTTTAATTTGACATATGACAGCATTGTATAGCTTTAAAACATAGGGAGCTACGACTTTTGAATAAATAAGGATTGAGGATAATTTCAGTATCCGGGAAAATGGACATGAAACTGAATGTTAATTTCATCAAAGGAATGGCGTACTTTGACCAACTAGAATCCTCCTAATGTATAAGTAGGTCCCTCCTGGTGTCTTTTTGTCTTTCTTGATTCGTTTTCTTCCTCTGAGGTACCTTCTCCAATGTTTTTGTTCGGATGTGTTCTGCTCTTTGGCCCTGCTGTGTCGTGTTTCATCAGCTTCCTTCGCGCCATCTGGATCATATTTTCTCTGAGTGATGTTCATCTTATGGAGCACTTGCAATTCACTCATACTGCCACTGTTTTAATGGATCACGGCATCCATTACTCCTAATTTAAGAGTTGTCTGTCCCACATAGAGTATGTGTCTTTTGGGCACCGAATTGAAAGATTCATTTCAGTTTTGTGTCAATCCATGAAGGCATTTTCCCAACATCTCCCTGTTGCTGAGTCTTTCATAAGTCGGCTTCACTTCTTGATGAACATCCCAAGGTATACCTGGTTTGTACTGGTACCTGTTGAGTTCGCCTTTAGCTTTAGCTCGCTGGTAAGAGCACCAATTGTCACTTCCTTCATAACACCTGTGATGCGTTGGCCTCTCCTTGGTTGCTGTCAAATGGTATAACGTTGACCAAATTCCATTGTACATTGCTTGTATGCTGGAAGTATTGCTACGAAGTGCAATGCCAAAGTAATTCTGCATTTTGTCAATGAGGGAACCTGTAAGTTTTCCTTTTCCCCCTAGCTTTTCCTCATGTGCCAACTTACGCAGTGCTGTTCCCAACCTTTTCTGGTAATGTCCGACACATTCCAGTTTCTGTATTTGCTTCCCATTGTAAGGATCAGTCTCTACTAGAGCTTTATAGCTTTTCGAGTCTCCATCTCCATAATAGTCAATGAACCCCAGACCTCTCTTTTCTACTGAGCGACAAAAAATATTGTTGGCACCCTCTGGTTCCATGTTTGGTGAAGACCCACTTAAGTTTTTCATGCACACTGTTGCGTGGTCTGCATGCCAAGCGAGGTAGGAAGGGGATGCTTTGTTATCAGTTGAATGTAGTTTACATCCTAAGCAACTTTTAGACGTTACTTCAACGTCAATAACTATTCCTGTGTGTACTGACATTGCTGCAATTACACCTGACAGTGAAGAATGACCTCTCCGGTTCCAAGTCCCATCGAGAGTCACACCGCATTCATTATTCTGCCGTCTTATTGTGATTTCCTCCGCAGCATATTTCATTACTTCTTAGGCAACTTTAGAGGTAACTTCTGCTAGAGCCTTGACGTGCTCGGTATAAGCTGTAATTGCAGGTGGAGGACGTACATTCATTCTATAGGAAAATGTCCTTGCTTCACTACGCCCACAACCAATTAGCCGCATTCCATACACAAATTTTCTATTAATTTCAGTCATCCTACCAATTTTCTTTGATGTGCAGTGAGGATCTGACTTGAAATCACAATTTCTACACACTAAACTGACTCAAAAATCCCAACCTAACCTTTGTTTATCAAAGTTTTTCAGTGATATTGATCCATAATTCATACAGGCGGGGCATCTATGCAAAGATAACAGTTTTTCTAGACATTCCACACACAATATAATGTTGTAACTGCCTTCAGAATCACCACACATGCTGTCAAAATGCGAAGTAGAAAGTTTAGATTCAGATGCATTAGCCCTACTCACATTGGGAAACGCATTTCCATCTTTTCCATTTTCACCTATTGTCTCAATAATATTTTGGTTATTTAGTGTGTGTTTATTTCCATGAAAACAGCGTTTTCGTTTATAGCCACCACGTTTATCACAACCCATTATTAACCAAAATAAAGAAGCTAGTCACTCGAAGTAAACAAGGAACATAATACACATTGCAAGATGTCAAAGAGTGTATCCTATATAATCTAGATTGACCATTCAGTGACTTATTTTGGGAAAACGAACATGACAATTCATGCTATCTAATGGTAAGTAAATGTACTACATGCTGAAATACAAGTGCGATCTAGTGCAATGCCGTTACATTGAAAACTCCGCTTGTATATGGGTAGCTACCGAGTGACAGTTGCTGACCGCACCCCACAAGTCAGGATCACGTGCGCAACGGTCCATTTAAATGAGTATTGCGGCCTAACTATATGTCTAAGGAGAATGATACTTACATACCTTTAAACCAGACACTTCAGGCTTTCGAATGCCGTAAAAAATATTATTGATTATTTTGACTAACATCACGATTTCAAACGTGAATACATACCTTCGTTAATGCAAACCTGTTGCCTGTATGGACATGCGTGGTAACGCGTATGTACAAGTTAAATAATTATAATAATAATTATGCTTAATCGACTCAAGATACTCAGCTTGGTCATCTGTATCGCTATCCTGCTTTGTATGAATAAATAAATAAAAACAAAATTATAAATGTATACTTAGATCCTTTGGCAAGATCTAAAAATAAAATGAAAAATAAAAATTGTAGCTCAGGTACCCCCTTCGGCTAGCTAACTATACAAGACAATCAAATGAATAACTATCAAATAATAATGGCCGACTAGTTTTGGGTCCGTTGGCTAAATTTGGTAAAATAAATGGTCTACAGTAAAGAGTGCTTCACCCCGAGAAAAATGAGCCGTCACATTACTCTCTCCAATAATGGGTCCAAGACATATTTGAAAAAGTAAATGACCTACTAGGTTTGGGTTCATTGGTATAAATCTAGAAACATAAATGGTCTTTAGAAAAGAATGGTTCATCCAAGATTAAAATGACACCTGACACAACTTCCTCCAAATATGGGTTCGCGAAATATCAGGAAAGAGTCGAACATCAGATACAGTCGGGTACAAATGAAAGAGTGTCTCTCATGTAGTTAGGCCCTTCAGGAAAATTGTAGAAAATAAAGAATCCACGGTAATGAGGGGTTCATCCCGAGTAAAATAAAGCCTCACACGACTCTGTACGTTTACTGGTTCGCAAAATATAACAGGCCGATGAACTAGCAGTTGGGTCCTTTGTACAAATTTGTAAACAAAAATAGTTTACGGTAAAGAGAGTAACGTGCCAGTTATTTCAACACCTCACACAAGTCTGTGCGTTTACAGGTTCGCAAAATATAACGGGCCGATGACCAAGTAGTTTTAGGTCCTTTGGTTAAATCCAGACTAAATAATCCATAAATAATCATTTAAATAGTCCGACAGAGTCTCACCACTAGTCATGTACACACAGCAAGCTATAGTCGCTTACAAATACAGTATAATTGTTCCCACCCATGTCGTTAAGCCCTTTGGTAAAATATGGGGAAATAAGTAGTCCATGGGAAAAGGGGCTTCATCCTGAGTAATTTCAGACCATTCATGACCCCCTCCGATTACGGGTTCGAGATATATCAATAAACGTCAGGCACGATCACCGTGGCCGGCGTCATGCTAGTTAGGGTAAAATTATTGTTTACTCCCTTAATATTAATTATATCTAATTAATAAAAATTTAATAATAAAAATAAAAATAATTATATAATAATTAAATTAATAAATAATAAATAAAAAATAAAAATTATTTATAGTCAATAATCAATAAATAAACATTCAGAATCCTGTCAGAGTCCCACCACTAGTCATGTACACACAACAAGGTATAGTCGCATACAAATAATACAAATAAATTGGCTCCCTCCCATGCAGTTAACCCCTTTGGTAAAAATTTGGGGAATCAATGGTTCAAAGGATGGAGGGCTTCATCCCGAGTAAAATGAGCCTACATACACCTACATGAGCCTACAACAGAAGAACACCTAAAGGCGAAGGAAGGTGGAGAAGAGGAAAACGCACAGGCTCGTCTACAGACACACTCCGATAACCCACAGAACTGCCACCGACGAAATAATGTCACAACAGTTGCTTAATATAAAAAAAAAAAACATTTAATCACCAAAAAGAGGCAAGAAATATAATTTAATAAGATCCTCCAGCAAACACAACATAAGAAAAAAACTCTTATTGCCACAAAAAAAAAACTCTCTGGTGATGCACATTGGCTTAAGGCCAAAACAAGACAATTACCTATGGAAACAAGAGAAGGCTTTACATGCTAGCATGCTGAGCAAAAACGAAAACATTTAATTTAAAAAATATATAATAAAGCCCAAAAGAAAGAAAGCCAGCAGACAGGGATCACCAAATAAGAAAGGGCTTGATAAACCACTAAGGTACGCAAAACTGACTCGACATGCAGGCATCAAAGCCACGAGAAAACGAAAAGTAAAAAAAAAAAAATTAGGACCAATTTACAAATCCAAAACTTTCATGACGGCGGTATACTCAGGAACACTCACAAAAAAAACACAAAGGAAAATCAACAAGATTAACAAAAAACATTCTAATCTCCCACCACAACACGTTTGAGTGTCCCGCTCGACGCCAAGAGAATTACACTCATCAGAAGACAATGCACTCAGGCAAAACAAAAAACAAAAAACATGGCCACGAAGCAGATGACTGCATATCTAGCCGAATTACGGCAAACAATTACCTTTTAAAATTAAACGTCACCAGAGAGAAAAGAAAAGGAGGAAATAATTACACCTTAACACGATAAAAACGAGGCAATTTAGGGATGCTACGGATCGTAAAGCAAATAAACAATAGGCCAATCCCTAAGATTACGAAAAGAAAAGAACCAACTAATCACAATGAGAATTCCCATAAAGAAAATAAACTAAATAAATAATAAATTACAATGTACGATAAACTAGAAACGTGTCTCCAGAAGGCGCAGAAAAAAAAACAAAAATTTACATATCAGGTAACATTTGAAAAAAAGAAAATTAGGCCTAGAACACGAAATTAAATACAGTATTAAAACATCAATATAAGGCCAATATCGGAGCTCCCATAACAATATATATAAATATAAATATTTTATAAAACGTACCTTAAATCCATCTTTTGCGGAGACACAATAATAACAAAATCATTAACACACATTAAATAATTTTAAAAGGCCCCAGATTTGCCTCAACATGGCTACCCCAGCACACGCGCCGTTTTGTACACAAGCAACTTTTCCTTGCAGCAAGTTACGATAATTATCCCACATTTCCTCTTCATGATGAAATCTCGAATTTATATCCTTCAGTGCACAGATTATTTCCTTTAGATAGAATAGATCCACATTTTACGGAGGCCAGGGGGCAAGCCTCCGGCACAAACGGAGACACCTTTTCACGACCAGGTAGGTTCCTGCTATCTTCAGAAGTCCACTTCCAACATGGCGGAGACCCAAAAATTATAGGCCGCAGTGCATTAATGTTAATCGAAATTGTCCAATCACAGAGTGACACACAATTTAACAATGTGCGTATTATATAGTTATTTTGGCGGCATGATGCATATATAGTCTTTTGTTTAATGACGTAGAATACTATATTTTTTAAATATGTATTGATGAGACGAGGCCAGAAGACACCAATGACTCACTCTAGCGGCAGAAGACACAACCCCAGCTAGAGGAGCCGATAGATGCTGCCATCTCGAGTTCATTAGCCAAACCAAGCCATCTTAGCGGGCACTTTAAATGGTAGGGAATACATATATGTTGAGGAGATGCATATTAATAACGTTGGGACGGGCTTTGCACGTAACAATAATCATAATAATAATTTAATAATATAGGGATAGGGATATAATAGACCTTTAGTACCCCTTGACCCATTAAGCGCATTATATAAGTATTGATGAATTTTACAGCTTAAGTTGGTTCCGTGATAACCTTATAGCCGTTTGCGAACGTTCACAGTAATGTAATAAGTGGAATGGCATTGCGTCTTACAGAAACAGATGGACTTCTGAGATTGTGTTGCCATGGTGATGCGCGAGCAAAGTTGTACACAGACAAAGAGACAGACAGACAGACAAAAATTTTGTTTTTGCGCGCAACGGTCATAAACCAGTCTGAAACGCGTTAACAACTCAAACTTCCGTGGAAATTCAGAAAAAACAGACAAATTTTCGTTTTTCTTTATATACATACTAGCAGGTACCCGCGGCTTCGCTCGCGTCATAGTCTTGTCATATTGTTATTCAATGAAATGCAGGTTTAACCCCGTTCATACCCCTTTAGAACCTGAATACCCAAAATTCCCTCCTTTTTAGACGTTTTCGACACACAACAAACATATCCCCAAAATATCATTCTTCTAACTTTAATAGATTTGGTTGGTCGATGAGAGTGAATATACAAAAATCCTTCCTTAGTGGACGTTTTTCTTCCAGAATTTCACCCCTCCCCAAGGGCCCCTTAAATTGGATCTATGAAAAGACGGTCGAACACCTATTTATTTATTAATTATTAAGCTGATTGTTTTCCTCTGAGTTTCAAACTCCTCGCCTATGTCGATTAAGAGATGCACGCTCCGATAGGAATCCTATAACCCCCACTTTTCACCCTTTTCACTCAAAATATATACCACATCGAAAAACCATTAGACATGTGTCAGCTTATTTTTAATGATTAGTTTATATGCCAAGTGTCACATCCCCAAATGAATCCACTCGTGAGATGTTATTCAATGAAATGCACGTTTACACCCTTAACACCCCTTTAGAACCTGTATATCCAAAAATCTTTCCTTTGTGGACGTTTTCGACATACAACGAACATATCCAAAAAAATTCATGTTTCTAACTTCAATAATTTTGACTGGGCGATGATGAGTGAACGAGTCAGTCAGGACATTTTCTTTCATTTATTTTTGAGAATTTCACCCCTCCCCATGAACCCCTTAAATGGGATTTATGAAAAAAAAAACATTTAAACACCTATTTACTTATTTATTAAGCTGATTTTTTCCGCTGAATTTCAAACTTCTCGCTTATGTCGTTTCAATATACACGCTCCGTTAATAATCCTTACCCCCCAATTTTTACCCCTTTCACCTCATAGTATACACCATATCGATAAACCCTTACACATATGTTTGCTTATTTTATTAATTAATTTATATGCCTAATATCACATCCCCAAATGAAACAACTCGTGAGATATTGTTAATCAATGAAATGCAAGATTTACTCCATTAACACCCCTTCAGAACATGAATATCCAAAAATCCATCCTTAGTGGACGTTTTCGACATACAACGAACATACCCCCCCCCCCCCATTTTCTTAAGTTTCTAACTGCAATAGGTTTGGCTGGGGATGAGTGAATATCCAAAAATCCTTCCTTAGTGGACTTCCTTCCACAGAATTTCACCCCTCCCCATGGGCCTCTTAAATTGGATTTATGAAACAACGGTCGACCACCTATTTACTTATTTTTCAAGCTGATTTTCCCCCTGAGTTTCGTACTGTATGCCTCTGTCTTTTAAGAGATACTTGCTCCGTTAGGATTCCTTCAACCCCCACTTTTCACACATACACCTCATAATATACACTACATCGAAAAACCTCAGACATGTGTCTTCTTATTCTTAATTATGAGTTTATATGCCGAGTATCGCATCTTCCAAGGAAACCAATCAGGAGATATTGTTATTCAATTAAATGCAGTCCACTCCCTTAACACCCCTTTAGAACCTGAATATCCAAAAATCCTTCCATAGTGAACGTTTTCGACATACAACGAACATAACCCCAAAATGTCATGTTTCTAACTTCAATAATTTTGGCTGGGCGATAATGAGTGAGTGAGTGAGGGTGTCAGGACATTTTCGTTCATTTATTTATCATAATTTCACCCCTCTCATGAACCCCTTAAATTGGATTTATGATAAGAAAACCGGTCGAACACCTTTTTACTTATGTTTAAGATGTTCTTCCCCCCTGAGTTTGATATGTGAGTGAGTTAATCAGTTAGAACACTTTCTTTCCTGTTTTTTTTCCCCCAGAATTTCACCCCTCTCCAAGGGCCATATAATTGGATTTATGAAAAAACGGTCGAACACCTATTTACTTATAATTTAAGTTGTTTTTTGTGTGCTGAATTTCAAACTTCTCGCCTATGTCGTTTAAGAGATAAACGCTCCGTTAAGAATCCTTCAACACCCAATTTTCACCCCTTTCACCTCATAATATACACCGCATCGATAAACCCTTAGACATATGTCTGCTTATTTTTAATGATTAGTTTATATGCCGAATATCACATCCCCAAAGAAACAACTCATGAGATATCGTTATTCAATGAAATGCACGTTTACCCCCTTAACACCTCTTCAGAACCCGAATAAACGAAAATCCTTCCTTAGTTTACGTTTTCGGCATACAGCGAACATATTCCCAAAATTTAATGTTTCCAACTTCAATAGTTTTTGCTGGGCGATGATGAGTGCGTGAGTCAGTCAGGTCATTTTCTTTCAATTATTTTTACCACAAATTTACCCCTCCCCACGGGCCCCTTAAATTGGATTTATGAAGAAACGCTCGAACACCTATTAACTTAATTTTAAGCTGTCTTTTTCCCCTGAGTTTGATGAGTAAGTGAGTTAGTCAGTAGTTAGGACACTTTCTCTCCTTTTTTCCCACGAATTTCATCCCACCCCATTGGCCCCTTAAATTGAATTTATGAAAAAACGGTCGAACACTGATTTACTTATTTTTAAGCTGATTTTTTCCCGCTGAGTTTCAAACTTCTCGCCTATGTTGTTTAAGAGATACAAGCTCCGATAGGAATCCTTCAACCCCCACTTTTCACCCCTTTCACCTTATAATAGACACCACATCGAAAAACCCTTACACACATGTCTGCTTATTTTTAATGATTAGTTTATATGCCGAGTATCACATCCTCAAATGAAACCACTCGTGAGATATTGTTATTTAATAAAATGCAGGTTTAGCCCCCTTAAGACCCCTTTAGAACCTGAATATCCGAAAATCCTCTCTTAGTGTACGGTTTTGACATACAACGAACATATCCCCAAAATCTCATGTTTCTAACTTCAATCATTTTGGCTGGGCGACGATGAGTGAGTGAGTGAGTGAGTGAGGACATTTTCTTTCATTTTTCTTCCAGAATTTCACTCCTCCCCAAGAACCCCTTAAATTGGATTTATGAAGAAAAACCTGTCGAACACTTATTTACTTAATTTAAGCAGTTTTCTGTCCCTGAGTTTGAGGAGTGAGTCAGTCAGTCAATCAGTTAGGACACTTTCTTTCCTGTCCCCCCCCCCCAGAATTTCACCCCCTCCCCATGGGCCCCTTAAATTGGTTTTATGAAAAAAAAAAGAACGGTCGAACTCCTATTTACTTATCTTTTAAGATGATTTTTTTCAAACTCCTGGCCTATGTCTTTTAAGAGATACACGCTCCGTTAGAAATCCTTCAACCCTCACTTTTCACCCCTTTCACCTCATAATATACACCAAATCGAAAAACCCTCAGACACGTGCCTTCTTATTTTTAATGATGTATTTATATGCCGAGTATCACATCCCCCAATGTAACCAATCGTGAGTTATTGTTATTCAATGAAATGCAGGTTTAACCCCCTTAAGACCCCTTTACAAACTGAATATCAGAAAATCCTCCCTTAGTGGACGGTTTTGACATACAATGATCATTTCCCCAAAATGTTATGTTTCTAACTTCAATAATTTTGGTTGGGCGATGGTGAGTGAGTCAGGACTTTTCTTTCAATTTCCTTTTTTCAGAATTTCACCCCTCCCCATGATCCCCTTAAATTGGGCTTATAAAAACTGTCGAACACCTATTTACTACTTATTTTTAAGCTGTTTTCCCCCCTGAGTTTGATGAGTGAGTCTGTCAGTCAATCAGTTAGGACACTTTCTTTCCTGTTTTTTTCCCCCAGAATATCACCCCTCCGAATGGGCCCCTTAAATTGGATTTATGAAAAAACGGTCAAACACCTATTTACTTATTTTTTAAGATGATTTTTTTCCGCTGAGTTTCATACTCCTCGCTTATGTCGTTTAAGAGATACACGCTCCGTTAGGAATCCTTCAACCCCCTCTTTTCACCCCTTTCACCTCATAATATACACCTCATCGAAAAATCCTCAGACACGTGTCTTCTTATTTTTAATGGTGAGTTTATATGCCGAGTATCACATCCCTCAATGAAACCAAGCCGGAGATATTGTTATTCAATTAAATGCAGGTCTACCCCCTTAACACCCCTTTAGAACCTGAATATCCAAAAATCCTTCCTTAGTGGGCGTTTTCGACTTACAACGAACATATCCCCAAAATTTCATGTTTCTAACTTTAATAGTTTTGGCTGGGCGATGATGAGTCAGTCAGTCAGTCAGTCAGTCAGTCAGTCAGGACACTTGTTTTTATATAAGAGATATAATTCTTCGACACGTGTGTATGTGACTGAACTCCTCCTAAACGACTGAACCGATTTTGATGGAATTTGGAATGTATATTAGGGTGGGTCCATGTATGGTTTAGATTCATAATCTGACCCGGTAGGTGGAATGAACACAATTTTAGAACCACAATGTACACACAATTTTAGAACCACAATATACAGTCAAAAACAGTCGTCATGGAAACCACTAGCCTTGGCCTTCGTGAAAGCTGATGTCTTTGGACGGTTTGTCTCTGCACGTTAGAGCCACCTGGTCGCAACCTGTGCAACTACCGCCATTACATACACTCCGCCCGTGGCGAAAAGTTGTGTTTTATACCAAAGGTGGCAGTGATGTCGAATTCTACTGTTTGTCTCTGCACGTTAGAGCGTTTCAATGTCCCGTATGCGTTCATATACCATTCATCCGATTGCGATGAAACTTGGGTGATATGTTGAGTGAGCGCCAGGGAAGGTGTTTGGCTTAGTAAATCCATTTTACAATAGATAGCGCACGAATAGATTCAACAAATGAGCGACGACGCGCGAAGCGTTTCAAAAAGGTCCCGTATGCGTTCAAATACCATTCGTCCGATAGCGATGTAACTTGGGTGAGATGTTGTGTACACTCCAGGGAAGGCTTCTGGCTTAGTAAATCAATTTCACATTAGGTAGCGCACGACTAGATTCAACAAATGAGTGACGACGAGCGAAGCGTTTCAACAAAATCCCGTATAAGTTTATATTCCATTCATAGATTGAGATGAAACTTTGATGAGTTGTTGTGTACACTTAAGTGAAGGCTTCTAACTTAGTAATCCATTTCACAGGAGGTTGCGCACGAGTAGATTCAACAAATGAGCGGCGACGTGCGAAGCGTTTCAAAAAAGTCCCGTATGCGTTCAAATACCATTCGTCCGATAGCGATGAAACTTGGGTGAGATGTTGTGTACACTCCAGGGAAGGCTTCTGGCTTAGTAAATCAATTTCACATTAGGTAGCGCTCGACTAGATTCAACAAATGAGTGACGACGCGCGAAGCGTTTCAACAAAATCCCGTATAAGTTTATATTCCATTCATAGATTGAGATGAAACTTTGATGAGTTGTTGTGTACACTTAAGTGAAGGCTTCTAACTTAGTAATCCATTTCATAGGAGGTTGCGCACGAGTAGATTCAACAAATGAGCGACGACGCGCGAAGCGTTTCAATAAGGTCCCGTATGCGTTCAAATACCATTCGTCCGATTACGATGAAACTTGGGTGAGATGTTGTGTACACCCTACGGAAGGTTTAAGGCTTAATAAATCCATTTTACAATAGGTAGCGCACGAGTAGATTCAACAAATGTGTGACGGCACGCGAATCATTTCAACAAAGTACCGTATGCGTCCATATACCATGTATCCGATTGCGATGAAACTTTGGTGAATTGTTGTGTACACTCCAGGAAATGTTTTTGTCTTAGTAAATCCAGTTTTTAATATGTAGCGCACGAGTAGATTCAACAAATGAGCGACGGCGCGCGAATCGTTTCCACAATGTCCCGTATGCGGTCATATATCATTCATCCGATTGCGATCAAACCTTGGTGAATCATTGAGAACACGCCAGAGAAGGTTTCAGGCTTAGTAAATCTATTTTACAATAGGTAGCGCATGCGTAGATTCAACAAATGAGTGACGGCACGCGAATCGTTTAAAGAATATCACTTATGTGTTCATATGTCATTCATCCGATTCCGATGAAACTTTGATGAGTTGTTGTGTACACGCCAGGGAAGGTATTCAACTTGGTAAATCCATTTTACAATATTGGTAGCGCACGAGTAGATGTAACAAATGAGTGACGACGCGCGAAGCGTTCCAACAAAATCCTATATGCGTTCATATACTATTCATCCATTGCGATGAAACTTTGATTAGTTGTTGTGTACACTTACGTGACGCTTTCTAACTTAGTAAATCCATTTCACAGTTGGAAGAGCACGAGTAGATTCAACAAATGAGTGACAGCGCACGAATCATTTAAACCAAATCCCATATGCGTTAAATGCCATTTATCCGTTTGCGATGAAACTTTGGAGAGTTGTTGTGCACACTCCAACGAATGTTTCTAAATTAGTTAATTCAATTCACGATAGTTTAGAGGCAGTTAACAGAAATTGAAAAAAATATTGTGTATCCAAAAGCACTTCAAGAAACAAAGTTACAACGCTTTCTTTGATTGGCAGGACAACGTCTGCCGGGTCAGCTTGTATATATATATAGGGATTATCTTGGGATTTTAGAAATATACCTGAAATATTGCAGCCTAATAGCCTAGGATACTACAGTCTACTCTAAGTAGTTTATCTACATGGATTGTCAGATACAGCTCAAATGCTTATAGAGCGTTGGTAGTTCTGCTGCCTCTCAAACTGAGCACTATCATATCCCTTATACCATACACACAATATATAACATTTGTAAGTTATCCATTAATGTTATGGAAGTTACCTGAAGTTAAACATTGAACCTATCATCACCGGTAGAACTAAGTTGGCACGCATGGGTTGTTCGAAATGAATCTGCAAACATACCTCTTATACACAAGTGCCATATTTTGTGCTGTTACCTGCGTGCATTGAGACTAGGGTTCAAATTATGGAGAACATTTATCAACAGATGGTAGCCGTGATGACTTCAAAGGTATGCTGAGTTAGATCCCTGGAGACATTCATTACACATACGACACATGGTTGAAATACACTTGTTAGTATGGGAGTTTCAGTATATGTAGGTAACCATTTGATCTTGTATGCTACCGTAGAATTATGGTGGAAGCACTTACTTTGACGATTTACTCTAAATATGAATAAAGCATCCTGGACTTACAGTTTCCTCAATTTGTAGTGTGTTCCATACACATACTCCAAGATATTGCATAAAGAGGGTAAAAGAGATTATTATAAACATTTGGCAGCCCTGCTGACTCTTATATCATAAAGCATACATTGCACTTACAAAATGTGAATGATATCCATTCGCTAGTATGGATTTTACGTGCAGTTATACATTGAACCTATAGTCATGCATGTTGGTAACTTTGCCATGTGTGGTTTGCTCCAAATTGAATCTTGAATATTGTGTTCTTTAAATTGCTAAATTTAGATATGTTTGTCTGCATACTCTCTAATCTACTGAGACTATGGTTCAAAATAAAAGTAACCATATATCATCAGTTGGCAACCTGGTGACTCTGAATATATTTTAAGTGCCATACTCAATGGACAAGCAAAATCTGCTTGAGGTTCAATAGATAGTATGCAATTTACGTGCATTTAAGCATTGAATTTATCAGCAAGCGTTAAGTCAGGTTGGCAACACTGCCATATATTGTGCCCAAATCCACTTGTCCAGATTTGAGAGCACAGGCACATATCCTAAGTCCCAGGCGGAAGATTTGAAAAGCGCCGTATGTTCTAAGAAGGGAATCGAAGGAATTTGCAGACTGCAGAACGGCTAGTGACGTGACAGGTTGTCACAAGCGAGGCTATATTTTTGATAAAATATTTCCCGATTGATTGGAAACATGGGTCTCATACCATATTACTGGCCCGGATAAGGGAAGAAGAATGAGCTATATTTTAAGAAAATCGAACCAGCGGCAGCCGAGATATGAGAAGTTTAAAGATTGAGGACATATCCCGCTGTGACGTCAGGGGACTCCCTGGATTGTATAGAATGAGCGCCGACTGCGAGTCATCAAGTCACTTCTTCATAGCGCCCCGTCGCTAGTACTTCGCAGTCACCTAAAAAAAAAAAACTATCTACGATCACATGGTTGCTATGTTCATCGTTATACTTGTAAATAGCACATGGTTGCTAAGTCTTAGTGCGAATCGTCGAAACAATACATGGTTACTGGTACTTGAAATGTGTTAGAAATTCTTCCAGTGAAACATAGGATATTTTTCGTCATTTATCACTCAGGTGATAGACATTTTGTGGCAGTCAATACTGGTAAATATTAAACTGCTAACGGACATATGGTAGACTTAGTCTATAAACTTTCCCCAGTCCAAAAATATTATTATTGGAATATTTTCATATCCAATTACCAGACGCAAGCTTTTGTCTTGGTAACTAAATGATCAACCAAGATCACATGTCAGTACTTTTACAAATACCTTTCTTGCTCGGTAAAGATCGCTTAGCCGACATAAGGGGCCAGCTGAGCCTAGCGCTGACTGGAGAGTGCATAACTTTACCCGGGGACAACCAGAACATCAGATCTGTTGCCAAAGCTGAATAAGATTGTTAGCGTATTAAACTGTACTGAATGCGTCACTGTTGGGTGTGTGTTACAACTGGTATTTTTACCATGGATCAAATGGATCTGGTCCCTTTCAAGAAATTAACTTCAGTTGTTAGAGCTACCAACATGAACAGTTTACATCAAGATTATCAGGCAACGAATATAATCACCGCTATGTCTTGGTAGACAAATTGTGGGTATACAATGGAGGCCGATACAAGAATTTAAGTATTAGTCCAAATGGGGACTGAAGACTAGAATGGTCTGGTTTTAACCAGATTATCTTCTACTTCAAGATCTACAAGAATGTAAGCTACAATTTGCATTATTCTTATGCGTAGTTAGCTGGAATTCTCATTTTTAGCTTACTTTCGATTTTCGCAAAAAATGATAGTAGACTTATGAGATCAACACAGAGCCAAAAATTGTGTGTCTGTCTGTGTGTGTGTGTGTGTGTGTGGGTGTGTGTGTGAGTCTGTGTGTGTGTGAGTCTGTGTACTCTGAATGTCTGTCCCTCCTATCAATTCGAACACGGTGAACCCGAATTGAACGAAATTTGGTACAGAGGTAGCACTGGCAAAGGGCACCTCAGTGTCATGTTTTATATTGACGCCATCTTTACCAAAACTTAATGGCGGCCACTCAAATGGTCAAAACTTAATAATGTATTACGACCAAACTAATCATATCGTTACCAAATTTGGTAACATACCTTCATTTGGGACGCGTCTTGTGCCGAAACTATGAGGTCATCAACCGTACCATTTCAGGATGGCGGCCGTGTTAATTATGCAAACTTTATAATTTATAACATGGGACCCACCAGTTCCGATTATCGAACCAAGAATCGTTTAATCTGTTCTAAACGACGTGGCCTGTTTGAAATTAAAAGTTTATATTGCAATATTATAGTCCAGAAGTGATTTTAAAAAGCTGAGTCGACTCGGTTATTTGACAAGATGGCAGCTGATCTCTCGTTCTGACCTATATTTTATAAATTTCAGTATGTTGCATGCCATATAGCTTAGTGATAAAAATTATATGAACTTTATATGAAATGAACTCGGTTTGAAATATACTCCGGTGAAGAAATCGTTTAGTCCAAGCCATTATTTGCTATCACGTTGTATATATATTGGTTCCTATCGCTCAATTAGTGTGTGCACGATTGGCTTAGTGGTTAGGGCGTTGGTCTTTCATCTGGCTGGCCGTGGTTCAAATCCTATC
Organism: Meconema thalassinum; assembly: GCA_946902985.2. Classification (NCBI taxonomy): domain Eukaryota; kingdom Metazoa; phylum Arthropoda; class Insecta; order Orthoptera; family Tettigoniidae; genus Meconema; species Meconema thalassinum. Next base: position 794,933,661 of record OX336389.2, read on the forward strand.
AGAGTTAACTTTTTTGCTTGAATTTTTATATATTTATTATTTCCTGAGTACTGAGACGTTATAAAATAAAGCATTATGTGGTGCATTTTGAAATGGAAAATATATATTTAATTAGAACAACATTCTCCACCGGAGTGACATCTAAGAGTAATTAGTTGAACTATGTTATAGCAAACCACAGCCTTCTAGATGCGACTGCGCTCTATTCCGGCCAGTTAGTGAACCCGTGTCTACAGTATAACTGAAAAGTGTATTATTTTGCCGATAGAGGGCACACATCCCCAAGTTAAGGCGCGATTATCACGGCCATAAACGTTGGTATTCATTTATCACTTGTCTTCATAAAAGGTATTGATACAAGTCGTTAGTTGGTGGCGAATGTATTCCGCAGATCTCTTCTATATACGTATTAATTTATGTTCCGCCCCTTGAAACAACAATACGTTAATGCTATCTATACTGTGCTGCAAGATTCTTTGATCTAATTATACTCATGTGCACATAATTTAACTCACAACGAAGGTCACAGACTCTACAACTCAACTTACTGTAGCCTACTCGTTGCAGCTATTAAAGACACAGCGAACCCTTGAATCCAAGTTCGCGTGTGTGGTGGCTTCGGTGGCGTAGTCGGTAGTGTGCTGAGCTTCTCTGCCCAAGATAGCGGGTTCAAATCCGGCCGAAGCCGTCGGATTTTTTTAAGAGCGTTAAAATCCCTCAGTATGCCTTCCTTTGGAGGGGAAGTAAAGCCGGCGGTCCCGTGTCATAGATTTATGGCATGTTAAAGAACCTTCCACTAATTGCACCTGTGTGAAGCAAAATTGGATAGATTAAGAATGTAAACAACGCTCTTAGGTTTCTATGTTCGTTGCCAAGAGCCGACTGCGGTGGTGTCTAGTAGCTAAGTTCTGAACTTAGCCTAGTAATCGTTGACGATGGCGCTTGGCGGCAAAAGTAGGAACTGTTTGAAAAATTCTAAGTTGCAATACTTAAATTTAAAAAAAAAACAGATAACACACACTAATACAGTCATCACAATTAACACCGGTTTCCAGACAGATTCTCCACACCCCCAAAGTACACGAGGCTACATTACCTCGTTGTCGCAGCCCCTAAACTTAAGAACCAACCAACTAGTTCGCGTGAATTTTTGTAACGAGTAACTTCAACAGGCGTAGTTTTGCAAACCTATACAGTATAATTTATCGTGTTTGAAAACACACGGAACATCTAAACTGCGCCCATTTTATGAAGATTGATAAAAATACTGCATTACTGATGCTTATGAAATGCTCTCGCCTTAAACGTACAAGCACCATCAAGCAGTGCATTGCCTACGTCACAGAAGTGTTTGGTTTACGCGCCATGGCCTGTCTTTCTCGTTAGCCGTGCGCGATTACAAATTAGCTGTGTAATACGTATATTAAATATGTTTCTCCCAGTGATACGTTTAGAGCAACGAAGTTTAAATTATTGTAAGTAGTCGGTGTTAATATACTGAATACCTACGTTGTTTGGAGTGTTTGCTGATGAAATTGCAAAATTCTGGGGTTAATTATAAACTATGGTTTGAACGCCACTCCCCAAATCCAGTGTCCCAATTTTCACTTCGAATTGGAAGAAATTAGGAGGTGATAAAGACAAAGAGTTATAACTATACCCATACATTTAGGAAAAAGTAGGCTATATGTTCTTTCCTGAACATCTTGTTCTAAAGTCTTATCAACACATTTTCATTGTGGTAATTTGATGTTGCAAATGATTCTGCGAGGCATGGCAAGCCTAGTTCTGAGTATTTTCTACATTCAGACATGTCCATTCAATGACTTAAAACAATGGACGAGCATCATGAGCATTTTATATAATTTTGTGAGTTTTCTAATCGCGGTCATCAGCCGTCGTATCTGTAAATCATACTAATATATAAAAATGAGATGGTGTGTGTTTGTCTTTCTGTCTGTCTGTCTGTCTGTTACTCAATAACTCAAGAACCACTGGTCCGACTTAAATGAAATTTTGCATGGATGTAGCTGATTTTCCAGGTTTACATATAGGATACTTTTGATTTCGAAAATTTGCACTATTAAAAATGGCGACTATTTTAGTGACGTCATTAGAACCTTTGGTTTCTAAATGTCATATTTCCATATCAAATAAAAAGAGAACGGTAGGAAATAGCAAACTTCCGATGGTACCTACGAGCTTTGAAATTTAATTTCCTATCCGAAAGGTCCTTATCACGTTTCGTGTATCTCCAACAGTTAGCGAGTAAAACCGACATTTGTGACGTCACTACACCCTTTGGTTTCAAAATTTCATATTTCCTTTTCAAATAAAAAGCGAACGCTAAGAAATAGCAAACTTTTGATGGTATACATGAGCTTTAACATTAATTTCCTATCCGAAAGGTCCTTATCACTTTTCGTATATCTCCAACGGTTAGCGAGTAAAACCAAAATCTGTGCAATAAAACACGGTCAACACCGAGCGGTGCAGTAGATCTCTCTATATAGAAAAATGAAAATGTGTGTGTTTTTCTCTGAATTTCTACGGAAATTTGAGTTGTTTACGCGTTGCATATTCTGAGGGTTCTGTTGCTCAGTTGCTCAGTCATTGTTTTTTGAAATATTTCTTCTTACCACTTCGTATTAATAAACTGTTTTATGTTGATAGACTGTGGGAGGAATAAAAAAGCAGTCGTATAATATACATTAAATGTGGTGTTGCATCTTGTTTAACGGAATTGTATCAATCTACAACTTTTGGCGCTGCGGACAGGATATTGTAATTAACGACGAATTGTTATTCTGAACACAGTAAGCAGTTTAATTCAAGACATCATGCCGATTGAAATAGAGAAGAGATCACGTAAGATTATAAGAAGATCCTTCAATAAGATATACAGAGAACTCAAAGAGTTATTAGTCGGTAGAGCAGAGTTAAATCGTGAGCAAATACGTACACATATTGCGACCGTCGGTGGAGCTGCCAGGATAGCCAACAACCGCAATGACTTCCCTCACATCTCACCCGTCGGACATAAAAGAAAAAAAATTGCCGTGAGGATCAGGTGAACTTCCAAATAGGCTAAAGCGGCACGAGAGTCCATTACGAGTGATTATTTCATTGATCAGCGAAGTCAGTTCAACAGAATAAGCATAGATATTGAGAGTCTACATACATACACTGCGGTTTTTCGATCAAGGTTATTGGAGTATTGACGTGGGCAGTTTGTGAGGTGGATCTCATATTTTAATAGCTTCTTTTTACTATCATTTTTAATACATGGCATTTAGAAGAAAATGCCAATTGCAATTACAAATTACTCTTTCAAAATGTAATAAGCATAATTACAATTGCAATTACAAATTACTTTTTCAAATAGTAATACGTAAAATTGTTTTTGTAATTACTTTATTAGCAAGTTGACCCATTAGTGCATCAAGTTTGTGGGTCAGAGTTTCTGTGTCTTTTTACCAACTGTAAATTACATATACAGAGATGTTATGCAGAGAGTAGGGTGGGGGAGTTATCAATAAAAGTAAAATCAGTTCTTTACCTTAATACAGCTGAAATGAAACCATTTCTCACTTAGTGCAATTTTGCATACGTCCCCTTTAAATTGCATTTTGTGACAATTTTGAATCTAAATTACATTTTGTAAGTATTTTCTATCTAAATTGCATTTTGTAAATATTGTCAATTCAAATAACAGTACAGTAAGTATGTAGTTAGTTTTAGTTGTAAGTAGGTAGTTAGTTTCTCTATTAGATATATGTCATTGTTCTATTAGACTGTGGTGTGTGAGTGTGTCTGGTAGCAGTTGCATTGTTTATTAGTTATAGTTCATTGTTTCAGTAGACTGTGATGTGTGAGGGTGCATGTGAGTGTGCCTGGTGACAGACTGTTTTAGTGGTAGTATTTGTTGTTGGTGGAACTTAAGTTTTTTGTTTGTAGAATTTTGGTATTTAATTGTTAGTACGGTAGAAGGTTAGTATTTTTGTTAGTAGAATTGCTCTTTACTTATTCTGAAAGGGAGTAGCAGCCTTTCAGAATAAATCAATTATTTACTAGTCTTATAGACGGTTAAGATATTGATAATATAAGCCAAATAATGGCTACACTGCGTCTTGCTGCACGGCTGAAAGCAACGGGAAACTACAGCCGTATGCTATTCCCGAGGATATGCACCTCTCTATGCATAATTACATGTGATGATGGCCTCCTCCCTTGTAAAATTTCAATCCGGAGGTAAACTAGTCCCCCGTTCGGATCTCCGGGTGGGGACTACTCGAGAGGGGGTTAACATCACAGAAGTGACAAAGAGGAAATCTGACATTCTACGGATCGGAGCGTGGAATGTTGGAAGTCTGCTAGGAAGTGGAAGGTTAGAAAGCTTAGAAAGGGAAATGGATAGGTTGAGGTTGAATTTGGTTGGGATTAGTGAAATGCGCAGGCAGGAAGAACAGGACTTTTGGTCAGGAGACTATAGGGTCATTAGCACTAAATCAAACAATGGCCAAGCAGGGGTTGGCCTCATATTGAGTAGGAAACTTGGACAGCGGGTGGAATATTATGAGCAATATAGTGAACGGATTATTGTAGCAAAAATCAATACTAAACCTACCTGCACCACAGTGGTACAAGTCTATATGCCTACCAGTCAAGCTGATGATGAGGATGTTGAAAAGGTCTACGAAGAAATAGACGAAATTCTGAGGTATATCAAGGGTGATGAAAATGTTATAGTAATGGGAGATTGGAATGCTGTGGTAGGAAATGGGAGAGAAGGGAAGATAGTAGGAGATTTCGGATTAGGTGAAAGGAATGATCGAGGAAGCAGGCTGGTAGAATTCTGCACCGAGCATGAGTTGGTCATAGCTAACACCTTATTCAATAACCACAATAGAAGAATATACACATGGATGAGACCAGGAGATACAGGGCGTTACCAAATCGACTTCATTATGGTCAAGCAGAGGTTTCGAAACCAGATTTTGGATTGTAAAACATATCCTGGTGCTGACATAAACTCTGATCACAATCTGGTTGTAATGAAATGCAGATTAAAGTTGAAGAAACTGAAGAAAAGTCAAAAGCCAAAAAGGTGGGCAATAGACAGACTGAAAGAGAAGGATGTAAACGAAAGATTCAAGAAGAGTATAAAGGAAGGACTAATGAAAAACCCTAAACAAAATTCAATTACAGACGAATGGGCACTTTTGAAGAATGAAATAACAAAATCCGCAGAAGAAATCATTGGTAGGAAAGAAAGAATAGGTAGAAAACCGTGGATCACTCAGGAAATACTAGAATTGATGGATGAAAGGCGGAAACACAAGAATCTAAGAGATGAAAAGGGGAAAGCAGAATACAGACGTCTGAGAAATGAGGTTAACAAGAAGTGCAAGGAAGCGAAAGAAGAATGGTTGAAAGAGAAATGTGCAGGTATAGAAAATTGTCTGAAATTAGGAAAAGTAGACACAGCTTATCGAAGGATTAAGAATACTTTTGGGGAAAAGAAGACTAAGTGCTGTAATATTAAGGACACAAATGGAAAGCCACTAACAGATAGGGAAGAAAAGGTTGAGAGATGGAAAGCTTACATAGGGAGTTTGTATAAGGGAAAGGAGATTGAGAATCATGTAATGGAAAGGGAGGAGGAAATTGATGAGGATGCGAAAGGAGATTTAATATTGAGATCAGAATTTGATAGAGCTTTGGAAGACTTAAGCAGGAACAAAGCACCAGGCATAGATGATATACCGATTGAGTTGCTACGCTGCATAGGAGATGAAGGTCTGATCAGGTTATTTCACTTGGTGTGTAGGATTTATGAGACAGGTGAGGTACCCCCTGATTTCAAGAAGAATGTAATCATCCCTATACCAAAGAAAGTGGGAGCTGACAGATGTGAAGATTACCGTACAATCAGCTTGATTACTCATGCTTCAAAGATCCTGTCTAGAATAATTTACAAGAGGATTGAAAGCCAGATAGAAACGGAGTTGGGTGAAGACCAGTTTGGTTTCAGGAGAAATGTAGGAACAAGGGAAGCTGTACTAAGTCTTAGGCTGATTTTGGAAGGTAGAATAAGGAAAGATAAGAGAACGTTCATGGCTTTTGTAGACTTAGAAAAGGCTTTTGATAACGTTGATTGGACTAAATTGTTTGACATTTTAAAATCGATTGGAATAAAGTACAGGGATAGGAGGGTGATATACAATCTGTACAGAAACCAGACAGCAGTCATTCGAGTTGAAGGACATGAGAGAGAAGCTGGTATTCAGAAGGGTGTTAGGCAAGGCTGCAACTTATCACCCATACTTTTCAATCTTTACATTGAACAAGCAATGAAGGAAATTAGAGAAAAATTTAAAGTGGGAGTGAAGATTCAAGGAGAAATAATTTCAACTCTGAGATTTGCTGATGACATCGTCATCTTGGCCGACAAGCCTGAATATTTGAATGATTTTTTGAATGGTATGGACTCCGTCTTACGGAAAGAATTCATGATGAAAATAAATAAATGTAAAACAAAAATACTGGAATGCAGCCGAAATAAATCAGAAACCTCTATGGAGATCAAATTGGCAGGTGAAAAGCTGAAGGAAGTAGGAGACTTCTGTTACTTAGGAAGCAGAATAACCAGTGATGGACGAAGCAAAGAGGATATTAAAAGTAGGTTGGCTCAGGCAAAGAAAGCATTTCTACAAAAAAGGAATCTGCTGACATCGAATATAGATTTAGGTATTAGGAAGTCATTTTTGAAAGCCTTTGTCTGGAGCGTGGCGCTCTATGGAAGTGAAACTTGGACTATTGGTGCAGCAGAAAAGAGGAGAATTGAAGCACTTGAAATGTGGTGTTACAGGAGAATGATGAAGATCAGATGGGTAGATAGGGTTACAAGCAAAGAGGTATTAAGACGAGTGGGAGAGGAGAGATGTTTCTGGCGACTGCTAATGAAGAGATGAGATAGGTTGGTAGGACACATACTAAGACACCCAGGAATAGCAAGCTTAGTTATGGAAGGAAGGGTCGAGGACAAAAACTGTAGGGGTAGACCAAGGTTAGAATATGTTAAACAGATTGCCTCGGATGTAGGGTGTCGGAGCTATGTAGAGATGAAACGATTAGCTCAGGACAGGGAGGCATGGAGAGCTGCATCAAACCAGTCAAAAGACTGAAGACTCAAACAACACATACATGTTTGTACAATATTATTGATTTCCAAAAATCTTGTGTCAATGGCCTACTAGTTTTGGGTCCTTTGGTTAAATCAAAGGTAAATAATCGATTAATAATAATTTAGAAGAGCCCGCCATCTTACAAGAGCCGTGAATGCGCATACGTACAAAACAATCAGTATTTCACCCCCCCCCCCGGGTAAGTTTTGTTTTTATCTAGGGCTGGAAATAAGTAGTCCATAGGAAAGGGGGCTTTATCTCTACTAATTTGACTGCCCACACGCCCATTTCCGATCATTGGTTCGCAAGTTATCGGAAAAATTACATACGTGAGGTGATGTACAGTCTGGTACAAATAAAATGGGTGGGTTTAATCTGTCACAGTCCATCTACTAAGGTCCTACAAGTGCTGTGAGCTGAAGTTTTGAACTCATAACAATGTCCCATACCAAGCCGAGTTGCAGTCGAACAGTTACACAGGCAGGCAAGAAATATAAATTCCAGCCTGCATGGCTTCTTAAAGAAGCATTCAAGTACGTGATAACACAAATTTCTCTGACAACCTGTGTTATTGTTGTGTCTGCAATGAAGTGTGTATTTGTATTTGATGCGAGGAAAAACTAATTTTCCCAGTTTTACCTCACGAGGCATAGTATAACCAGTTCTAATCCTGAGACCAGAACTAAATATCTTGACCAAGTCGTGAATGGAATCCGGACCTTATGGGTGACAGCTAAGTATGCTGGCCACTACACCACTAGATTGTTCGCGATAATTGAACACTGTTCCTATTGAATTGTCTTCTGTAATTATCGTCCTTATATTGAGTCCTCAAGCAATATTACTCAAAATGACATGCGGTGTAGGTTTTGTCATGGAAAAGAATGTAACGTTGTTGTTTCATTTCAGGGGCTGGACATCTCGGTCATTTAGCCCCGTGTACGTGTGTGTGTAAAGAAGGAAACTTGTAGTTTTACGTGACTGTTATAATGCGATCATGAGCCACGGGACCTCATTTTACGTGGAATCCAAATCACAGGACATGGCATTGACCTGGAATCACGTATATATATATATATAGGGAGAGTGAGAGAGACTATATATAATTGGTCTGGTAATCTGTGTTACTGTGGTGTCTGTATTCGAGTGAGTTTACTTGTAATTCACGGTCTTAAGTTAAGAATTATTCCGGCATTTGCCTAGAGTAGAGATTGGAAACTACGAGTACTTTCAGGATAGCTAAGTTGGGAATCGAACACTCATTACTTCGCAGTTTTGGCTCACGAGTCAGAGTGTGCCCTGATCCGGAACTCAGACCAGAATTACATTCCTTGGCAGAGTTGGGAATCGAGCCCGGACCTCAGGGGTGACAGCTAAGAATGCTAGTCACTACACGTGCACGAATAACTTTTGTGTGACATCTTTATATACTATGCCTCATACCACAATATTGGAAGAAAGTGCGGACTTCGTTGTAAGCATGGATATTCGTAGCATTAGTAAGCCCTCCATCTCGTACGTGGAGATAGATTCAGAGCGCCTTGTGTTCAGAGGGAAGATCGGTGAGTCTACTCCGAGCGTAGAGCTGTGTCGTCTCCTGCTTGTCTCATCATAGCAACAGCGCTCAGCAAGACGCGCGCTACTGGACGACTCACATGCTCACAGTTGTTTTGCGTTCGGTATACTCTATACGGCTGATCCATGATTGAGTTGGGGGAGGCCTCCCTCCCTCGCACTAATGCTGATCTGGTACTGCCCCCGTAAAATGAATTATAAGGGACGAAAATGGGAATATTTCATTTATTTTCGAAGCCCATGATCAAATTTAGCCAAGGAATATGATGACTGGAACTTGGCAGAAACCAGTCGTGAGGCGACGTCGAGCAAGGAGGGAAATTCCGTCACGTGATTGCATTGCGCAATGGAAGTTTCTAGACTCTTGGAATCGACCTAGCAACAGCGAATATTCCCAGGATTTGTTTATATATTGTTATAAATTATCCCATTGGATATGAGCTTACAGCCAATAGGAAGACGTTTTAGAGAAGACGAGAGTTCCAGCAACTAAATTTTTATGGATATTTAATTCATTTAAGCCCTTAGAGAATGAATTTATATATTGGAAAAGAGAAGAATATGATAATAAAATATTGGAAATATTTTATAAGTCAATAGCAGGTTGCTATTGGAAGAAATAAGCGATTTGCTAGGGCCCGCGCGAATTCGAGAGGGAACTCGAAAAGGCGGCTAGAATCGGTAGACTTGGAGGGGAGACGCCAAGCACCGGGGCTCTTGTTTATCTGAACGTCGAAGAGGACAGACGTGTGTGGTTGGAAGAGAAAGGAGTTCCGAGTGTTTCACCGAGCTTGTAGAAGGTGACTCGTGGAGACAAGACTTAAGCAAGGGCGGAACTAGGAGATGACCACACCTTGAATCTAGGTGAAGTAGCGAGGATCACATATACCGCAATCCCCGGTCTGATCGGCTTCAGAGGATTTATTTCAACTACATATTGTAGCTGACTAGCAGATATTGTATATTGCGAACTTTCAGAAGTTTGAAAGAAGTATTTCAGCAATTATAAGCAGTTTTGTGAAGCGCGAGAAAAGTGTTTCTTTCCAGCGTGATAAGTAGTGGAGTAGTGCCGATTCTAAGCCACAAGGTGCCCAAAAAGTTAGTACACACTTTTTGCTTATTCATATCTCGCGACCCTATGGTCCGATTTTGACAAATGAGGTGTCGTTGGACTCGGGTTGACGCCCTCTTTCCAATGGACCACTCATTTCAACCCCTAAATAAAACCTACCCCTACTAGGGGGTGAAATTGTAATTTTTAGTGAAAGTCACTTTTCAAATACGACATGTATAAGGTGCGCTGCTAAAATGAACTTAAACGTTGTTGCTCATATAGCGCATGCGTTTTTCTGGCTGCCGCTATGGATGAACATTTTTGTTTTTGTTTTGTACGCATGCGCACTGGGGATTTTTGTAAGAGGGCGAGCTCTTTGAAAGAAATGATTGATAAGAAGGGGTTTTGGTGGTGAGGAGAGAGCCAGATAGTCGCCTACTTTCCTACGAAGTTTGCCGATATCTCTCGAACGCAAGGTCGGATTTGAACGTGTGACGTGTCAAATCGCTTGTCTCGAAGCCCTTTATATGTTATTAATAGGTTAGAGTTTTGAGAATGAGGGAAACAGGCTTTTTGGGGGTAAAACCATGATTTTAGACTTTTCCGATATCTCACGAATGCATGGTCGGATTTGGTCCTATGACGTGTCAAATGGCTTGTCTCGAAACCCTTTTTATTTTGGTAATAGGTTAAAGTTTTTGAGAATGAGGGAAACAGAATTTTTTGTTGTAAAACCGTGATTTTAGACTTTCTGTTATATTTCACAAACCAATAACGCCAGAGACGTATACGAGGGGTCGTAGGACTCGGGGTGACGCCCCTTTCCTCTCTCTTTTCGAATATAGTATTTATGTTTAAAAAAATGCGAAAGGGCCTAACGACACTTATGTTGAAAACATTTCAGTTTTTAAAACTTTTCTTAAATCTGTCTAAAATGTTCATGACGAGTGGTTGTAGATAGAAAGAGACGATACCACTGGGCACGTGTTTCAACGAAGCTATTACTGGCCACGGTGGTGATATACCAATACAGTATTCGCTATTTCGATGAAACGGCGGGTCGAGGGTTCGTTTTCTGACTTTTCCTATGATGGAATTCCTAATTCCTAAACCCCCTGAAGGGGGTCTTTAACGTGTAAACGATTATGAGTGACATGACAAATGATAATTCCTTGATCCGATGAAGTTGGCTTTAGATAGAACAAACAGAACTTGGTTATATATTGCTTGAAGTGAGTATAGAAAACAAACTTGCTGGGGCAGACTGACAGGATGTGAATGTTATTTGATCTTATTGGAATGCATTGACTTGACAGGACAATGAAAAAAAGCACAGAGATGCTGAGGACACTTGAAGGTCAAACGATATGGCAACCATGGTGGGAGGGGGAAGCTAGGATGATGTTGCCGATCATGTTCAATGTTCAATGGATGAATTTATATTTTGCGAAGCATTGTTCGGAGAGGGTCATGGGACGACTTGTTTTAAGGGTATTTATTTTTTCGATGTTTCCTATGGTGGACTCATTGATTAAAATAATCCAAAACTTCTAGGGCATGGCCTTGAGATTTTATAAACCGATAATGGGATTTTGACATACAAGATCCACTCAGAACTTGACATGATGTCATTCTTTTTATGGCTTATGAATTTCCCCAAAAAAGACCCAAAACCACAAGATCATGGACTTTTGCTTTTCTTAATATATTGCAAACCCATAATGTAAGATGTTTACTGTGAGTGACGAAATCTAGCTAGGTAAAGAAAGAATTATTGTAGGATATATGTATGGTGACTGACACGTCTTTGACCATTGGAACTTGTTTTCCGATTTGACTGTAGTACATAGGGAGTATAGGTTGTAGGCATGGATTGACAAACAGTGCACACAAAATTCAATTTATCGATTCAAGAATTAAGAGTAGACTATCATTATTTAATTGGTTAAAGAGTGTAGCTAAAAATTAAAAAATGGTGACTACATTAAACTAAACTGAACCAAGTCGAATCAAACCCAACTGAACCAAACCAAGCCTAAAGCAAACCAAACCTAATCAAGAACAAGCCAAGGGCTTAAGTGTAAAACTTGTGGGGGAATGCAGTCATTGGCAATGTCCAAAGGAAGGGATAACGCTCTACCTCTAGAGGGCAAGGTAAAGCTAGCGCATGGTGCTAATGCATATTCCTAAGTACATGAACCACACACACACAACTATCCTATGCTGTTTTTATGAGTTAACTGTTAAAACTTACTCAGTGGTTACTGAACAAGTTGGTCGCTACACACAACAAGCTTTAAATACTTGAGGCTAATAATCTATACACACACACACGCATGTTCTAAACTAAACTGTCTTGCTGGTAGTGCTCACACAGTAGGCAAATGACAGAAATGCTTGGCTAACAGAAATACAATCATTTTCGTTTGTCTAATGTTACCAGCTAACCATTACATGCTATAGTGGTGAGCACATGTGCCTCTTGCACTGGAGATCGTAACTTGATTTCTAGCTCTAAGGCCTAGAATGAATCAAACTAAGAAAGAAGGGTATGGTGACGCAGTGGTTAAACTGTTAGCCTTTCACTAAGGTAGACTAGGGTTTGATTTTAGGTTAATATACATGTCATAAACAAACAAACAAACAAACAAACAAACAAAAAAGCAGAGATAATGTTTAAAACTGATTACACTTGTCTCTTTTCAAATTATTACTTAGATTGCAAATACAAAGGTGGACTGGGTTTGATATACAGTTAATGCCGCCTATCGCATACTAGCCTGTAAGAAAGCCAAACAAGCAAAAGGCGTAAGTAGAGCAGTGGTAAAATCGCTATGTGTAGAGAACTACCTAACGGTTTTATGAACTGGCAATGGTATGTCGCAGAAACAGTGCAGGATACAATCCAGCAACCATAATTTTTATCTTGTGGAGCAGAGAAAACATATATATATAGAGAGAGATAGAAAGCTTGTGTATGTATGGGTAGCATTGATTGTTTGACCAGAGAAAATACGATGAGGTAGGGTGGGCAGAGGGAGAATTAACACTTATATATGAATGAATGGTAAATAGTATTTTTTTTTCAAGAGTTTTGTTTTTCAAATGCAGTGGTAGATAGCCGTTATTTTGTAAAACATTCTTACTTGCAGTAGTAATAAGACTCTATGGTTCCGCTAACACATAGATAGACTGTATTATTGCCATGGTCAAGCACTCACATTAAGATCATTTACAAAATCATAAAATGAAAAATAAAAAATCTTGTTTTGGAAATATCGTTTTTCAACATACACAAAATAAATATATAAAAAATTTGTAAACAGCAAAATGGAAAATCCATGGTCAAGCACTCACATTAAGATCATTTACAAAACCATAAAATGAAAAATAAAAAATCTTGTTTTGGAAATATCGATTTTTTTCAACATACACAAAATAAATTATAAATAATTTGTAAACAGCAAAATGGAAAATCCATGTTTCCACATAGACAAAATTTAAAAACCTTAAACGGACATTTAAGAAAATATATGCAAATGGGAAATTGACAAATGTGTAAATATGAAAATGGAAAAATCCATGTTTCCATATCATGAAATTGAAAAACATCAAACTGTCATTTTAAAAAAATGCAAATGGAAAATTGACAAATTGCAATGCGTGAAATGTGAAATTGAACAAATGGCTATCATTATTTTTTTTAAAAGAACATGGTGCTCAATGGTTGAGGTGTGAATCAAACCCTCTCTACTTATTTGGACCACCCGAGACTGAGTTTTAGTTGTCATACCGCTTTTAAAAGTTTGTGTTAAATCTAGGAATTGAACCCAAGAGCTTGCAGGGGAGATTCAAGATTATAATATGTTAAACAGATAGCCTTGAATGTAGGGTGTGGTAGCTATATAGAGATGAGACGTTTCGCTCGGGGCAGGGAGGCATGGAGATCTGCATCAAACCAGTCAAAAGACTGACGACTCAAACAACAACATGTAGAGCTCACCAAAATAATGTTGTGTAACGGTAAATGTTAGTCAACGAACAGTAATGCATTACTAAAACCCATGACACGATACCTAAGAGCTTTTCTAAAATTATTTTAAAATGCCTTTAACCCTATATTAAACACCCAGTTCACAAGACTCATAACTGCAATGTTAAGGTCGAACAAAACAAAATCTATATTTCAAAACAAACAAGTGGTTTAGTCAATGTATACTGGAAAAAGTTTTATAAACACTCAAGTCCACAAAAATAATTAAATTAGTAACTGTCAGGTTGACCGAGTGGTTATGGTGTTTGACTTAAGTTCAAATTTTCTGTACGAGAAAGCAAGGGTTCGAATACCTTACCTCAACATGACTTGACCACACTGTATTATTGTGTACTCGGTACACAAACCATAGATAGAGTGTATTGTTTAAGGTCACTCTCTTTGCGAACATAGTCAGAGACTGTTGATGGTTAACAATTGCATTAATAGTGGGACATAGGGATAGCAATTAAGAAAAACAGACAATACCCATACACTTTTTTTTATTTATTTAATGTAAGTACTTGTACAATAGTTATATACAAACTACAACTCTCTTTTGTCTATTACTATTTAGTCCTTTTCGATCCACTTGCATAACAAGGCAGATGACTTTGTAGTTCAGCCCCTTAAAACAACAACAACACTACCTCTTGCATAGTCTGTGATGTTGATGACTCTTGAGGCGTGGAAGATGGATACAAGATAACTTTTACAACAGGGGTTAAACGTTGCTCAACAATCAATGCACTATTTTGAGTAGCAACATCTTTCTCTTGTACTAACTTATTAGCATTCTGATAATTTTTTGCCAACACCATCAGTGTTTTGTCTGGAGCACTACATTGATGATCACTCACACTTAAAACCACACCATTTCTACTTTTCATATTGCCTCGACATTTTGTTGACCTCTGTTTTGAGCATCGCCAGAATATTATTCCTTTTACATTTTGTCGTCTATAGTTATAAGAGTAGCCTTTATAGAGTACACGTTGTTTACCTCGGTTAGTTGTAGTAAGTTCCATAGTAGTAACTAACCTGTTAGTATGATTTGCACACTACAAGGGTTATCTCTGTTCTGGTAATAGAATTATTTAGCGTTGGCTTTTATATTTAATATGTACAGTTAAAAGTAATAGAAAAGTGGTAGAAAAGTGGTAGCAAAGTGGTAGACAAGTGGTAGACAATTGGTAACATAGTAGTAGAAAAGTGGTAGTAAAGTTGTAGCAAAGTGGTAGAAAAGTGGTAGAAAAGTGGTAGAAAAGTAGTAGAAAAGTGGTAGCAAAGTGGTAGAAAAGTGGTAGCAAAGTGTTAGCAAAGTAGTAGAAAAGTGGTAGCAAACTAGAAAAGTGGTAGAAAAGTGGTAGAAAAGTAGTAGAAAAGTGGTAGCAAAGTGGTAGAAAAGTAGTAGCAAACTAGAAAAGTGGTAGCAAAGTGGTAGAAAATATTACATGTATTGTTAAGAAATAGTTTAAGCGGTTACATGGATTCATTACACTATAATTTTAGCATCACGAAGCTCATTTTCTATATCCAAAAGTTCTTTCTCATATTTAGTATGACCAGCCTGTTTACAGGTATGCAAGTACTGAAGCCGCTGGATTAGCTTATTGGGATTGTTCCAGTAAACAAATTTAACAAATGATTTTTTTGGGTGTAAACCATTATCATCCTCCTCCTCATCATCATCATCATAATCATCATCATCATCATGGTTATCATCATCAATATAATTATCATCAATATAATCATCATCACTATTACTATCTAATCCTTTTTGTTCATCTTGCAATGCAACAACCTTTGGCATAGTTTGTGTTGTCTTTGATAGTGTTAGAGGTTTCTTAGACGTTAACCACTGTCCTAACATGTCTTTTTCAGGAGATAATAAATGCTCTTTAACAAACAAAGCACTATCTTGAGCCACACTATTTTTTTCTTGGTCTTGCTTTTTTACCTTGGTTAGGGTATTTTGTCCATTTAAATGAGTATTATTTTGAGATTTACAATGATGATCGATTGAAATAAGTATGTTGGAGCCTTTTGTTTTAATCATTCCTCGACACTTTTTAGATCGTTGTTTCGAACAGCAATAAATAACAGTTCCATTTTTATTAGTTCGTTTTACAATATATGCATATCCTTTATAGTAAGCACATGGCTTACCATAGCTAGTCGTTGATACTTCCATGTCGACTGTTGAGCATAAACTAACCTCTAGTAAAGTTAACTCGATAATAAAAATGATAGTTTGTAGTATGTGCAGTTTAAAGTAAGAGCAAAAGTGAGAGTCAGATGGTAGAAAAGTGTTAACAAAGTGGTGGAAGAGTGGTAGCAGTTTATAGTAGTCATGATCTTTTTTACCAGAATGTGATTTGAGTAAATGTAATTTCTAAACCTTAGCAGTGAGTAGTCAGTTAGTCTTAGTTCAGACAAGCGTAAACAGTTCTCCAATGAATCAGAGATCAAGATTTGCATTATGAAACAGTTGTGTGTAACCAATTAGGTATCGGTACTTGATAGCTTCACACATGAACAAAAATTCCAACATATCTGACATCAGATTTTCATTATGAAACAGTTGTGTGTAACCAATTAGGTATCGGTACTTGATAGCTTCACACATGAACACAAATTCCAACATATCTGACATGAAATACATGATTTGAAAGTTGACAAAGAATATCCAATCAACCATTGTAGTTGCAATGTCAAACACAAAGACAAAATCAGCATGAACTTTTAAGTTACAGGAAAATTCTATGAAATAGACTATGCATGAAATTTGGAAATACACATTAGAAGTTTGCAACACCATCCTTCTAGCCTATATAAATTATCGACATGGAAAGTGTGCACTGCCCCTAACATTAAACCAATTTATCAATAACGCAAGTCAACAATCAAAACATTTTGTCTTGAGTCTATCATTTAATGCATATATTCTGTCTACATTGAACAGTAACAGAAAACGCCATTCATAATTAATTAAGTTTGCTTTAATTCGTTATGTAATGATAAATACATATTTAAAGTTTTGGCTGACTGTTCAGAGTGAATCGGCTTTGAACACATAAGAGAGGGAATATTTTAAGACTTAACCTCTGCTCACCTAACATAACCTAAATTTACCTAACCTAACCTTATCATATAGGTAAGAAACGGGTCAAGCTATGCTTTCGACTACCGAGTTTCAGTTACTTTTCAAGGTTACTCTCCCGAACATTGCCGGAGACTGCTGATAAACACCTATGTTCCCACGGCGGCGGCGCGCAACGACTTACATGATGCGCTTCCCCCTTTTCATTGATCCCTGTAGATTTGTCCCTTTGGACTGGTCCCTGTTGACTAGCCCCTTTGGAAGGGCCCTTTTCGAATGGAGTCATTCTTGACGGGTCCCTGTGGACAGGTCCTTTTGGCTGATCCCTTTTGGACCGGTCCCTTTGGACTGGTACCTATGGACTGGCCCATGCAATTATCCAAATTATGTCAAAGGGACCGGTCCAAAAGGGATCAGCCAAAAGGACCTGTCCACAGGGACCCGTCAAGAATGACTCCATTCGAAAAGGGCCCTTCCAAAGGGGCTAGTCAACAGGGACCAGTCCAAAGGGACAAATCTACAGGGATCAATGAAAAGGGGGAAGCGCATCATGTAAGTCGTTGCGCGCCGCCGCCGTGGGAACATAGGTGTTTATCAGCAGTCTCCGGCAATGTTCGGGAGAGTAACCTTGAAAAGTAACTGAAACTCGGTAGTCGAAAGCATAGCTTGACCCGTTTCTTACCTATATGATAAGGTTAGGTTAGGTAAATTTAGGTTATGTTAGGTGAGCAGAGGTTAAGTCTTAAAATATTCCCTCTCTTATGTGTTCAAAGCCGATTCACTCTGAACAGTCAGCCAAAACTTTAAATATGTATTTATCATTACATAACGAATTAAAGCAAACTTAATTAATTATGAATGGCGTTTTTTGTTACTGTTCAATGTAGACAGAATATATGCATTAAATGATAGACTCAAGACAAAATGTTTTGATTGTTGACTTGCGTTATTGATAAATTGGTTTAATGTTAGGGGCAGTGCACACTTTCCATGTCGATAATTTATATAGGCTAGAAGGATGGTGTTGCAAACTTCTAATGTGTATTTCCAAATTTCATGCATAGTCTATTTCATAGAATTTTCCTGTAACTTAAAAGTTCATGCTGATTTTGTCTTTGTGTTTGACATTGCAACTACAATGGTTGATTGGATATTCTTTGTCAACTTTCAAATCATGTATTTCATGTCAGATATGTTGGAATTTGTGTTCATGTGTGAAGCTATCAAGTACCGATACCTAATTGGTTACACACAACTGTTTCATAATGAAAATCTGATGTCAGATATGTTGGAATTTTTGTTCATGTGTGAAGCTATCAAGTACCGATACCTAATTGGTTACACACAACTGTTTCATAATGCAAATCTTGATCTCTGATTCATTGGAGAACTGTTTACGCTTGTCTGAACTAAGACTAACTGACTACTCACTGCTAAGGTTTAGAAATTACATTTACTCAAATCACATTCTGGTAAAAACGATCATGACTACTATAAACTGCTACCACTCTTCCACCACTTTGTTAACACTTTTCTACCATCTGACTCTCACTTTTGCTCTTACTTTAAACTGCACATACTACAAACTATCATTTTTATTATCGAGTTAACTTTACTAGAGGTTAGTTTATGCTCAACAGTCGACATGGAAGTATCAACGACTAGCTATGGTAAGCCATGTGCTTACTATAAAGGATATGCATATATTGTAAAACGAACTAATAAAAATGGAACTGTTATTTATTGCTGTTCGAAACAACGATCTAAAAAGTGTCGAGGAATGATTAAAACAAAAGGCTCCAACATACTTATTTCAATCGATCATCATTGTAAATCTCAAAATAATACTCATTTAAATGGACAAAATACCCTAACCAAGGTAAAAAAGCAAGACCAAGAAAAAAATAGTGTGGCTCAAGATAGTGCTTTGTTTGTTAAAGAGCATTTATTATCTCCTGAAAAAGACATGTTAGGACAGTGGTTAACGTCTAAGAAACCTCTAACACTATCAAAGACAACACAAACTATGCCAAAGGTTGTTGCATTGCAAGATGAACAAAAAGGATTAGATAGTAATAGTGATGATGATTATATTGATGATAATTATATTGATGATGATAACCATGATGATGATGATGATTATGATGATGATGATGAGGAGGAGGATGATAATGGTTTACACCCAAAAAAATCATTTGTTAAATTTGTTTACTGGAACAATCCCAATAAGCTAATCCAGCGGCTTCAGTACTTGCATACCTGTAAACAGGCTGGTCATACTAAATATGAGAAAGAACTTTTGGATATAGAAAATGAGCTTCGTGATGCTAAAATTATAGTGTAATGAATCCATGTAACCGCTTAAACTATTTCTTAACAATACATGTAATATTTTCTACCACTTTGCTACCACTTTTCTAGTTTGCTACTACTTTTCTACCACTTTGCTACCACTTTTCTACTACTTTTCTACCACTTTTCTACCACTTTTCTAGTTTGCTACCACTTTTCTACTACTTTGCTAACACTTTGCTACCACTTTTCTACCACTTTGCTACCACTTTTCTACTACTTTTCTACCACTTTTCTACCACTTTTCTACCACTTTGCTACAACTTTACTACCACTTTTCTACTACTATGTTACCAATTGTCTACCACTTGTCTACCACTTTGCTACCACTTTTCTACCACTTTTCTATTACTTTTAACTGTACATATTAAATATAAAAGCCAACGCTAAATAATTCTATTACCAGAACAGAGATAACCTTTGTAGTGTGCAAATCATACTAACAGGTTAGTTACTACTATGGAACTTACTACAACTAACCGAGGTAAACAACGTGTACTCTATAAAGGCTACTCTTATAACTATAGACGACAAAATGTAAAAGGAATAATATTCTGGCGATGCTCAAAACAGAGGTCAACAAAATGTCGAGGCAATATGAAAAGTAGAAATGGTGTGGTTTTAAGTGTGAGTGATCATCAATGTAGTGCTCCAGACAAAACACTGATGGTGTTGGCAAAAAATTATCAGAATGCTAATAAGTTAGTACAAGAGAAAGATGTTGCTACTCAAAATAGTGCATTGATTGTTGAGCAACGTTTAACCCCTGTTGTAAAAGTTATCTTGTATCCATCTTCCACGCCTCAAGAGTCATCAACATCACAGACTATGCAAGAGGTAGTGTTGTTGTTGTTTTAAGGGGCTGAACTACAAAGTCATCTGCCTTGTTATGCAAGTGGATCGAAAAGGACTAAATAGTAATAGACAAAAGAGAGTTGTAGTTTGTATATAACTATTGTACAAGTACTTACATTAAATAAATAAAAAAAAGTGTATGGGTATTGTCTGTTTTTCTTAATTGCTATCCCTATGTCCCACTATTAATGCAATTGTTAACCATCAACAGTCTCTGACTATGTTCGCAAAGAGAGTGACCTTAAACAATACACTCTATCTATGGTTTGTGTACCGAGTACACAATAATACAGTGTGGTCAAGTCATGTTGAGGTAAGGTATTCGAACCCTTGCTTTCTCGTACAGAAAATTTGAACTTAAGTCAAACACCATAACCACTCGGTCAACCTGACAGTTACTAATTTAATTATTTTTGTGGACTTGAGTGTTTATAAAACTTTTTCCAGTATACATTGACTAAACCACTTGTTTGTTTTGAAATATAGATTTTGTTTTGTTCGACCTTAACATTGCAGTTATGAGTCTTGTGAACTGGGTGTTTAATATAGGGTTAAAGGCATTTTAAAATAATTTTAGAAAAGCTCTTAGGTATCGTGTCATGGGTTTTAGTAATGCATTACTGTTCGTTGACTAACATTTACCGTTACACAACATTATTTTGGTGAGCTCTACATGTTGTTGTTTGAGTCGTCAGTCTTTTGACTGGTTTGATGCAGATCTCCATGCCTCCCTGCCCCGAGCGAAACGTCTCATCTCTATATAGCTACCACACCCTACATTCAAGGCTATCTGTTTAACATATTATAATCTTGAATCTCCCCTGCAAGCTCTTGGGTTCAATTCCTAGATTTAACACAAACTTTTAAAAGCGGTATGACAACTAAAACTCAGTCTCGGGTGGTCCAAATAAGTAGAGAGGGTTTGATTCACACCTCAACCATTGAGCACCATGTTCTTTTAAAAAAATAATGATAGCCATTTGTTCAATTTCACATTTCACGCATTGCAATTTGTCAATTTTCCATTTGCATTTTTTTTAAATGACAGTTTGATGTTTTTCAATTTCATGATATGGAAACATGGATTTTTCCATTTTCATATTTACACATTTGTCAATTTCCCATTTGCATATATTTTCTTAAATGTCCGTTTAAGGTTTTTAAATTTTGTCTATATGGAAACATGGATTTTCCATTTTGCTGTTTACAAATTTTTTATAATTTATTTTGTGTATGTTGAAAAAAATCGATATTTCCAAAACAAGATTTTTTATTTTTCATTTTATGGTTTTGTAAATGATCTTAATGTGAGTGCTTGACCATGGATTTTCCATTTTGCTGTTTACAAATTTTTTATATATTTATTTTGTGTATGTTGAAAAACGATATTTCCAAAACAAGATTTTTTATTTTTCATTTTATGATTTTGTAAATGATCTTAATGTGAGTGCTTGACCATGGCAATAATACAGTCTATCTATGTGTTAGCGGAACCATAGAGTCTTATTACTACTGCAAGTAAGAATGTTTTACAAAATAACGGCTATCTACCACTGCATTTGAAAAACAAAACTATTGAAAAAAAATACTATTTACCATTCATTCATATATAAGTGTTAATTCTCCCTCTGCCCACCCTACCTCATCGTATTTTCTCTGGTCAAACAATCAATGCTACCCATACATACACAAGCTTTCTATCTCTCTCTCTATATATATGTTTTCTCTGCTCCACAAGATAAAAATTATGGTTGCTGGATTGTATCCTGCACTGTTTCTGCGACATACCATTGCCAGTTCATAAAACCGTTAGGTAGTTCTCTACACATAGCGATTTTACCACTGCTCTACTTACGCCTTTTGCTTGTTTGGCTTTCTTACAGGCTAGTATGCGATAGGCGGCATTAACTGTATATCAAACCCAGTCCACCTTTGTATTTGCAATCTAAGTAATAATTTGAAAAGAGACAAGTGTAATCAGTTTTAAACATTATCTCTGCTTTTTTGTTTGTTTGTTTGTTTGTTTGTTTGTTTGTTTATGACATGTATATTAACCTAAAATCAAACCCTAGTCTACCTTAGTGAAAGGCTAACAGTTTAACCACTGCGTCACCATACCCTTCTTTCTTAGTTTGATTCATTCTAGGCCTTAGAGCTAGAAATCAAGTTACGATCTCCAGTGCAAGAGGCACATGTGCTCACCACTATAGCATGTAATGGTTAGCTGGTAACATTAGACAAACGAAAATGATTGTATTTCTGTTAGCCAAGCATTTCTGTCATTTGCCTACTGTGTGAGCACTACCAGCAAGACAGTTTAGTTTAGAACATGCGTGTGTGTGTGTATAGATTATTAGCCTCAAGTATTTAAAGCTTGTTGTGTGTAGCGACCAACTTGTTCAGTAACCACTGAGTAAGTTTTAACAGTTAACTCATAAAAACAGCATAGGATAGTTGTGTGTGTGTGGTTCATGTACTTAGGAATATGCATTAGCACCATGCGCTAGCTTTACCTTACCCTCTAGAGGTAGAGCGTTATCCCTTCCTTTGGACATTGCCAATGACTGCATTCCCCCACAAGTTTTACACTTAAGCCCTTGGCTTGTTCTTGATTAGGTTTGGTTTGCTTTAGGCTTGGTTTGGTTCAGTTGGGTTTGATTCGACTTGGTTCAGTTTAGTTTAATGTAGTCACCATTTTTTAATTTTTAGCTACACTCTTTAACCAATTAAATAATGATAGTCTACTCTTAATTCTTGAATCGATAAATTGAATTTTGTGTGCACTGTTTGTCAATCCATGCCTACAACCTATACTCCCTATGTACTACAGTCAAATCGGAAAACAAGTTCCAATGGTCAAAGACGTGTCAGTCACCATACATATATCCTACAATAATTCTTTCTTTACCTAGCTAGATTTCGTCACTCACAGTAAACATCTTACATTATGGGTTTGCAATATATTAAGAAAAGCAAAAGTCCATGATCTTGTGGTTTTGGGTCTTTTTTGGGGAAATTCATAAGCCATAAAAAGAATGACATCATGTCAAGTTCTGAGTGGATCTTGTATGTCAAAATCCCATTATCGGTTTATAAAATCTCAAGGCCATGCCCTAGAAGTTTTGGATTATTTTAATCAATGAGTCCACCATAGGAAACATCGAAAAAATAAATACCCTTAAAACAAGTCGTCCCATGACCCTCTCCGAACAATGCTTCGCAAAATATAAATTCATCCATTGAACATTGAACATGATCGGCAACATCATCCTAGCTTCCCCCTCCCACCATGGTTGCCATATCGTTTGACCTTCAAGTGTCCTCAGCATCTCTGTGCTTTTTTTCATTGTCCTGTCAAGTCAATGCATTCCAATAAGATCAAATAACATTCACATCCTGTCAGTCTGCCCCAGCAAGTTTGTTTTCTATACTCACTTCAAGCAATATATAACCAAGTTCTGTTTGTTCTATCTAAAGCCAACTTCATCGGATCAAGGAATTATCATTTGTCATGTCACTCATAATCGTTTACACGTTAAAGACCCCCTTCAGGGGGTTTAGGAATTAGGAATTCCATCATAGGAAAAGTCAGAAAACGAACCCTCGACCCGCCGTCTCATCGAAATAGCGAATACTGTATTGGTATATCACCACCGTGGCCAGTAATAGCTTCGTTGAAACACGTGCCCAGTGGTATCGTCTCTTTCTATCTACAACCACTCGTCATGAACATTTTAGACAGATTTAAGAAAAGTTTTAAAAACTGAAATGTTTTCAACATAAGTGTCGTTAGGCCCTTTCGCATTTTTTAAACATAAATACTATATTCGAAAAGAGAGAGGAAAGGGGCGTCACCCCGAGTCCTACGACCCCTCGTATACGTCTCTGGCGTTATTGGTTTGTGAAATATAACAGAAAGTCTAAAATCACGGTTTTACAACAAAAAATTCTGTTTCCCTCATTCTCAAAAACTTTAACCTATTACCAAAATAAAAAGGGTTTCGAGACAAGCCATTTGACACGTCATAGGACCAAATCCGACCATGCATTCGTGAGATATCGGAAAAGTCTAAAATCATGGTTTTACCCCCAAAAAGCCTGTTTCCCTCATTCTCAAAACTCTAACCTATTAATAACATATAAAGGGCTTCGAGACAAGCGATTTGACACGTCACACGTTCAAATCCGACCTTGCGTTCGAGAGATATCGGCAAACTTCGTAGGAAAGTAGGCGACTATCTGGCTCTCTCCTCACCACCAAAACCCCTTCTTATCAATCATTTTTTTCAAAGAGCTCGCCCTCTTACAAAAATCCCCAGTGCGCATGCGTACAAAACAAAAACAAAAATGTTCATCCATAGCGGCAGCCAGAAAAACGCATGCGCTATATGAGCAACAACGTTTAAGTTCATTTTAGCAGCGCACCTTATACATGTCGTATTTGAAAAGAGACTTTCACTAAAAATTACAATTTCACCCCCTAGTAGGGGTAGGTTTTATTTAGGGGTTGAAAGGAATGGTCCATTGGAAAGAGGGCGTCAACCCGAGTCCAACGACACCTCATTTGTCAAAATCGGACCATAGGGTCGCGAGATATGAATAAGCAAAAAGTGTGTACTAACTTTTTGGGCACCTTTTGGCTTAGAATCGGCACTACTCCACTACTGTGATAAGACACTTTTGTCCGAGCGACTGCAGCTCAGGCAACAGCCACGAGTGAGTACGAGTGTCTATTAATATTGCTTGTGTGGAACTGTATTACAACACTTAGGATGGAGATGTAATCCATAGTGAAGAACAATATTCAGTCTAGTATTTTGAAGATTATTATGGACTAAATTATTATGTGCGCCATGCGTATAAGCAGATAGAAGCGATATAGTCAACGATGGAGCTTCGTTAGAGGAGACTGTTCGTGAATGTATACGAGTGAGCGATCATGAGACTTGGTGCACAACTCTATTCTAGTGCATTCTTGTCGAACATAAGCTCAACATTAACATCAGAGACTACAGAACGATGTTCAGATTCCAGCTACATGAATGTTCGTTATACGAGTGAGGTCCAAGACTTTCACTTCAAATGCCTTTTGAAGTGGAAAGCAGAACTTTCGACGTCCCTCACTGTTATGATGAGACTTTGCTGTGACGGAGATAGAAGAAACATCAAGATTATCAAGAGGTCCAGGGTTATCCCGGTCAATGAATATGATGATTGGAGGCCCCCAGTTCGATTCCGGTCGGAGCTTGCTGTTTCCAGTGGGGGAATTCGTTCCTTTCCTGAGGTCACGGGTTCCTGGAGACGAGCGAGGATCCAGCCCAGATCTTTGGGAGATGCAACATCAGACTATTTTGTTGTACTCTATCTTGATCTTCTAGACTTCGAGACCAGGTAGCAGTGTTCGCTAACCTTGTAGATAGAGCTTGTAGTGATATTATCTAAGCAAATCTTTTATCCATTTTTCGATACAGTATTTATGTACTCCATATTGTACCCGATACCTAGTTGAGGCTATCGGCTACGCCAGCAGACATTAAGCCGTAGTTAAGATTTTGGGAAGAGTTATGAAAAGATAGCGCTCAAATCGAGTCAAGAGGATTGTCAAGATGACGTAGAAGGTCTAGGATCAAGAAGGCACTGACATCAGTCAGGCAGATGACATTATGGATGGAAATATGAAGCTTTATTAAGATCTATATGGAACATGGTATTTAAACATCTCATAAGAGGAGATATAACATGCATTATACATGGTAATAATTTGAAGGAAGTCAGATAACCCTTAAGTTATTTTATAACTTAATTGCCGAGATGATCGGGGTTCGAGATTATATTTGTGACGCAATACCACAGAGGTGGGGAGAACGTCACGTGACTGCGCCAGGGAGGTTCAGATCAATGCAGTCTAGAGACAGTCAGTTGAGCTCAGTGAGCCACGCAGTTGAGCTCTGTAAGCAGAGGAGTCAAGTACAGTTAGCACGGCAGTCGAATTCAGAGAGCGAGCCGAGTAGGACATGCGCCAAGCGTATGGTTAAGGTCGCGCGGTGAGCAGCATTTGTCACGGAAAGTGAAAGCGACAGTTTTAACTTCACCAAGCAGCGAATGAAAAGTAGGTCATTGAGCCGGGCGGACACCCGCAGTAGGCAGCGTGAAGACCGGTTACAGAACCAGCTGTACGGCCCAAGCAAGCATAAGAAGGCCGGGGTTTAGAACGGTACTGTAAAACGAGTTGGAGAACTTATTTCAAGCTGCAATTTGGAAACGCAGAACAGCATAGCAGAGTGGCATGGCGAGGCCAGCTTTAGGCGGAGATGATTCTAGCATTGCAGTAGGGGCGAGCGGGTTTTTCCAATTTTATACGCAAGCATTATGACAGAAGCTGAACTTCATTACAACATTGAGTTGGAACGTTTATTCAGAATTTGAATTATACAAGCAGATAGTTACGAGATACTGCAACTGTGAACTTCAACTGAACATAGTTTTTCAATGACATTACGACTATGCATTTCATAACGCATTCCAAGTAACATTAATGATTTTAGGCAAACGGAATGTTGTAAGCATATGCACTTATGAACATTGGCTCGTGCATTAATGCAATTCTTTCTTATGAAGTGTTATAAATTACCGAGTAAGAACACAGCTACAGAGTGTTTCATAAACTTAGACACTCCCATATAAAATTTTATTTTATGAAAGTGAGACTTAGCAGTTATTGGAGATTGAACTTTCGACACTCAAACCGAACATTGTATCGAACAGTGGCGTAACGTAGAAGAGGAATAGGGGGTCCGCTGTTTCTATGAACTTTTTCGTGAAGATTTGGACAATATCCGCTATGGATAACCAGAAGTTCATCATGTCGGAGTAAACGCAGACAGAGACGAGATGGCACCACAGAGCGATGGATTCGATTCCTGACGAGGAGGAGGTCCACCAGCTGATTCACTTGGGATTCGAAGGCAATCGTCATTGCGTGGTTGGAATGATATATACGCCGATCTTTCGAGAAATTCATTACATAAGGAAAATCGACGATCTTTGAAATTTAATAACAGCTGATTATGAGAAGGTACTGTAAGAGTTATAACTTTCTGATACGATTATTTTCATGAATACTGGGCACACATGTATATTTTTCTAATAGGAGTGATACGATTATTTAGACATGGCTTTGACTTTATATGCTTCGAATTTTTGCTAGAATATGGCGTGACCATATGATATGGCAGGCATCATTATACGAAATTCTCACCATTGGTTGGCTTTATTAAGCAGATGTTTGGTCTTTTAGACATTTTTCCAGCAAGGATATTTTTCATGAAGGGTTTTTTTGTGTAACGAGTATTTCGAACTCGTGATCTGCAATTGATTATCTAAAATTACTTCGTCAGTTCATTGCATACTAGCGAGTGTGTATTATTCATCAGTAGGGATTTTTTCCATTGGATTGTTTGGAGATATTAAGATGTTATTCACTTTAGTGAATGAATATCGCTTTTATATGACAACTAGAGACTTGTTGATTCCTATCTGGTACATTCACTCATTTAGTCTTCGAGATGGGGTCTTTCGTATTTTTACGATTGTATGGTGGTTACTCATCTTACCCTTCGTTCAGGGCACTATCATGTTAGTCGACGGGGCAAGGTCTTTCGTATTTATACGATTGTACGGTGGTTACTCATCTTACTTGCCATTGAGGGACTCATTTTTATCATCCGAGTGTACTTGAGATTGTAAGAGAATCAAACAAGGAACTACTAGTCACATATCAGTCGAAATTTTGTTAAATAAAGTACAGATAAATGTTAGCAGGGTTACATTTAGTAATTCTTGTTTGCCAATCCAATATTTTGTTGCTATACTCTTTTGAGAGTAATTTCAGTTTAACAGCTGGTACAGCTGATGCTTTTGATGATTTTTATAATTGTGTTTGATACCTTTGAGAAGGATTTAAAGTAATTGAATCTTGTAAGATGAATCATTAATGGTCAGATTTATTTTAAGGCAGATCAGTATTGCAGATTTTGATATGAGAGATTATAGCACATTGGTGTTTTTCTGTGATGTGAATTATGAGAATTGTAAGAGAATTTATGCTATTTGAAAGCAGATCTTGAATTACTAAGGTAATATTTTTTCCAATTGTTTAAGAAGTTGTCTAGATGTGATCAGATTAATTACAGTTATTGGAGATTGTGCGCGTTGATAATTTGAAGCCAGTTATATATTTTTTGTAGATCATGCAACATGGTTAAGTGAAGTTTGTGATAGGCATTTTGTGGAAGTTGCCAAGTGATAGTTGCAATGTTGCTAATGTATTTTGAGGCAGACATGAGGTTGTCGAACCCAGTCTAGCGTAATTGTTGAGATTCAGGCTGTATGCTGAATATTTATGGAGTTTTGTGGAATAATTTTGGTATTCAAATGTGATATTTGAAGAAGTGAGGATATATAATGTCGTTGTGGATAGTCAGATCCAACGTGATGTCGTGAAGGCAATAATATTTTTTGGCATGATAATTAAATACGAAATATAACTTGGAAGTGATAAAACTGTAAGACAACGTTCTATAACCCATATTAAACAATTTGTTAGGAAATTAAACAAATAAATAAAGTTGATAATACAAGATTTTCTGAGAATAATAATTAATGAAATAATAATCTGAAAATTAAGCATATTAATGATCTGACCTAACGAAATAAAAATCAGAATGACTAGATGAAATAATGAAAATCTAAATAACCAGAAGAATAAAATTTAAATAAATTAATAAATTAAATTTTGGAATAAATCAATGAATTAAATAAATGGATGAATTAAAGATTGGATAAATAAACTGACTTAAGCAAATTAATAGATGATTGGATAGATGATGAATAACTGAATTAGAAAGTGATAATTAATTAAAGAAGCTGATGATTAATGAATTTATATGGATTAAAATAAATTTAATTGAGATATAATTTGAGAAATTGCAACTTGAGTTGAGGAATTAAACGATTTATATTGATGATTTAAGATGATTTAATCTGAAGTAGATGATAAAATAAGAGTGTGTGAATAATTAGAAAGTATAATGAAGTGATGATAATAATTTTCATTTAAATGATTTAATGGTGATGAGTTAATGATTCTGACAGGAATATGTTGAATTTTGAGATGAGAATTAATGTGAGAAATATTTAACTTTGATGATGATGATGATGATGATCATGACCAATGAGCAATGTATTTTCTGTAATTCACGAACAAGTAATTATTAATAACAATGTAAATAGTGTAAATTAATTATTCGATGTTTAGGAGCATTTTACTAACGTATTCAATATTTGAATTATGCCATGCAAGCCATAAATTACGTGATGTTTAAAATATGTGATTATAACATGTGTATGTTTAGACAGATTAATAACTTTTTCAAATCCACATTCATGATGTTAAATTAAAGAGAAATTAGGTCTCAGGTATCACAAATGTCAGTGACGAAAGATATAGTGCTACAGTGATCCTGAGAACCCAAGAGAACTTTAGAGATTTTTCCTGTTCTATGTGGATGGAATATTTTTGATTAGAAAAGACATGGTTCGATTTTTGGACGATGACAATTTAACGTTGGCATTCGACCATACTCTCAGGTAGGATGAATATTTAAAATGTCTGTCTGACTATCAAAGTGAAATAAATTTGTCTTTATCTTAGTTGTGATCTGATGATGGTGTGATATTCCTTTTTCTTTCCTTGTATTGATTAAGGCTTAACCGGAAAGGATGTGGTTTGCTAGGAATTCAGTTGATGGCGCCCATTTATATTTGAATTTTTTTATTAAACTTAAGCCCGTAACAACCCTAGAGATACTTTGTCTCGTGTACCCACTGCTTTTTCGATAACTCGGCTGAATTTCCGACACATTCCTTATTTGACTAGAGGTTCATTTAACTCCGCTCTGTCCTGGAACTCCAGGAATGCGATGTAATAGCAGATGGGTCATCGCTTCCCCAGGACGAACGGGTACAGAGAGAGAGGGAGAATTGGCTTTACCCACCTGTGGGGCTTCGATTTTGTTTATTCTATGGAATCACATCAGATTTAGATCACGGAGAGATTGATCTCAAGTTCACTTAATTGTGTTACAAAATTTATTAAACTTAGTCAGACAATATACTTGTGTGCCCATTCCAGTATTCATGTTAATCGTATTAGTATTATATCATGTTAATTATAAGTCATTTTTCCTATACCCAAGTGAATGCAGGAATTGAGACATTGTGATGTGTTGTTGTCTAACGTCTCTGAATAAAACGTCTATTGAAAATATAATCATGTTGCCGGAAGATTTAGCTAAGGTGTTAGGAGAGTTACAGAGTGGTATGTCTGGTATTGCAGAAACTATTTCTAAAATGGAAACGGAACTTAAAAACAGATAAATAGTTCAGAAGCTAGGTTAGAAGCTAGATGTAAAGAAAATGTGCAAGCATTACAGACTAGTAATGAAGATAATTTAAAGTCATTAGAGACTAGATTACAGACTAGTAATGAAGAAAATTTAAAATTATTACAGTCAAATAGTGAAGATAATTTAAAGTCATTAGAGACTAGATTACAGACTAGTACTGAAAGTCATTTGAAAGCTAGTGAAGCTAACTTGAAGGATAGTTTTAAATCATTAGAAGAAAGATTACAGTCAAATGGTGAAGCTAACTTGAAGGATAGTTTTAAATCATTGGAAGAGAAATTACAAGCTCGTAGTGAAGAAACTAACACAGAGTTAGAAAATAAGTTAACTAGGTTAGAGAATAGATTAACTTTAAAGAATAATGAAATGCTTAAGACTTTACAATTAGATATAATTGCAGTAAATATGAAAGGAGAGGAAAATGTTCAAATATTAAGAAAGAATATTATTGAATTAGAAAGTAGAGGAGAAGAAAACATTCTTACTTTAAGAACAGACGTTATGTCTATACAGAAAGACATTAAATCGGATGTATCGAAGTTGAGATTCGACATCGATGGTTTAGTGGCAGATGTAGGCAAAATTCAAGAGTGGTCTACCGAAGTATCTTTCGAGACTAAAATCAAAGGTCTAGAGATGAATCTAGGTAATGAGATTAAAGATTTAAAGTCAGTAATTGGGACCATTAAAGTGTAAGTCTTAGGAGAGGTTAATTCTAATTTAAAATCATTAGAGAATCAATTGCAGAAAGATATTAGGAAAATGGATGATGATATAGAGCAAAAGGTTAATGAAAATTTAGCTTTATTCAAAAATAGAGTCGGTGCAATTGTGGAAGAACGGTATAGTGAGGTCGATGCCGAAGCAAAAGAAAAACGTGCAGGATTAGATGAGAAATTAATCGCAGGTATGGCGAACTTAGAAGCGAGATTTACGGAGAACAAGGAAGCGATGAAGATAGATTCAACTCTATTTAGGACGGATGTTGATCTGTTAAAGGAACAAGTCGCGTCAGTAAAGAATACATGCGAAGACAAGATTGACAAGTTGAAAAACGATTTAGAGGAGAGTAATAAAACGCAGAATGTTACGTCGTTAGATGAGTTAAAGACTCAGGTCAAGACCGCAGAGAAACTGGCAGAAGATAGGATGACTAAACTAGAATCTATGATTAATAGTTTCTCAAGTCAAAATATTACATCAGGGGAAATATCGATAAATCAGACACCGATAGACCGCAGTATGGGTAATCAAGAAGTTAGCATGGGAGAAGACCGTCAAACGCAACCGAATGTGACATTCGAAAGGGCAAGTTCAACCCCTCAGGATAATCCGAGTTCGAAAAGGAGTACGTTGGGTACAAGTGAACGATACTCAGGTCCAGTTACCATTATCAGAAATCTGGATGACAAGCCGAGGAAGTTTTCTGGAAATACAGGAGTCACACCAGTCGAATTTCTGCGAGATATTCGAGATTACATGGCGGAACATAGAGTAGCCAAGGAGAGAGAACTAAGGATAGTCGAACGCGCCTTAGACGGGTCTGCGTTAACTTGGTTTAGTGCATTCAGAAGCAATTTTGCGAATATGGAGCAATTTGCAATAGCATTCTTAAGGAGATTTTGGAGTGCAGAGGATCAACTGAACGTAAGAGCAGACATGTACTCGAAGCGTTATTCTACGTCACATCCGACGCATTATGCCAATTATTTTACTTCACAATTGGCTAAATTACAGTTTCTGATTCCTCCATTGCCAGAAGAAGAGCTTTTGCAAGCTATAGCGAGACAGTTACCGATTGAGGTACAGCGATCACTCATAGCGTCGGGAGCAAACACACTTGAGCACTATGACGACATTTTACGGCGATTGGACTATACAAGCGCTCAAGTTACGCCTAGAAATGCAAGAAACGACAATCGGAATACGCAAGAGGTGAATGCGGTAGTCGTTGATAACGCAGCTCAGACGGACAGAAGAGATTCCTGGGAAAACAGAAGGAACGAAGGAAATCGAGGAAACATCCGTAACGTTCGTGGAAATGATCGATATAGAGGACCATATGAGAGGCCATACGATCAGGACGCAAGAGACAGCCGATACAGAAATTATAATCAGAATTCCAGATACCAAGATAGGAATCGATACAACAATAGATATCGTGGTAGAAACAAATGGAGCCAAGGTCAACAGTATAATCGGAACGACAGGCAGGATGGCCGAAGAAATGAGCCAAATGAAAGACGAGATAATCGTGAATATGAGAGGTCGAGGCAAGAAAGTAGACAGCCTAGTACACCACACGAGGGGACAGTCAGAGATGTCAATCGAGCAAACACGAGTAGTGAAGGAAGAAATAGACGTCAAAGCAATACAGAATCAAGATGCTAATCATTGGAAGTCAATCATCATTGTTGAGAGTCAGAAAGTACCATCATGCTGAATAAGAGGATTGTAGAGCTATCGTGTACATGTGATATATATAGAATGCCTGAGAGTGTATTTTTTTTCTCAATCCTGATAAAAAAAGGAGGTGTACGGGAGAGATGTACCCGATACCTAGTTGAGGCTATCGGCTACGCCAGCAGACATTAAGCCGTAGTTGAGATTTTGGGAAGAGTTATGAAAAGATAGCGCTCAAATCGAGTCAAGAGGAATGTCAAGATGACGTAGAAGGTCTAGGATCAAGAAGGCACTGACATCAGTCAGGCAGATGGAATTATGGATGGAAATATGAAGCTTTATTAAAATCTATATGGAACATGGTATTTAAACATCTCATAAGAGGAGATATAACATGCATTATACATGGTAATAATTTGAAGGAAGTCAGATAACCCTTAAGTTATTTTATAACTTAATAGCCGAGATGATCGGGGTTCGAGATTATATTTGTGACGCAATACCACAGAGGTGGGGAGAACGTCACGTGACTGCGCCAGGGAGGTTCAGATCAATGCAGTCTAGAGACAGTCAGTTGAGCTCAGTGAGCCACGCAGTTGAGCTCTGTAAGCAGAGGAGACAAGTACAGTTAGCACGGCAGTCGAATTCAGAGAGCGAGCCGAGTAGGACATGCGCCAAGCGTATGGTTAAGGTCGCGCGGTGAGCAGCATTTGTCACGGAAAGTGAAAGCGACAGTTTTAACTTCACCAAGCAGCGAATGAAAAGTAGGTCATTGAGCCGGGCGGACACCCGCAGTAGGCAGCGTGAAGACTAGTTACAGAACCAGCTGTACGGCCCAAGCAAGCATAAGAAGGCCGGGGTTTAGAACGGTACTGTAAAACGAGTTGGAGTACTTATTTCAAGCTGCAATTTGGAAACGCAGAACAGCATAGCAGAGTGGCATGGCGAGGCCAGCTTTAGGCGGAGATGATTCTAGCATTGCAGTAGGGGCGAGCGGGTTATTTCCAATTTTATACGCAAGCATTATGACAGAAGCTGAACTTCATTACAACATTGAGTTGGAACGTTTATTCAGAATTTGAATTATACAAGCAGATAGTTACGAGATACTGCAACTGTGAACTTCAACTGAACATAGTTTTTCAATGACATTACGACTATGCTTTTCATAACGCATTCCAAGTAACATTAATGATTTTAGGCAAACGGAATGTTGTAAGCATATGCACTTATGAACATTGGCTCGTGCATTAATGCAATTCTTTCTTATGAAGTGTTATAAATTACCGAGTACGAACACAGCTACAGAGTGTTTCATAAACTTAGACACTCTCATATAAAATTTTATTTTATGAAAGTGAGACTTAGCAGTTATTGGAGATTGAACTTTCGACACTCAAACCGAACATTGTATGGAACAGTGGCGTAACGTAGAAGAGGAATAGGGGGTCCGCTGTTTCTATGAACTTTTTCGTGAAGATTTGGACAATATCTGCTATGGATAACCAGAAGTTCATCATGTCGGAGTAAACGCAGACAGAGACGCGATGGCTCCACAGAGCGATGGATTCGATTCCTGACGAGGAGGAGGTCCACCAGCTGATTCACTTGGGATTCGAAGGCAATCGTCATTGCGTGGTTGGAATGATATTCACGCCGATCTTTCGAGAAATTCATTACATAAGGAAAATCGACGATTTTTGAAATTTAATAACAGCTGATTATGAGAAGGTACTGTAAGAGTTATAACTTTCTGATACGATTATTTTCATGAATACTGGGCACACATGTATATTTTTCTAATAGGAGTGATACGATTATTTAGACATGGCATTGACTTTATATGCTTCAAATTTTTGCTAGAATATGGCGTGACCATATGATATGGCAGGCATCATTATACGAAATTATCACCATTGGTTGGCTTTATTAAGCAGATATTTGGTCTTTTAGACATTTTTCCAGCAAGGATATTTTTCATGAAGGTTTTTTTTGTGTAACGAGTATTTCGAACTCGTGATCTGCAATTGATTATCTAAAATTACTTCGTCAGTTAATTGCATACTAGCGAGTGTGTATTATTCATCAGTAGAGATTTTTTCCATTGGATTGTTTGGAGATATTAAGATGTTATTCACTTTAGTGAATGAATATCGCTTTTATATGACAACTAGAGACTTGTTGATTCCTATCTGGTACATTCACTCATTTAGTCTTCGAGATGGGGTCTTTCGTATTTTTACGATTGTATGGTGGTTACTCATCTTACCCTTCGTTCAGGGCACTATCATGTTAGTCGACGGGGCAAGGTCTTTCGTATTTATACGATTGTACGGTGGTTACTCATCTTACTTGCCATTGAGGGACTCATTTTTATCATCCGAGTGTACTTGAGATTGTAAGAGAATCAAACAAGGAACTACTAGTCACATATCAGTCGAAATTTTGTTAAATAAAGTACAGATAAATGTTAGCAGGGTTACATTTAGTAATTCTTGTTTGCCAATCCAATATTTTGTTGCTATACTCTTTTGAGAGTAATTTCAGTTTAACAGCTGGTACAGCTGATGCTTTTGATGATTTTTATAATTGTGTTTGATACCTTTGAGAAGGATTTAAAGTAATTGAATCTTGTAAGATGAATCATTAATGGTCAGATTTATTTTAAGGCAGATCAGTATTGCAGATTTTGATATGAGAGATTATAGCACATTGGTGTTTTTCTGTGATGTGAATTATGAGAATTGTAAGAGAATTTATGCTATTTGAAAGCAGATCTTGAATTACTAAGGTAATATTTTTTCCAATTGTTTAAGAAGTTGTCTAGATGTGATCAGATTAATTACAGTTATTGGAGATTGTGCGCGCCAGTTATATATTTTTGTAGATCATGCAACATGGTTAAGTGAAGTTTGTGATAGGCATTTTGTGGAAGTTGCCAAGTGATAGTTGCAATGTTGCTAATGTATTTTGTGGCAGACATGAGGTTGTCGAACCCAGTCTAGCGTAATTGTTGAGATTCAGGCTGTATGCTGAATATTTATGGAGTTTTGTGGAATAATTGTGGTATTCAAATGTGATATTTGAAGAAGTGAGGATATATAATGTCGTTGTGGATAGTCAGATCCAACGTGATGTCGTGAAGGCAATAATATTTTTTGGCATGATAATTAAATACGAAATATAACTTGGAAGTGATAAAACTGTAAGACAACGTTCTATAACCCATATTAAACAATTTGTTAGGAAATTAAACAAATAAATAAAGTTGATAATACAAGATTTTCTGAGAATAATAATTAATGAAATAATAATCTGAAAATTAAGCATATTAATGATCTGACCTAACGAAATAAAAATCAGAATGACTAGATGAAATAATGAAAATCTAAATAACCAGAAGAATAAAATTTAAATAAATTAATAAATTAAATTTTGGAATAAATCAATGAATTAAATAAATGGATGAATTAAAGATTGGATAAATAAACTGACTTAAGTAAATTAATAGATGATTGGATAGATGATGAATAACTGAATTAGAAAGTGATAATTAATTAAAGAAGCTGATGATTAATGAATTTATATGGATTAAAATAAATTTAATTGAGATATAATTTGAGAAATTGCAACTTGAGTTGAGGAATTAAACGATTTATATTGATGATTTAAGATGATTTAATCTGAAGTAGATGATAAAATAAGAGTGTGTGAATAATTAGAAAGTATAATGAAGTGATAATAATAATTTTCATTTAAATGATTTAATGGTGATGAGTTAATGATTCTGACAGGAATATGTTGAATTTTGAGATGAGAATTAATGTGAGAAATATTTAACTTTGATGATGATGATGATCATGACCAATGAGCAATGGATTTTCTGTAATTCACGAACAAGTAATTATTAATAACAATGTAAATAGTGTAAATTAATTATTCGATGTTTAGGAGCATTTTACTAACGTATTCAATATTTGAATTAAGCCATGCAAGCCATAAATTACGTGATGTTTAAAATATGTGATTATAACATGTGTATGTTTAGACAGATTAATAACTTTTTCAAATCCACATTCATGATGTTAAATTAAAGAGAAATTAGGTCTTAGATATCACAAATGTCAGTGACGAAAGACATAGTGCTACAGTGATCCTGAGAACCCAAGAGAACTTTAGAGATTTTTCCTGTTCTATGTGGATGGAATATTTTTGATTAGAAAAGAGATGGTTCGATTTTTGAACAATGACAATTTAACGTTGGCATTCGACCATACTCTCAGGTAGGATGAATATTTAAAATGTCTGTCTGACTATCAAAGTGAAATAAATTTGTTTTTTTCTTAGTTGTGATCTGATGATGGTGTGATTTTCCTTTTTCTTTCCTTGTCTTGATTAAGGCTTAACCGGAAAGGATGTGGTTTGCTAGGAATTCAGTTGATGGCGCCCATTTATATTTGCATTTTTTTATTAAACTTAAGCCCGTAACAACCCTAGAGATACTTTGTCTCGTGTTACCCACTGCATTTTCAATAACTCAGCTGAATTTCCGACATATTCCTTATTTGACTAGAGGGTCATTTAACTCCGCTCTGTCCTGGAACTCCAGGAATGCGATGTAATAGCAGATGGGTCATCGCATCCCCAGGACGAACGGGTACAATATATAGCATTTTTATTCTTCGAATTTTATTATAGTTATCGTCTTGCGACGCTATTAACCTCGTTTGTTAGAAATCCAGTTTCTGAACTGAGATTATTTACTTGTTCGAGGAACAAGCTTTTGTCATTTCCTTTAAGGAACAGTAATTTATTTTCGACATTTTTGTAATCATTCTGAATGCAGGTGATAGACATTTTTGTCTATGTTTCCCATTAAATTAATTTTTATTAGTTTAATTTGGGCATTTTATCCGTCGACAAGAAAAGTCAAGAAAGAAGATCTTGGTAGTGATATATTGTGAAATATCATGTCACATTGTGGAAAAGAAACATTTAACGTGGACACGATTATTATCGTCAGAACTCATAGACATTCGTTCTGAATGATGAGAATACGAATATGACTAACAGTATGTTTTTACTGAAGTAAGCTTTGAACTTTCAGTCATTTAATTTATTGGAAGCTAGAATCTTCTTGGAAGATTAATTATCATCCGACGTTAGGGTAGTTATCGTTTGATATCCTCGTCGTGATAGATTCTTGTTGGACACAAACACATAGATATGATGTTGTGATTAAAGTTTTACGAGGAGTAATATCATGACACGTTGTAGACATAACATTCCTTCCTCGATTAAAGTCGAACCCAGATGTGTGAACATGAGATGTAGTATTTTTATTAAATGTATGCACAACAGTTTATACTTATCAGAGTATCGTTTCAAGAGTATTAAGTGAGGAGGTTATTATCGTAAGTTCCAGAGGTCGTTAAGATGTATAAATTAATAATTTAACAATTGTTGTTATTGTTCATGAGACCAGCGATTGTGGTGACAACGCTGAGGAATTATGCCCTTTAGTAAAGAATGCCAGGTTGAAAGAAGTGGAGTTGATAACCCTTTGATAGTGTTTTTTTAGGTATTTCCGTATGTAGTTGGCATACGAGGTTATTGCGAAGGTGTGTTCCGCATTGTATAGTACAGTCATTGCGTGGGCATGACTAGGATTGGCAAGGCATTAAAAGTGTGAGTAGAGAGTACTCCTTATTTTGTTATACACGACCTGGGATTTAGAGAGGACAGGAAGGGTCACGGTTGAAATTGGAAAGGGAAATTGATGATGACAGCTGTTATGCTATACTTTTATCGAGATTATTAAATCAAAACATGGAACGATATATGTTTCACCTTCAGTAGTCGAATGTATTTAAGACTCTTTGGACACCAGATCAGATGGGAGAGACTGGTGGTGGTTATTTCTGGTGATGTAGAAGATATTAAGGATCACAGTTCACTGTATTTGACATAACTGCTAGATCAGAGCGCAGGCTCGAGTGTATTTAGACGCTATTACTATGAAAGGACTATAGCTGGTGCTATAAGCGTCATTATAAATTCATTTAGTGTTAATCTTTATTATTTGCCAATCGAGTGTATAACATGTTAGGAATAGGAAGTTTATAGTTTGTTTAACGTAGGGGTTAGAGTATGAATGAGTATGTGACTGTATGTGGTTTGTTTCTTGTTCAGTGCGAATGAAATGAACTCCATTGGGACGTCACAATGCGAGAGTATGAATGAGAGTGTGTGTAGAAGTTTTATGCCAATAGCATGTAGGATTTGAGTACAGTTCACGGTTTTGTCTGACGTGAATCTGCTTAATTGTAACACAGATTTAATTGTTATGGAGAGCACATTTGTGGACCAGGCAGGAATAGCGAGGACTTCTATGAAACTCGTTTCTAGCCAAGGCCATAGTTTGGCCAGGCCGCACAAATGGGGAGAGATGTTGCGAACCACACGGCTCACGCACTTTCCTTTTTTTAAACCAGCTAGACTGGGAATGCAACGGTAAATGTTATGTCATAGGACACGTGGCAATGGTCACGTGCGCCGAGCGCCCATATGTTCTTGGGAGCGTGCCAGAAGAATGTAAATACACAGAGATGTGTTACTATTGTACAGCTTGATGTATGGACACAAGCTACACCACATTTTGTAATTATGTTCATAGAACGCAGTTCTTTCAGTGGCGTGAGTGTGGAGATGAACGAATGGGAGTGTGTATTTTATTTTTTGTGTGAATTTTTAGCCCTAGTTTACATTTTGTTATTAAATCGTTTAGTTTTAAT
Organism: Meconema thalassinum; assembly: GCA_946902985.2. Lineage (NCBI taxonomy): Eukaryota > Metazoa > Arthropoda > Insecta > Orthoptera > Tettigoniidae > Meconema > Meconema thalassinum. Next base: position 794,973,483 of record OX336389.2, read on the forward strand.
AGAAGCCGTGTTGTCGTGAATTATTTTAGATATAAGGAGATGCAACTGTGAAACCCATTTTAGGTCCAGAGAGGCTGACCACGAGATCCCCGAGAATAAGGTAGGTGTTTTACTGCGAGCTAAGTGTATTTTTCATGTAATTCACAGTTGTATTGTAATTTCCGCCACGTATATTCGCGAGGGTCTAGTCGGACGTAGATCCTTGACTAGTATTTTGCACCGGAGCAGTCAGGGTCTACGAATCCATCTGGTGCTTCGGATATCCAACAGACCGCCTCTAGAATATACGGGGACAGTGGAAAGATGCCACCCTAGACTTTGGGGACACGAAAATAGCTTCGTGAGTTTATGGGATGAATGAACCGTATCATCTGCGATGAGCTAGAGTGAAATTATATAGGTTATATTTGTTTTGTTTTTAATAAAATTGCACTCAAACGAGAGATCAGATCTTATGGATAGCCTGAGAGAGGAGTAATAGGTTATATTTTTCGGAATGACCTATGATCTGAATCTATTTTCATTTTACCTGCTCATGGTTATTGGCAGCCATGCTAATGTAAAGCTAACTTGTTTAATGGTGATAAATGTAAGTTTTCATTATGGTAGTATATCTAAAATAAATCACACGCGAACGTTTAGGTACTGGTATTTTAGAATAAGATGTATGGTGATTTGGCATTAAGTTATAGTTAAGGCGAGACGATAAGATGCCCAAATACATGGATTGAAAGAATGCTCTAAAGTGTTGCTATATTGCTCTATTTGTTTGTACTCCTATAGCACCTTTATTATTGATATCGTTGTAATGGCAACGATGGCGGCAGAGGATGTCCGTAAGATGATGGGAGAGATGATGGAGAAAATGGGCAACAGCATGAAGGAGAAATTAACTAGTGTGAAAAATCAGATTAAAGAGAATCTGAAAGTAAATGTTATTGATTTACATAGGAAATTGTACGAGATAAAGAAGAACCGAGAGCAGCTAAAGAAAGATCGACAGGCAGATCTTGACACTTTCGTTAATAAGGTCAGTGGTGTAGAGGAGAGTTCTAAGGGATATATTCGGGGTATACAAATTTTTTACAGGGATTGCAGACCAGCTCCTCTGAATTGAAAGAGGATGTTTCTCTGGTGAAATCTAATGTAGAAAGTGTACAATCTAAAGTAGAGGGTGTGCATTCTGATGTTGCCCTAGTCAAAGATGATGTAACTTTTATTAAAGATGATGTGTCTCTTGTGAAGTCCAATGTTGCCAATGTTCAAACTGAGGTTGTGCTTGTGAAATCTAATGTCGCAAATGTACAATCAGAAGTTGCCAATGTAAGGTCAGATGTGTCCCATGTTCAGACAAAAGTAGAGAAGGTTCAGGAGAATGTACACAACATGCAAATCGATGTTAATAATGTCCAGACAGAAATACCTAGAGTACAAAGGTCCAAGGGGACATTAATAAGATCAGGAAGGAAGTGGAAGAGTCTAAAACACAATGTTCAGAAGGTATAGGTGCTTTGAGATCGCAATTTGTTGACGATTCTCTAAAGACTATTGTTTCTTTAGCAGAATTGAAAACAAATGTTGATACTCTGCGTAGTCAGGTGATAGACCACAATACAATTTTGAAGGAAGACATTGAACTAGATATAGCTGAAATGTTGAAGGCTAATGTTATCATTTGGAAAGACGAATGGGATAAGTCGAGCGCAGAACATATTAAGGGTAAAGTTGAAAGTAAGCTTGCCTATACGCAATTACAGATCAACCGTGATGTAATGTCTGTTAGGTCAGATCTAGGGAAGCGTATTGATGAACTATTAAAGAGACAGGTTGACGACATGAATCAATCGGTCGAGGAAAATCAAGCGTTAAAAGAGACGTTAGAAAATCGTAGTAAACGGTTAGATGAATGGATAGACACAGTAGTCACCGTCGTAAATGAGATTAAGGAAGGAAAATCCACTAATATTGAGGAATACATTAGTGGGAAATTGAAAAATCTTAGCTTAGGAGACGTGGCAGATCTTGAAGTCTATAAAGAGGATATGAAGAAAGAAATAGAGAAGCAAGTGAAAGAGTTGATTGCGGAGATAGAAGAGAGGGAGAAGATAGAAACGGAGGACTATGGAGATTATCGTAGAAAACTCAGTACGGAAACAGGAGATAGAGAAGTGAGACCAGAAGAAAGGATGTTAAGACACCATGAAGGACTCGATGATAGGAATAGAGAACCCGAAAGAGAAAGGAAGGAATATCGTCCCAGTTTCCAAGATTCTCAACAGAGAAATGTGACGGTAATCCGTAATTTTGAGGACAAACCGCGTAAATTTACCAACCTCGATTCTTACACCCCAATTGAGTATATCAGGAATATCCGTGACTATTTAGCGGAGGCTCACATTCCGAGAGAACGAGAGATGAAAATAGAGGAACGCTATATGGGAGAAGGCCCCCCCTTGAATGGTTTTGCGCCTTCAGGTACACATTTGTGGACTTTGAGGAGTTTGCTGAAGCCCTCATGAAACGTTATTGGTCCATAGAATCGCAGAACAGTTTACGCGCAGAAGTATACTCGAGGAAGTATTCGGGTACATTACCGACGCGTCACGCCGATTTCTTCACAACGCAACTTGCCCGGCTACGTTTTTTGCAACCCCCTCTGTCTACGGCACAATTGATAGATGCCAGTGCCAGGATGTTGCCAGTTGAAGTGAGAAGACTGACAATTTCGTCAGGAATCAGCGATTTGGCCGGCATGGACGAACTTCTTCGGAAATTGGATTATACTAGTCCAACGCCCAATGTCGTAGCTAGAAACCGACGTCAGGACTACAAAGGTATTAATACTGTGTATATTGATCAGACACAGCAAACAGAAAGCCCTAAAGGACAGGAGAATGGAAATGTAGGTCCAGAAAGAAATACCTATTTTAGAGATAGGTGACCTGAACCAAGGTATAGGAGATTCCGTGGTGGCCGTCCCTATCAACAACAGCAAGGACGTGGAAACTACCAGGAAAATCGTAGAAGCGGTTTATTCCACAAGAATGATAATTATCGCAATAACAATAATTATAATGGTCGAACAAGGATCAAACAAGGTGTCTAACATAGAACGAACGGAAAAACTCCAGAAAGCATAAAAACTTACATGGTCACATTATAATAAGAAAAGTATATCAAGACAGGCCAAACTTAGACACTACAAAACAGTTGTATCACCAGAAGCATTGTATGCGTCAGAAACGACCACAATTGGAGCATCTGGCATCATCGAAACAGAAAAAATTGAACGTAAAATTCTGAGAAAAATATTTGGAGCAGTACACAGAGATGGGATATGGATGAAAAGACCTATCAAAGAGCTATATGAACACACAGACAGACTCACAGATATCATTAGAAAACGCAGACTAACTTTCTACGGGCACTTACAGAGAATGAACAAGAAACGACTTACAAAGAAAATCTTTGATGTAGTAAACAGTTCAAAAAGGAAAACAAATTGGTATCATGAAATAGAAGACGACTTAAAGCAATTAGGGATCAACAAGCAAATAATAGAAAACAGAGAAAAATTCAGAAACAAAATTAAGAACGCCAAATTTTTAGTAAGTGAAAGGAAGAAGATAGGAACATTGTGGACGGAACAAAGGAAGCAGGAACACAGTCAAAGGATGAAGAGATTTTGGGAAGAGAAGAAGGGAAAGAAGTGAAAACTGTGACATCATGAGATATTTAAGTTCATACACTGTCCATAAGGGCAAAAATGCAGTAATAATAATAATAATAATGGTCGAAACAACCGCAATTATCAGAATCAGAACCGCGATAGACCACAAAGAAACGAGGTTATGACCAAAGAGAATTACGATGAACGCCATCAAGAAGGAAAGCGATACTTGAAGGAATTAAGAGAAAAGACAGGCGGAAACGGAAGTAATTCGAACTTGAGCGTGGATCCTAAACCCGGCACTAGCCAGCAAGGAATCCGAGAGAATGACACTCAGGGACAAAATAAACTCCATTTTCAAAACAGAACTAGAGGAGGGAGAAATACCACCACATTACGCCAGATTTTGATAAATGAAGTATACGAGGTATTAGAAGACGAGATCATAAGAGAGGAAGGCCATATGAATTACCAATTATATGTATAAATATCGATGATCAGACATGCAAGTCATTGATGGACACGGGAGCTATTATGTCTATAATATCTCATGAGTGTTACCAGAGATTATTGGGTAGTGACAAGATGACGGCTTTACCCGCATCTGCTGTGAAAGTGCGTGGCATTTTTCAAGATAAAGCTGTGAAGTGTAAGATTCAAGTTTTGCTGAACTTTGAAATAAATGCACGTGCTTATGAACATATTTTCATCGTGGTGGACAAGATAAATTTCGACATAGTGCTTGGGATTGATTTTATCACGAAGGTGGGAGCCATTATTGATATGAAGTATAGGATTATTAAATTTAGCGAGGGGATTATTAACACAGAAGAGTTAGAAAAACAGGAGCTGAATAACAGTCCTGATACGGATTATAGGGAAGATATTTTAACTAATGTTATTGAGGAGGCAGATAATGCTAGATAAAAGCTTATCCTCAAAGCCGAAGGGTTTGATGAAATTCAAGAGGAATTTGAAGAATTAATTATGGAATTTAAGGATGTTTTTGACGACAAACCTGGGTTGATCAAGGATTACAAGTACAAGATTAGATTGACCGATGAAACCCCTTATCAGAAGCGGATATACCCCATTCCAGAGAAATATTATGAAGAAGTAACAGGGTTAATCAAAAAGATGGAAGCAGATGGCATTATTAGGAAACAGTCGTCTTCATATATCAACCCCATCACTGTAGTGAAGAAGAATAATGGACAGCTACGCCTATGTCTCGATGCACGTTCGATCAACTTGAAAATTCTTCCTGAGGCAGACAGGCCCCCGAAAATTCGTGATCTCTTAAGGAAATTCAAAGGAAAGGCCTGCTTTTCCGTTTTGGACTTAACAGCGTCGTTTTACCAAATTGAGTTGGAAGAGGAGAGTAAACAGTACACCGGTTTTCTCTTCGACCAAACTTTATGGGTATTTCAAAGGCTACCTTTTGGTATAATAAATAGCGGTCCAGCGCTAATCAGATCCCTTGATAGTAAGCTCACTGATGAGGTCAAGAAGAACGTGATATGTTACATCGATGATCTGATCATATCATCTCCTGATGTTAAGGAACACATGGTGGATTTACGTAAACTTTTCGAGAACTTTAGGGATGCGAATATCAAAGTGAACTTTGGCAAATGCCGCTTCATGCAGGAACGGATTAATTTCATAGGTCACACCATCGATCGGGAAGGTTACCACCCAAACCTTGAGAAAGTAGAAGCTATAAATAGATTCCCTAAGCCCACCAAGGTCAAGCAAGTACGCGAGTTTGTGGGAGCTTGCCAGTTTATTAGCAGTCACTGTCCGAAAAACTCCGAGATCATGGCACCTCTTTATGAATTACTGAAGAAGAACTATCGTTGGAAGTAGACGAGTGCCGCTGACGAGGCCTTTGAAAACGCGAAGGAGATGTTGAGGCAGAATGTCAAGTTGGAATACCCGGATTTTGACCGTATATTTTATATCGAATCCGATGCCTCCCGCGTAGGTATAAGTGCTGTTCTGTACCAGAAGGACGAGGATGGAAGAAGGCACTATATCGCTTTCACTGGTAGAAAGTTGAAACGACATGAGGCGAACTATTTTACGACAGAACTGGAGACGTTAGCCTTTGTTACAGCTCTGCAGGCTTGGAAGAAGATACTGATTGGTCATCAGATCATTATCGTGACCGACCACAAGGCAATGCAGTTCATGCTTCAAACTGAAATGTCGAGTGACAGGTTAACACGATGGTCCCTTTTCACTTAGCAGTTTAACGCTACTATTGTCCACCAGCCAGGGAAAGATAACTTACTGGCTGATGCATTATCGAGAAACCCTATTAAAAATGTGCAGATAAACCATGTACAATTGGAGCAAGAAGGTCAAGAAACCGTTAGGAGATTAGCCCGAATCGGTGTATCACAGAAGAGATACGCTCCAATCAGGAAAATGTACAGGTTCCTAAAAGGTTTCATGGACATAGCTGATGAGGATTATATCGCAACCCAGAGACGATCGCGCTACTTTGTTTTGAGTGGAGATCTAGTAAGCAAGTATGTTGACGCCGAGCATACAAACAACGCATAGTTATGCCCCCAATTTTGGTTTCGAAGTTGGTATGGCTAGCACACCACTCAATAGGACACAGTGGTTTAGACAAGATTCTCAGCACTCTGAAAGAGAGATTCACTTGGAGCAACATGAGATCCACCATTAGGAAGATAATAAGTTCTTGCGACAAATGTGAAAGAGAAAACTTCACCTCCGAATTGTTAAAAGGCAAACCAAGGCCTCTAGACCACATGAGCTTATGGCGGCGGACATTCTTGGCCCCTGTCCGAAGGGTTACCAAGGGAACCAATTCTTGTTAGTGAAAGTGGATATCTTCTCCAAATTTGTGACAATGGACCCCATGCAGAAAGCAAATACAAGAAATGTAGTGAGCAGATTGGAGAATTCTGTTTTTCGGAAAGTTGGAAGACCAGAATACTTGTTATCTGATCACGGAGCCCAGTTCACCTCAGCGGAATTCGAAGCAGACATGGAGAGATTAGGAATACGACACATATTTTCCAGCGAGCGTTATCCTGAATCAAATTCTAGCGAGAGATATATGGCTGTATTTTGTAAATTATGTCGAATTTTCTGCCCTCATGATCACCCCAGTTGGGTTATGTATGTGCCTATCATTGATGAATGTTTGAACTCCACAGTTCAAGAGAGCACGGCAGAAGTTCCAATGGCCTTACATTTAGGAAGGAAACCAGAAAGACCTTGGGACAACGCATTTAACTTCATTCCTCAAGACCCAGATGTAGCAAGACAAGAGAGAATAGACAGAGCGAATGAAAAGCTTCAGAAGGCGGCCGATAAAGGCATAAAAAGAGTAGAAGGGAAAAGATTAATAAGCCCTTAGGAGTAGGAGACATGGTGTTATTGCGCCGACCTGTCAAAGCGGACGTAACCAAGAAAATATACCCGAAGTTCGGGGATATATTTATTGGAACGTTCCGAATTGAGACTGTCTATGGGAATAATTGTTATGAGCTGTATGATGAAGAGAACAATGTCATTTTGGGAAAATACAACGCGAAGAACTTGAAGAAATATTTTAAGAAAGTAGGCTGAAAATAATAATTCATTTTCGAGTTCAGTGACATGTCTAATGTCCTGATTCGATGTGGTTAGAAACAATTTTGCAACTGTTTTTAAAATTGAGATGGGAGGGGAATGCCCCCGTAAAATGAATTATAAGGGACGAAAATGGGAATATTTCATTTTTATCGAAGCCAATGACAAAATTTAACCAAGGAATATGATGGCTGGAACTTGGCAGAAACCAGTCGTGAGGCGACGTCGAGCAAGGAGGGAAATTCCGTCAAGTGATTGTATTGCGCAATGGAAGTTTCTAGAAGCTTGGAATCGACCTAGCAACAGCGAATATTCCCAGGATTTGTTTAAATATTGTTATAAATTATCCCATTGGATATGAGCTTACAGCCAATAGGAAGAAGTTTTAGAGAAGACGGGAGTTCCAGCAACTAAATATTTCTGGATATTGAATTCATTTAAGCCCTTAGAGAATGAATTTATATATTGGAAAAGAGAAGAATATGATAATAAAATATTGGAAATACGAAAAGGCGGCTAGAATCGGTAGACATGGAGGGGAGACGCCAAGCACCGGGGCTCTTGTGTATCTGAACGTCGAAGAGGTCAGACGTGTGCGATTAGAAGAGAAAGGAGTTCCGAGTGTTTCACCGAGCTTGTAGAAGGTGACTCGTGGAGACAAAGCTTAAGCAAGGGCGGAACTAGGAGACGACCGCGCCTTGAATCTAGGTGAAGTTGCGAGAATTACATATACCGCAATCACTTCGGTCTGATCGGCTTCAGAGAATTTATTTCAAGTACATATTGTAGCTAACTAGCAGATATTGTATATTGCGAACTTTCAGAAGTTTGAAAGAAGTATTTCAGCAATTATGAGCAGTTTTGTGAAGTGCGAGAAAAGTGTTTCTTTCCAGCGCGATAAGACACTTTTGTCCGAGCGACTGCAGCTCAGGCAACAGCCACGAGTGAGTACGAGTGTCTATTAATATTGCTTGTGTGGAACTGTATTACAACACTTGGGATGGAGATGTATTCCATAGTGAAGAACAATATTCAGTCTAGTATTATGAAGATTATTAAGGACTATTTTTTTTATGTGCGCCAGGAGTATAAGCAGATAGAAGCGATATAGTCAACGATGGAGCTTCGTTAGAGGAGACTGTTCGTGAATGTATACGAGTGAGCGATCATGAGACTTGGTGCACAACTCCTTTCTAGTGCATTCTTGTCGAACATGAGCTCAACATTAACATCAGAGACTACAGAACGATGTTCAGATTCCATCTACATGAATGTTCGTTATACGAGTGAGGTCCAAGACTTTCTCTTCAAATGCCTTCTGAAGTGGAAAGCAGATCTTTCGACGTCACTCACTGTTATGATGAGACTGTGCTGTGACGGAGATAGAAGAAACATCAAGGTTATCAAGAGGTCCTGGGTTATCCCGGTCAATGAATATGATGATTAGAGGCCCGCAGTTCAATTCCGGTCGGAGCTTGCTGTTTCCAGTGGGGGAATTCGTTCCTTGCCTGAGGTCACGAGTTCGTGGAGACGAGCGAGGATTCAGCCCAAATCTTTGGGAGATGTAACAACAGAATATTTTGCTATACTCTATCTTGATCTTCTAGACTTCGAGACCAGGTAGCAGTGTTCACTAACCTTGTAGTTAGAGCTTGTAGTGACATTTTCTGAGCAAATCCTTTATCCATTTTTCGATACAGTATTTATGTACTCTATGTATAGCATTTTTATTCTTCGAATTTTATTATAGTGATCGTCTTGCGACGCTATTAACTTCGTTTGTTAGGAATCCAGTTTCTGTACTGAGATTATTTACTTGTTCGAGGAACAAGCTTTTGTCATTTCCTTTAAGGAACAGTAATTTATTTTCGACGTTTTTGTATTCATTCAGAATGCAGGTGATAGATATTTTCGTCTATGTTTCCCATTAAATTATTTTTTATTAGTTTAATTTGGGCATTTTATCCGTCGAGAAGAAACGTCAAGAAAGAAGATCTTGGTAGTGATATATTGTGAAATATCATGTCACATTGTGGAAAAGAAACATTTGACGTGGACACGATTATTATCGTCAGAACTTATAGACATTCGTTCTGAATGAAGAGAATACGAATATGACTAACTGTATGTTTTTGTTGAAGAAAGCTTTCAACTTTCAGTCATTTAATTTATTGGTAGCTAGAATCTTCTTGGAAGATTAATTATCATCCGACGTTAGGGTAGTTATCGTTTGATATCCTCATCGTGATAGATTCTTGTTGGACACAAACACATAGATATGATGTTGTGATTAAAGATTTACGAGGAGTAATATCATGTCACGTTGTAGACATAATATTCCTTCCTCGATTAAAGTCGAACCCAGATGTGTGAAGATGAGATGTAGTATTTTTATGCACGACAGTTTATACTTATCAGAGTATCGTTTCAAGAGAATTAAGTGAGGAGGTTATTATCGTAAATTCCAGAGGTCGTTAAGATGTATAAATTAATAATTTAACAATTGTTGTTATTGTTCATGAGACCAGCGATTGTGGTGACAACGCTGAGGAATTATGCCCTTTAGTAAAGAATGCCAGGTTGAAAGAAGTGGAGTTGATAACCTTTTGTTAGTGTTTTTTAGGTATTTCCGTATGTAGTTGGCATACGATATTATTGCGATGGTGTGTTCCGCATTTTATAGTACAGTCATTGCGTGGGCATGACTAGGATTGGCAAGGCATTAAAAGTGTGAGTAGAGAGTACTCCTTATTTTGTTATACACGACCTGGGGTTTAGAGAGGACAGGAAGGGTCACGGTTGAAATTGGAACGGGAAATTGATGATGACAGCTGTTATGCTATACTTTTATCGAGATTCTTAAACCTAAACATGGAACGATATATGTTTCACCTTCAGTAGTCGAATGTATTTAAGACTATTTGGACACCAGATCAGATGGGAGAGACTGGTGGTGGTTATTTCTGGTGATGTAGAAGATATTAAGGATCACAGTTCACTGTATTTGACATAACTGCTAGATCAGAGCGCAGGCTCGAGTGTATTTAGACGCTGTTACTATGAAAGGACTATAGCTGGTGCTATAAGCGTCATTATAAATTCATTTAGTGTTAATCATTATTATTTGCCAATCGAGTGTATAACATGTTAGGAATAGGAAGTTTATACTTTTTTTAACGTACAGGTTAGAGTATGAATGAGTATGCGACTGTATGTGGTTTGTTTCTTGTTCAGTGCGAATGAAATGAACTCTATTGGGACGTCACAATGCGAGAGTATGAATGAGAGTGTGTGTGTAGAAGTTTTATGCCAATAGCATGTAGGATTTGAGTACAGTTCACGGTTTTGTCTGACGTGAATCTGCTTAATTGTAACAGAGTTTTTATTGTTATGGAGAGCACATTTGTGGACCAGGCAGGAATAGCGAGGACTTCTATGAAACTCGTTTCTAGCAAAGGCCATAGCTTGGCCAGGCCGCACAAATGGGGAGAGATGTTGCGAACCACACAGCTCGTGCTCTTTCTTTTTTTTTTAAACCAGCTAGACTGGGAATGCAACGGTAAATGTTATGTCATCGGACACGTGGCAAGGGTCGCGTGCGCCGAGCGCCCATATGTTCTTGGGAGCGTGCCAGAAGAATGTAAATACACTGAGATGTGTTACTATTGTACAGCTTGATGTATGGACACAAGCTACACCACATTTTGTCATTGTGTTCACAGAACGCAGTTCTTTCAGTGGCGTGAGTGTGGAGATGAACGAATGGGAGTGTGTATTTTATTTTTTGTGTGAATGTTTAGCCCTAGTTTACATTTTGTTATTAAATCGTTTAGTTTTATTAGAAGCCGTGTTGTCGTGAATTATTTTAGATATAAAGAGATGCAACTTTGAAACCCATTTTAGGTCCAGAGAGGCTGACCACGAGATCCCCGAGAATAAGGTAGGTGTTTTACTGCGAGATAAGTGTATTTTTCATGTAATTCATAGTTGTATTGTAATTTCCGTCACGTATATTCGCGAGGGTCTAGTTGGACGTAGATCTTTGACTATTATCTTGCGCCGGAGCAGTCAGGGTCTACGAATCCAGCTGGTGCTTCGGATATCCAACAGACCGCCTCTAGAATATACGGGGACAGTACATCTCCTTAATTTGCTGTTAGACGCCAAGTTTACCTCTTTTTGTGAAAGCGGCCTTCTTATCCGTCTTAGCGAGCACATGTGGCTTAAGGGTAATATAACTGCTGTATTCCGACTTCCCAATTTAAAGTACTGCAGCCATTTTAAGTTTAGACAGGAGATTGTATGAAATATTCAAAATGACGATATGTTCAAAAATATACAAACATTTCTAGTGGGCTATGTTTTAAAGGTAGATATATCCTGTCATGTATTGTGCCCGTCAGACAGGGCCGTTGGGATGCCACCAACCACAAATGACATCTTCCTGACACACAAAGTTAGAGGATCGGGCTTGTCCTCAGACCAGCGCAGGCACGAGGCTGACACACGGGTAAGTATCAGGTGTAATAAGAGGTAGGCCATGGACAGCCCAAGGAAACACGCCCCCCCCAAAAAAATTAGCTAGCAATTATAAGTCCAGGCTGAGGTAAAATTCATTAGAAATATATTCAATAATCACACAAACCCCTATCCTACTTCGGAGGGTTAAAATACTGCCAGTCCGCAAATCTATTAAAAATAGAAAAATAAATACTCCTTCCCAAATCTGAAGTTAAGTTAGACCCTCCCGAAAATCGTAATTACAAAGTTCGAATTAAGTTCAAAACGAAAACTACGAATGTGGCACGTAAAGAAATACCTAAGCAATTACAAAGGGTCAGTTAATAATATACTACTAATAGCGAAATTAATGGATCAACTGCAAAGCAAAACATTTAACTTGTCCACATTTACATTTATTGTACCAATAGAAAATAGGCTAATTTATGTTGGTGTCACAGTTGACATTTAGTATTACGTTAAACAATTAGCTAAGTCCTGATTATACGTTGATTACGGATGAGACGCATCCTTAGCAAAGAAATAAACAAATCTAGTATAGCAACCAATTGCTAATCTCAATTAAAAACAAGAAGTTCCGTGACGAACTAAAGAACCTACTTTTCTTAAAATTAAGTTTCATGCCAATGATTAATCTACAGTATATGAACCTATCTAGAATAATGATGAAATTAAGTTGGTAATATCGAAATGTCTAATTAGTTCGAAATGTACCTGGTATAATATAGCCTAATAGAGCATTACAGTTGGCAGCCCTGGTGACAGATTATATTCTTTGTTAAATCTCTTAAGGTACAGAATAAAAAAATTGGTTGAAGTCCAATGGACGTTACATGCAGTTTGACATTGGATCCATCAGCACGCGTAAAAGCATGTTGGCAACAACGTCATGCGTGTGCTGGTCAGAAATAGCCTAATCTGAAATATTATGATATCTTGTTGTGCCACTTTTGGACGAAATCCATTTGTTAGTATAGAAGTTAGCCTACATGTATTTTAATATTGGACCTATCAGCAGGCATAGAATCATGTTGGCAGCACTGACTTATATTAATTATTCCAAATGTATCTAGAATGTCAGGTGCAATACGTGTGCAAAGTATAGAGCTGTTGGCTTGCATACTTCCTGATATATTGATATTAGGTTACACAAATATAGACAGCATTTACTAACAGTTGGCAGCCCTGATTGCTCTTAAGAATACTTATAGTCTGTTATGTTACACATATCGCATACGAAATTTGGTTGAAATCCAACTGATAGTATAGAAGTTACATGCAATTAAAAATTGGCCCTATCAGCAGGCTTAGAATCATGTTGGTAGAACTGAAGTATATAAGTTACTCCAAAATTAATCTAAAATGTCAGGTACTATACTAGTGCATAGTTTAAAGCTGTCGGCTTGCATACTTTCTGATATATTGGTATTTGGATAAAATAATAGAGAGAGCAATTATTAACAGTTAGCAGGCCTGGTGGCCCTTATGAATACGCTCAGTCATATCTGTTTATGTACACATATTACATACAAAAGTTGGTTGAAATCCAATTGATAGTGTAGAAGTTATAGGCATTTAAAATTGGACCTATCAGAAGGCATAAAATTATGTTGGTAACACTGTCATGTATGGCCTCCTGGAAATTAAAATAAAATAGCGTTATCTACATGTGTACCGATTTTGGAATAGTTCCCATGCATACCTTCCAAGATATCCAACATGGAGCTCAAATTTCTAGTGCGTTTTTTCGGCAATTGGTAGCACTGACATCATTTTCAAATATGGACGTGAGATATTCCGGTATACATCTTTACTCATACTAAATTTCGTTTCGATTTCTGCAGCCGTTTAGGAGTTGATAGGGGGGGGGGACACACACACAGCCAGACAGACAGACAGAAGGACAGACAGGCAAAAGGACAGACAGACAGACCGACAGACAGACAGACACACATTTTCCCGGATCGATCTCATAAGTCTACTTTTTCCTCATTTTTGCAAAATGTGATAAGTTGACTAAAAACACTAACTATCAAATACGCACAAGGGTACGGTAAAATAAAGCAACAACAATGCATAGTACGCTCATATATTCTAAGCAATCCTTCCTACGCCAATCGGAATATTCTTTGTATCCGACAGTCACCTAAGTGCATGTGGTTACGGTGGCGAAAGCACAGTGAAACCTGCGTCTGACATTGCGTTGATCGCAGAGGCCCACGAGTTACTAACTAACGTAGCTATAGCGACCTTACTTCGTCTCAAAATATAGCTCGTCCTAATAAATGGTCCGTTCCAACCAAAACGTCATTCCACTGCGTCGGTCAAAGATAAAAATGGTAAAGAAAATTTAGAATAATTTCATCATTAATTATAATTATTATTTAAAGTCGACGATTTAGGTAAATTTAGATTTAATGATTTATTTTATGAGTCTAGTTCATGTTTAATCCCTCACAGTGTAGTTTAAATACATGATGACCATATAAGACAGATGTCGTAGAAACAATAATGCACACTTCAAACGTGGATGCACTACCATCACTCAATAAATAGATAATGACCGTTTGAGACACATGTCGGAGAACAATAATATCCACTTCAAAAGTAATGGCGCTTCAATAAGCTACCTCCTCACGGGTAGAACAATAACACTGGCTAATAAAAAGAACGTCTGTGGCGCTCAGGCTCACTAAAAGTCTCGGCCAGTGTCATCCAAAAAGCGATCATCATCTTCGCCGGAATACCTCAATAATGCCGGTGAACTCAGTCAATCCCGTCAAACGTCTCTAAAAGACACAGAAACAACATAGTTGCTAAATTTATACATAGTCTGGTCCGATCTTAGACTCTGGGAAAACCTACTACTCTGCTTCATAAACTCATGAAAACTATTACAAATGTGTCGTGAGCATAAACGACATTTATAAGCTGTGACGTGTAAGTCATTTAAAAATCATTACAGTGATCAGCTGTGTTCTCCAATTGTATCAATAACCTAACATTACAACAAGCATTCTTTGGAACATTCAGTCGTGTGTCTGATTCATAGTCGACTCACAAATAAAAGTCGCTGAGCACTCTAGGTACCCGTGCTTCCTGACCTTGCGTCCACCAGCCAAACACACATATAAAAAATGACACAGTATCGAGCGCGGATATTGCTGCTACAAATAAGAATGGGTTGTAAGTTTGAGCCTTTCAATACACGAAAGTCCTATCTATGGCTCTCAACGAGTGTTCGCATTACATGTCCCTTCACTGAACACTATGAGCTTAGTCGTATAATCAGCTTATCAAAACACAAAATAAATACCAAATAGCCCAAAACAAAAGATATTCCAGTGCACTCCAAATGCTTTGGAACGATAAATCATAGAATTAGCACACCTCGTGCTCCACATCATAGATCCTTCTAGTTCTATAGTCTCCTCTACATTACTCTCACAGCCTTTTATAAAAATATGCGTGTCTAACTCGACACTAAACCAAATATATAATGGCAAAAACATCTACACTATGTGTCGTGAAATGATACGATGAGTCGTTTAACAGACACAGCTTCAAAAGCCAGATGCAAGCTTCCTACTAGTTTCCAATACACTAGGAATAATTGTGGGGCTTCTGAGCTCAACTGAAGAAAATAAATCATGAGAAATAAAACGACAGTGCAGACCTGACTCCTGTCAGCCGATACGCTGAGTAATTAATAAATTGCGGAGGTGTGTTAATGCTTCTGCATTCCCTAAATGAAATCAATACTGAAATGGGCTCATATAGGATGCCTCAAAAATTGGTTTCACATTCTCAGACCATAAAAAGCAAATTATTAGGGCTGTAGAAGTTTGTAGATGCCTCTCCTACATGGTTGTCATATAATCGACAGCACGTGGTATTCCCACGCCACTGAATGTTTCACATGTACGTGATTAGGACCAAGGCTCATCAAAATCTAAGGAAAAGTAGAGATTAGTTTAAAGCTAGGCATGCCCTACCTAATTGGTTGCTATAAAAGTGCGTTCTAATATAATCAACTGAAACAAAATGCCTTTAACAAAGTTAGACTGTTGGTTATAACTCACAAGGTCGGCGATCTGGATATTATGGTACCTGTGAACGAGGATCCTTCCTCAGTCCTCCGTTCGACTCTCGGACTTTCTAATTTCCATCGCTCCTTTTTCCTCATCTTGTGGGATTAAATCGGCAGCAAATCTCTCAACATAATGGTATACTCCATACTGGAGATCTCAGGAATACTTATATGTACTCCCACGTGGTGAATAGTAAATGCTTCCATTTTTGAAGTACGTTGAGGCACTGCTTTTACATTTATACTAGCAATTCTTACTGGCTCTAAAAATTGCAGACCTTTATCAAGAATGACCTTTATGTCTGCCACAGGCATTATAACACACGTGTGGTGTTAACCCACATACTCCAAGTAGTGCAAAAATATCGAGAAGAATCCTCGGTATCACGTAGAAGATTCGTTCAAAAATATGTAGATTTACGTCTCACTGGCTTTGCACACACACACATACAAGCCACAAACATTTTAATACAGTTTCACAAGTTCAATCACGCCTCGTGGTTTGCCACATTGAAAATTATACTGGCCTCGTGGACCAGTCAGCTTTTAACGATTTACAATATATCCAATTTTCACTGAAATTTAACCTTTCACATGTCAAACTGTTGGTCTTAATAATCGTAGCACACTTATAATGTTAGCCAATACTCATGGCTTCAATTCACACAATTTTACCGTTTTACTGACAACGTGCGAAAACACGGCTGCTTAATAGACAAGCAGACCAGGTTGTGTCGCCACCCCTAGCGATGTTCAGGGATAGAGGAAGTACTACTGCAATTGTGCAGCGACTACTTAAGGATGTTTCCCAGATCTGCGATGTAAATTTGGCTTCTTACATTGCCATAAATTCCGAAATGTCGGTAAACGTCTTCAAATATTCGTAAAGGCTTAGTAATTTAACATAACGAAATAACGTGAGTGGAAGAAATCATTCTGACTCAAAATGCACCGCAGAAGTAAAAACAGAGGGTTGGAGTTAGCTCAAAGCTCTTACGTCTCGCTCGGCGTATCGTTGGGTAGAGTACCAACTTCTTCCCAAAGAATATATCGCCAACATGAGCCATGCGGTCTCAGAACATTGTTGTAGAACTATTTGAGTTGAACAATTCTTATTCTATTAATATTAATATATCAACTTAAAGATTGAGCCAGTGTAAAGTGAAAGGTGCATGGACGTCTAATTTTGCAATAACTTACATCGTTACTGCTCACTTTCCTTTGGGCAAAGGTTATGTTTCTAAACAAAAAGTCTTGAGAAATGCTTTATAGAATGGTGAATAACAGGTCAAAATCAAGATTAACTCGAATAAACAAATACACAGAAACTAAGACTTCATTTATTGCTGCGTATAGATTTAATACGAGAGGGATTTACTTGCTGATTGTTGGCAGCATCTAATTACCTTCACTACGAAGGTATCAGTCTATACCAACTTAGGCTAACATTTTCATTGTGTTGTTAATATATGACTGATACTTAAAAATCATTCACTACACATGTGCTCTTCGAGTATTGGCAGTACTAAGAAGACCCATATAGCATTCGCCATCAGAGTTGACAAAGCTCGTATGGCCACTCTTGGAACAAATGTGAAAGTCCTCCCCTCAAGCCCCCTCCCCCTATTTCTTGTAATATATTCAGTAAATTAGGGAATAGAATACAATGCCATATCGTTTTCTTCTGGTCTAATCAACATATACGCAAAGTTTCAGCAAGACTGGGTACCTCAGATTTTCAGAATTTAACTTGTATACATTGCAAGTGAGAAGAGCGCACGCCACCATTTCCTGATCATGAGTTCAGCAACATGTAACATTACCGGGACTTACGGATCTACGCAATGTGCAGCCGTCAGCACGTGTCTGTTAGTAATGAGCACCCCTCCGCAGTAATGACGGACTCTATTGCGTAGCAGTGCCACCATCCACGGCCACTCCATTGGGTCCGCGGCCTGCCCACCAACTATCTTCTTCCCAGAGGTAGTGCTGACACCACAACCTACAATGAGAAAAAAATTAATCATTCACAATGTGCTCCTTTGCTATGGTGGTCCAGTAAAGGGCTGAAAATAGTTTACTTACCTACTTTCCTACTGCGAAATGAGTAAGGAGGACTGTGAAGTCAAATATAGGGTGACATGTATGTGTATGTTGGTCTACCCATCGTTCTGTTAGTCAGTCTCCTTGTGGTAGCAATATTATACAGGTATTCTTGAAGAACTCGAAAGATGCTAATATAATATTGGCGAATCATTGAGCAAATAAAGCATTACAAACAAAAGGCTACTTTTGAAGTTGAAGCAGTTTTACTGCTACAAACCGTTCTAAAACTTGATATCAACATTTTAAAATACTCTATTAAGAATAACTCATGAAGGGGAGGCCCAATTGTGACTAATTCTTGTGTGAACGAAGTACACACGACTAAAATACTGTACTGTGTGTGAAGGTTTGACCATCCTCAGTATTGCTAACCACTAGTAATAGGTAAAACTGAAGAAAGGCATACAAGATCTATACGGGTGAAATATCCATAAAGTAGAGGGCACTTCAATCCCATATTGTATATTCCTGCCTTCTTAATGAAGACAAATAGGAGGTCAATAGGGTGTTCACAGCGTAAATCGAGTACCGACTACATTAAACATTGTTCACGATAGTACGTACGGGAGGGTTTTATACGTGGAACTAATGTTCACTGCAATCTCTCAATATTTTAGAGCAAGGATAACAATTTATTCCCAGAACAATATTTTATATAGCTTATTTTCCTCTAATTTACTGGTATCATCAATTCAGAATTCTCCCGCTAAACAAATAGCCTTTCAATGTGATGGATCAAAAAGCATTTGATATATGGCTAACATTGTGATAAAGTAGACGACAAACATATAACTGAAATCACAAGCATTGTATTCATTTTCGGCAGCAAATAAAACATAACACTTAAATATAGCAAAATGGTCTTACTATTGTACAACTGCTTGCCCTGTTTTAAAATAACAGCTTTCAACGCTGCACTCACATCAACACATCTCCAGAACTGGAAAACATGTGTCCAAAGTCACACGATGCAGCGTTATCTACAATACATGATGACAACACTAAAGAATTGTGTATCAGAGTATTTCGTCACAGTAGTGGTTTAATAACTTTCCCAAGTACCAACTCAATACATCAGGAAATCCAGTTCCCTTTTCATAAATAACCATGCGTACAATCTATAATGTACTTGACATAAACTACAATAAAATATCACGTGCTACAACACACAACTTTCAGTATCGATTACTTAGGTCCACGACTCCTACCGTAGAGGTGGCATCTTTCTCTTATACGTCACAGGACTTAATGTTAAGATTTATGTCAAATGTACGGTTTCTCTAATAAGAGTATTTTTAGCCAGTATATAGAGATTACGGTATGGTGCTCCATTATACGAAATTTTACTTAGATCGGCTGAATAGTATAAGAGAATTAAAAACATATTTCTCAAATTCCACACTGCCACAGTCTCCAGTTTTCGAAAGCAACTGAATACATTTGAAACCTACATACTGAGACCGTCAAGGTTGGAGTTGTCAGGATAACCAACAACCGCAATGACTTCCCTAACATCTCACCCGTCGAGCACATAATTTAATTGCCGTGAGGATCAGGTGAACTTCCAAATAGGCTAAAGCGGCACGAGAGTCCGTTGTCCACAGGGATCGTGGTACATGGTGACGATGGTCATAGACTGCCTAAGGAATGGTTCACCTTAAAAACTAGACTGAGAAAATAAACATCCAGGCTAATGTAAAACACCGTGAAAATTTATTGATAAAATTCACAAGCCCCTAGCCTAGTTCGGAGGGTTACAATCGGCTAGTCCGCAAGCTAATAAACAAACAAGAATAAAGAGCAGGTCCCTACCTGAGAAGTTACGGAAAACCCTCGCGAAAGATCTAACTCACAATAATAAAGCAACAACAGCAACGCTAGGAAAATGGTACGACGCAAGTCCCTAGTTCAAGTTACAAAATCAAGCTAATATCTGAATTTACATTTAACAGGGTAGCAAAACAAATCTAAGTTAGGATGATACCATTTCAACATTTACATTTAACGTTAATTCGTCTAGCTAAGTCCTATCAATTAATCACAAAATTTACGGCGATGACGTCCGTAAAAGAAAACAATTACATTCAAAAGCTAAGTGTACAGCCATGTAAAAAAATATTTAATTATGCTTAGAAACTACGTGCTAACAGCACACAATAAGGTAACATGTAGGATTTATACACTTGTACATCATAAATAAGTAATGAAATAGACACAGTAGTTTTATTAAAATGCCTGCCTGCACCTTGGTTTACTCTTTGTAAGCCATAGTCATCTAAAGTATGTGTAGTTACGGTGACGAATGCGTAGTTAAGACTACGTCTAACATCGCATGGCCTGCGCTCCTCAAGCTACAAACTCAAGGTTCGTGCATGCTTCAGGTCGCTACAATAGTGTCAGCTGTCCTTGTCATTTCCACAAAAGGAAATTACCTTCATCTGCACGGCCATGTCAACAGGTTCCAAAATGCAAAAGAACAAAGTTAGATAGAAAGAATTCGTTAATTAGCTTTTGTTTTACCAAAATTATGCGTTTTATTATTAAGATGTCGGTTTAGGTTTATCGTTGGTTTATGGCGAATAATATTGACAATAGCCAGGGCACGGAGCGTCTCCACTGAGATTATTCTCCACCAAAAAGCCTCGACTCAACAGTCGGAATATAATCAACGAGCAATAACAACTCGGACACACAATAACACAAGTTACCAGCGGCGCAAAGCTCGCGTTCAATAACTCTGGGACGGGCCTGCACACTACAGTTACCCTCCAATAATATCTAGTCAACGGGAACAATCCCGGACAAGGCATACACAAAATACCTTCATACAATAACTTCCTGCTATAACAGGGTATCCTTCGACATACTATAGAAAACCTGACATAACTGTACACGCCAACGACGGTACACACAGCAGTGCGTTTAACTAACAAAAAACAGTCTATAAAACATGTGATCAGATACAGGAATGGACACTGAGTTCCATAAGCTAAGTTGCAATGAAAGGAAATGCGAATACAAAAAGCATTCTGTCCTCTGCCAAAGTAGTTCCGTCTCACAATATAACAGGCGTGCTTTCAAGGGCACTGGGTCTCAAACCAGTTTATGTGTCGCTAGCAGGTTTCAACATTCCTGCGCTTCACTGACACAACACATTGACTCTCCAAGGCCGGCGATTTAAACAAATAAAACTATACATCTGGCCTCTTCATAAAAAACTTTACAACAGGTTAAAAACCTCGAAGAATACGTGTATAAAAACACGCTATAAATCTGAATACAATAATACAATTCCGCCTTCCAAACCAAAGACGTCTAAATGATAGTAATGTTACTATTACTGGAGCTCTTTGCTCTCAAAAGATATAACTCAGCAGTTGCTTGTACAACATCAAATAAATCGTGTCTTCACATGACACTAACAAAATAATAATTGTGACGCAGATTTCACACTCTGGATCTGCTTAATGATACGCTGGGAACTGGGTTCGATGCTTGACATCGAAACATTCCTTCAAATTATAAGGTTCACACTTGACCAAGAATAGCTTCTGAGCTTATTCAAAATGAAATATAATGCAGTTACAAAACTGGTAATTACAGTTGACTACCTAACTGATACGACCGTTCTAACGACAGTCAGGGGTGTAACAAAGAATGGCTGCAAAGAATGCAGTTAACTAAACCATGGCATCTGATTGCCATAACTAAAGTCAGCAAAGACTTGAAAAATCACCCCAAATAGGGTTGAACAAAGTAGCCTCAAATGACTACGGTCACGTTTAGCAAAAGATAGGCTTTGACGTTCTACGACGTTCATCAGGCTGCACCAGGGCTGACCAAAATGTCTGACCCAAGGGTGTCTCACTTTAACTGAAATAAATGACATCTAATTAAACTAGTTACATTCCCTACCTAGAAAAATGGCTGACACTAAGTTCGGTTGGTTCACAAACTACATTAAATCTACTATACCACCAGAAACTAGAACAAGAAATGGGTATCCAAAAACTCACGAAATGGAGAAGCTCTCACTCAGCCCTCTATTCAACAACAAGGGTTGTACAAAATCCTCTCTGGCTCTCTGGAACGGTATTATCCTCATCAGGATTCCCATCATACTCCTCCAAAGACCAGGGTTCAATCTGTCCCTGTCGATAACTTCGTGGATATGCTGGATATGCCTGGAAACGGCATCCTGGGTTCCTTCCTTCTCGTTCGCTGTCCTGGAAGTTCCACCATCATGCTGGTTCCCGTAGAAACATCACCCTCATACCGGGATGGTATTAGCCCATGAAGACTGTCTCAAACATGGTGAAGAATAGTCCAATCACGTGGATAGTGAAATAAGTTGCGTAGTAATTCATTCTTTCACTTTCAAAAATATAATGTTCGTCGTAAATGTTATAGGCTTTGATTGTAGTATATGACACAGCCTTTATTTCGTCGATGTGAATTAACATGTGAGCTAACACTGTTTTATGATTCTTCACGTGCTAGTGACGCTACTTTTATATCACGTAGTATCCGTGAATTATGCGTCGTTTTTGAAATGAAATTTTCACTTTGGCAATTTAAATATGTCATATAATCATAATCACACTTATTCATAATAGTTGTAATACATTTACCTGTATATTTTCCACTAGGCATTTGGCCCTCCACATACACGTGGGTACAAAATGTGGTATTACGGCAATGTTATGCAATTCACTATACTTGCCAATTATTATTTCCCAAAATGCTTCTTTGGCTCACTGTGCTTGGATAACAGTGAATAGTAGTATCCGCGTGCTCGATGGCACCTGATAATCACTTTCAACGCTCAACAGCGGATATTCTCTACGTCTTGTAGGACAAATACAATTCCACGCCTACACAGGGCGGATTCTCCAGACGTAGTCCAAGGCACTGAGTGTCTCTTGAAAGTAGGTCGTCAAAACGAAGTCGTTGAGCGACTACTTACGTTCCTGTTTGCGTATCTGCAAGGGTATTACCTTACCTTAAGTAAAAATAAACATTCTCCAAAATGTTTTAATAATGCAGCATGACGAAATGGAATATTCTGAGTCTTGTGGAAAGATAAAATGAATTAATAAGACCTCAGATAAATAATAAGCAGACTTCACCAAAGTCAAAAGTGCGATTCACCGCTACTTCAAAGAGTATAGCGTGATCTCTCAGCTCCACGTGGCTTTCTGGGTGTGTTCAAAGGTACAACATCCCTTCATAAATGTTCTGTTACAAAAATATCACATGAACCATAGCTCAGCGGGTTCAATACTGAACTCCAAATTTAGATTCACTCAGTTTTTACTGCACTCGGATAATTAAATCGCCAGTAAAATCATCGTAAGTATTTGAAGTTCACGTGGCCTCGATGATGTTTTTGTGCTTATATTTTAGAAAGTTATGTATGTGTACTTAATGATCCTTTCTTATCATACAAAATTGCAGTTAATTTATGGTTTAACGAATACATTATGATGGATTATGTAGCATAAGGTGTTGTCTTTGGAGATGATAATATTGACTTGGGGTGTACATGCATTATTCACCATAACATGCACTTCCTCGTTTACAGAGAGCCCTGTTTTTCTGAGTGTTCTCATTTTGGAAAATGTAAGTGTCCACAGAATATTTATTCTGACGTTGAATAAAACACTGCATTTGGTCACCAAATGTTGAAATATACATCGTGGCTCATGAGTGAGTGGGTCCAAAATATTGTACGGAATACACCTCCAAAACATAACAAAACTCTCCGGATTGTATTAAACCTGCAACACACTGCGGGTTAAACTCTCCATCGTCTTATATCATTCTAAAACAGGTAGAAGCTTGATTCATCTGACCACCATACACACCTCTACTTCCGGTGTTGTTTGCTCCATTGAAGACATGTAGCTTGAAGACTAACACACACACACTACTTCACTGCCATAGTCCTATATATGCGATGAAGGGTCACATGAGAGTCTGTTATAAGTGCAGCACCTTCTATAGCTCTCCGATAATTTGTTTCACCTTCCTACCACCCACAGCATTGTATGATTGTGATAGAATTGACGGGAAGACCATGTATGTTGCTTGACGCCAAACAAAAAATATTTGAGAACCTCTGACCTAAATAGTTAATACCGGGTGGTTATAATTAAACTGACGGGGTTCAGCGTGCACATCATGGGCTGTGATGATCGAAGAAGAAGTCTGAAACGGCGTAGATATGCTAATTAAACTAAGCGCTCACATCTGAGAGAGCGTGGATTGGGCAAAGTGACTTCTAAGACTAGGTCTCTAAACTTGCAAACAGAAGACAATGCCATTTTATCCCTCGTTCAGAAACAGAGTGCTCATTTTTACTCTATTTTCATTTATGAAGGAAATAGCCTATGAGACCACCTTTTGTTCGTGTGTGTGTCCGTATGTATGTGTGTGCCCCCTAATAAAATCTAAACGGCCAAACAGCTTTAATGAAACTCGGTAAGTACATATTAATACCTTGTCCAACCCCGACTGTGCCTTTCAAATTTTAATACGGGTCACCAATCCTACTTGACAGCGCGCGAAATATTTAACTGGCATTCTATATCTCCGTAACAGTAACAGATATCACTTTGAAATTGTGTACGGTGACATAGGGTACTATTAAAAGTTCACCTATGTGACTTTCCAAAACCTGCTAAGTCCAAACCCAACTTGGCGGCCAAGCGAAGATAAAACATTTAAGTGGACATTTCTCGCGATTTAATCATCCGAGCACAGTGGAGCTTGTTACGCTAAATGCTCATACACATTCTAATCTACATGCATCTAACTTAATTCAGATGTTTTCATAACCTCAAGATGGCGGTGGTGCGAACTTTGGATTTTTTTATTGTGTCCTAACCATGCGATCGAACTGAATGTTTGAATAATGAACCTTAATCTTCATCTAATGTTACTGGACCCGAAATTCACATAGCCACCACCTATTATCTGAGGATGGGAAAGATCACAAGGATCGCAGATACCCAGATAGATAAACCAACAAATCCCGCTAGATCGATAACTAGGAACCTCTCGGTGCATTATGTTTAAACACGGTCGTACTACTAACTAGCTACATTTAAAAAACTCCTACTACAATGTATGGTAGGACAAGACTATCGGAATCTCGAGGGTGAACGGTTAAAATTAAGTGAGCGCCTGTATCTAACCAGTAGTACTGCCGTCTTTAATTGTTATATGAAGAAATCGTGAAGTTCTATAAAAGGAACAGGCAGACTAAATAGTGCCTGTCAATGTTTATTCAAAAAGGCTGGCACTCAAACAATTACAAAACAAATATGCTTAAAAGTATTCTCAACATAAATAAAATCATAACTTATTCTCTTGATAACTGAAATATTTGTGAATTTGGTCGCAATCTAGGACATCACCCTGTCCTTACTCATAATAACTGCCTCCTCAAAAAAGACATTAGGTCTAAAACATTCAAACGTGTATCAACTCATTGATCCCCCTGTATATATTTGATTCGCTTCTCCTCAAGATACTACTATTGTTTACATTCAAATATCCCGACATAATACAATACTGTTTCGTTAGATCACACCCTAACGTTCCTCAATTCTATAAACATATACATTGACTTAATATATGTTACCATTATTTAAATTATTTACAATATTAACAATTATCACGACCGGCATGACATCACTTTGTAGATCTTTATAGATATTCATAGATCTCTCTGGATCTCTCCTAGATCCTTCCTTATTTTAAATCTTTCATTAATACAGAATCACGTCTACCTCGTCTCTTCCGGTAAATATCTCAAATCCAATTCAACATAAGTAACATCCATCTAAGGTAATTGCTGTTCTATACGTCATAATCATTGATAAACCGATAAATGATGAACAATATAGCAGATTATCTTCGTGGTTAACTTTACCTCTTACCATGACGAATAGAAGGACCTAGTGTGAGGACTCCGTCATTTTAGCACGGTAGTTTCTGGTCCCGCCGCTACAAGCACTGCAAGCGAGTATGTCCAACACGTGCTGTGTTTCCGTCGAGCCGGTTCATAGAAAGTGCGCGAGAAGTTACTGTGTGAGATATTTGTGTGAATTAAATTGAATTTTCTTTGCTTTCAGTTCTTAAATTCAGTTCATTGTGTCTTGTGTACATCAGCGTTTTGTGTTTTGTGTACTTCAAACATATTTCTTATGTGGCTTGGTTCATTTAATAGTTCAACATGCCTTATTGTTTTGTACCTGGCTGTAAGTCAGGGTATGGTCGAGTAGTTGACGATATACGATTTTTTTCACCACCGAAGGATACAAATCAATTTGAAAAATGGGCCAGAGCTATTCCACGAAAGGATACGAAGTTAACGCGTAGTAGTAGAATTTGTCAAATTCATTTCTCTGGTGATTTGATAGTAAAATCAGATAATTTTATAGTGAATGGTGAAGAAGTGAAAATCTCTCGTATGAGGTGGAAGTTACGTCCTGGAGCAGTGCCTCATATTTTCCCTAATTTACCGAAGTACCTGTCAAGTGAGAATAAGTCCCGTAAAGCTCCTAACAGGAAAAAGAATCTCGATACCACCAGGAAGAGAAGAAAGAAGATTGAAGATGGGAGTGAAGCAACGAATGAGGCATTAAAAGGTCAGTCTAATGTTGATAAGAATTTGGGTCATTCTAGTGTACTTACCGATGCTGAAAAGACTATAATATTGCTCAAAAGGCGCCTAAAGAATGCTAACCGTAATTTAATTCGCGTTAGATCCTGCCTCAACTCAGCAAAATCGAGAATTAATTTGCTGGAGAAGCAGGTTCGACATTCACAGGCATTTAATTACAAAGATAACAAACACCTTAGCAAGAAGGAAAAGATGATAATAGACACTATGCTCAAGAAATGCCAGGTAAAATCTCCCAATGGTATGAGGTACAGCAATGAATTCATTTTAGAGAGTTTATTGTTGAGAATAAAATCACCGAAAGGATTTCGTCATTGTCGGCGACATAATCTCTTGCCTCTGCCCTCAGAAAGTCACTTGAGAAAACTTTGTAAAGGACTTAAGTGCCCTTATGGAGTTAATACGCATAGTATAAATGCTATTTCAGACTATTTTAAGGAAGAAAAGAATGATAATTCACGTTACGGTGTTGTAATTTTCGATGAAGTGAAGCTAAGAGAAGAAATCCAGTTTAATAGTTTTTCTCATAAAGTAGATGGATTAGTTGATTTAGGTGAACACACACCTGACCTCCAGAAGAACGTACTTGCAAATCACGCTCTAGTGTTTATGTTCGTACCATTCATGCATAATTGGGTGCAGCCAGTTGCTGTTTATGCAAGCAGAAATGCTACTCCAGGGGACATTCTCGCAAAAATTTTAATACAGGTGATTTTGCAGTTAGAAGAGGCTGGGGCGAGGGTGGTTGGCTTTACTTGTGATGGTAGTCAGACAAATAAAAAGGCCTGGAGATCGTTAGGAGTTAGTGGCAAGACAAGCTCTCTACAACCTCACATCCTTAATCCTGCAGATGTTACGAGAAAGATCTGGGATTTCAAAGACTTCGTTCATGTATTGAAATGCATAAGAAACCACTTTCATGATAAAGTAGAACTTCTCTATAATGACAAAATTATTAATTTCAATTTTTATAGGGAACTGTTCAAAGAAGATCTCTCAGGGTATGCTGGGCTTAGAGCATGCCCCAAGCTGACAGTTGCTCATTTAGACCCATCATCTTTCCAGAGAATGAACGCTAGGCTTGCATTCCAACTTTTCAGTGACAGTGTTGCCAAAGGTATTAAATTTTATCGAGAAATGGGACTGGCAGGATTACAAGGTAGTGAGGACACTGAGACATTTACCAGTGATATAAATGTTGTTGCTGATGCACTCAATGCATTCATTCCGTCTCAGGCTCTTCGTAAAGGTTCACCTTCTCATACAGCTATTGTTAATTTTCTTCAGACCGTGAGATCTACCAATAATACCTTTGCCTCCAATAGAACCTTGGAATCACTAGTAGTAACCCTACAGAGTACTTTGGAGATGTGTGAATGGCTTTGGGAGAAAGGTTATAAGTATGTGTTGACAGGAAAGCTCACCCAAGATCCCTTGGAACGGCACTTCGGAATTATGCGGTCTTTCAGTTCAGATGATCATCCATTGACAATAGATTTCCTTCATTTGCATCTACTTCAATGTATATACGTCCCTATAAAACAGGCTTTAAATGTTGGTGGAAATTGTGAACCTAAACGGGAGCAGATCTTGACCTCGTATGTTAATCAGATGCGTATATTAGCCCGGAATGCGGAAGTGCATAACAAGACAGTGAAGGAATCAGTGGAAACTTCCATTAAGGAAAAAATTGTGGTTCGAGATGCAGTAAATATCGAAGACTGGGAAAGCTCTGTACCTGAATTTGACAGCGCAGTTCGAAACTCTTCGATTGATAAGTGTTTAGTGTACCATTTGGCTGGCTATGTTGTTAAGCACTCTTCTAAATTTATTAAGTGTTCGCCTTGTGCTCATTCTCTACGTGACAATAATCTAAATAAATTTTCAGTTCTTACCGAAATAAAGGACTACGGCTCAATGAACAATGAAGTGTTTCTAACACGTCCTTCGAGAAGTGTATGTGACATCCTTTTCCAGGCCGAGAAAGTAATTACCGGAAAATTAAACTCAAAATCGATGTGGAGCGAAATATTTTTTGATTGCATCGATTCCATAGAAACAATTTCAGTTGATCCTTCAGGAGCTGGCTGTTGTCTTCAGCATGTCATGAATGTTATCCCCAGACTTGTTTATCATTATATAAAGTGCCGATTTTTCTTCAGAACGAAGGAAATCCGCTGAGATTTGCAATGTCGAACATCCGCCAAGTCTTCACGCAAGCTTTCGAAAGTCCAGTAGACGACAAAATGAATTGGTAAGTAGGGTGTTACTTTAAATAGTTTATGAGTGCTTGTTTTAATATGCTGGGGATTATGTTTTTTTTTTAAATCTGTGTCTGTATACTCCAGGAATCTGTGCTTATCGTAACATGTAATGAATACCGTAGTTCTTATTTCCGTGAATTATATTTTCCATTGTGCCTTGCCGTGCTATTTTAATTGTAATCGCTAATTACTTTTTAAAAGAGTATTAGTTACAAAGTCATTCGTTTCCCTTAGCAGCATCCCTAAGACCAGCTGAGCTAACACTGGCAGCGTGGAACTAGCCCCCTCTAACGCTGCCTGGCGGGGCGCGCTTGAACTTGATGAGTCTGCTCACTTTCCCTTTCATTCGTCATGCTCTTACTATCGTGGTTTGTGGTGCATAAACAACATTGCACACATCGCAAAAACTTTGTTGTTCCAACAACAACATTAACATTACACTCATTACTCCTTATATATCCCTTATATTCGTAGACATAATACTTATATCGTTGCATTGAACAAGTCACTTAAAATTTGCGTCTTACCACCCGCGCATACGACTTCTACAACGACGTTCATCTAACCGTTACTATGCACGGAATTCCAAAAATAATAAATATAATAACCCATTTCTTCACACCGCCTGGGATGCGAGAAAATCAGTAAGCCTACTACTTATTCAAACACTATGAGATAACTTTCAATTTACAAATATACCACTAGCGTTTATACATCGTCCTCGTGCCAATATGTTACCATTTCTTGTTCCATTACCTTGCAACGCATCACTTATTTATGCAGTCTTCCATTAAATACCTCGCTATAGCGATTCAGTTGCGATATCATTACTAACATGTCGTATACAATCCATACATTAACCTCGTTGCAATTTTAACCAAATACATAGAATATCTGCATCTACATATGCCATCGAATTAATAAAAAATACCACATATCCTCATATTCTGTGTTCCCATCTGCGAATAAATGCTTAACAACATTCCTTCAAACTTACGTCGCATAATACCTGAGTGTATCAACTACACCTCGTATATCAATTATATGTCATGCTTACATTAGCATTATTAAGTCTTTCGTTCAATAGTGAGCTAAAATTGCTCTTCCTTTAATACAGTTGATTGCTTGGAAATACGTTCATGTCTTTATTTATTTACGTGCTTTCAAAGCCTTGTATACCAATCATGTCTATCATATTTTACTGCAGCATCGAATAGCGTGCAGGTAATAATTAGTAAAAGCATCTTACATTCCTTAATATCTCTCTAAAGCTTTCTGTGAAAATATATAGCGTTCTATAACGTCTTATATCATTTATAGCGTTTAAACAAAGCATACAGTCTTACTTAGCGTTTTATACATAATATGAATCTTTGTATAGCGTTCTTCACAATATGAACCTTCTTGTAGCATTCTACACAATATAAACCTTTTTGTAGCATTCCACGATCCATAGAACGCATTTACGCATATCGGAATTCAAATACCATGAATATAACAGTCGAGGAATTAATTAAACAATTTTACAATATGTCAAAACGACACACGGTGACGTGTAAATTTATTACAAACTCTAATATGACTGAAATGTCACCTAACATGACTAAACAAACTATTAAAAATAATGAAGATTAACCTGCTCATAAATGTTGGTCAACACAAGATATACACAACATGGCAACACCTAAAAAATGAATCGTAAACCCTTAAATACCTTACTGCCCGTACGTCTCTTGACAATCTGCGGTAGCGGTGAACAGCTGGGAACGGGATTCCTCTCGCTGCGTTCTCCAAATGCCTGCTTTCGGAGCTCGGCTGCTTGTCTGGCCACCACCTGGTCCAGCTGTTGCAATCCACAACAGCACGTCGCGTCGCCTCGTATGACCTGTGTTGAACCAGCGCTGCCCCAGCATCGTACTTCGAACTCGTTTTGGTATCTCGCGTACGTTTCTGAATCAGATGATTCTGTCGATAATTTCTTCGTACGGCAGCTCTCTCGATGTTCTACGGTGAATGCATATGGTATGACGATGTTGTTGCGAGAATTCCACGGTGTTATTGGAATCTCCACTAGAAGAGTTGCATTTTGTGACATCTTCGAGCTACAGTTGGAAATGTGATAGTTCGTCTTCATAATTCCTTCTCGTCTGGCTAAGTCACACCTGGTGTCCACATCACTGATTGTAGATTATTTCCCCATCATAGCGTTTAACAAGTCATAACTCTCTCCGTAGAGTTAATATTATAATATGCTTTGGGAATTGATTTAGTCGACATTGTAAATAGCTTCTTAGTATTTCTGAAGTATCGTTGTTAAATATATTTCTCCTGGGATTTAGTGTATATCTCGATAAATCGTAGAATTATAATCGTTAGTCAGTCTTTTTCTTATGCTATGTAAAATTCATGTAATGCAGTAATGTTTCTCTGCTCCTAATTATTTTGTTTATTTGTACTGCTAGTTCTCAACGGGGCTTCCTTCTTTGACTTGACCGGACGTAGTCGCTCGCCTCCCGGTATCTCTTCCCTCCTCACTGACTCGAATTCTGTAATATTTGCTGGAGCCTTAATTAGCACGACTTGACCTTTCAATCGCTCGGAGTGGAATGCAACTGGTGTCGAAGCAAGACTTGCCTCTTCGGCATAAAAAATGGCGTCTTAGCGCGATAACAGCGTCTGTCCACTTCTTATCAGAATATCTCTTCTACAATGCATAATCACAAACAAGCTTTCAGTCCATAGTTATTTATTTCCAAATAGCTTCGTATTTCCATACTCCAATTGTTTATAATTATTATAATAAATAATCATAACTATATCCGCGCTAATATCTGTGAATTATTTGATTGGCTTAGCTGCGATCACGTGACTCCTTTGTGTATTCTTGGCGCGTGGCTCGGAGTGCGATCGGCTTGAGGTGTTGAGGAGTCGTGCGCAAAAACCCTCTACTCTCAGAAGACTCTGTCTGTCTCTCTCTCACACACGTCAAAAACTGGTTCTGAGCCGGCGAAACTTGTCAAGAACTAAACGAAATGTCGATTTCTAGCACTAACTAAGCATCATTCTTTCCGTGTTAAAAGTATACAGATTATAAATTTAAGCATTTCTCTCCATTTCTTGCTTTTTTAAAGGCTTATCGCAAGACCACATCATTTTGCCTGTATTAACAACATGCATATACTGCGTATAATATGTCCAAACTCCATTTAAATAAAAATATAACTCTCTCGTAACACAGGTTCGATTCTCAATTGCAGCTTATCTGGGGTTCAATAAATTCGGGCTCAGTGCATAAGTCTAGGCCCTACAAATATAACAATCCAACATGGCGACCATCCGAAGCATTTAGACGGTTCTCAATATGTACGAATATTTTACAGCAATCAAACTGAAATATTGTATGTGGATAGAGGCTATTGACATACGTTCATATTTGGGGCATTCAATAATCTGGTTAGCACAAAACCAACATGGTGCCTACGTGAACTTTATATACTTTAATGGATTTCTTTTCTTCACGAATTTTTATCAGAGCGCTGTGAAACATGGCACGGTGTATCTTCATACAAGCTTTAATATGAAAAAATCCACAGCCTGCTTCCAGTCTCCGACCGGGTCAGGAATGGAATGAATGAAGCGGCGAGGATATGAACTGTGCCGGCTGCTGAGGCCTGACGCACTCCTCTGGGGCAATGTTTAAATGAATGACAGATGAAATGAAATGACAGTGGAGAGTGTTGCTGGAATGAAATTGTGACAGGGAAAACCGGAGTACCCGGAGAAAAACCTGTCTGCCTCCGTTTTGTCCAGCACAGATCTCACATGGAGTGACCGGGATTTGAACCACGGACCCAGCGGTGAGAGGCCGGCGTGCTTCCGCCTAAGCCACGGAGGCTCTCAAGCTTTAATATACTGACGTCAATTTGAATGTCATTTTATGAGAACTTAAAAATGGCGGCTGTGATCTTTTTTAATCTCTTTTTATCTCTGGTGTCCTAATCAAGCAATATAAATGTATGTTGGTATAATGAACTACTTACTTAAGGTGGCCATATACACTTTTTTCTGAAATTTCACTTTTTTTATATCCATTTTGTAGGAAATTTATTCTAGTTTTAGAAAATGTATGGTTCATAAATATACCATTAATCCTTCATGTCAAAATAAATTATTTACTGTAAGAGGGCGCAACCGTTCTGACTGACAGCTGTCATGTCTGGCGTATCAGCAGATCTATAAAATTCCTTTCGAGCCTAATTTGACTTTCTCTTTCTCTATCCCACTGGTTTCGCTCCTGGCCGTGGTAAGTGATTTTTGATTGGCGACAAAAATCACGGCACGCATGTGATTTGTTGTTGGCATGTTAATGGACTCATTTGAATTCAGTAGGCCATGTACATAGTGGCTAAATTGACTTTCTCTTTCTCTATCCCACTGGTTTCACTCCTGGCCGTGGTAAGTGATTTTGACAGGCGACAAAAATCACGGCACGCATGTGATTCGTTGTTGGCATGTTAATGAATCCATTTGAATACAGTAGACCGTGTTCATAGTGGAAAAATTGACTTTCTCTTTCTCTATCCCACTGGTTTCACTCCTGGCCGTGGTAAGTGATTTTGATAGGCGAACAAAATCACGGCACGCATGTCATTCGTTGTTGTCATGTTAATGAACCCAATGAATTCAGTAGGCCGTGTTCATAGTGGTAAAATCAATCTCGGGATTTTCCGCCAAAACAAATTTCCTCCTTTCTCTACTAGAAAGCGCTATAGTGTCAAGGAGCTTGGATATCTAACTTCCTTGACTTTTATAGCGTTCCAAGGAACGACAAGATTCGATATGCAAGCTGCCCTCTGGGCGTCAAATAAAAAGATGGAGGAGGATCATACAGCTTTCAAGGAAGGATCTGTGTATGTCCCAGGAGGTTTCTGATGTGATCAAAACAGAATGTGAGTGAAGACATACTAAGTAAACTTTAAATGCGATTTACTCATTAATTCGTTTCCTGACATTTGAAATCATTCAAAGTACTTTAACTTTTGTCACAGAAATGGTATCTGCTTGATTTTTATTTCAAATTAATGCTAATACATGTATATCTGTTCCCTACCACTAAGAAAATGATATTCATAAAAATGTAATTTTAACACCTTTTTAAACAATTTTGTTAAACAAAATTTTAAGAAACTTAAATTGTAATATAATTTTAAAACCCTTACTTGTGACTAATTCAGACAAGAGTGGTAGGGAACATTCCCCTTGTAAGTTAGATTGTTTTTGTTCAAGGTTCATGGATTTTGGTAAAAATATGTGAGAGATAGAGGTCTTTAAGTACCCCTATGTAAATAGCAACAAATAATTTTTTCATAAACAATTAACATAAAATTTGTGTAAAATGAACTTCAAAATCTCTTAGTTTGATCATGATAAAACAACAGAAAAATTTAACATTGCTAGAGATTATTCTTTTAAAAAATTATTCCTAGTGTATATGACCACCTTAAGAGATTATTATTCACAATGTAATAAGAAACAGGAGATGCTTGGTTTCTATCAAGATGCCATGTGACATAACCCTCAAATTTTGTTATTATTATTATTATTATTATTATTATTTATTTACCATAAATCGTACAAGAAGTTTGGAAGGCCTAGTGAAAAAGGGCAAGCCCCACATACATATTTCATGCTTCACAGGCACAGTTTAAATCTACATTTGTTTTAACAATATTTACATGTTTTACAAAGATATTTGCAGTATTTACATATTTAGAATATTGACATAGTACATTTTTCCTGTTCACTCACTCTCTCACGCACGGACTTTCATAACCTCAATCACTAGATACATTCATTCATTCTATTCAGATACTCATTCATTCAGCGAGACAATCAATCATTCATACATACTTTTATTTATACAATGTACCTTTTACGTACGGCTTGAATTTCCGAAGAGGCAAGATCTTGGCATCCCCTGGCAGCGCGTTCCATAACCGCGCAGAGCGGCCGTAGAAACCTGTCAGGTGCATTGCTACGTACGAAGGGCGGCACGAGATTTACACCTCGTCCTCTTCGAACTGAGGGATATGCCAACGACAGTCGGCAAAAAGGGTCAATATTAATGGAACCTGTAAGGGATTTTTTGAGAAATATTAGATCAATTTGTTTGGCTGTTGCCCCTATAGATGGAAATTTTGACAAAGGGGAAGGGGAATAACGAGTATTAGCCTCTCTGCATGGCGCTGTACACGCTGGAGCTTGTTCATTTTTTCCGCTGTAGTGGGATGCCAAGCAGGTAAGCCGTACGTTAATATCGGACGGACCATGCATATGTAATCCGTCCTGAAGGCTCTAGGTTTAAAACCCCTCATGTTTCTGTACAAGAAACCCAGAACTTTGGTGGCCTTACATCTTGCCTCTTCACTTTGAATGTTCCAATCCAGGGTGTCGGAGATTGTTACCCCTAATAACTTAAAGTTTGTGCACTGTGGGATGACACTCTTCATAATTTTGTATTCATTCTCAATGTTTTTTTGACCTGGTTATTCTTATGTATTTACATTTTTGTACATTTATATTTAAATTATCACAGAACACCACAGCGATACGTTGTCCAGATCTGATTTAAGACAGAGGGAATCTTCTTCACTTTTAATGCACCTGTATAGCACGGTGTCATCTGCATATAGTGACATTGATGAGGTGACAAAGATCGAGCACATATATAGTGAAGAGAAGAGGTCCGATTACTGAGCCCTGAATCACACCAGAAGTAACTTGAACAGCCTGTGATCGAGCTCCTCCGTACACTACACACTGCGTTCGATCCTCTAGGAATGACCTCACCCATGCAAGTAAGCTCCCCCGTATGTTAAGCTGCTGTAGCTTTAACAAAAGTCTTTCATGAGACACTTGATCGAAGACCTTAGCCCAATCCAGTGCAATACAGTCCACTTGTTTCACTTCTGGCGGATTCAAGTAGAACTGAAACTCATCAATGACTTTTGTCAACAGAGTAGTGCAAAAACGACCCGAAAGAAAACCGTGCTGATTTGGGTCGAGCAGATTGTTCTCCCGCAGGAATTCCAGCACACTGTTTGCTACTAGCCGCTCCACACATTTACAAATTATAGATGTTAGACACACCGGTCTGTTATTTGCTACATCTTCTCTGTCACCTTGCTTATAGATTGGCACCACGTTAGCACATTTCCATCCACACGGCACAGAACCTTGGTTGATAGATAGGTTGAATAACGCACACAGAGAGGGCGCTAATGCTTCCGCACTCTGCAGCAGGATCCGTCCAGGAACATCATCTGGGCCGGTCGCCGCATGTGGTCTAATCTTCCACAGGCTCTGAATCACCTCATTTGTTGTGAAGTACAGGTTGGAGAGAGGGAGGGGTGGAAGTGATGACCTTGGCAGAAGCAGGTTCATGGTCATATCTGGCTTAGAAAAGTTCTGCTTGAAACTGTCACTAATGGCTGTTGCCATATCTTGGGGTGCACTGAGGAATGTACCGTTACAGTGAAAGGAGGCTGGCGCTGCGGTGCCACGTCTTCTGGACAAGAATTTCCACATTTCACTGGTGCTGCTTATTTTGTGAATATAATTGTCGTATGTTTCGCGAATTAATTTCTTTGTTTGATTCCTGATGTTCTTATATTTTTCCCACATGATGTCAGTTGAGCAACTTTTCCATTTCTTGTATAAAATGTTTCTTTTCCTAATCTTTTTAATTACTTCCTTCGTCACACAAGGAGAATTTTTCTTCCCATTAATGGTTATTGTCGGTATAACTATATCCACACATTCAAAGAAACAGTTTCGCCAGTCGTGCCAAACTGAGTTGATGTCTGCTGTCCGGAATACATGGGGTGGGAAGGTGTTCGAGGAATAAAGATGATAACAGTTTCCACTCTGCCTTTTTGTGATTGTATACTGTCCTCACTGTGCTCCTGCTGCGTGGTTTGTTGTAATGCAATGTGGTAAAGATGGCTGAGTGATCACTGAAACCGGGGGTGACTTCAGCTTTCTGTACGGAGGAAGGAAGGCTTGTGAGGAATAGGTCTATTGTGGAGCGTGTAGTTTGTGTAATTCGAGTTGCTTCGGTTATTAATTGGTCAAGGAATAAATCGTAGAATGTGGTAATGAATTCATTAGCTATGGGATCCTTGGGAGTGGGAGGAGAGTTTTGCCCGTCTATTTTTAATTAAAATCGCCTGTTATGTAAATAGCCTTGTATTTATGCTGGATGTATTGTACACGACGGAGGGACTCCAAAAGTTCATCATTGATGTGCCGAGTTGAATTTGGAGCACGGTATACAGAGCCTATTAGAAATGTATTGTTCGCACACGTGAATTCCACCCACACAGCCTCAGCATCAGTTTCAAGCTCCCGTTGGCGAACAGGCCTTAACTCAGGTTTCATGGCTATTAGTACCCCTCCCCATGATGTCCAGGTTCGATCTTTGCGGAACATGGTGTATGTTACCGGAAATATTTCTTGGTCGTTAGTGGATTTTTTCAGCCATGTCTCCCCTGATCACACAATTGACGGATTAAATGCTGTGAGACAAGAACGCAGGTCCGGTTGTTTGGAGGGACATGTTACACTTCGGGCATTGAAAGAAAAAATGGGCAATGCCTTACCATCCGAGGGTGTTACGTCACTATATACACTATTTGCACTCTGTGTCGACGTATTCAAAATGAGTTAGAGAACTGGGGTAAAGAGCAGTTCCAACACAGCCACGATTGTTTCCCAGAGGTGATAATTTTGAGTTTTGAAGCACTGATTTTTGCACAAGTTCTGTGCGCTTTAGAGAGGCAAGATGTACATGTCACAAATAACTGATTCACACGACCCTTCGAATCACAAATTATACACAACTTATTCGGTCCTGGGTTAATCTCCACATCTCCATTGAGAGCCGCAGACAGCACCACGAGATGTAATAATGTAGCGGGCGGTCTGGCAACCCCGCGCAGCGCTGGGCGCCCTCTGCCCGCTGCCGCGACTATCAACCCTTCGCCACCACACCATGTGAGAGAAGATACTCGTATATTGAGTTTGCAAA
The DNA here is from genome assembly GCA_946902985.2 of Meconema thalassinum. Classification (NCBI taxonomy): domain Eukaryota; kingdom Metazoa; phylum Arthropoda; class Insecta; order Orthoptera; family Tettigoniidae; genus Meconema; species Meconema thalassinum. The sequence continues at coordinate 795,011,529 of OX336389.2, forward strand.
CTACCATGAGGCGTTCCATCAGGTCCGAGTTCACACACGAGTCTTCAATTGTTATAGAATGATCGAGTATCTTTTTCGAGGCACCCACTGAGCTTTTTACTAGGTAGAACACGAGGACAAGTTGGAGCACTCTAACTGCTACACACATGCTGGCCGCCATTTTAAATACATTGTTATGACATTTCATTTACATGCTTTATATTTTGGAAACAATTTCAAATTAAGTGGTATTTTCATATCAGAAATGTCAGGTGTTGGCATTCCTGTAGGTATGGTGCTGCAATATGGCCACAGAGTCAGCAATGATGTTTCCAGCAAGTGTGATCAGGTTATTCATTTCTAAGCCTAGATTCTAGAACAGTTCCACAACTTCTCAATAGAGTGTGCCCTTGGTTACAAATAACATTCCTCACACATTGAAGGTGTGATTGCTGTATATATCTTGGTCTTCTTCTGTGGTGTTCAATCCGAAGATTGGTTTGTAGCAGCTTTCCATGAACACCGGTCTGTGGCTAGTCTCTTCATGTCCAAGTAATTATCACAACCTTTGTCGTGAATGATTTGTTTTATGTATCCCAGCCGTGGTCTACCTCTACAGTTCTTTCCTTCCACATTGCCCTCCAGTATTGTGTGCAGAAGACTTTCATGCCTCAAGATATGTCCAATCCAATTGTTTCTTCGGTGAATAAGCATATTCCATAAACATGGCTTCTCTCCAATCCTCTTCAGCGTTTCTTCATTACTGATTTTGTCCACCCATGGAATTTTTAGTATATTTCTGTAGCACCAAATTTCAAAGGCTAATATTCGTTTCTTATCAGCCAAGCTAAGAGTCCAGGTTTCACTACCATACAACAGTACGCTCCACACATATATCTTCACAAGACGTTTCCTGAGGCTCATACTAATATTCTTGCATGTAAATAGCTTTCCTTTCTTCTTGAATGCTATTTTGGCTTGGATGATGCGGCTGACTATTTCTCTTCTACTTCTTCCATCTGCTGTTATTTTGCTACCAAGGTAAGTGAACTCCTGCACATTTGTCAACTGTTCTCCATGTAAAGTACAACGAGGAGGTTCATACTGCCGGCTACAAAGAAGAACTTTGGTTTTCATTGTGTTGATCTTCATGTTATATTTGTTAAAGGTGGATTCCATTTCTCCTAATGCATAATTCAGATCATCTTCGTTTTCTGCCAGGACTGCGATATCATCCGCAAAGCGAAGCATGGTAATTCTTTTTCCTTGAATCTTGAGACCTTGGTTATTTTCCATAAAGTACGGAACGCAATTTTCATAGATGGTATTTTTCTGCTGGCATATTAGTCTAAAGTCGATATATTTATCAATCCAACATTGCAACCTTACAATATATTCAACCGGTTCACAATATATCTGAAACTATTTAAGCAATCGAACTGATTTTTGTATGGTGATAGATGACTATTAACTTAGTAGCCTACATATGAGTGCTATTCCAAGGGCTGAGAAACACAAAAACAACGAGGCAAACAAGTGATTTTCAAATATTTCAAATTATTTTTCACCCAAGAGCAGTGATGCTAAGTACAGCGAATATTTATTCGGAGCTTGGTAAAGAGACATTTCATGTTAATTTTGAAATATTCAAGATCGCATCAGTTAGATATGTTAAAACCTTTTATTTATTTCACGTACCGTATCCAAACGATTAAAGAGACGATTCGTTTGTTAGCTTATTATAATCATCGTATTCTAATGGCACTAAATTCTGTTGCTTTCGTAAATCATAGAAGCCGTGCGTTTGGCTATTCTTAAAATGAACTCCCGTGATACGTCACAGAACGATGCCATCTCGCAGGAGGAGTCATATTCACCGATACTGAAAAATATGTATTCTATCACATACTTTCTCAATGCATTGATGTTGTTGTAGACATAGTTCGTGTATCAAAAGATATTTAGTACACATCACAGGGAAAATCCTTTCAATAATCGGGGGAGGTCTTAATAGAAAGGACCAGTAGGATATATGAAAATAGGCTATTAACTTCTTCATGGAACTACTGGTTATGTTTTCTGATCGAAATAAATTTGATGAGACCACCTTTCGTCCGTGCATGTGTGTGTCTGTGGGAGTGTACTCACGACCGCAATAAATTGTAAACGGCTAAAGCAATTCCAATGAAACTTGGAAAGGACGAATTACTGTTTCGTCTGACCTCGACCGTTCCCTTTAATTTTGAGTATCACCAATCCAGCAAGGCAGCTGCGCAAATTCTTTCACTGGAATTCAACAACTCTAAAACTAAGTTACTACCGAATTTTCACAAAAATAATTTCAGATATGTGACAATAAAAACCTGATAAATACAGAACCTTACATGGCGGCCGCGGAAACTTCTAATGTTTAAATGGACTATTCCCACGATTTCATAATCCGAGTGAAGTGAAACGTTGAGCGCTAAATCTTCATACGAGGACTAATACATCGGTGTCAAATTAAAATTGTTGACATTTTTAAATCCTATTTTCATTCCTTGTGTCGTAATCAAGTGATCGAAGTGAAAGCTTATATTTATACAGTAATAATCCACTATAAACCCCTGCATCTACTAGTGCATATCTGAACGGTCTACATATAAAACAATCCATAATGGTAGTCATGCGAAGCATGTCACATGTTCTCAATATCTCTGTACCTATCACAGCATTCAAACCTTAATTTTGTATAGCGATAGATACATTTATGGAAAGTACACACACCTGAATTTCAAAATCAGAGTAGCAAAAAACCAGTATGCTGGACCAGTAGCATAGCCAGGGGGGGGGGGCAGAGGGGCTGCCCCCCAAAAAATCCAGACATCGGGGTGGGCATGAGCCTTTATATTTTCCAACGGCTCGAGCAAATTCAGAACCTACAACGAAATGTTAAATACCGTACAGTAAATGCAATGACAAAGAATGTACTAACACGCTCAGCACGGCCAGACATCATTTTCCGTGCCTGCACTGCTTGAAAGAGCTGAAATAACAGGGTAGCAATTAGGATTTTGACGTGAGGGGATTTTCCAAGTAGGCCTACAGTACGGGCCTCAGTACTGGGGGTACAACCAGATGATTGAGACAAAAGTCTGCCAAGAGATTAGGATTGCCAATTAGCAAAAGACCTCTCTGCAGGGGGCCAGTTATAGCCTGTCTGCTTACAATCTCTTGTCAGCTCTTAATTACCATTTTCTAGAAATAACAGTGTTCAATAATGGCTACAATACTGACGCTGAGTGGTTGATTGTTACCATTGTCGGGATTTACGGCGGTTTTGTGTCTATGTGAGATGCGATATACAGTCTGTTAGTGGTAGTGGTGGACGAGTCGTAAGTTCTTTGATAGTTGCTCTTTTCTTTTTGTCACATTAGCGAGTGTTTAAAAATGGACCGCTTTGTCATAAATAAGCCAAAACTGGATAAATCTTTGGTAAGTTAATGCAAGTTATTATTGTTATGTGTAGCAAACTGAGGCCCGCATTTCAGTATATAGGTACAGCTTTTACAAATAATTTTCTCTGCACGAGAAAGACGCATCGCTCACTGATAGAATGTAAAGTTATTCGATTTGTTTTAAAAGGTTCGTATTAAATTATTGTTATTATTTAAAGTTTATTAGAGCCTCCGTAGCTTGGGCGGCAGCACGCCGGCCTCTCACCGCTGGGTCCGTGGTTCAAATTCCGGTCACTCCATGTGAGATTTGTACTGGACAAAGCGGAGGCAGACAGGTTTTTCTCCGGGTGCTCTGGTTTTCCCGGTCACAATTTCATTCCAGCAACACTCTCCACTATCATTTCAATTCATCTGTCATTCATTTAATCATTGCTCCAGGGGAGTGCGACAGGCTTCGGCAGCCGGCACAGATCATATCCTCGCCGCTAGAGGGGGGGTCTTCATTCATTCCATTCCCTGACCTGGGCGGTCTACTGCGGGTCGACTGGAAGCAGGCTGTGGTTTTTCATTTAATTTAAAGTGTATTACAGTTTCCTCTGAATAATAATAATAAACAAGAATGAGGTCCACAGCGACCGTTAGGCTCACCTTAAAACAGCGCTGTTTAAATTAGACTAACAATAATAGACCTAAAAGTGTTGCAACATACCTTCTTTATGGGTGTATTCTCTGTTCTGCAACTATTGATGACATAATTCTTTATTGTGCATTCTACCTGTTATTTACTCCTGATGGCTTTATTTGGGGGGGGGGGGGGGACGACGACGACAGATTTATTCAATTTACTAAAATCATTTCTGGTAAATAAACTATTTACAAAACACCAAGACAAAGTTGGCTACGGTATTAATATACAGAACATTTTGAACTGAAGCGTGTGAATTTGTCATAATAGCAGTATTCTGATAACTGATAATTGAAAATCAGAGCGACAGAGACAAATGTAAATACTGATACAGCTGTGAGCTACTTCAAAACAGAAAGCAACAAAGGGCGGAATTCAGACATTCATGAATAGACTGAAGAGTTTTGCCTAAGCTAAAAATGAACCCTAAAGAACTTCGTAACAATCGCCATTGAGACACGTGTTCTTTAAACTTTGTCATACCACACAGCCGAGAGACATGGCCAGATTAAAATGTTGCCGATGCTGACAACAATGATGCCACCTTGCTTCAATTGCTTTTGCAACGACAGCAGCTTTTATTTCTTCTTTGTACCCGCTTCGGGTTAAATATCTCGGTATTAGCATTTCTGCCCCCACTGTCTTACCAACATTCCTCACCTTCCTTAGGCGCGCCCCACAGGCCCCGAGCCCTGGCACTTGACCCCTTTTCCCCCCTCACTCTAGTTGCGGCCCTGCTTATGGTGTTGGGGTAGCGCGGCTGTCTCTCACCCGGAGGCTCTGGGTTCGATTCCCGGCTCCATCTGGGATTTTAGAAACTGACGTGAGGACTGGAAGGGGTGCACTCAGCCTCGTGAAGGCAATTGAGTAGCTGCCTGATCAAAGAGGCAGTGGCCCGGTGACGAAATCCAAGATTAACGGCCGAGAAATCAGACGCGCAGAACCCGTTGCCCCATAATCTGCAGGCCAAATGGCTGAGCAGCGGTCGCTTGGTAGGCTTAGGCCCTTCAGGGCTGTAGTACCACGGGTGATTATTTATTTTTATTTTCTTTAACTGTAGGTTTTATGACCTATGATCACAAGATCTGCAGTCACTTTAAACACCAAGTTTGCTCCCTCGCTTTTTTTTAGTAATTTTGAACCAAAATCACATAGTTTATACTACAATAGTTCCAAGATTACACTAACAGTTCACTCTTGCATTGACTTAACTCATAATCAGAAAAATATATGAACTTCTGCAGTAATAGATGAGGACCTAATGCCCCCCCCCCCCTCCTAAAATCCTTGCTACGCTACTGTGCTGGACATGCGAATCTCTATAATTAAAATGACTTTACTGGTGATCTAATAAGCTGTTCTCAGTGAACTCAACACAGGGAATATTTAGAGTTGATTTAACGTGCTTCTAATTTGTACAATTGTTATCAAAAGTTCAATGTGGCGGCAGTATAACATTTTAAGAACATGTTTTCATTTCTCGTATCCCTCTGAAGCAGCCGAAGCTAAGCTTCGTATAATGAGCCAAATTCATAAAATTTATCTACTGGCACTGATGTGTCCAGCTATCCTTTTGTAATCTAAAGAAGCCGTACATTTCAATTCTCATGAAATTAACTCCTATGACTCTTTACAGAAAGGTGCCATCTCTATGGGATAAGTCATAATTAACCGAAACTGAACGTTATATATACGAACACGTAATATATAATTGTAATATTGGCGGTAATGGGTGTTTTAAGGAGACGTAAATTGCTTCAATTGCTTAGTGTAATTGGTGTTAATTAGTGTTTATGGCATACATTTGTTAGTTTCTAAAATGGAATATATTTTACTGACGTTATATTGAACCAGTAATTCGGAAAGTTGATGAACCAGATTCATGAGCTAAATACTCTAGTACACACTTCCTTTGTATTTTATGTATGTACTGTAGATTTCCCCTCATCGTGTGACTTTGGAAACATAGTTTGCATGGCGACTGTGCTGATGTGAGTTAACTGGAGTAACGACAAAAGTTTTGGTTTCAAGACAAGGCAAGCAGTAATACCATAGTAGAACAATTGAACTATCCAACAAGTAGTGAAGAAATAAATATCATATTTCCATATATGCAAAATTTCAGTTTGATTGCTGAAATAGATTCGTATATATTGAGACCCGTTTAAATATTTCCGATGGTCACCACGTTGGATATTTATATATACAGTAGGCCTTAGAGTTATGCACTATTACAAGAAGATTATTGTGTAGTTGTTTTATTCAAACTTCAATCGCAAGATTAGGACACAAGAAATAAATACGAGATTTAAAAATTTCGCTCAGCTGCCATCTTGTGGTTATGAAAATAATTTAAATGAATTGGATGCCAGTGGATTAAAACTTATATATGCATATACCGTACCATGTTTCACTGCGCTCGGATTGTAAAATCGCGAGAATCGTCCATTTTAATAATAATATTTCGCGTCGTCGCAATGTTGGATTTGTGCTCACCAGGTTACTGCACGTCCCATAGGTGAACTTATGATTATAGCCTCTATACACATACATCATTTCAGTTTGATTGCTGTCACAGATTAATAGCTATTGAGAACTGTTCAATATATATTGAACCCTTAATATAAGAGTCATATTAATGTTCATGAATTCTGTTCTGTGTGGAGAAGAGAGGTTGAATATTGGAAGTTACACCTGCTGAATGTTGAAATAAAGGTCTACCTGTTGACAATGAGGGGCACCTGACTTCCTGCGCAAACAAGAGGACAGGGTAACATTTGGAATGTGGGGAAGACACTAGGACTGGCAGAACACCGTTAGCCCGTGTTCAAAAAACTAGGCTTGGCGCGCGAGGGATGTGATTCACCCTGGAAAATGTGTTTTGTGCAGAAGAGAGATGACAGATAAAGCTGTGGAAATCAAGAGAAGGAGATACGTTTCGTTGACGACCACAAGGGAGTTGATTGCAAAATACCACGATATTGGAAATCACATTGACGAATGAGGAGAAAGGACGCCAGTGATTTCGCGTTCTTATGAAGACACAATACAGTGGTTTTTATTTGTTATATAATAGTACATTATGCAACGAGCCTACAATGGCAATAATTAAGCCATCAGCTGATATTATAGAGGGAACTAGATACTGATAAATCCTATGATCATAGTGATTCCCGCATGCCAAAAACGTACGCTTCGCATCGAGCCGAGTCCTTTGATATAAATTGTTCGTCTGTGTGATCATTGCTTAATTAAATAGATATTATATCTAGTCCCCACTCCTACATTTTGGGTAAAACTGTATAAATATCGACTGAGGTATTCACTCAGGGCTCATTCTGAATTCATTCTGTATGCTGAAGACGTTACCATGTCTGTCGCTACGCGAGGCAGAGGACTTAGTACAATTTCTATTTTGCCTGAGAGCAGGCAAACTTATTAATTCTGGAAGTACAACTTTGCTGTTGGAGATGACTATTCCTACATCTCTTGTTAATAATTAAAGTGTTTTGAGTGTGAACTTATGTTGTATAGCACTCTGCTATAATTTAGGGCAAGTCATCGATAAGTATTGTTCATAGGTCTGTAGATGGATTTAGCCATGTTAGAAATTCACCAGTGTTAGAAAATATTTTGAGTCTAACTGACATTTTTGAAGCAGCAAGTCAACAATGAAGCCCATGGTGTCCGCTGACGAAGGAAGGATGTCTCGAAGTTCAACAAGCACCAAGATGATGGCCGCGTGCTAATTGTAATGCTGGGGTCATGCCCGGGAACATCAATTTAATGAAGGAGACGGCCGAGGATGAGTACCAAATGAATTAATTTTCATTATGTAGCTAGCTTTAGTAAATGGGAAAACTTGTATATATTTTTTGTGGTATATTTCTTGTAGGTTTGTTGTGTTGTTTTGTTCTAACCGACTACTTATATAGTGTGTGGAGCTCATCGTGGTTATTCATGTTTTTGTATTTGTATTTTGACAAAATACAACACAGGAATGAACTATGTAACTGCCGATAAATGGGGCATTGTGGGAAAAGTGGAATTTGTTTAGAGAACTTCGAGTTACACCGGCTATAAGCTATGCGATATTGCATATTTCTTAGCAAGAGGCCGTAAGCTTCTTTGGTAATCGTTGTAACGTAATTTGAGCACATAGTTAAATTATTGTGTTTTTGGAACACATATTTTGTGAGGTATCTGGAGCAATTTTGTGGAGTACAAGTGACAAACCAAGGTAAGGGGTTTCTGATGTTCATTCTGCGCGGGGTGTGACATTGGGTCAATTACCTGTCGGCTGCAATGCGACGAAGAGTACTCTTAAGGGAAAGGCGGCTGTCATAATTCTCCGGTCCTGATTTGCAAGGTGCAATTTCTGGGGACAAATCTGCGATACGATGATATGTATTTTTATTTCAGGATGTCTTATGATGTTTCTGCCGTTCTCAAAAGCTAAGGAGCTTTGAGACAATTTGGTAAGACCTGCCTGGATTGTGACACGGATGATGAGGGCTGTTTGAAGTCCACTTGCTAGCTCAGATTTCCTGTTAGCCATTGTAATTAATTACCAACCGACTACGCTACCATTTAACTATAAAACAAGGTCACTTCCGCATGAAGTCTTACTCAAGTGTGAACGCACAAAAACAAATTGCATAACATCTTATGTCTTACAGACACAAATAATGAACACTCAATCGTGGCCACTCGCAACCAACACCTGGCCAAACCGATTGTTTCCCGAACACTTATAAGGTTACAATTAGCACACAAAAATATGCATAAAAATATCTACAATTATTTTGAGACAGTAACAAACATGAAAATGAAAACACAAATATCAACATATTCCTGAACTGCATATCTGACATGGAGAACTCCCAAAATTTAATAATCTAATTCACTTCCAATTATACAGGCTGCAAAGCTGATTCTTATACTATGTGCACACTTCTCGGTCACTAATTGCCTGACGATTCTTATCTGGGATTCGTCGTTAAATATTAAATACGGGACACATTATTTTATTTGATATTGCTGATTTTGAGATAGTGTGAAAATACGGGCGTCCAACTTTGAATTTAAATTAGAATTGTGTAGTGATGACAAACTCTGATATGTAGCAGGAGGGTGATAACCCTAGAAAGATTAATTATACTTGATAATTAATGCTGTGTGGTAACGTAAAGTAAATTAAAGTAGGGAAATTTAATAACCGAAGTTAAGGGATGACACTAAGTAAATTAAAATAAACAGATATTCAAGGATGATTGCAATTGTGGGAGGTTCAAGTAAAGTAAACGTATTAAGTATGATTAAAATAGGTATACGTATTATTGTGTATAAGCGTGACGTAAATAGAAGTTACCCAAGTGCATGATCCGTCTATTCTCAAGTGAATTTATATTTGTTGTCTTGGCAACGTTGGAGGGAATTAGAGAAGTGATGGAGCTCGCAACCGTGAGAACCTTTGAAAACTTAGAGAAACTGAGAACCGAAATGAGAGAACAAGGTAGGGAACAGGTTGAGGAAATAAGCAATCGCATTTCAAAACAGTCTGAGGACATAAACAATCGCATTTCACAACAGTCTGAGGACATAAACAATCGCATTTCACAACAGTCTGAGGACATAAACAATCGCATTACCGAACAAGCGGAGATAGAAAAAGAGCAAAGTATGGAACAGACGGAGGACGTAAATAAACGTATTGCAGAACAGTCTGCTTTTCAAAACGAAAGAAACCAGGAACAGTTTACTCTGCTTTCGGCTGAAATTAAACAGAATACTAGGAATCAGATGGAACAGTTAGCTAAAAACATAAGAAAAAATAACGACATACAATTAGGTTGCATGAAAGAGATGGAAGAACGGTTTGATAAAAATCTAGGATAACTCGATGAGACCGTTAATGCGAAACTTAAGCAAATCGAACAGGCATGCATTTATAACTCGGTTGAAGTTAAGGAAGCACACGAAAAACTGAAAGGACGATTTGAGAAAGTAGAAGCAAATACTCAAGGTATGCAACAGCAGATCGAGGCGGTAGACAAAAATTTGCTATGCATTGATAAAGAGATGGAGCGCGTTGAAATGAATGCAACGGAGCGTTTGAAGGGAATCGAAAAAGAACAAGGAGAATTAAAGGCGTCCATTGAACAAAATAATAGCCAAATTGAGGAACAGTTAGACAAGATAGAATTAAATCAGGAGGAACACGAGGAGGAACTAGAGACAAAATTTGAAGGATTAAAGCTTAAAATATGCAAAGATTGAAGCCACATGAGGGAAAACAGTAAGGAGGAACGCTTGTTTATTATAACGAAATTAGGGGATAATCTCACTAGACTGCAAATACTCGAGAAAAATGTTCAAACTAAGCAGCAGGAACAGGATGACAAGTTGGTTAAAGCCGAACTTAAATCACAAGAATTAAATACACTGTTTACATTTGTAAAGGACAGAGAAGGGCTGGAGAACTTAAATGGACTGGAGGCAAGTCACAGAATAGGGGGAGGCATCAGTAATGAGCAGAGTCCGTTAACCGGATGCAACACGAGAACATTTGGGGAATACAGAGGTCAAACATCTACACCGGAGCAAGCTGTATTACCTACGCAAATTATCCAAGTTATTAGGGGTGATGAATACAAACCTAATCGACACACAGACGGTACAGGCACCACACCTGAACAATTCTTGCGTGAACTTGAAGATTTCGGATCAGGGGGTACCGGAAAATAAGAAACTCAGGATGGTTGAGAAGTTTTTGCATGGGAGCTGCCTTATTTAGTTTCAGAGCTTTAAATATACCTTTGGGACAATGCAAGATTTCAAAGAAGCATTTCTTAAGGAATACTGGAGTCCGTCTTTGCAACAAAGTCTAAGGTTGGACTAGTATGCTCGCAAGTACCATTCAACACACCCGACAAAATTTGCCGATTTTTTCACCCAACAGTTGCTAAAATTGAAAGATTTAGACGAGCCGCCGTCTGAGTGAGATTTAGTAATGACCATAGGAAAGCAGTTACCCATAAATATCCAGCAATCCCTAGTAACCGCTAAGGTGACGACCGCAGTGGGAGCAGAGGAAATTTTGAGGCACATTGAGGAGACGAGTTTGCAGTTACCGCCTAGAGAAAGTAGGCAGAGCGAGCAGGTGATAGATAGATTGATAGATAGATTTATTTACCATCAACAGGATAGGCACCCAATTACAGATGATATAATAAAACATAATAAACATTAAATTTACTTAAAAGCAACTATTTAACTAACCTAGAAACAAACATTGATTCAAGCTTATAAACTAAGTTCTCTATACACTTAAATTAAAATAACAATTATTACACACTATATATACAACAAACACCTACGATCTTGAGTTCAACAATGATCTACGAATTTCCGTAGGCTTCGAGTAAAATATATCTATAGCGCTATCTAGATGGTTTAGAGAGCGCAACGCCATCAATAACCAGGAATTGGCATGGGCTACAATTCTATACTTCTGGATCCGGAAAGTGAGTCTTTGCCTTGTATTGCGGCCTGGAACATGAAGCGGAATCAAACACAAAAGGGGCGCACAGTCGATTCTATTGGTCAGACACTTATATAGAAACATGGCGTTGGCACACATGCGGCGAGACCTCAAAGACCGCATACCCATGGTTCCACAGAAGGTCTCATAATCCAATGTAGAGAGTCGAATGCCCATATACCTACAGCTGATCCACTTCATGAGTCTCACATGCACTCTCTCTAACCGCTGAATAGCATATTGCTGAGAAGGCAGCCATACCTCACAACAGTATTCAACAGTCGACCTTACATATGCTAAAAATAAAATTTTGAGAGAACCCATATTGGCAAATTCACTACAATTTCTCTTCAGAAAACCTAGTAATCTGAACCCCTTACTTGTCACCTTATCTACATGTTTTAGAAATGACAGCCCGTCATCGTTGGTAATTGTTATACCTAGGTCGTTTACTTCATTCATACGCACTAATACAGAGTTACTTATACTATAATTCCTCATGACAGGCGCCAACTTCCTAGAAAATGTTATCACATTGCATTTTTATATATTAAGGTCAAGTAACCACTTAGTACACCAATCTGTTAGTAGATGTAGGTCTAATTGAAGCAAGTCACAGTCTGACTCGTGGTCTATTACTCGAAACAGTTTCAAATCATCAGCGTATAGAAGGCAGTTACTATTCTTGAAGACCCCAGTTAAATCATTAATAAAGATTACAAATAAAAGTGGCCCCAAGATGGAACCCTGAGGAACACCAGAAGTTGGAAAGTATGGATTTGAAGTTTGACCATCGGATTTAACAAAGCAAATTCTTTCAGTGAGATAGCTTCTAATCCACTCTAAAACGCTGCCGCCTATTCCATACGCCGACAATTTGATTAATAATGCCTCATGTTGTACGGAATCAAAGGCTTTGGAAAAATCTGTGTATATGGCATCTACTTGTTGACTCGGCCACGGGGGTCGTAAGCGAGAACAATAACAATAACATTGGTACGAGATCACAGGCAAAGATCCTGTCTAGAATAATTTACAAGAGGATGGAAAGCCAGATAGAAACGGATTTGGGTGAAGACCAGTTTGGTTTCAGGAGAAATGTAGGAACAAGGGAAGCTGTAGTAAGTCTTAGGCTGATTTTGGAAGGTAGAATAAGGAAAGATAAGAGAACGTTCATGGCATTTGTAGACTTAGAAAAGGCTTTTGATAACCTCGATTGGACTAAATTGTTTGAGATTTTGAAAACGATTGGAATAAAGTACAGGGATAGGAAGGTGATCTACAATCTATACAGAAACCAGACAGCAGTCATTCGAGCTGAAGGACATGAGAGAGAAACTGGTATTCAGAAAGGTGTAAGGCAAGGCTGCAACTTATAACACCTACTTTTCAATCTTTACGTTGAACAAGCAATGAAGGAAGTTGGAGAAAAATGTAAAGTGGGAGTGAAGATTCAAGGAGAAATAATTTCAACTCTGAGATTTGCCGACGACATAGTCATCTTGGCCGACACGCCTGAGAATTTGAATGAGTATTTGAATGGTATGGACTCCGCCTTGAAGAAACAATCATGATGAAAATTAATAAATATAAAATAAAAATATTGGAATGCAGCCGAAATAAATCAGAAACCTCTATGGATATCAAATTGGCAGGTGAAAAGCTAAAGGAAGTAGGAGAATTCTGTTACTTAGGAAGCAAAATAACCAGTGATGGACGAAGCAAAGAGGATATAAAAAGTAGGTTAGCTCAGGCAAGGAAAACATTTCTACAAAAAAAAGGAATCTGTTGACACCGAATATAGATTTAGGTATAGGAAGTCATTTTTGAAGGCGTTTGATTGGAGCGTGGCGCTCTATGGAAGTGAAACTTGGACTATTGGTGCAGCAGAAAAGAGGAGAATTGAAGCGTTTGAAATGTGGTGTTACAGGAGAACGATGAACATCAGATGGGTAGATATGGTTACAAACGAAGAGGTATTGAGACTAGTGGGAGAGGAGAGATGTTTCTGGCGACTGCTAATGAAGAGAAAATATAGGTTGGTAGGACACTTATTAAGACACCCAGGAATAGCAAGCGTAGTTATGGAAGGAAGGGTTGAGGACAAGAACTGTAGGGTTTGACCAAGGTTGGAATATGTTAAAGAGATTGCCTCGGATGTAGTGTGTGGTAGCTATGTAGAGGTGAAACGATTCGCTCAGGACAGGGAGGCATGGAGCGCTGCATCAAACCAGTCAAAAGACTGAAGACTCAAACAACAACACAAGCAACAAATACCGGGATAACTCCGAGGAGGCAAGAAAACAATAGCCGACAATATGGGAGATACGAGTACAGAGGTAGTTATCGGAATTATCAGGATAATTACAGGCCGCACCTAAGAGGTTATCAAGGCGGTGGAAATAAGAGAAGGCAGGAATTCCCGTATCGAAGGAATGGCGACACGCGGATCAACCAGCAGGGGCGTAACGACCGGAACCAAATGAGTGGGGATCCAAGAGAGCAGCGGAACGAATGGAACGACCGATACCGTGAATCGCAGAGGTACTCACAGAAGTTACATGCTACCGAAGGAAATGAGCAAGAGAGATGGGAAAGTGCTATGAATCATCACAAAAATCCAGACACATACAGGGAAGACGGAGCTGAAAGTTTGGAAAGCCAGCAGGAAAGACGTGAGAAGGGGGCGATACCGAGAGAATCCCGGGATAAAAAAAACGACAAATGTAATAGAAGGAGATATCCTGAGAGGACTGCATGGGGCTGATGACCACGATGGAAGAATTGTTGCACACATAGCTGAGTGCGTTGCATGGCCGGAGGACTGTCTCTATGAGGTTATTAAAACACAGAATGATAATATTAAGCAACTACCCATAATTTATGCTCGAATTGGTGGAATTAGAGTGAAATGTCATTTGGACACTGGCTCGCAGATTAGTTTGATATCAGAAGCAATAATGAAGGAACTTGCACGTAATCAGCATATACCATTGATTCCTGTACAACAAATGAAATTCAGGGGCGTAATTCCCGAGCGATCTATCGTATGCAAGCATCAGGCATACATACAACTGGATATTCTACACACCTTCGCACAGACTTGCATTGTTATGGGAAGAATGAATTTTAACATCCTACTCGGTGCCAACTTGATTTGTGATTACCAAACAATCATCGACCTGCACAACAATACTGTAAGCTTCAGACAGATTGAAGGATTAAAGGATGTTGATTTACACATGGATGACGGACCTAATGGACAGGAAGTAAACACCTGGACGCTGGAAACCATAACCGAGGAGACCATTCAGGAATTATGTAGTGAGGCAGGAGACGCCTATAATATCGGAGTCGTGGAACTTGGAGACCAGGACTACTCGCAAGAAATATGGACCTTACTATCAGAAGAAGAAAAGGGCGGATCTGAATTTGAATGTCTATTGCAGGAGCGACATTGAGAGGTGAATTT
This sequence comes from Meconema thalassinum, assembly GCA_946902985.2. Lineage (NCBI taxonomy): Eukaryota > Metazoa > Arthropoda > Insecta > Orthoptera > Tettigoniidae > Meconema > Meconema thalassinum. Next base: position 795,026,645 of record OX336389.2, read on the forward strand.
AGGGGATGCAGACAAGAAGAAATTTAGAAATTATTTTACGCAAGCATAAAGAAGTTTTCGATACTGTCCCAGGGAAGATTATTAATTTCACTTATGCAATTCAAGTGGATAACTGGGCCCCATTTAAAAGCAAATTATATCCAATACCAGAGAAGCACTACTCTCAGGTAAAGGATATCATAGAAGGAATGTTAGCTTCTGGCATGATAAAGAAGTCACCGACACCGTATCTCAATGCAATATTGGCTGTGGCCAAGCCGAATGGATCAATAAGGTTGTGTCTTGACGCACGAAATTTGAACTTCAAGGTCATAACTGAATACGACCAAGCGCCGTTAATCCGTGACGTATTGAAGGGCTTCAATGGAAAGCACATATTATACAGTTCCATGGATCTCACAAATTCCTTCCACCATATCGAAATAGAGGAGAAGTCTAAGCTCTTAACTGGCTTTCTCTTCGACAACCAAACGTTCATCTGGAATAGGCTTCCATTTGGCCTAAAGACAGCTGGATCTGCACTTATCAGAGCTCTGGACAGGAATTTTACTGAAGAGGTAAATAGCATGACAGTAAGATATATCGACGATATTATAATTGCATCGGAAGGTGCAATTGTACATGTGTAATCAGGACAAACTTTTGGAAAAATCAGAGACAAAGAATTTTAAGATAAATTTTAAGAAATCTCACTTCTTCAAGAACGAAATTTTGTACCTGGGGCACATTATATATCGAGAAGGCGTGAGACCTTATCCAGCAAAGATCGAGGCAATAAAGAGATTTCCAACTCCCACTCGAGTGAAACATGTGAGAGCCTTTCTTGGAGTAACTGGGTTCTTTAAAGAAAACTGTCCTGGATACACGGAGACCGTAGCTACAATGCTGGAGATGTTAAAGAAAGAAAACGGATGGAAATGGGACGAGATTTGTGAGATGTCATTCCATGCGACCAAGGAACTTTTGGCCAACTGCATAAATTTTGGTTACCCAGATTTCGAGAAGAAATTCATTATTCAAGCGGATGCTTCTTTCATTGGCATAGGAGCAATGCTATACCAGGAAAATTAATGTAATATTCAGGATCGCTCATATTTAGCATCGTAGGCCGCAAATTGCGCAGACATGAAAAGAATTAAACTGTGACTGAATTAGAACTGCTAGCGATATTTCACGCATTGCAACAATGGCGGAAGATTGTGCTTGGATATCCTATTGTGGTGAGGACAGACCACAAGGCATTGACATTTATGTTTAAAACTGCAATGATGAGTGAGAGAGTCACGCGCTGGTCATTATACATACAGCAGTTCAACATTGAAATAGAACATTGCCATGGAAGAATGAGCGTGATACCTGATGCCTTAAGCATAAACCCAGAACCTGAAGACGAGATAACAGTAGACGTCCAACATATTGAGTGGACCACCATGGACAAGGAATTTCAGGACGAACTAAAGAACATACATTTGGAACAGGAAAAGGAACCGTGGATGATGAAGATGATGAAATATTTCAGAGGAAAACTACAGCCTGGAACTCCGGCATATCAATAAGCGAGATCAAAGGAAGCCAAATATAACCTTTTTGATGGGATGCTATATAAATTCATAGATTAAGACCACTCCAAATATAGGATCTTAGTACCTGCTACACTGCAACGAAGATTGACATGGCACGTGCACAACAGTCTTGGCCTTGTAGGGATTGGCAAGGTTGAGGTGACGATTGGCGAGACTTTCACTTGGCCAAGGATGAGAACGACGATTTGTAACGTCATTAAAACCTGCGACGCATGCGAACGTACTAAGCCAAACAATTATCTGATGAGGCAAATTCCTAAGCCCCTACTACCTCAAAAACCATGCGGGCTAGTGGCTGTAGACACTTTTGGTCCTATACCGAAGGGAAGTCGAGGATGCAAACACCTACTTGTATGTATCGATCTGTTTTCGAAGTTTTTTTTGTTCTATGTCCTAGTGTGATAGTACTACAGTACATGGAGCAGTAGTGGTACCTTATATAGTATAGGCACTAGCAAGTGTGCCTGTATAACCTACAGTGTGTATAATATAGTGTGATAGTATTACAGTTCATGGAGCAGTAGTGGTACCTTATATAGTATAGGCACTAGCAAGTGTGCCTGTATAACCTACAGTGTGTATAATATAGTGTGATAGTATTACAGTTCATGGAGCAGTAGTAGTATCTTGTATAGTATAGGCACCAGCAAGTGTGCCTGTATAACCTACAGTGTGTATAATATAGTGTGATAGTACTACAGTACATGGAGCAGTAGTAGTAACTTGTATAGTATAGGCACTAGCAAGTGTGCCTGTATAACCTACAGAGTTACAGTATATATATAGTGTAATAGTACTACAGTACATGGAGCAGTAGTAGTATCTTGTATAGTATAGGCACCAGCAAGTGTGCCTGTTTAACCTACAGTGTGTATAATATAGTGTGATAGTACTACAGTACATGGAGCAGTAGTAGTAACTTGTATAGTATAGGCACTAGCAAGTGTGCCTGTATAACCTACAGTGTTACAGTATATATATAGTGTTATAGTACTACAGTACACGGAGCAGTAGTAGTATCTTGTATAGTATAGGCACTAGCAAGTGTGCCTGTATATCCTACAGTGTTACAGTATATATATAGTATGATCTAGTAGGGAGTGATAGAGGAGTAACACCCCTTTAATAAACCTGGTCCAGCTGGCCCGGCTGGTAGTAACTTGTTAGGGTCCCTTGCTAGGGTTACGGTGAAGTCCTCAACGGTGCCTGCAGTGAAAGAGATGAACTCTGGCACAGTATGGTTGGCGGAAGGGACAGCCTATTGCTCAGGTTTAATAGGGCAAACTATTGTCCATAGTTATGATGGGCAGGTTTTGGCCCAACGGCAAAATGAGCGGAGGAGGAGCCAATCACTCTCATGGCTCCCAACGTTCATAGAGGCGGAAGAGGTCACGCCAGACGGACTGGCTGTAAAGGCGCACCTCAGTAGTACTTGAGTATGCGGCAGTTCGTTGCAGTCTCTGTGTTCGGTCCTGCATGTCCCATTCTTTGTGAGCCGCAGGATAAGGCTCAGAGATCATAGTGTGTGGGTCTCATTCTGGCAAGCTGAGATCCACCCTAAACAAATTCACGCCAGTGGCACTTCTTCCAAACGTCACTTTCTTTCAAAGTCCAACGGCGATGGGATATGGACGGTGGGGGAAGGTTATGGGTGTAACTGGAAGCCCCTAGTTCGGACCTGCACGTTGGCAGCAGATGTGTGATGGTCGTCTTCCGGACACTCTGTGACTACTCAGGAATTCGGTCCTCCATCTGTGTTTGTGCAGGCCTATTTAGGATAACCGCTCCCCACCCCACATGGGGAAGGCCCTAGAAAAGGTGGGCTAAATATCGGAAGTCACAATCTTGGTCCGGCTGGGCAACCGCACTCAGCATGTCACCCCTCATGCGGTCGAAACTCAAAAACAGTAAAGAATCACAAATTGATTATTGGAGCATGGAACATCAGAACTTTGCTTGATATGGACAATAAAGTTAGACCTGAGAGAAGGTCAGCTCTCGTAACCCATGAGTTATCAAGACTCAACGTTGACATTGCTGCTCTCAGTGAAGCTAGGCTGTCTTCTGAAGGCAAGATTGTGAATCTGGAACAGGATATACCATCTTCTGGAAAGGAAAGAAGGAGGGTGAATGTCGTATTCATGGTGTGGACTTTGCTGTGAAGACCAAACTGGTAAATTATCACCAATTTACGCCCATTGCAATCAGCGAAAGGCTCATGATTCTCCGCATACCACTCTCAGGAGGTTCCTTTATGACACTCATCTCTGCCTATGCTCCTACCTTAGATTCTGATGATTAAGTAAAGGCTCAGTTCTATAATCAGCTAGGTGAAATCATTTCCAAGGTACCATCTGCAGTTAAACTCTTACTCCTCGGTGACTTCAATGCCAGAGTTGGGAAAGATCACAGGCTATGGAATAATGTGATGGGCAAACAGGGACTTGGAAAATGTAATCCCAATGGACTGTTGCTTCTTGGTCTTTGTGCAGAACACGAACTTTTCATTACCAACACGCAGTTCCGGCTACCTAACCGCTTCAAAACCACGTGAATGCATCCTCGTTCCAAACATTGCCACATTCTTGATCATATCATTACCCGGCAATGTGATAAGAAGAACACTCTCATTACCAGAACAGCAAGGAATATAGACTATTGTTGGACAGATCATAAACTTCTTATATGTAAGCTCAGGATATCCATCAGACCTAAACCACCTAGGAACATCAAAAATTTGCCAAGAAAGAAGTTTAATTCATCCAAACTTCAGGATGAATCCATGTATAAACGTTTTGGAAACAGGATCGTTACCCAGTTATTAGAAAACCCAGTAACAAATGACATTCAGCAAGAATGGGCCACACTACAGTAGATTATCACACAGTCAGCTGAGGAAACCATTGGTTTTATAGTGCGGAAAAGACAAGACTGGTTTGATGATAAAAATGAGGAAATTCTGTCTCTCATCAATGCCAAAAGGAATGCCTATCTTGCCCATCTTCAAGACCCAACTTCCAACACAAAGTGAGATAAACTACTGGAACTCAAGGGTAAATGCCAGATGCAGATAAGGCATATTAAAAATACTTGGTGGCAACAGAAGGCTCAGGAACTACAGAGACTATCGGATGCTCGAGACTTGTGGAACTTCTATGCAGTACTCAAGGAAATATATGGACCATCTCGCTCATCACCAGGTACACTGAAAAGCGCTGATAATTCTACTACCTTTACTGATAGTCAAGAAATCGTGGAACGCTGGAAGGAGCACTTCTCCAATCTCCTAAATCGTCCATCAGCAGCTGCTGAAGACTTCCTTTGTGATGTGCCGCAACAACCTGAACAACTGTGGTTGGCACTACCTCCTAATTATCATGAATTCAGTGCAGCTCTCACCCAATTGAAACCCAGAAAAGCACCTGGCCCCGATAACATCCCTCTGTAACTAATTCAAGCTGGAGGTCATTCCCTCAAAACAACGATTTACACCCTTATTCTCAGAATATGGGAATCAAGAAAGGTACCTGGAGACCTAAAGAATGCCACTATCGTCACTATCTTTAAAAAGGGTGATCGCAGTGTCCCAGAGTCACAATGCGGATTTAGAGCTTCCAGAAGCACAATTGACTTGATTTTCTGTGTGAGACAGCTACAAGAAAAATGTAGAGATTAACAGAATCCACTCTTCTTAGTATTTTATGACTTGGAAAAGGCATTTGATTCGGTTCCAAGACCAGCCATGTGGGCGGTGCTGAAGCGGTTTGGTTGCCCTCAGCGTTTTGTAGATCTAATCAAGGCTCTCCATGATGGCATGACAGGTCAGGTTTGCCATCAGAATAAGATGTCCAATGAATTTCCTATTACCCATGGACTGAAACAAGGATGTGTACTGGCTCCAACGCTTTCCACGCTGTACTTGGCTGCAATGATTTATGATTCACCCACAAACATCCCAGGTGTGGAGGTCAAGTATCGTTTTGATGGAGGACTTTTCAACCTAACTCGTCTCCGCTCCTTGAGGAAAACTCAGGTTACTAAGGTTATTAACATGTTGTATGCAGATGATGCTGCGTCGCCAACTCTCACACCAGAAGAGCTGCAAGAGTTGTTACAAAAGTGCATGTGATCGCTTTGGTCTTACCATAAATGTCAATAAGGCTAATGTCTTGGCACAACCTTCGCCAGGCACACTTCTTCCTCAGTTCAAAATCTCCATCTCAAATTTGCCATTAGAACAGGTAGACCACTTCTCGTACCTGGGCAGTACCATTTCTGTGAGCTGTACCTGTGAGCAGGATGTGGATAAGAGAATTGGTGCAGCCCATGCAGCATATGGACGATTAGCGCACCGGGTCTTCATGAATAAAGATCTGTCCATGAGTACAAAGCTTATGGTGTACAAAGCAGTAGCCATTTCTACATTGTTTTATGGCTGTGAATCGTGGACCCTTTACCGACGTGATCTTAGGAAGCTTGAGCGTTTCCACCTACAAAACGTCGATCAATCCTGAGGATTAAATGGGAAGACTGCATTACCAATATTGCTGTTCTGGAAAAGGCTCAAATCAACAGCATAGAACCATCCATAATAGGTCACCAATTTAGAAGGATTGGTCATGTCCATCGGATGGATGATGTGAGATTACCTCGTCAAATGCTATATGGTGGGTTATGCTATGGCACCAGACCTCATGGTGGTCCTAAAAGGCGCTACAAGGACCAATTTAAGCAGACCCTGAAATTGACAGGTCTTGATTCACATACCTGGGACATGCTGGCTTAAGACCGCTCAACTTGGCGCCGTACCATCTCGGATACTATAAAAACGCACACATGGAGAGGACAAGCGTCAAGCTAGGAAACTTCAAGGAGCCCAACCACGTCCTCCTCCAGCAATACTATATGACTTGTGTGGACGCTTGTTCCATGCCAGGATTGGAATCTTTAGTCACCGTAAACACATCCACAAACTGGACTGAAGGAAGAAGATTTATACTCAGATTCGAGTTAAAGCCGATGATGATGATGTCCTATCCAGAAGACAACTTAAAAAAAGGTGTTGAGCAGAATAAGAAATAAGGTGATAACAATGCTAGGTAAATCTAAATTCTTACTCTCAGATCACGGCAGCTACTTTACCAGCGCAGAATTTAAGAAAAGAATCGCTGATCTTGGTATCAAGCACATACTATCATCGATAAGGTATCCAAGGGCAAATCCCACGGAAAGAGCAATCAAGGATATTTTAAAATTCTATCGTATTTTCATTCCAAACCCACATCACAAATGGGTGGATAGAGTTGGTGATATTGAAATATGCATGAACACTACCAAACATGAGTCAACTGGTCAGATACCACAACCGAAATTCGGTGAGATCGTGGGATAATGTTCTCAACTTTCCTAGAGATCCAATGTTGGCACCGGATCTAAGGGTCAGGAACACTGTTGAATATATGAGAAACCAAGCAGAGAGGCGCTTGAGAAGAGTGAGGAGAAAGAAGTTCAACAGCGAATTGAAAATTGGAGAAATGGTCCTTGTAAAAAAAAACTCCGATACCTGATCCAGCAAACAAAGTACTGGCCAAGTTTTGTGAAAGATATATTGGACCGTTCTGCATTGTTAGAGACCTTGGAAACAATGCGTACAGGATACAAGAAGTCAGCACGGGAACAATGTCCATCGTCAACATTGATAATCTGAAATTATATCATAGTAGCGAACCATATGAAAACAGGGACGACGTTGCAGATGACAATGTGGCAAGTTTACTTTAAACTACACCAAAAGAGACGGGGACAGCTGAGCACGCAGATGAAGGAAGGAGCGAGTAATGGATTGTTTACAAACAAGTAGCAGGCATTCGAGGTCAGACTTATTTAGAGAGAGAGCGGAAATGGAATAGGCCAAGACAGGTTACAAGCAGCCAGCCGGCATGCGGTGTTGTAATGAGTCAGTGCTGGGGCAACTCATTAGTGAAGAGACGGTGACACCACACAGCCAGAATATTGTTATAGAAATTGAGTACTGGGCAGTAAGACCGCATGAAAATCGAATCACTGTCTCGATTCGATTTTTCCTTAAGGGGGAGGTCCAGCTTACTAGGTCAAAAATTAGATTTTTATTATGTAGATTTTTAAGCCGAGTTTTAGGTTTACTTTGCAAAAAGAATTTTTGGAATATCTGGCCTGGTTCCAGAGATATGCAAAATATTGTGACCGGATGACATGTGCTGCCACGCCTTCTTCCTCGTACACTTTAGTTCTGCTTTTCTTATGCAAATGTATCACCCTCATGTGCTGCCACGCCTTCTTCCTAGTACACTTTAGTTCTGCTTTCCTTATGCAAATGTATCACCCTCTAAACCACGCGCCGTTGATAATATCGATACGTACATTTACGAGGCACGTTTTTGTTTTGTTTCCTAGGAGTCCTATACACCTGTGTTATAGAATATCCATGGAAACAAGTTCCATCATGGAAAAATTCTGTGTTAATCTTCCATGGTTCCATGTGCAAATATTGTTTTGTAAACAACATCGGTGTGGCCTTTCAGTTGTGTGATTCGGTGTGAAACATGAGGTATACTGCAGTATGGGTGCTCGAAAGGTACATTATAAAAGTAAAAAAGTGTTTCAAAGGGAATTAGCATAAGAAGTCGGGATAACCAGCAGTGAGTGATGCTGATAATAATTCGACACCTAACCTCAGTGCAGCAGGCAGGAAGCTTACCCCAAATGTTGGAGTTGAATTTGATGGTGATGGTGATATGGGTTGCTACAATTTTATGTAAATATTATGTTTCGAGGGTTACAGAAATGTCTTAGGTGTGTGTGTGGTGAACCTGTGGTACTTAACCTAACCAATTTAGGAAGTTTGGGCTGTAAAGCGATAGTTAACTGTGAATCATGTTCTGAAGTAGTTACTTTTTACAACAGTGCAGTATTGGGGAAAACAAAGAATGTGCTATCTGTAAATAGGAGAACAGTTTATGCCATGAGGTGTATTGGACAAGGACTACAAGGCCTAAGTGTGTTTTGTGCTACAATGAACATGCCACCACCTGTGCAGAGAAGTACCTATATCCGTATTGTGGATCATATTCTTGATGCCACACCTAAAGTTTCAGAACAATGTATGATGCAGGCTGCGAAAGAAGAATCTGAACTTAGCAATTCTTCTGAGTTATCAGTGTCTTGTGATGGAACTCGGCTGACTAGGGGCCACACTTCACACCATGGTGTAGCTGTTGCTATTGGAGCTAAAACTGGTAAAGTTGTGGACTTAGAAGTACTTTCATCAGTATGTAAGGGATGTGAACACTGGCATGGGAAGGGAAATACTATAGAATATGCTGAATTCATGGAAATACACTCAGAAGTATGTGGAAAAAATCACTCAGGTACAGCTGGCAGCATGGAAGTGGAGGGAATGAAACGAATATTCAGTCGGTCATAAGAGAGGCGAGGGCTGAAATAAGTCAACTACATTGGGGATGGTGACACAAAAAGCTACAGAGCAGTCAATGAAATGCAACCTTATGGGCCTCACATAAAGGTCAATAAAATAGTGTGTTGGCCATGTTCAGAAACGCATGGGGACTCGGCTTAGAAATCTAAAAGCTAATTATAAAGGGAAAAAATTAGAAGATGGCAAACCACTGTCAGGTAAAAATAGGCTCACTGATGCTGTTATTACCACCATGACAGTGTACTATGGCAATGCCATTAGAAGTAATAGCACTTCAGCTTCAGAAATGAAAACAGCCATTAGGGCTATCTCGCATCACAAAGCCTCAACTGATGAAACACCTATGCATGATTTCTGTCCCAAAAGAGTTGATTCTTGGTGTAGTTACCAAAGGGTTGTCTCTGATGGCAAGGAGAAAGAATATCATCACAAGAATAACATACCTATGGCAATAATGAAAGAAATTAGACCCATTTTTAAAGATTTGTCTTCCAGTGATCATTTGAAGCGGTGTGTGGGTAGTCACACACAGAATAGTAACGAATCTCTGAATGCCAAAATATGGAAAATATGCCCTAAAACAGGTTTCTGTGGCCAAAAAACTGTGCTGATAGCAGCAAAGGATACAGCCATCACATTCAACGTTGGGATGAACGGAAGACTGAAGGTTGTAAAAGAAATGGGACTGGACCCAGGAGCTTCCTGCATTCAAGGACTGAATCAGAGGGATGTCAGAAGAATTCAGTCAGCTGAGAAGAGAGCACTTGAATCCACAAAAGCAGCCAGGAGATGCAGAAAGAGGCTCCAATTGCAGGAAGAAGGATAGAAACATGGTATTGAAGGAGTGACTTATGGACCAGGACAGTTTTGAATGGTGAGGGGTCCGAAAGTTGTATTATTTTTATACCATAATTTTTAAAGCTGTTTTCCTTAAAACTATAATTTTTAATGCCGTTTTCATCATAATTCTGTTATTATTCCATGGATTATGATGATTTTTCAGGGTTTCCTCCCATAAGGCTGTTCTACAATATGTACCTCATTCAGGTCATTAGGATTTATATTTGTTTTTATACTGTATTTTTCTTTAAAAAATAACTATTTTCAGCTGCTCGGAATAAAAATCAAATAAAAGTACTTAATATACAGTTTATGCTAGTGATTGAGGTACATTTTGAAGGTGCAGATATAATGCACACCTTTAAAAAGAAAAGTAGAAAATTTACTCATAAACTTGGGATATATAAGGGAAACGATGATGCATGGTAAAAAATTTGGCAAATTTTGAAAATTCTCTAAAAAATTCTTATGATAAGTATTTTGACACTTTAAAAGTTGCTTTGGGTTGCCACAAGCTTTCCATTACTGTGATACCCATTATCTTATGTCAACAATATTTGTAGCATGTTCAACAATCGAATGAATATTGACATTTTTTCCCTCTCTTAAGCTGGACCTCCCCCCTTAAGAAAAGGGCGAATTAACCCTTAATATAAAAGTCATTATATTAATGTTCATGAAATTTGTTCGGTGTGGAGAAGAGAGGTTGAATATTGGAAGTTATACCTGCTGAATGTTGAAATAAAGGTCTACCTGTTGACAATGAGGGGTGCTTGACTTCCTGCGCGAACAATAGGACAGGGTAAAATTTGGAATGTGGGGAAGACACAAGGACTGGCAGAACAACGTTAGCCCGAGTTCAACAAACTAGGCTTGGCGCGCGAGCGATGTGATTCACTCTGGAAAACTTTGTTTTGTGCCGAAGAGAGATGACAGAGAAAGCAGTGGAAATCAAGAAATCAAGAAATCAAGGGAGTGGCTTGCAAAATACCGCGATATTGGAAACCACATTGACGAATGAGGAGAAAGGACGCCGGTGATTTCGCGTTCTATTGAAGACAAGCCATCAGCAGGTATTATGGAGGGAACTCAATACTGATTAATCCTGCGATCAGAGTGATTCCCGCAAGCCAAAAACGTACGCTTCGCATCCAGCCGAATTCTTTGATATAAATTATTTGTCTGTGCGATCATTGCTTAATTAAATATATATTTTATCCAGTCCCCACTCCTACATTTTGGGTAAAACTGTATAAATACCGAGTGAAGTGTTCACTCAGGGCTCGTTCTGAACTATTCGGTATGCTGAAGACGTTACCATGTCTGTCGCTACGCGAGGCTGAGGACTTAGTACAATTTCTATTTTGCCTGAGAGCAGGAAAACTTGTTAATTCTGGAAGTAAAACTTTGCTGTTGGAGATGACTATTATTACATCTCTAGTTAATAATTGAAGTGTTTTGCGTGTGAACTTATGTAGTATAGCACTCTGCTATAATTTAGGGCAAGTCATCGATCAGAATTGTTCATAGGACTGTAGATGGATTTAGCAATCTACCGGAGCAATCTAGAAAGGTTAAACATTGTTAGAAAATATTTTGAATTTAACTGACATTTTTGAAGCAGCAAGCCAACAATGAAGCCCATGGTGTCCGCTGACGCAGGGAGGATGTCTCGAAGTTCAGCAAGCACCACGATGATGGCCGCGTGCTAATTGCAATACTGGGGTCATGCCCGGGAACATCAATTTAATGAAGACGACGGCCAAGGATGAGTACCAAATTAATTAATTTCCATTTGGTAATTTGGAAACCTTGTATATATATTTGGCATTGTGGTATTTTTCTTGTAATTTTTTGTGTTATGTTCTAACCGACTACTTATTTAGTGCGTGGAGGTCATCGTGGTCATTCATTTTTTGTATTTGTACTTTGACAAAATACAACACAGGAATGAACTATGTAACTGTCGATAAATGGAGCATTTTATAGATAACGTAATTGCAGTGTTGGGGGAAAAGTGGAACTTGTTTAGAGAACTTAGAGTTACACCGGCTAAAATCTATGCGATATTGCATATTTCTTAGCAAGAGGCCGTAAGTTTCCTTGGTAATCGTTGTAACGTAATTTGAGCACATAGTTAAATTATTGCGTTCTTTGAACACATATTTTGTGAGGGATTTCTGTGATCTGAAGCAATTGGTGGAGTACAAGTGACAAACCATGGTATGGGGTCTCATGGATGTTTATTCTGTGCGGGGTGTGACGTTGGGTAATTTACCTGTCGGCTGCAATGAAACGAACATTACTCTCAAAGGAGAGGAGGCTGTCATTATTCTCCGGTCCTGAATTGCAAGGTGCAATTTCTGGGAACAAATCTGCGATACGATGATTTGTATTTTTATTTCAGGATGTGTTATGATGTTTCTGCGGTTCTCAAAAGCTAAGGAGATTTGAGACAATTTGGTAAGACCTGCCTGGATTGTGACACGGTTGATGAGGGCTGTTTGAAGTCCACTTGCTAGCTCAGATCCCAGATAAGAATCGTCAGGCAATTAGTGGCCGAGAAGTGTGCTGATAGTATAAGAATCAGCTTTGGAGCCTGTATAATTGGAAGTGAATTAGATTATTAAATTTTGGGAGTTCTCCATGTCAGATATGCAGTTCAGGAATATGTTGATATTTGTGTTTTCATTTTCATGTTTGTTACTGTCTCAAAATAATTGTAGATATTTTTATGCATATTTTTGTGTGCTAATTGTAACCTTATAAGTGTTCGGGAAACAATCGGTTTGGCCAGGTGTTGGTTGCGAGTGGCCACGATTGAGTGTTCATTATTTGTGTCTGTAAGACATAAGATGTTATGCAATTTGTTTTTGTGCGTTCACACTTGAGTAAGACTTCATGCGGAAGTGACCTTGTTTTATAGTTAAATGGTAGCGTAGTCGGTTGGTAATTAATTTCCTGTTAGCCATTGTAAATGTGGTTCCCGGTGCGAAAGTCTGGTGAATGCGATTATGGATACGCGTCCCGCGACTTGGGTCAATGGAAGAGTATCTTATGACAGCGTACTCGTTCTAGGCTAAGTCTTGTCACATCGTCTTGCGCATATACACAACAATTAGGAACTTACGGACGAGATCCGTGAATATTTTGTTGGTTTAACAGCATTTTTTCTGAAACTGTAATTTTATTCAAGTAATTTTGTTTTGATATTTGTTCTTTGGTTCATAAAAGGGTGTCATAGGGGAGATTTTTGTCATTTTATGTCTAATTTATCGGTTTATTAAAGTTATTTTCTGTTAAATTTGGGTCATCTTTCCTTGCTAGTTATATTCTTACCTATGTTACCTTGATATTTATGCAAGCAAAATTAAAAAATACCCAACGTCACGACGATGTACTGTACACCCCCGAAATTAGTCTCGTGTACGCTTCTTTCAAGGGCACAATATGTAGGCTATAAAGATACATTCTATTAAATGAGGATTATTATGTACGTTCATTATTCAAACGTTGATTTTGATCCCTAGATTTGAACACAAGAAATAAAAAAGTAAATTTAAAATTTAGCACAGCCGCTATCTTGAGGTCATGTAAATAATTGAACTAAATTAGTTGTCAATGCATTACAATTTTTATAGTCATTTGCTGAACCAAGTTTCATTGCGTTCGGATGGTTAAATCGCGAGAAGAGTCTACTTAAATGTTTCAATTTCTGTTGGCTGCCATGATCGTTTTGTTGTTAACTGATTTTTGAAAGTCACATAGGTGAACGTCTAGTAGTGGTCTTTTTACCGTACCATATTTCAGGATGGTATGAGTATTAGTTTCGGAGACATCAAATGCCGGTGAAATATTTCGCACATCCGCCATGTTGGATTGGTGAGACGTAATAAAATTTTAAAGACACGGTCAGGGTCGGCCGAAAGAGTACTATGATCTTACCGAGTTTCATTTACATCACTCCAGCCGTTTAGACGTTATTAGGGGAAACACACACACGGACGCACACGCACACACAGACAAACGTTGATCTCATAAGCTTATTTTTAGCCTATTTTCGATTAAGTGTGTGTCGCCCCCTAATAACTTCTAAACAACTGGGGCGATTTTACTGAAACTCGGTAAGGTCATAGTACTATTTTGGCCCACCCCGATCGTTACCTTTAAATTGTATTACGTCTCACCAATCCAACATGGTGGCTGTGCGAAATATTTAACCGGAATTCTATATCTCCGGAACTATAATTCATATCACCCAGAAATTTTGTGCGGTGATAAAGAACGCCACTATACGTTCATCTATGTAATTTACAAAAGTCTGTTAACTACAAAAGGAACATGGCGGCCAAGCGAAATTGAAACATTTAAATAGACTTTTTTCGCGATTTAATCATCCAATCAAAGTGCAACTTGGTACAGCAAATGGCTTTTCAAATTGCAATGCACTGACATCTAATTTAGTTAATTTTTTTACATAACCTCAATATGGTGGGTGTACGAAATTTTTTAATTAACTTTTATTTCTTTTGTTCTAAGCATTCGATCGAAATCAACGTTTGAATAACGAACGTACACAATAATCCTCATCTATAAGTGCATAAATCGATGGCCTACATATATTTAAATCCAACATGGCGACCACCCGAAATATTTAGATGGTTCTCAATATCTAATAATCCATGACAGCAATCAAACTGAAATTTTGTATGTGTATAGAGGCTATAATTATAAGTTCACCTATGGGACGTTCAATAATCTGGTTTTTTACAAATCCAACATTGCGGCGATGCGAAATGTAAATATTCAAATGGACGTTTCTCACGATCTAACCATCCGAGATCAGTGAATCTTGGTACGGTACATGCTTATATAAATATTTATCGACTGGCATCTATTTCAGTTCAATTATTTTCATAACCACGAGGTTGCGGCTGAGCGAAATTTTAAAATCTGGTTTTAATTTCTTGTGTCCTAATCATGCGATTGAAATTTGAATAAAACTTCGATGCAATTATCTTCAATTAATACAGTAGACATAATTCTAAAGTCAATATATAAAAATCCAACATGGTGACCATCCGAAATATATAGACGGTTCTTAATATCTACGAATCTATTACAGCAATCAAACTGAAAATTTGTATGTTGATCGTGAGCCCGTATGAGCTAATCCCCGGTGAAATTTTCTGCGAAGGAATGTGTGAGTGCTTTGCCACAGCGCAGAACGCACCCAGAAGCCAGCGCGAGCTTCGTCATGATATTGGATATACTTTTGACTTTGGAGAAAAACACTACTATTTTTCCTGAGCATATTCTATTACATATTTTGCTTCTACGAGTCTCAGGATTTATCAGTTTGTAATTCTGTATGAATTTACCACATTGATATGTATTTAAATGGTAACGGTAAAGGTATCTCCATCGCGGATATGCGAACTGTACATAATTAGTCGCTCAACGACTAGAGTACTTCCTTGAACCCCGAACGCAGATCCGGCGTTTAACGCACCACGTTTCGAGCCTGTCGAAGACAGACGTACTCACCTTTGGGTTTGTTAGAGCCCACGTTATCACAAGTCCACTCATTGAGTTGAGTCAAACTATATCTGTGTGCAATGAGTATTTAAGGCACTTCAGTGAGTGCATATTACCTGAGAAACGCCTAGTTGTGCGGAAATTATTATAAAAGTGATAAACTGTGAAATTACTATTTTTCGACACATTTTTCGCATTCAGCACGTGGAACATATTATATCTTCGACCACGCTTCTAAAATGCTAAATCCACGAGGTGAAAGAAATGTTATAAAACGAACTGTAAATACTGAACTGTATGGGTGGAAAATACACTATTGTTTACATCGTATTGCCACGAATTGTGCGCGAATTATACCAATTTCGATTACAGTGATATTGAGTGATTTTCACAAGTAACAGCTTCAGTGTACCGATACCACACGAGTATCATTAACCCTGTGAGCAGACCTGTGAGAGTCTTTTTTGTAATATTGTCTGCAACTGTGAGTAAAGCCAGTGAGCATTATACAGTTACTGTATAATTCTGCATAAATTCTGTGAAACACGTGAGAAGATTCTACTTGACATGCTTCAATTCAACGACCACGTGTAGGACATACTATTATCTTCATCTATAAGTGTAACATGGCTTAAGCTACCCGTGTGAGAGAGATGTCCTGAGATAAAGCTACACTATGGATTGGAACCTACGAACCACGAGGGATGTGCAAACCATGAGGAGCCCATAAGGAGAACCACCACCAAGAAGAGGAAACTGCTTGGGAGGATACCACGAGGACGCAGGAAATGGTCAGAAGGAGGAAAAGGCCGAGGATGGATGGCCTAGGATGAATTTATTCCCTTCTACTACTTGAATTTGTATATCCCTCAATTCCGAGCTAAGAGTGAGGTGAATTACCAATGGTCCTGTGACTTTTGTATTAATTTCTTGTGCGAGCTTTTATCATGGTAGGCTTAGTGTAGAAATCAACCGAATTCTTTGACAACCAAATAGGTAGGGTTAGTAGTTTGTTTCATCATGTGTCTTGATTTTCAGAATTTTTCAATATTGGTGGGATACCGCGTATTTGGATTTATTCCATTGGTGCATTTCTATTGGGCGTATGAAAACGTCAAGTCTTGAAGCTCATTAATCTAGTCATAAGTGCTGAGCTATTTTTTCTATCAGCCTAGATTGATCATAACTGGATGAACTGCCATCTGTGTATATAATTTTGAGACACCCTGTTCTGTTATATTTGTTAATTTTCGCCACCATCTTAACAGCGTATCATTTGGTGTTATTGAGGATTAATCACCACATTTATAAATGGATTACTTTAACCATTGGGGATCTCTGAAGCCACAGAGTTCTGAGTGAGAACTAATTTAGGGTATTATTCATGTTACCAGACTAGAATCGAACCCTGTAATACAACGACGTATCAGTTTAAACAACCCAGGAGTGGAAGGTGTTGTATGTTTCATTATAATTTGTGTCCAGGAGTTGACACGCAAACATTATTGAAGAAAACTTGTAAATAGATGGAGTGGAACCTCTTTCTAGAAACAAAAGCAGTTGGGAGATGGTGTCATATCTCTCATACTAGTTTGTTTGCTATTTCAAACATGTTGTATAGCTGTACTGCGTAAATTCCGGCAGTATCTAATGTAGTAATCATTGTATTTTAATGTAAATATGTGTACGATTCACATACTAGGACTGAATCATGTGAATCCTTGCTTAAATGAGTGTTATATTTCTCTGCCAGACGAAGAAGCTTTGAGTGCAGTCAGGTGCACGTGAGAAACCAGTTTAATGTACCCATAAACCACCACGCCGCTACATGTGAGGCCTACACTATTGATTATTTCAAAACGTATTCTGATGTCACATAACTGTGTGTTTTTGACTAGGTCAAGGTACGCAGCTCAACTGCTGGCTAATCAGCTGCTTGTTATTTCATAATATTAATGGCCAACGCGTCATATTGAGGTCGCTATTTGAGGCGAGAGTTCTGATAGGTATGATCTCATGAATGTTAGGAAATGATGAAAGGTTTACCCAATGTTTTAATGGCCATGATGACACTGTCTTTGTTAATATAATGCCTGCAGAGTGCACTGTCGGTAGATGGATTAATATCTACGACCAGTATTGTTGTTACAGGAAAATACTGAGCGTTTCTGCCAGGTTTGTTCCGATGCTTATTATGCATGCTGTGTGTTAACCACTAATAGCTACTGTTATTGTATTACCGAGCCGGTGTTAGCTCGTGTTATTCCTGTGACTGGAAGCTTGAACCTACATTTTTGCTTGCCTACTGATGCCATGTGCTGAACCATTTCCCAGAGGGAGGTGACATTAGACTAGCTGACATTGCTATTTGGACCGAAGGAGTTGCGGCCGGACCGAAAGTTCGTAATTGGTGGGGCACATACTCATAGAGCAATTGTTGTTGTTGTTGTTGTTGTTGTTTTAAGGGGCCTAACATCGAGGTTATCAGCCAACTCATAGAGCAAAAGACGTAGTTTTTACTACGCAGCTGTCAGCATAATTTACACACACTCAGATGACAATTGAGGGCAAGGAGCATCTTAATTTGTGTAGGCAGGATATACAATCAGAAAGTATAGGGGTTTGGTGACTTATTTATGTGTTTACTCCCTTTGTACCCGTATTGTTATTGCGTATTTGTTGTTACCAGATATTGTTTTTTATTGTTAGACATTGGTTGTCATATTAGCTTTTGTGGTAATTATTGGTTTACGGAGACCTATCGCCGTAATTTTCGTTATATTAGGACTTAGCTAAATCAATTCAAATTAAATGTAAATTGGAAGTGGTACCATCATAACCTAGGCCTTGTTTTGCTGTTCTGTTAAATGTAAATTCCGACCTTAGTCACTTGCTTGTAATTGCGCAGGGATTACCTTACGTGCCACATTCCAAGCTTTGTTGTTGTCGTTGACTCTCTTTTGTATTAAAGGACTTTCGTGAGGGTTTATCCTAGCTTCAGTATGGGCCCTTATATTTTTCATTATTTTATTTATTAGCTTTGCGGATTAGCTAAACTTACCCTCAGAAGTAGGATAGGGGTTAGTTTACTTGAATAAACATGTTCACGAGATTTTACGTAAGCCTGTTGTTTTTATTTCTTAGATTTGTGTTTGAGTGTGTACTTCTTTGGCTGTCTATGACATTTCTTCCAAGGATGGGTCTGATACCCAGGGACCGTAGTACTCGTGCTACGCTATCCTTAAAGGAGTGCATCCGATCCTCTCAGGTTGTGTGTTTGACAGATGGGACTGTCTGGACTACCATTTTGGTTGATGGTAACCCGGCAATCTCCTCTGACGGGCACAATAGAGGCAATTAATAGAGGTAGGATATATGCAACTAGGCTATTTAGTTCTTCACGGAAATACTTGTTTCATGAATGAAAATTGGTTAAAAAAATATTTTTTGTCAATTGTCTGAAATTACTGCAATGTTTTGATATGAGTTTTGAGTTTGAAATAGTTGTCCCATGTTTAGCCTTTCACAATATAGGACATGCACCAGAAGCTATTCAGCCCATCATATGGAGAATCTATTTAATTTGCTTACGAATTTACAAATTGAAAAGACCAGTAGAATATATGAAACTCTTTGCAATTTGAGCTTTATGCAAACACTATTCTCCTATTCTCCGAATGTTCAAGAGCAATCTCACTGGCAGAAAATGCATTCTTACGTTATGTGAAGGGAGTTACTTTCAGGATTTAGAGTTC
The DNA here is from genome assembly GCA_946902985.2 of Meconema thalassinum. NCBI lineage: Eukaryota > Metazoa > Arthropoda > Insecta > Orthoptera > Tettigoniidae > Meconema > Meconema thalassinum. The sequence goes on from OX336389.2 coordinate 795,045,835, forward strand.
AATATTAGTCATATTTTATGCGTTGTTAACGGTTCTCCTCCCATCCACAATCCCAACGTACTCAGCATTCCATGTTGCTGTGATAATGTGCACACCGGACAGCCTGATATATTTGTGGCTATTCGGTTCAAGGAACATAAGAGACACAGCAATCCGATTTAGCCATCTAAGCCTTAAGTGTTTATGAACATAAACATGCAACCTTATTCAATGGGGTAAAGGTTCTTTCTACCTAACATCAGTAAAATACCAGGCTGGTGAGACAGGCAACAAAGATTGAGATACATCTCAACAACATCAAAAGGGATGATGCCTATTCTCTAAAATAGGACATGGAAGCCTATTTTGAGATACGTGTTACAAAACTCAGTACAAACAGGGGATTTAAAATAGATATATGATGGTGTAGATTGGGATAATATTATTCTCATTATTATTATTATTCTCATTATTATTATTATTATTATTATTATTATATAATTAAATGTAGAAAGCTGCTACGCCTGTGCTATAAGCACGACAGAAAATGCAAGCAGTCAAGTGTGGCTTGAAACTTGATTATTATTTTATTAACGAATAAAACAGGGCTTTGAAAATGCCTTATGTCGTAGAATACATTTTAAGTTATAGCATTTGTGCTAAATAAACCTCATCCGGTAAGGGCATGGATTGATAAAATGATATAAAATCCATCAAGATATGTTAATTAGAATTCATTGTGTTAATTATTGTATTAGAACTCAAGATCATATCATATTGTTTACAGTGAAACTGAACAGTCATGTTCGACTCCACATTGAATTATATCATGCATCACGAGTTCTCTCCGCAGGGATTTCTCTACTACCTCTGGGACCAGCAATTGTAACCAGTAGTGCATGCCGTCATCCTGCAGTAAAATGTACTCAAGGGATCGTTTACTTCCCAGTGGAATCTGCAAATAACAGTACCGTCCTCCATATGCAAATAGGGTGACTACCAGAAAACATTACACTTTCAACAATTCTTCTTCCAAAGATTGATTCACCTTTCATCTTTTCAAGCTCATGAAACATCGGTCGTTACATCTTGACTCAGAATATTCAGTATTCTTCTCCCAATTAAAGTGACGTCGAGATCATGTCTTATGAGTGTTATTTAAAATATATACTTCGCAGGGTGTTATCCGATCAGAATTCTTGTTGACCAGAGATAGGGGAGGGAGTATTAAGTCTCGCAACCATCACTAGAATATCTGAGATCATCAATTAATTCCCTAACAGCCTAGTAGGAAAGACATGATACGATTTTTATAAATCAAATAATTAACAAAAAAATCTGCACATCAGTGAACTTGAAACGGCGAAATTAAAGAAACCTTCAAATAAATTAAGTGTAATTTAGTTCGGAACTTGGGAAAATCTGTTGATATGCTGTTTTATTTAAATCGCTTATCCTCCCAGCCCAGCTTCACAAACGGACTCTGCGAGGAATCATTCCTCCACCGTCCCAAGGATGGTGTCTGGGAACTGAACGCACTTTGCCAGCATATACAACTGGCAATGGTGACAGACCAATCAAACAGGTGACAGATAACTTGGGTCTAATTAAGGAAGGGTCAGAGAAGAGATTTTGGAAGGAAGTCGGCCCTGATCCTTTTGAAAGGAACTGTCCCGGCATTTGCCAGGTTGTGGAAATGGGAAACCACAAATACTACATTCAGGCCTAGGGGGGATTCGAACCAAAGCTCTCCCTATGCCCGCGAGAGACGAGCTAGTGCGTTGGCACTCTCAACCATCGTGGCCGGTATAATTAAATTGAGATACAATATAATTACGTAACATAATGACGGCTATTATGTATGTTATGTCTTGTTGAAAATGGTAAATAGAGAGTACCCCAGACTTCAGCTAAGTTTTATACCTACATATAGCATCTCATATACCCTTCTATTAGTGTCAAATGTTTCTTTGTTTTGTTTCTGGTCCGTTGATTCGCTATCCCTAATTCCCTTTTAAAAACGAATATTTTGCTAATTTACCTGGTCTTCTCCTTTCCCTATGAAGCAAATGTTATCGAAGACTTATGTTCATTTTCTGTTTATATCTGCCTCATCTACAGACTTTTATTATCTTCATTTCTCACCCCATTCACCAGAACCCGCATATCTGATGATTCATCTAGTGTTGGGATGCTATTTCTAATATTTAACCTCTTCCAGGATTTAATTATTCTTTTCGTACAAAATTTTCGAATAGTTACATCATCACACATAATTCTTTCTCCATTGTTCATTGTACGCCGAGGAAGCCACATAATTAACTTAGAGACCCCCAGCCTAACCGTGCTCGTTAAATAGTGAACCACGGACGTAAGGGTAGTTGAATTAAACTCGGAGATCGCAGATGCAAATCTCGTTGCTTCCAATCCCAAGTGGGATTTTCCTGGGGTTCTTCCACACTCCCTCCAGACAAATAACGGGATAGTATCGTACTTGAGGTTCTGGGCACCTACTTCATCCCTGTTCCTAGTACAGTTACACACACCACAGTCATCACATAAATACAGGTGACCAGCTAAATACTGTCCTTACTTTGCAAAATTCTAGAAAAACTTATGCATGAAAAACTGCAACAGTGTTTAAGGATCTATGTGCATCTATTTCCCACATTAATTTCACAGATGACGTAAGACAAGCGATGGATGAGCGTAAAGTAACTACACATATTCTTCTGGACCTAAGCAGTGCATTCGACACCATTAATACACATACTTTTGGCTAAATTTCAATCCTTCCATTCTAGCCACTTTGTTCTCAAATTATTTATCTCCTATGTCCATAACCGACGACAATGTGTAGTTTTAAATTAAAACAGAACTAAGTGGAAGTTCAAAATAAACTGAATACCACAGGGTTCAATTCTCGGTTCCCGTATATTCATTTTATATCTGTACGACATCTCATCGAACCTGGAAAACTGCAACTACCATATATATGCAGACGACCTTCAGATATATCGCAGCACGAAAGTAAATGGCATAGATGTGGCAATTGAAAGTATGCATTTGAAGGGAATCAGCCGGCATGCTCCTGAAAATCGTCTTGTCATCAACCCAAATACAGCACAAGCTATCATAATAGGATAGACTAAATTGCTTTTCTGTTTACACAGCCAACCACTTCCCTTAATTCAACTTAATGGAGTTGCTATCCCGTTTTCTAAATCGGTAAAATGTCTGTGAGTCACACCATGAATCATTCAATTCGGACGAGCACGTTACTAATAGTTGCACGAAAGTTTACTTATCACTTCGTCCACTTCAGTTTCACCATTCCTTTCTATCCAGTAACTTGAAAATAAGACATTTCCAAGGTCCCTACATTTAACTACTACGATGTGAATTTGTAAATGCTATCGGAGAACAAAAGAAGAAACTTCAGAACGTTTTAAATTCTTTAATTATATTCTTTTCCTTGAAAGTTTCTTCAAACGTCTCTCCTTTCTGTGCTCTACTTCCCAGGTTAAAAGAGGAACAATAAAGAAATCTCACATATGTACACTTATGTCTCGACTTCTCAATGAAAGTGCACTTCACTATATCTGTTGTAATTTTCGTTTAATTTATTTATTTCATGATCGTCACATGCGACCTTGATCTATAATTTTAAATCTTCCCCATCATTCATCTGCGTCCAGTAACTGTTTTCTTGTGTCGGTAAGTAGAATTTGGAATAATTGTCCTCGTAACGTTAGAAATTGTACATCCCTAACAACTTTCAAACGTGCATGTAAAGATTTCCTCTTGGGTTCGTAGGCTGACCGGAACTATTTGCTTATGAATTTGTGAGTGAATGGATGTAGTAATATTTTGTTAAACCTTCATAAATAATTACCGTAAGTAAATTTTAATGCTTTGTTAATGTAACATCGTTGCGACTCAAATTCTAGAATTTAAGTTTGGTAATTAAGAATGACATATGAGAGTATCTATTTGTAATTTTTTGCATTGTGTTTAAGTAAAAGAGAGGGCTAAGATCTCTAATTTCGCCACAATAAGGGCATCAATAATATAAAATAATATTATGTTAAGTCCCTTGATAAGTACAAAGCAAAAGATCGGTGACTCCATAAATTCAAAAGGAAGAAGGAAGGAAGATTGTAGTTTTACGTGACCGTGAATCTTGTGATTATGAGCCACGGGACCTCCTTTTAACGTGGAATCCGAACCACAGGACATGGCATTTCACTTCGAAAATCTCACATGCATTGACCGGGAATCGAACCCGGACCGCCTTGGTGAGAGGCATACAGCTAGACCGCTGAGCCACCACGCCCCCCCCCATAAATTCAAGATGGTGGCTAGGCGTACTATTAGAATGTACAAATTTGTAACTCAGGAAATAATTGCACAGTTAATACGAAACATTTTAGGAGAGGAGTATTATACAATACGTCTCAATAGCGTCAGAAATACATTTATCACACTGAACATAGAGCGCTGCGGCCATCCTGAAATTTCATAATTTAGAAAGAAATAACTGTGCATGGTTTAGAGTGACAAAAACGGAAATTAGTGATAAGGTAAAAACATATATCTATACTAATATAATAAAGCTGCAGGGTTTGTGTGTTTGTGTGTTTGAACGCTCTAATCTCTGGAACTACCAGTCGGATTCAAAAAATTAATTTTGTATATGATAGCCAGATTAGAGAGGAATAGTTAAGGCTATGTTAAATTTCGGGCAGACCACTTCATTCGCCGCTTTTAGGTCATTTGGCACAAATCTACACCGTTTCACCGATCTGAACCAAATTTCACAAACTTACCCTTTGGAACCCGACGAGTAACACTGTCCACTTTATATTTCGGACAGACCACTCCATTCCCTGCATTTAGGCCCTTTATCACAAATCCACACCGTTCCTCCTAATTGCACCAAATTTTAATTACACTTTGAAACCTTGCTGTTAACACTGTCCACTTGATATTTTGGGCAACATTCTCCATTCCCTGCATTTAGAATAACAAACAAACTGAACTTGAAAACCACGTATTAAGGCCCTAGAACCATTCATGTCCGCAGTAGTGTTAACTGTAAAAGTATTTTAATAAGTATATTGTTTACTGGCAATTCGGGCTGCATCACGTCGACCCTACCAGTGTTCTGGTGCAGAATTGCGAAAATAGTTAAATCTTGCGCTGCTTATAAATTGCAGTCACGGGGAGTAATTAGTGCAAACAGATTTCTTATGCCCTTCAAAACAGTTATCATCGTGAACATATTATGCCTCTGTATAAGTGCAATGGTGTTGGTGCAGTACATTGAGGTTATCAGCTGCAATAAGCGTTGGTGCTTTCAACTTTACCTTCATTTATATCGAAACTTATCGTTGAGCGCTATGTGGCGGTAAATGCTACTATTGCTACCTCAGGTGCTTGGGACTGCCGAAGTTTTGAAAAGTGTTCTGATTATTTTCCTACGGCGCTATGCGACAAAAGACGACACTATTGGTCTCTACATTTCTAACAGCCAATGAGATATAGGCCCTAGTCAGTGTCTTATTTCACTTAATCCTCTTTCTAAACATATTTTAAAATTTGTTTGTAAATTACATAGATCAGTGCTGTAGTTAGTAAATAGCCGTTTTCCTATTCATTATTATCATAACGGGAAAATTACCTGAATGTTACGTCCATTATACTGTACTACTTATCACCCCCACTACATCACCACCACCACCACCACCACAAAAAGTTATATTTAAAAATATTTATTTTCTGTTAGTTTAAGTATCATGTGCCAGTAGTATTAATTATCATCCATAAAACAAATAAATCCACCGGGCGAAGCCGGGCACTACTGCTAGTCTGGTATATTGTACCAAAGAGACAAGATTTTCATTAATGAACATATAGGCTACTTTCTCCTAAATGTATATAACCCCTGGCACTACAGCCCGTGAAGAGCCTAGGCCTACCAAGCGACCGCTGCCCATCCATTTGACCTGCATATATTGGGGTGACGTGTGATCAGCCCATCGGTTCCCCTTGGCCGTTAATCTTTTTTTCATGATCGGGGCGCTGTCTCACTGTCAGACAGCTACTCAATTGTCCTCACGAGGATGAGTGCACCCCGTTCCAGCCCTCACGTCAGTTTCTAGAATCCAAGATGGAGCCGGGAATCGAACCCGGGGGCTCCGGGTGAGAGGCAGGCGCGCTACCCCAACACCACGGGGCCGGCCCTGCTAAATGTATGGGTATAGTTATAATTCAATGTCCTTATCAAGGAGTTTAATTGAATGTTGGTTGTGTTAGCTTGTTGAAATACAACGTAGTGTATTATGCGTTGAGTGATTGTTGATTTAATGGGCGGAGCACTGAGGTCATATTTCCCAGTGTTAGTCCTGATTTCCATTTATCCGTCTGCCACACATGTTTATATCGTGACCGCAGTTACTCGCTCCACCTAGCTACCTTCCACCCTTCAAGTATGCCTAATCACAACACAACAATGAGTCATTATCCTAAATATTAACAAGTGAGTATTCTTAGGAAGCGTAGTAATTATAATAATATTTCTATGGAAAACCCATCCATAATTAACAATATTTAATTCTCAGTGCATGTAAGTACTACATGAAAATGTACTTATTTGCTCGAAATGTCTAATCAGTAAAATGTTTCATTCGAATATACCGGTCGGCGCGATGAGATACCTGTGGTGACACTGCTAAAAATAATGAGTATGCAACCATTGCAATTTTTCATTCATAACAATGAAACACCGAACTTTATAACCCTGAGTTACACCCCATTAGAGTAATCAGATGTCAAAATAGAGGAGTTAATTCCAATGCATGAAAGATTCCAGTGTACATAATTGGCGCACTCTGCACTTTTTCACACTTGCCGAGTCAAATGCTGAGAGGACGTATTTAGATCATCCAACCAATTTTCTTTTCCTAGCCCTGAGTTGTTACGTTCACAGGCATTACAAACGATTTCTTGATGATATAGAATTCTGACTGAAGACAAGTGCCGCCTGATCTCCAGTCTACTGCCAAAGATTAGAAGAAAGAACGGAAGATTGTAGTTTTTCGTGACCGTGAATCTTGTGATTATGAGCCACGGGGCCAAAGATTAGAAACGTCAAAGATGCCAAAACGTATCGTACATTCAAAGGACAATTGAAAATGAATAATCATTGGATGCCCGCCACTGATTTGCCCAGCTCAAACCACATATGCATCGATTAAGATCTGAACCTGATATTCCGCAATAACAGGCCAACACAATGTGTTAAACCGAGTCATGAAGAATCTAATGTAACAGAAGGGAATAGATTTGGATCCCCTCGTAGTGAAGTGGCTAGAATTCTTGGCTGTCAACCCAGAGGTATGGGTTCAATTCCTGGCTCTGTCAGTGAATTTTATCGTGGTCTAAGGTTTCCGACGGGGTACACTCAGCCTCATGAGGAAAATGTGAGAAAAGAGGGTTTCGATTCACCACTCAGCCACCCTTGAAATGATCTCACGTTGCTACCCGCTGCAAATCTAGACAAATTATAATTTACTTCTGACTTCAGGCCACGCCCACCACCTTCCCTCCTACAGATAGCATCATTTATACCTGAATAAAACACTAACAACAACATAGCAAAGTATGTTATCCTGCATCCATAAAATTCAACAACAAGAATTATACTTAATTTTGCATGCTTTCACCGTGTACACAGTCGCATGTTCTTAAATACGGACGATGGACGGAAATCTCCATTACTAAGCAGGGAAAGTTTTTTGTTGTCTGGATCGTTAATTATCAGACTATTCTATCTATTCTTTTCAAAAATAAAAATGTCAATTTTTAACAATGCTTGTAACTAATTCATGTAATTTTTAGGAGTGCTTATGTACTTATTTATTCATTTTATGTTATATGCATTGTACATCCAGTCCTTTGGAAAAAATATTGTTGACCAATTGAAGAGTAGTAGCTGATGACGCCTGTCCTGTGTGCAGTATGTTCGCCTTGTACTTAACAGGTTTTTGAACATCACATATGTGACCTTCTAATAGTACCCGTTATCACCATACAAACTTTCCCCGCATCACTACATGTGGGTGAGCGAACGGCGTGCATAATCGGGCGAAAATCTACACGCAACAGGGAGGACGCGGTCTTGAACTTCGAAATACGGGTTGCACTTGGTGAGCCGAAAAAACATGTTATTAATGGTTAGCAGCTAACGCCAACCACTACAACCATAATGACTTCCGAAAACCCCTGGTGACCACACTGCCTGGTTTCCTGGATGACTTACGGAAAGAACTCTGGAAGCTCGGACTGCTGAAGTGTAGGTCTATCAACAGTGCTTTTGGAAACTTTATAATAAATTCTAAAAACAGGCCACATGGTCATCATTCTGTTATGATACTTGGTGGTTTCTTATTTGAATTTTGTTTTGTTATTTTTGAAAGACTGTAGTGAACATTGAACATTACATTATGGAGGAAAACTGAATTTAGTGATAAGTGTTTGCATCTGTCTGTGTAAATAAATGTACATTTAAACAAGAAAACAGAGTTTCAAATAATAGTTTGTACAGGCACCAATGAAAATTTGGCATCAAAACTTTACATTACCACTTACAATCGAAAAAATGCCGGGATTATTCCTAAATAAAATCACGGCCGCAGCCTTCTCAATCGTAGCCTCAATTGTAAATAGACTACACGCTAACTCAGACACCATATTGTACAGAATATCAGACATATTCTATACATACTCAAGCACATGGAGGTAATGACCACGATGTCCAACCCTCTAAATTAATGAAACAACAACAAGAACGTTTCTTTGTCTGCATTAGGTAATCTTCTGTCCAAAACTATTTCCCAATATTGAAAACTATGTTTAAAGCAGGAGAGTTTAGCTCTAGTAGTTATCTTTGGCAAGTGTAATTTACTCTGCGGAACAGCTAATAATATCACTCCTCATCAGAAGAGTTTATTTTCAAATACTTCGCATTTAATATTGAGGCTAGCACTAGTTTACCAACATGACTGAAAATAAACACAAAAGTACACATGTTGCTGTCGAGTAAAATACCGGTATTGGAGATGTGATATAAAGAATGCAAAGTGTGTTCTAACCGTTCTGTGGCGTGGTCTGCAAAAAAACGCTAAGATCGATACACGCCGCCTGTAAACGAAGAGTAATTTTGTCACAACTCGCTTCATCTTTACTGATATTCTTCATAATTATTCATACAATTCTGCTGACTATACAGTACTAACGGAGAGCACTTAAGGGATTTTTGTAATACCATAAAGGGATTGGTTCACTCCACTACTTTATATTGTACCTCAAATGTGAATAAAGGAAGAGTAACATATGGGAACTAGATGCCGGTACATCACCTGTTCTGACTGCTGCAAGGGTATGCTAAATTTCATAAGTAACTGCAAGAAACTCATACCATAGCGTAAAATTCAATAAGATATTCAGGATTGTTGACGAAAATTATTTAAATGCGGATTATTCCAAGAGCTGTTTATCTGAATACTTGTACCACTATAATCGCAATGCTTTCGTGAGAGTTACACTGTAATGCTGAAATACATTTAAAAAATCCAAGATACTTCACTTGTAGCAATTTAAATCGATTGAATAATATATTTTTCTTCAAAATGAGTGATAAAAGTTTAAGATATCAAACAGGTGTAGAACTACTTTGAAATTATAGATCTCACGTCCTGTCCGCATAGCAATGTCCCTGAAGTTAAATCCTGACGTCGTACTACGAAACAGCGACAGCGTGCAGCGACTGGCTATGGACAAAGCTAAGCTTGTTGACCTCCCTGCGCAAGCAACTCGTGGTAGTTCACCTTCTTACCCAACGATAAGTAGTCAGGCACGATGCTAGTGGCGGTTGAAATGGGAAGCGGTGGGTTTTGTGATGGAAATACCTCCGCTCGCACTCAAAAAATCTATGATGGAAATACAGTATTTAATATGAATGGGCGAGAAAAGTGGTTGTTGCTGTTAATTAGTTTATGGTTCTTGGACATGTTGATCATCAGCTCCATTTATTTTGGGATGTCATTCAATTTGTCAGATAACCTGTTATTCTGCGGTATCTGTAGCACTGTGAGTAACTGAAATTATTCTGGTACAATCAATCTCGTGAGGCAAAACTGTCAAGAGGTACGTTCGATTCCCACCACAGCCATCCAGGAAGTGGATTTCTGTGGTTTCCCTCTTCTACTCCAGGCAAATACCAGGATGACTTCTAACTTAAGGTCACGGTCGCCACCTTCCCAATCGTCACCCGAGTTCATAATACACACACTAATACAGCTATACCAAGGTTATCAGTCAAAAATGCCAAACCCACCCAAGTACACGGGACTAAATGATGATGATTAAACAACAACAACAACAACAACAACAACAACCTTGTGCCATGCCAATGACAGTTTCAGTAGACAAGAAGAGGAGGAGGGGTAATTCTTAAGCGCTAGCACACCAGTCAGAGAACTGCAGTAGCCAATCAATACCTGAGAATGCTAAATGACAGCTTACCTTTTCCCTCACGTGGAGTTGTGAGCAATGTTATATTACAGTTGCTGTAAGTCAAACTCAGTAAGTGCATAAGGCCTATTTGACTGATAAACTTAGCTCTAAGGGCCATACAGCAAAATGAGATGACTAAATATTAGGTTGTTCCATACTTATATTACAGGACATTAATATTGGATAATCTATACTAATATAATAAATCTGAAGTGTTTGTGTGTTTGTGTGTTTTTGTGTTTAAACGCGCTAATCTCCGGAACTACCAGTCGGATTCTAAAAAATCTTTTTTATATGATAGCCAGATTCAAGGGGAATATTTTAGGCTATGTTAAATTTTGGACAGACCACTTGATTGCCTGCATTTAGGCCCTTTGGCACAAATCTACACCCTTTCACCGATCAGAACCAAAATTTGTATACATACCCTTTGGAACGCGGCGAGTAATACTGTCTGCATGACATTTATAACAGTCCGGTCCCTTCCCTGCATTTAGGCCCTTTGGCACAAATCTACATCGTTTCACCGATCTGACCAAAATTTGTACACTTACCCTTTGGAACCCTGCGAGTAACACAGTCTACATGAAATTTCGGACAGACCACTCCATTCCCTGCATTTAGGTCATTTGGCACAAAGCTACACCGTTTCACCGATCTGGACCAAAATGTGTACACTTACCCTTTGGAACCCTGCGAGTAACACTGTCAGCATGACATATCGGACAGACCACTCCATTCCCTGCATTTAGGCCCTTTAGTACAAATCCACACCGTTTCACCTATCTGAACTACATTTTGTACACTTACCCTTTGGAACCCTGCGGGTGACACTGTCCACTTTAAATTTTGGACAGACCCCTGCATTTAGGCCCTTTATCACAAATCTACACCATTGCTCCTAATTGCACCAAATTTTACATACACTTTGAAACCCTGCTGGTAACAGTGTCCATTTGATATTTCGGACAACGCTCTCCATTCCCAACATTTAGAATAACAAACAAACTGAACTTGAAAACCATATATTAAGGCCCTAGAACCATTCATGTCCTTAGTAGTGTAACTGTAAGAGTATTTTAATAAGTCTATTGTTGGCTGGCAATTCGGGCTGCATCACGTCTCCCCTACCAGTGTTCTGGTGCAGAATTACGTAAATAGTTAAATCTTGCGCTGCTTATAAATGGCAGTCTCGGGGAGTAATTGGTGAAAAATGATTTATTTTACCCCTTAAAACAGTTATCATCATGAAAATATTATGCATCGGCATATGTGCAATGGTGTTGTTGCAATACATTGAGGTTATCAGCTGCAATAAGCGTTGGTGCTTTCAAATTTACCGTAATTTATTCCGAAACTTATCGTTGAGCGCTATGTGGCCATAAATGATACCATTGCTACCTCAGAGGCTCGGGACAGCCGAAGATTTTCCAAAGTGTTCTGATTATTTTCCTACGGCGTTATGCGACAAAGGACGACACTATTTGTCTCTACATTTATAACAGACAATGAGATATAGGCGCTAGGCAGTGTCTTTTATTTCACTTACTGCTGTTTCTAATAATTTTTAGAAATTTGTTTGTAAATTAGATGAGTCAGTGCTGTAGTTAGTAAATAGCCGTGTCCCTATTCATTATTATCATTATTATCATTAGGGGAAAATGATCTTAATGTTACGTCCATTATACTGTACTGTTTATCACCCTCACTACAACCACCACCACCACCACCACCACCACCACCACCACAAAAAGCTTTATTTAATTACTTTTTTGGCAGTATAAGTATCATGTGCCAGTTCTGTAGTAGTATTCATTATCATCCATAAAACAAATAAATCCACCGGGCGAAGCCGGGCACTTCTGCTAGGAATGTAATATTTGCACAAAAAACAATTTAGACAAAATGGAATTATCTATTGCATATCATTATATTACAATTCCACTATATATCCACATTTTATATTAAAAGCAATTGAATTGCCTGGAGCAGAGAGTAAGCAATGTTTATTTCATATTTGACACCATTGTTTAGAAACCTGAGTTTCAAATTCAGCCAATTATTTTTTTGTGATGCCGTCATTTTCAGGATGAATAATAAATGCTGCGACGTCAGTTTTGATCTAAGAGCAGTTTTGTTTGCCTTAATAAGAGAATATGTAATTGTGTAATCCGCGTTGAGAGCTTGACAAGGCGGATTACACAATTGCATATTACTATTAATCAATGCGGATAAAACTGTTACCAATTTAAAATGGTTAACGTATACTCATTTTATAGATCCCAGCATTGTTGCGAACTGGTGCACATCTGGGTGACCCACGACAGAACATATGGAATGTTTCACTCACTGCAAAAATCATCGCAATCCTTAAGCCTGGGAAACCAGCAGATGACCCGGCAAGTTATCGTCCGATTTCACTCCTCAGTGTTTGCTATAAACTTCTGGAACGCCTAATTTACAATAGAATTTACTGCACATTAGACAGCAGAATACCACCAGAACAGGCTGGATTCAGAGAAAAACGAAGCTGTTGTGAGCAAGTCTTAGCTCTAACATCCTTTATAGAAGCAGGATTCCAAATATGACTGAATCCGTGGCTTTCTTCGACTTAACTGCTGTAATTCCATTCTAAATTTGTATACTTAAATCCGTGTTAAGAGGGGCAGATGACCTCGCCGTTTCTCCCATTAAAGCCTCAATAACTAGCCAACTATTTTGAATCTAAATTACATTTTGTAAGTATTTTCTATCTAAATTGCATTTTGTAAATATTGTCAATTCAAATAACAGTACAGTAAGTATGTAGTTAGTTTTAGTTGTAAGCAGGTAGTTAGTTTGTCTATTAGATATATGTCATTGTTCTATTAGACTGTGGTGTGTGAGTGTGTCTGGTAGCAGTTGCATTGTTTATTAGTTATAGTTCATTGTTTCAGTAGACTGTGATGTGTGAGGGTGCATGTGAGTGTGCCTGGTGGCAGATTGTTTTAGTGGTAGTATTTGTTGTTGGTGGAACTTTAGTATTTTTTAGTAGAATTTTGGTATTGAATTGTTAGTACGGTAGAAGGTTAGTATTTTTGTTTGTAGAATTGCTCTCTACTTATTCTGAAAGGGAGTAGCAGCCTTTCAGAATAAATCAATTCTTTACTAGTCTTATAGACGGTTAAGATATTGATAATATAAGCCAAATAATGGCTACACTGCGTCCTGCTGCACGGCTGAAAGCAACGGGAAACTACAGCCGTATGCTATTCCCGAGGATATGCACCTCTCTATGCATAATTACATGTGATGATGGCCTCCTCCCTTGTAAAATTTCAATCCGGAGGTAAACTAGTCCCCCGTTCGTATCTCCGGGTGGGGACTACTCGAGAGGGGGTTAACATCACAGAAGTGACAAAGAGGAAATCTGACATTCTACGGATCGGAGCGTGGAATGTTAGAAGTCTGCTAGGAAGTGGAAGGTTAGAAAACTTAGAAAGGGAAATGGATAGGTTGAGGGTGGATTTGGTTGGGATTAGTGAAATGCGCTGGCAGGAAGAACAGGACTTTTGGTCAGGAGACTATAGGGTCATTAGCACTAAATCAAACAATGGCCAAGCTGGGGTTGGCCTCATATTGAGTAGGAAACTTGGACAGCGGGTGGAATATTATGAGCAATATAGTGAACGGATTATTGTAGCAAAAATCAATACTAAACCTACCTGCACCACAGTGGTACAAGTCTATATGCCTACCAGTCAAGCTGATGATGAGGATGTTGAAAAGGTCTACGAAGAAATAGACGAAATTCTGAGGTATATCAAGGGTGATGAAAACGTTATAGTAATGGGAGATTGGAATGCTGTGGTAGGAAAAGGGAGAGAAGGGAAGATAGTAGGAGATTTCGTATTAGGTGAAAGGAATGATCGAGGAAGCAGGCTGGTAGAATTCTGCACCGAGCATGAATTGGTCATAGCTAACACCTTATTCAATAACCACAATAGAAGAATATACACATGGATGAGACCAGGAGATACAGGGCGTTACCAAATCGACTTCATTATGGTCAAGCAGAGGTTTCGAAACCAGATTTTGGATTGTAAAACATATCCTGGTGCCGACATAAACTCTGACCACAATCTGGTTGTAATGAATTGCAGATTAAAGTTGAAGAAACTTAAGAAAAGTCAAAAGCCAAAGAGGTGGGCAATAGACAGACTGAAAGAGAAGGATATAAACGAAAGATTCAAGAAGAGTATAAAGGAAGGACTAATGAAAAACCCTAAACAAACTTCAATTGCAGACGAATGGGCACTTTTGAAGAATGAAATAACAAAATCCGCAGAAGAAAACATTGGTAGGAAAGAAAGAATAGGGAGAAAACCGTGGATCACTCAGGATATACTAGAATTGATGGATGAAAGGCGGAAACACAAGAATGTAAGAGATGAAGAGGGGAAAGCAGAATACAGACGTCTGAGAAATGAGGTTAACAAGAAGTGCAAGGAAGCGAAAGAAGAATGGTTGAAAGAGAAATGTGCAGGTATAGAAAATTGTCTGAAATTAGGAAAAGTAGACACAGCTTATCGAAGGATTAAGAATACTTTTGGGGAAAAGAAGACTAAGTGCTGTAATATTAAGGACACAAATGGAAAGCCTCTAACAGATAGGGAAGAAAAGGTTGAGAGATGGAATGATTACATCGAGAGTTTGTATAGGGGAAAGGAGATTGAGAATCATGTAATGGAAAGGGAGGAGGAAATTGATGAGGATGCGAAAGGAGATTTAATATTGAGATCAGAATTTGATAGAGCTTTGGAAGACTTAAGCAGGAACAAAGCACCAGGCATAGATGATATACCGATTGAGTTGCTACGCTGCATAGGAGATGAAGGTCTGATCAGGTTATTTCACTTGGTGTGTAGGATTTATGAGACAGGTGAGGTACCCCCTGATTTCAAGAAGAATGTAATCATCCCTATACCAAAGAAAGTGGGAGCTGACAGATGTGAAGATTACCGTACAATCAGCTTGATTACTCATGCTTCAAAGATCCTGTCTAGAATAATTTACAAGAGGATTGAAAGCCAGATAGAAACGGAGTTGGGTGAAGACCAGTTTGGTTTCAGGAGAAATGTAGGAACAAGGGAAGCTGTACTAAGTCTTAGGCTGATTTTGGAAGGTAGAATAAGGAAAGATAAGAGAACGTTCATGGCTTTTGTAGACTTAGAAAAGGCTTTTGATAATGTTGATTGGGCTAAATTGTTTGACATTTTGAAATCGATTGGAATAAAGTACAGGGATAGGAGGGTGATATACAATCTGTACAGAAACCAGAAAGCAGTCATTCGAGTTGAAGGACATGAGAGAGAAGCTGGTATTCAGAAAGGTGTAAGGCAAGGCTGCAACTTATCACCCATACTTTTCAATCTTTACTTTGAACAAGCAATGAAGGAAATTAGAGAAAAATTTAAAGTGGGAGTGAAGATTCAAGGAGAAATAATTTCAACTCTGAGATTTGCTGATGACATCGTCATCTTGGCCGACAAGCCTGAGGATTTGAATGAGTTTTTGAATGGTATGGGCTCCGTCTTACGGAAAGAATTCATGATGAAAATTAATAAATGTAAAACAAAAATACTGGAATGCAGCCGAAATAAATCAGAAACCTCTATGGAGATCAAATTGGCAGGTGAAAAGCTGAAGGAAGTAGGAGACTTCTGTTACTTAGGAAGCAGAATAACCAGTGATGGACGAAGCAAAGAGGATATAAAAAGTAGGTTGGCTCAGGCAAAGAAAGCATTTCTACAAAAAAGGAATCTGCTGACATCGAATATAGATTTAGGTATTAGGAAGTCATTTTTGAAAGCCTTTGTCTGGAGCGTGGCGCTCTATGGAAGTGAAACTTGGACTATTGGTGCAGCAGAAAAGAGGAGAATTGAAGCATTTGAAATGTGGTGTTACAGGAGAATGATGAAGATCAGATGGGTAGATAGGGTTACAAACAAAGAGGTATTAAGACGAGTGGGAGAGGAGAGATGTTTCTGGCGACTGTTAATGAAGAGAAGAGATAGGTTGGTAGGACACATACTAAGACACCCAGGAATAGCAAGCTTAGTTATGGAAGGAAGGGTCGAGGACAAAAACTGTAGAGGTAGACCAAGGTTAGAATATGTTAAACAGATTGCCTCGGATGTAGGGTGTCGGAGCTATGTAGAGATGAAACGATTAGCTCAGGACAGGGAGGCATGGAGAGCTGCATCAAACCAGTCAAAAGACTGAAGACTCAAACAACAACACTCACCTTGGGATCTTAGCAGGTACAAAGTGAGGCGAGTTTGAGGGAAACAAGTCCCAGTAACATTATTTTGTACATAATAAAGATATGCTTATGTTTTACTCAAAAGTGGATTGGGAGACACATTACACAACATTATGGGGGCCTTGAATTTGACAAGGCTGTTGTATTGCGACAGAATAGCGACAATTAACAAAACCAGCACTAAAGAAAAAAGGTGAGAGCTCAGCGTCTCCACATCCCACCCCACTCTCATCTACGCAGCTCTTTGGTGTGCTGGTTGTTAATCTATGAAGAGTTTTGACAACACAGGCGAGGCCATATTATTCGACGTAACTCTAACTTTAGCTTCCATGAATTGAAGGCAATCTCAATTAGCGAAGCATTTTACAAACAAGGCAGGAAAAGTCTATAAAATGTAATTTAAATTTTCTAATCTCACGTAGTTTTCCAGGTATAGGGAATAAAAACCTTTACAGTCGGGTTGACCGACTGAAAGACATTTCAAGTTTCGCTATATTTAATTTACCATAATCCTTTCTCTGTTAATTAAGTCTGATAGTCATGTTTGGAATATGCTAATAGTTCCAATTTGCAGCCAAATTTAACCTTTTAATCCCCTGCTTCTAATTTCACAACACTTCAAACAAGATAGGTATATTTTCAAGACTGCATGACTGGAAAATTTAAATTTCATTTTCAAGACCGTAAAAATATTAATCCTATGATAAAAAGTATTTTCGACCAGTTGTCCAGGAAATGATAACCAACAGATAAACAACCCTATAGGAGTTTTGAGCAAATTACTCCCAAATGCTCTTAAGGGAGTCCGGAAGTTCCTATAACTTATTACCCATGCGATTTTCCAATGTATTATTTACCTTTATCTCAAAAACGATTAAAAGAACTAATGGAACTTTTTCAGAGTTGCTCTTTAAGACCATCTGCTGACTTTGACACAGGTTTATTGAAAGAAAATGTATTTAGTATTTTCATGTAACTTTTAAAAATTGCATAATTTTAACAACATATTCATGAACATTTCCATGTGGCAAAATTGAACTAAGCTAAATTTTGAAAATCGAACGAGTTAAAATATTATATATTTAAAATGGAATTACATCTAAAAATGTCAGCTTGGAATGTAGAAACGTTGAGAAGAAAAGGGACATTTTATATCTAGAAGAAGAATTTAGCGAGGAATTGTAAGCCTACTGACATCACAGTGACAAAGGTTATCAGACAACTTCTAAACATACCCAAGTAAACGGGGATACAATTGTAAGCCCAAGTCACTACCATTACGCCACAGATGCGCTACGATAATACTTGATAAACAACTGGTTTTATATAACTGTATCAATTGCAAATACGGACTCCAATGGTTAACATATAACGTGTGAGTAGCTATAAGTCAATCAATATCAAAAATAAAACGAAGTAGGGAAATTTGAACCTGCGTGGATTTTATGGATTGATAATTGGAACTCTCTACCTGCCGCAGTCTCTAAGATCTAACATATAGGTGTGTTTAAGAAAGGACTGACTATTTTTGTAAATACTCCAGTTTAATTGTAAGTGAATTGTTATGTACAATTATTTATTTGTTATGTATATCTAATTTGCCACCGGGGGACACACCCCCAATTGCAAATAAACGAATGAATGAAAGAATGAATGAACAGAGAGCACTTAAGGAATTTTTGTAATACCATAAAGGGCTTGGTTCACTCCTCTACTTTATAATGTACCACAAATGGGAATAAAGGAAGTGTAACATATGGGAACTAGAGACATCACCTGTTCTGACTGCTGCAAGGGCATGCTGAATTCCATAAGAAACTGCAAGAAACTCGTACCATTGCGTAAAATTCAATAAGATATTCAGGATTGTTCACGAAAACTATTTAAATGCGAATTATTCTAGGAGCTGTTGATCTGAATGCTTGTACAACTATAGTCGCAATGAATATGGGAGAGTTACACAGTAATGTTGCAATACATTAATAAAATCAAGATACTTCATTAGTAGCAATTTTAATCATTTCAATAATATGCATTTCATCAAACTGAGTGATAAAAGTATAACAGATCAATCAGGTGTAGAACTACTTTGAAATAATAGATCTCACGTCCTGTCCGCATAGCAATGTCGCGGAAGTTAAGGCTAAATGTCCCTTTTTTAGTTTGTAATTCTGACACCACGTAGCAGCACCAAAGTGAGACAATATCTTTTTTCAGTTTTCTCTTGAACGAAAGTTCGTATTTGCGATCTGAAAACCACTATGTATACTAGACTTCAATTGAATTGATAGTAATTCAATGCATTTTCCAATTGTGAAAAACAAAAAAGTTACTAACAGTTTTTTATATCTCTGCTTAAAATTTGAAAAGAAAACTGGTAATACGTGAAGGGAGGTTTTATTTCCTGATTCCAATGCATTTTGCAGAATTAAAATCGGGTGAATGGAATCAGCAGTATTAGTTTGGGAATTGTCCTGAAAAGGGTGGTAGGCGGAAGATCTCTTGCGCAAGGAAAATGATGAACACGTTGACACGGTGGAAGGAGAAGGGAACTATTTGACGACAGGAAGGAGTTGTCTTCCTCTTGTCATAAATATCATAGTTCGGCAATTTACATGTACAAGTGCCTAGTCGTGGAACAATATCTGAGCAATAAAATTGTACTGTAGTAGTGTCACAATATGTAACGATGACACAATGTGTTAGTACAGATTCCTTTCTTACTTTCTCAAACATTCTTGTTGATAATAATACATTGTAGGAGCTTGGGACATCTTGGTCATCAGTCCCTTTGGCTTGCTGCGTGGCTCAGCGGTAACTTTATCGCTTGCTGTTCCCAAGGTTGCAAGATCGAATCGTGATGCAGCCAGTTGGCATTTGAGGGCGTGCGAATGTGAGGGAGATGAGTCATTAGATTTACTGGCACGTTCAAGATTCCCTTCGGCGCAAAGTTCCTGCACCCTGGCGTCTCTAACAGCCACAGTAGTTTAAGGGACGTAAAACCAATAACGCTATTATTATTAATATTATTATTATTATTATTATCATCATCAGTCCCGTGTAGTTGATTATGTGTGTAACTGTATTAGAGTCAGGGATAGGGCTCTAATTCCCTTCTTTTCGTGAGATCTGAAACGACTCCGTGAGGCCAATCACTATAACTTACTTCAATTTTAATGGAAGTAATAATTAAAGTTCATTTAAGTAGGACACTTTATTACAATAGACAAATTATGAAAATGCATACTGCGCCCGAAATTTGGATGATTTATGATGAAAATGATGTTATTATCCGAGCCCATGATAAAAATTAATATTAGCAGATAAATCTTGGAAGTAGGCTCAAGGCGAGATTTGTTAGCGAACGCGAGTAATTGGAGAGACGTGATCAGAGACGCCCAGAATATTCTCGATCATTGGAAAGTGCATAGCAGCAAGGAAATTGTGCGAAATATTACCATTTAATTGTTATAAAATATATCATTGGATATATGCTTACAGCCAATGAGAGGAGGGTTTATGAAGCCGACATGGATTTTGACTATGCCATTTAAGCCCTATGTAATAATTTTACTCCATTGAAAACATTATGATAATTAAAAGAAGATATTACTACTACTTTGAATGATGTTAAACGGAAGAGTTTCACAGTAATAAGGATTATTACAAGTGAGTGCCATGATCTGCGCGGCACTAACAATGGCGCGTAATTCAGACAAGTTTAAGGAGAGACGACAGCTCAGAGCATTCTTCTCCCGACTGACTTCATAGCGACAAGACTAATCGCCCGTAGGTTGTTCATTCCCGTAGACGAGATACAGTGTGAGGTCATACGAGATACTATAGACGGCGGTGTTACCGACCGAGATATTCGAGAGCCCCGTTTCAAATCTAGGCGAAGTTGAGCGGTGGACATTTAGGTGAATAGCAGACAAGTGTTTTACTTTTTCGGAGATATAAAGCAATAGTTATACTTATCCTGTGATAAGGCTTCACCACACGAGATTTACGTAAAACCCATTGAATATTTTAAGAGATTATAGACACTTTGTGTGTTCGAGCAAAGTTACTCAACTCCGAAGGGAGATTATCATTTTTGTGCAGCGAGATTTTAACACAGGCAAGTCTACGCTCCAGCACGAAGTAAGTACAGTGATCTTGTATAAACATTGTGACTTTATTGTGTATGAACATTATGATGGCTACAGACAATTATGAATAGGAATTAGTGTATGACTTTTTAAATATGTGTGAGATGTATTAAAGTATAACGCGTATGGGATATATCAAGACATAGCTGTGGTAACAGCGATGGGACAACGTTAGAAGCAATGATAATATCTATGACATCTAGTTAGATAGAATGCCAAGACTACATGATTCATTAAGTACAATTCCATCCAGTACATTTAATGCATTGTCATGTACATTCATTCTCAACTATGAGCAGATATAATCTATCATTGACCAACCAAATGAACTTTTAAATCTACGTTAGTGAGTCGACATTCGACTTACGAATTCACTTTGTAAAGACGATGCTATCCAGAATATATTTCTCAATGATGATGGAGGAACTTCTAGAGATGTCGGCGATGGAAGAAGCATCAACGGAAGACAGAAGATATCAGCACGATGATGGTTCGAGATGGACCTCGAGTCCGAAGAATTATGTCCGATACCAGGAGGAGACGAATATGCCAAGAAGGAATCCTTTCCATTCTCGAGGTCGCAGTTCGTATCCGATGGAGGGGACCGGGTTTGATCTCAGTAAATCATACCTGCATGAATATCCAGCCGGGTATTTTCTGATACCCGACAATGAACTTCAATTGTCTACAAGTTCAAGGTAGATGTTTTCCATTAATATCCTTGTTTGAGTGTGTTTGACGGCATTTGGAAACAACAATTCTCCATATTTGTTTGATGTATTTTCACTTCGATGTTTAGTAAATTTTAGTCTTCAAGACTGTATGAGATGAAAGTCAGTTTATCATCTATACTTGTTAAAAAAAAAATGATTCAGTTTCTGAACTGAAGTCAACTGTTTGAGAAATTTATTTTCCATTGGGAAAATGTTTAAGGAAGTATTTATTCTACGATTTCGAATTTTTATTCAAGACTTCAGACTTTTAGTCTTAGACATCCATTAAATTCATTTTATTTAGAATGAACTTGGGTGTTCTTTTTGTAAGAAGAAACTTAGCATTATGAGAAGAAATTTACGAGTGATATATGTGTAATATCACGATTATTAGAGACATTTCGGCGATCTAGGAAGCTACATTCGTTATGAATACAACGTGAAAGTGCATGGTTATGAACATTCTTTGTGTAGAATGCAGATACATTCAGCGAATGACTAACTAATATTGCATTGAAGGAAGACTTTGATCTTCATTAAATATAAATTGTTTGAGACATATCTTTTGGAAGATAATTCATCCAACCAGAGGAAAGTTTAGTTAAAACCTTTTCTGGTTGCGATTGATCCTTATTGAGCGATAAGATAACATGAAGTGTTATCAAAGCACAAAGTGTAACACTACGTTGTGTGTTAACGTAGTTCTGCAACCGTGCAAGTTTAGTAATGACCAGTAAGAGGAAACATGTATACGAAGTACGTCCAGAAAGTAAGTTCCGTTTGGTAATAACATTACATTGTGTACCGATACAGAAAAATTATTTATTGCACAAAATTCTACAACACTTAAATTACTTTTCCACATAACTGCCGAAATGTTGCAGGCATTTGTCGTAGCGTGGCACGAGTTTTTGTATACCTTCTTCATAGACGTGTGCCGCCTGTGTCTTCAACTAGTTGTACGTTCCGCTGCAGCGCAGTTCCGCATATGAGCGGTAGACGCTCTCTATCAAGGAGAAGGAACGTGCCCCATTTGGAGAGCGCTGTCAGCCAAGTACGCGTTGTTGTGCATGTTTACTCGTACAATGTCGGTGTTGATTGAAAATCCCGCCGCTTGTGAAATCAGATCTGTGATTCGTTTTCTGAATGCTAGGAAAATGAAACCAATTGAAATTTATCGGCAAATTTGCGTAGTGTATGGACAAAATGCGATGAGTGATTCAATGGTGAGAAGATGGGTCCGACAGTTCAATGAAGGACGTAGTGAAGTGCACAATGAAGAACGAAGTGGGCGTCCATCTTTGATTACAGAAGAACTGGTTCACGCGATTGATGATAAGATCCGGGAAAACCGCAGGTTTACAATTAGTGCTCTCGCTATGGAATTTCCCCAAATCTCACGATCACTTATTCATGAAATTGTTACAGAAAAACTGAACTTTTGTAAACTTTGCCGACGTTGGGTACCAAAGATTCTTACGGAGCAACACAAAACAAAACGGATTGGTAGTGCACTTCAGTTTTTGACCCGCTACAGTGAAGGCGGCGAGGAATTTCTGACACAGATAGTCACAGGAGATGAAACTTGGGTTTCTTACGACACCCCTGAAAGTAAGCGGCAATCAATTGAATGGAGGCACACTTCATCCCCAGCAAAGGTTAAGCCGAAACAAATCTTGACACCTCGGAAAATGATGTGCACAGTGGAAAGGCATCTTACTCATTGATTTCTTACCGCGTGTTCAAACAATCAACGCAGATGCTTACTGCGAGACACTTAGGAAATTGCGCCGCGCAATACAGAATAAGCGCCGAGGGTTGCTGTCAAAAGGTGTTGTTTTTCTTCACGACAACGCACGTCTACACACTGCAAATGTGACGAAAAACCTCTTACATGGATTTGGCTGGGACGTGTTTGACCACCCTCCGTACAGCCCTGACCTCGCTCGTAGCGACTTTCATCTGTTCACACATCTCAAGTCTTTCCTTGGCGGTCAACACTTCAACAATGACGACGAGCTAAAAGATGATGTTTCCAACTGGTTGAAGACACAGGCGGCAAACTTCCATGAAGAAGGTATCCAAAAACTTGTGCCACGCGATGACAAATGCCTGCAAAAGTTCGGCAATTATGTGGAAAAGTAGTTTAAGAGGTGTAGAATGTTGTGCAATAAATAATTTATCTGTATATGTACACAATTTAATTTTATTACCAAACGGAACTTAATTTCTGGACGTGCCTCGTATTTCTATTAAATATTTGGAGACATGGAGTTGTATGTCTGAGTAATCTTGATTTGTAAACCAGGACAGATCTATTAATAACATCGTTTAAGAAAGATCAATGTAATTGTAGAACAGACATCGCTGTTCATTGATAAGTTGTGGAGTTGCAATAACAATAAGATCTGAGCTAGAAGAAAGCTATACCAGAAGAGTAGAACCATTGTTGAGAACAAGTGAGTTAATGACATTTCTTATAGTGGAGTTGTATGGAGTTTTTTGCCATAAATTAATTGTTGAAATACGAAGGAGATTACCGTATTTATTGTCAGGGAGTACTAAGGAATGTATACAAGTAGTTGCATTGTTGTATTTTGAGGAGAGTCAGTGAAGACTTCCCATGTATTTAGATCTTCGGCATGAATGTCGTTTATTGGCGCAAAGTCGTTAGGAAAAATATATTGTCGCTATTATCTGAATAATTATAAACCATACTTTTTTTTAGCGTATGACATTTAGTGCCGGGAGTGTCCGAGGACATGTTCGGCTCGCCAGTTTTGTAGCTGCTCCGAGACGGACACCCAATGGGTGAGCTACAAGTACCGTTGGGGAGGAAAGTTGGAAAGGAAGGGCGAGGAGTTGGAAGGTAGCGGCTGTGGCCTATAGTGAGGGACCAACCCCGGCATTTGCCTGGAAGGAAGATGGGAAACCACAGAAGACCATCTTCAAGGTTTCCGGCGAGGGGATTCGAACCTCCTCGCCACCCGGATGTGAGCGACTGCTATTAGTCATGCCGTAACCACCACGGCTAACTCACCCGGTAATAACCATACTAAACCAGAGTTATAACCGCAATGAACTCGTCTTGAATGATCGGTCATTGGTAAACCGATAATGTATATTAACAGGAGTTGACAAAGGTGGTTTTAGTATTGTGTAAATAAGAGCCATAGTAAATGATACTATGAGGAAGGAGCGTTGTTAACTCAACTAACGCGGTCGTATCGCTCAAGAATTTGTCTTAGAGGCGATAACACACTTGTATATAGTGTGTAAATATATTCATTTATTAATATTGAGGGTATTGCATTTTTAATAATAATAATAATTTTTAAAATGTTTTAGCTTAGGTTATAGTCAGAGCGAACGAATGTTTTTAAAATGAGTGCTTGATTTGTATTGTAAATAAGGCGTGTATGGTAGTGACGCTGGTCTAGAACAGTGGTCGCGAGATTGTAAGAATGAGTGTTTCAAGTATGAATGAGATTAGAGGAGATTTGGCTATGATACAACATTTTTTGTAAAGCAGTTCTTTTTTTAATGAGTGCAGTTATTTTAGCGTGTGCTCGGCAAGCAATATGTAGCCAATGTCAAGCTCTCCAGCTGCGAAACGAGATTCCCGTTTCTGACAAGGCCACGCTTGCTCGATGAATGAGATTCTCACACCAGTGTGGAGAACGGCGAGAAGGCTATGACATAACCAGTCCAGTTGCTCTCAGGCACGCGACGAATATATGCCAGCGATTTATTTGGAATGTTCGTTCCAAGGAGCGGCAGTTTAAAATATTTGATATTTTATTTTAATACTTGTAGACGGCAAGAGCGTCTTTAAATTTCAGCAGTTTATGCATGTATAAATGTAGGGAGTTTATTTGTATGACAGTGGCGTAAATGCATTTAATTTTAGGGTGTTATGTTTATTTGTGTTGTTAACTAATTATATTAATAAATTTATATTTTTCTAACGTTTTGTTCGTCGTTCTTTTATTTATTCTATAAGCGGAGATATGTTATGGAACAGCCAAAGATAGATAGGATGTCTTTTTATCCAATCTAAGACCCGAGTAAGCAGGTAAGTTTGTACACTTACGTATACAATCTAATTAGTTATATCAATAACACGTCGTAGAATTACTGTGCATAATCTTGGAGAACTCGCTGGCGGGAATGTGATTTGATCTTTCGTAGGGACTTTTACTTTTCAAAAATCCAGCTACGCTTCGGATGCTCAGCAAGCACCTCCTTGATTTTTACGGGTACAGTAAATTGGCAGCCCAACGTCTAGGCGTCGAAGTGCTTGTGGAAAAGCATTCGATGAACCTTCCTTGGGCAAGAATTGACAGCCTCATTATGTGGCAAATTTCATTTCAGAACGGCTAATGGACTGTGATAGCCATGTTCAGTGTAAAGTTAACATTTAACGTTGGTAAATTTTAAATGTTATTATTGTAGTATAGATAATTTAGGACACGATCAAACAGAACGAAACGATAAGTTTGTTAATATAAGAGGTTATTTAATATGCTAATTTTAAGATTTTCGATAGACATTAAGAACACCCAATTACGTGGTAGGAATTGTTGTTCCAAATGCTGTTATCGAAGTTGTTTTGATGTATCCCAGTAGCGATCTATTATTGTAATCTTTGCAATGGCAACGATGGGTAAGGAAGAAGTGCAGCGGATGCTGTATGAGATGCAGCAGGGCTTGCAAAAGAATTTGCAGGAGAGTATGAGTGAAAATTTTAAAGTTGTCCAAGGGGTTGCAGGAGAATTCGCAGTCTAACCTGCCGGAACAATTAAAGTCTGTACAAGTTAATTTGCAGGAGAATTTTCAGTCTACTCTAACGGAGCAACTTGAAACTGTACAAGGTAATCTGCAGGAAAACTTGAAAAGGGAGGTCACTGAAAATTTAAAGGTGAATTTTCAGTCCCTAAATCGCAAATTTCAGAAAACAAGGCTGGACCTGGAGCAGGTTAAGAAGGATAGGAAGGAGGACATGGATAGGGTTGTTGTACAAATTGTGGAAAATATTGTAGAGAATATAACAGGTCGGGTAACTGAAAGTGTGAAGGAGAGTGTTTAAGTTGAAATACAGGGTGTGAAATCATCCCTGGAAGATTTGCAGACTAGTGCCACTGAAAATAAGGATAACATGTCGCGTTTGCAGGATAGTTCCAAGGAGATCCAGACAGATGTAAGTGAGGTCAAAACTAATGTAAATGCTGTTCAGGGCGATGTTAAAAATGTTCATACGAAAGTAGATACTGTTCAGGGTGATGTTAAAAAAGTACAAACGAAAGTTGATACTGTGCAGGATAGACCTTCTTCCCTGTTTCTGTCGGGGGGTAGAGTGGTAAGAGCTCTCCGCTATCCTATCCTGATCTGTCTTCAATGCTCCTCTTACGGTGTAATATCCCGGATTTATGTCCATTCTAGTCAAAATCACTATGTCTGCAGTATTTGCACAGTAGAAATGGCACACAGCATGCATCACTCCCAATCTGAGTGTGTCCAGCCCCACAAAAGATACTTTAGGACACCGCCGCCACACCATTTCACTGAAACACTCATTGCTGTTCTGTGTTAGGCCATATAGACACTTGGACAACATAAATGGGTCGCACAGTCTCTCATATAATGATTTTACAGCTTGAAGAATCTCTAGAGAAATGCCTGGTTTATGCTTATATCATTCCAGTTTGTTTTTAGCCTTTGCCTGCTGGTATGCACACAAGCTGTCACTACCAACAGGACACCCATGATGCGTGGAACGATCTCGAGTCTCAGTCAAGTGGTAGAGAGTAGCCCAAATAGCATTTCTCATGGCATCAATACTGCTGGTAATTGAACGTAGAGCTATCCCATCATAGTTCGGCATTTTACCTATGAGTTTCCCAGTCAACTTACCCTTCCCGCCTAATTTCTTATCTTGGACCATTTTTCTCAGTTCCTTTTGGAGGGAATGCTACATGGAAATCTTGTGGTGATAAAAACTTGAACTACGTTCAATTCAGGCAACTAACATACTATGGGCGCTAAATTTAAACTGACTGTCGACAAGAAATTGAATTAAAAGGTTACCTGCCAACATGTCACGCCCATTCTCAGTTCAGAGACAATGCACATATGGTTTTAAACCTCTCTGAAGGTCATTTTCTTTTGATTCATGTATATAAATAGCATATATTCTTAAAGTAGATAGGCCAGGCATCCATAAAATAAAATAAAGAAATAAAAAAAATAAAAACTTTGAAACATTTCAAAGAAAATGCTATTTTTAACGTGAACACATACCAAAATACTCATGTAAATGGTTATGCAAACTAAGCTTAACCATATAGAGCCCAGTAACATAAAATTCCAGAATGACATTAGAAAAGAATTAGAGGTTTCTAAAGAGCAGTGTAAGGAAAACATTAATGCAATTCAGTCACAGTTGGGTGATCTGTAAGTAAATGTAGATTCATTGCGGTGCCAGCTAATTGACCATAATAAGATACTTAACGATGACATTAAACTCGATATTAGCGAGATGTTAAAAGCTCATGTCGTAGTGTGGAAGGAAGAGTGGAATAAATCCAGTAAGGAGCACATTAAAGAAATACAAGACAATATCGAAAATAAATTCGCTAGTACTCAGTTAGAATTAAGCAAGGAGGTAACAAGCGTGCGGACTGATTTAAATACACTTTTGGATCAGCTCCAGCAAACTCAGGTCGACAATAAGGATCAATTATCCCAAGAGAGTAAGACTTTAAAAGATCATATCAGCAAGGAAGTCACCGATATTAGTAATATCAATAAAATTCAGGAGGGAATGTCCACAGAATTGGAAGAATATATCACGAGGAAATTCCAAAGCTTAACCTTAGGAGATACGACGGTCTTAGAGGCTTACAAATAAGATCTCAATAAAGAAGTGGGAAAGCAGTTAAAGGATATCATACACGAGATAGACGAGAAAGAGAAAGAGGACATAGGTGAATGGGAAAGCCGTAGTAGAAGAGATAGTGTGATCATGAAGAGAGAGACGTCAGATCAGAAGTTAGAGTACTTCGATCAACAGAAAGGCCCGAATTCGGAATTCTAGACTCTGAAAGAGAGACGAGAGATTCCAGAATTAACAATCAAACTACCCAGCCTAGGAACATCACAGTTATACGTAAATTTAAAGATAAACCTCGTCAGTTTAATAACCAAGACGGATTCACACCTATTGAGTGTATCCACAATCTGAGGGATTACTTTGTCGAAGCTCAGGTTCCCAGGGATAGGGAGGTGAAAATCGTGGAACGCTATCTAGTTCTAGCATCTTTAGAGTAGTTCCGCGCGTTCCGATACACGTTTGTAGACTTCGAGGAATTTGCAGAGGCCTTAATTAAGAGATTTTGGTATATTGAGGCCCAAAATAGTTTAAGGGCCGAAGTCTACTCGAGAAAGTACTCGAGTAATTTGCCTACGCGCTACGCAGATTTCTTTACGTGGCAATTAGCCAACCTTAGGTTCCTTCAGCCCCCATTATCAACGGGAGAATTGATAAAAGCGATTTCAAGACAGCTTCCAGTTGAGGTCAGGAGTCTGATTATCTCGTCTCAGATAAAGGATTTGGCTAGCTTGGACGAACTTCTGCGCAAGCTAAGCTATACAAGTCCGATGCCCATTGAAATATCCAGAAACAGCAGACAAGACCAACGGGACATTAACACCGTCTATATCGACCAGACACAGAAGACTGAGAGTCCCAAGGAAAGTGATAAAACAGCATAGGTCCGGAAAGGAACAATTACTTCAGAGACAGAAGACCCGAACCAAGATACCGGAGATTCCGAGGAGGAAGATCCTACCAACAGCAACAGGGGAGAAACAATGACTTAACGCGTAGAAATGGTTATAACAACAATACTAATAACTACCGTTATAACAATAACAAGAACAGTTATAATCGCAATAATAGGTTTAACCAGGGTTATAACAGATATAGAAACTATAGAGAGAATTCGTTACAGTTACAGTTTCGCACTTTGATAAGGAAGTAATTAAAGAGAAGAGGCCATGTAACTGCTTATCATAAGTATAAGTGTCGATGGACAAATGTGTAAGTCTCTTATGGATACTGGTGCAGTTATATCCATACTGTCTGAAAAGAGTTACCATAAACTGTTAAAAGGTGACAAGATGACTATCTTACTTGCATCATCAGTCAAAGTATTTCCGAAACAAGTCAGTTAAATGTAAAGTTCAGGTACTGTTGAATTTTGAGATTAAATGGTCGCATTTATGAACACATCTTCATTGTGGTAAGCAAAATCAATGTTGACGTCGTGCTTGGTATAGATTTCATTACCAAAGTTGGAGCGATCATAGACATGAAAAACGGCATAATTAAATTTCGCGAGGGCTCTATTAACACAGAAGTGTTAGAAGAGGAGGATTTTTATAGCAATCCTCAAGGATTGAGGATTGAGATTTGCTGATGACATCGTCATCTTGGCCGACAAGCCTGAGGATTTGAATGAGTTTTTGAATGGTATGGACTCCGTCTTACGGAAAGAATACATGATGAAAATTAATAAATCTAAAACAAAAATACTGGAATGCAGCCGAAATAAATCAGAAACCTCGATGGACATCAAATTAGCAGGTGAAAAGCTGAAGGAAGTAAAAGATTTCTGTTACTTAGGAAGCAAAATAACCAGTGATGGACGAAGCAAAGAGGACATAAAAAGTAGGTTGGCTCAGGCAAGGAAAACATTTCTACAAAAAAGAATCTGTTGACATCGAATATAGATTTAAGTATTAGGAAGTCATTTATGAAAGCCTTTGTCTGGAGAGTGGCAGTTTATGGAAGTGAAACCTGGACTATTGGTGAAGCAGAAAAGAGGAGAATTGAAGCATTTGAAATGTGGTGTTACAGGTGAATGATGAAGATAAGATGGGTAGATAGGGTTACAAACGAAGAGGTATTAAGACGAGTGGGAGAGAAGAGATGTTTCTGGCTACTGCTAATGAAGAGAAGAGATAAGTTAGTAGGGCACATACTAAGACACCCAGGAATAGCAAGCTTAGTAATGGAAGGAAGGGTTGATGACAAGAAAGGGGTAGACCAAGGTTAGAATATGTTAAACAGATTGCCTCGGATGTAGGGTGTGTAGCTATGTAGAGATGAATCGATTAGCACAGGACAGGGAGGCATGGAGGGCGGCATCAAACCAGTCAAAAGACTGAAGACTCAAACAACAAACAAGGATCTTAGCGAAGACATCATCCATAATATCATAGAAGAAGCAGAGAATAATAGGGGATCATGCAATTGCAAAGCAGAAGGGTTTGATGAAAGTAGAGATGAATTTGAAGGGTTAATAATGGAATTTCAAGATATTTTCGACGATAAGCCCGGGTTATTTAAGGATTATAAGTACAGGCACCGATTAACCGATGATAGCCCATATCAGAAGAGGATTTATCCCATTCCAGAGAAGTACTATCAGGAAGTACGAGGGATAATTAAGAAGATGGGAGCCGATGGAATTATTAGGAAACAGGCGTCATCTTACCTCAACCCAATCACGGTGGTGAAAAATAGTAATGGTCAGCTACGTCTATCCTTAGACGCACGGAAAATTAACTTATTAATTTTACCGGAAACAGACCGACCACCGAAGATACATGACTTACTTAGAAAGTTCAAGAGAAAAGCCTGTTTCACTGTACTTGATTTAACCGCGTTGGTCCATAAGATTGAGCTTGAGGAGGAAAGTAAGCAGTATACAGGGTTCTTATTTGACCAGTCAAGCTGGGTACCTGAGAGGGTCCCATTCGGTCTCATAAATAGTGGACCAGCCCTAATCCGGTCACTCGATACTAAGCTTACAGTGGAGGTTAAAGAGAACGTGCTCTGTTTCATTGATGACTTGATTATCTCTTCATAGAATGTGCAAGAACATCTAGTATATCTTCGCAAGTTGTTTGTGAACTTAAGAGAGGTAAATATATAGAAAAATGTCTTAGGACATACTATAGACCAACATAGTTACCACCCAAACTTAGAAAAAGTGCAGGCAATTATGAGATTTCCAAAGCCTACTAAGGTCCGACAAGTTCGTGAGTTCGTGGGTGCGTGCCACTTCATAAGTAGTCACTGCCCTAAATACTCATAAATTATGGCTCCTCTCTACGATTTGCTGAAGAAGAACAATCGTTGGAAATGGAGAGACGTAACCGAAGCCGCATTCGAGAAGGCAAAAGAGATGCTGAAGAACAACGTAAAATTAGAATATCCTGATCTCGACCGCACATTTTTCATTGAGTCTGATGCTTCACATGTAGGCATAAGTGCCGTCGTATACCAGAAAGACAAAGAGGGAAATAAGCACTATATTACATTCACAGGAAGGAAATTGAAAATGCATGAAGAAAATCACTTCACAACCGAATTAGAGGCGTTAGCTTTTGTAACGGCCTTACAAGCATGGAAGAAAATTCTAATTGGTCACATGGTAATAATTGTCACAGATCACAAAGCATTGCAATTCATGTACAGACAGATTCGTCTAGTGATAGGTTGACGAGATGGGCCCTATTCACGCAGCAATTCAATGCGATCATAGTCCACCAACCAGGTAAAGATAATCTGTTGGCAGATGCATTATCTAGAAACCCCGTCAGAAATGTTCAGATTAATCATGTACAGCTTAAACAAGAAGATCTTGATACCGTAAGGAGATTGGAGAGAATTGGAGCTTCACAGAAGAGACATGCACCCTTACGAAAGATGTATAGATTCCTGAAGGGGAAAATGGATGTTGCAGATGAGGATTATGCAAGTACGCAGAGACGCTCGCATCACTATTTGCTTAGCGGAGATTTGGTATGCAAATACGCAGACCCCGAGCACACGAAAATTCGCATCGTAGTGCCCCTAATTTTGTGTCAAAATTAGTGTGGTTAGCGCATCATTTTATTGGACATGGAGGTTTAGACAAGACTCTCAATGTTCTCAAAGAGAGGATTGTCTGGACTAACATGAGATCGTCTATAGCGAGTACAATAAGAACATGTGACCGATGCCAGCGAGGGAAATTCGCATCCGAATTATTGAAGGGAAGACCCAGAGCTATTATACCATTTAAACCAAGGAAGCTGAAGGCTGTGGACATCTTTGGCCCTTCTCCAAAGGGATATCAGGGTAATCAGTTCTTGTTAGTGACTGTGGATGTGTTCACTAAATTTGTAACTTTGAACCCCATGCAGCAAGCGAACACATGGAACGTTGTCAGCAAGTTAGAGAATGCTGTGATTCCTAAAGCGGGGAAACCAGAGTATCTATTGTCACATCACGGTACTCGGTTTACCTCAGCTGAATACGAAGAAGACATGGAAAGGTTGGGTATTCAATACCTATTCTCAAGTGTGAGATATCCAGAGTCCAACTCTATTGAAAGATATATGGAAGAATTTAGCAAATTTTGCAGAATTTACTGCCCAGACGATCATCATAGTTGGATTAATTATGTGCCTATGATAGAAGACTACTGCTCTCAACAGTGCAAGAGAGCACGGAGGAGGTACCGCTGGTGCTACACTTGAATAAGAACCCAGAAAGACCGTGGGATAACGTGTTCAACTTCATTCCTAGAGACCCTGATGTTGAAAGGCAAGCTAGGATAGATAGAGCTAAAGAGAAACTTCAGAAGGCAGCAGAAAAGCGATGGAAACTAGTCGAAGGGAAACGATTCATCACGCCACTGGAAATTGGAGATTTAGTTTTATTACGGAGACCTATCAATGCTGATGTAGCTAGGAAGATATACCCAAAATTTAGCCC
Organism: Meconema thalassinum; assembly: GCA_946902985.2. Lineage (NCBI taxonomy): Eukaryota > Metazoa > Arthropoda > Insecta > Orthoptera > Tettigoniidae > Meconema > Meconema thalassinum. Next base: position 795,079,390 of record OX336389.2, read on the forward strand.
AGTGTTTCTTGGCCCCTATCGCATAGAAAATGCCTTTGGTAACAATTGTTATGAACCTTTCGACGAAGAAAACAATGTTACATTGGAAAGTATAATGCAAAAAATTTGAGGGTATATCTTAAGAAAGTAGGCTAAATAATCATCCAAAATTTCAGCTCAGTGACATAAGTGAAATAAGGAGAATTAAAAACAATTTTGGATTTGTTTTTTACCTTAGCTAAGAGGGGAATGCGCCCGAAATTTGGATGATTTATGATGAAAATGATGTTATTATCGGAGCCCATGATAAAAATTAACATTAGAATGTAAATCATGGAAGTTGGCTCAAGGCGAGATTTAATAGAGAACGCGAGCAATGGGAGAATGACGTGATCAGAGACGCCCAGAATATTCTCGATCATTGGAAAGTGCATAGCAACAAGGAAACTGCGTGAACTATTACCAGTTAATTGTTATAAAATATATCATTGGATATATGCTTAGAGCTAATGAGAGGAGGGTTTATGAAGCCGACATGGATTTTGACCTAGTTAATGTGATTAACTATGCCATTTAAGCCCTATGTAAAAATTTTACCCCTTTGAAAACATTAAGATAATTAAAAGAATATATTACTACTAATTTGAATGATGTAAAACGGAAGTGTTTCACTGTAATAAGGAGTATTACAAGTGAGCGCCATTATCTGCGCGGCACTAACAATGGCGCGTAATTCAGACAAGTTGAAGGAGAGACGACACCTCAGAGCGTTCTTCTCCCGACTGACTTCATAGCGACAAGACGTATCGTCCGGAGGTTGCTCATTCCCGTAGACGAGATACCGTGCGAGATCATACGAGACACTATAGACGGTGGTGTTACCGGCCGAGATATTCGAAAGCCGCGTTTCAAATCCCGGCGAAGTTGAGCGGTGGACATTTAGGTGAATAGCAGACAAGTGTTTTACTTTTTCGGAGATATAAAGCAACAGTTATACTTATCCAGTGATAAGGCTTCACCACACGAGATTTCTGTAAAACGCATTGAATATTTTACGAGATAATAGACACTTTGTGAGTTCGAGCAAAGTTACTCAACTCCGAAGGGAGATTATCATTTTTGTTCAGCGAGTTTTTAACACAGGCAAGTCTACTCTCCAGCACGAAGTAAGTACAGTGATCTTGTATAAACATTGTGACTTTATAGTGTATGAACATTATGATGACTACAGACAATTATGAAGAGGAATTAGTGTATGAATTTTAAATATGTGTGAGATGTCGTATTAAACTATAACGCATATGGGATATATCAAGGCATAGCTGTGGTATCAGCGATGGAACAACGTTAGAAGCAATGAGAATATCTATGACATCTAGATAGATAGAATGCCAAGACTACATGATGCATTAAGTACACTTCCATCCAGTAAATGTAATGCTTTGTCATGTATATTTATTCTCAACTACGAGCAGATATAATCTATCATTGACCAACCAAATGAACATTAACATCTACGATAGTGAATCGACATTCGACCTACGAATTCATTTTGTAAAGACGATGCTATCCAGTATATATTGCTCAATGATGATGGAGGAATTTCTAGAGATATCGGCGATGGAAGAAGCATCAACGGAAGACAGAAGATATCAGAACGTTGATGGTTCGAGATGGAATTCGAGTCCGAAGAACGATGTTCGATACCAGGAGGAGACGAATATGCCGAGAAGGAATACTTTCCATTCACGAGGTCGCAGTTCGTATCCGATGGAGCGGACCGGGTTTGATTTCAGTAAATCATGCCTGCATGAATATCCAGCCGGGTATTTTCTGATACCCGTCAATGATCATCAATTGTCTACAAGATCAAAGTAGAATTTTTCCATTATTATTCTTGTTTGAGTGTGTTTGACGGCATTTGGAAACAACAATTCTCCATATTTGTTTGATGTATTTTCACTTCGATGTTTAGTAAATTTTATTCTTCAAGACTGTATGAGATGAAAGTCAGTTTATCATCGATACTGGTTAAAATATTTTTGGTTCAGTTTCTGAACTGAAGTCAACTGTTTGAGAAATTTATTTTCCATTGGGAAAATGTTTAAGGAAGTATTTATTCTACGATTTCGAATTTTTATTCAAGACTTCAGACTTTTAGTCTTAGACCTCCATTAAATTCATTTTATTTAGAATGAACTTGGGTGTTCTTTTTGTAAGAAGAAACTTAGCATTATGAGAAGAAATTTACGAGTGATATATGTGTAATATCACGATTATTAGAGACATTTCGGCGATTTAGAAAGCTACATTCGTTATGAATACAACGTGAAAGTGCGTAGTTATGAACATTCTTTTTGTTGAATGCAGATAGATTCGGCGAATGACTAACTAATATCGAATTGAAGGAAGACTTTGATCTTCTTTAAATATAAATTGTTTGAGACATATCTTTTGGAAGATAATTCATCCGACCATAGGAAAGTTTAGTTAAAACCATTTCTGGTTTCGATTGATCCTTATTGAGCGATAAGATAACATGAAGTGTTATCAAAGCACAAAGTGTAACACTAGTTGTGTGCTGACGTAGTTTTGCAAGCGTGCAATTTTAGTAATGACCAGTAAGTGGAAACTTTTATATTCCTATTAAATAGTTGGAGACATGGTGTTGTATGTCTGAGTAATCTTGATTTGTAAACCAGGACAGATCTATTAATAACATCGTTTACGAAAGATCAATGTAATTGTAGAACATACATTGCTGTTCATTGATAAGTTGTGGAGTTGCAATAACAATAAGATCTGAGCTAGAAGACAGCTATACCAGTACAGTAGAACCATTGTTGAGAACAAGTGAGGTAATGACATTTTTGATAGTGGAATTGTATGGAGTTATTTGCCGTAAATTAATTGTTGAAATACGAAGGAGATTACCGTATTTATTGTCAAGGATTACTGAGGAATGTATAAAAGTAGTTGCATTGTTGTATTTTGAGGAGAGTCAGTGAAGACTTCCCATATATTTAGATCTTCGGCATGAATGTCGTTTATTGGCGGAAAGTCATTAGGAAAAGGTATATTGTCACTATTATCTGAATAATGATTAACCATATTAAACCAGAGTTGAAACCGCAATAATCTCATCTTGAATGATCGGTCATTGGTAAACCGATAATGTCTATTAACAAGAGTTGAGAAAGGTGGTTTTGGTATTGTGTAAATAAGAGCCATAGTAAATGATACTATGAGGAAGGAGCCTTCTTAACTTAACTAACGCGGTCGTATCGCTCAAGAATTTGTCTTAGAAGTGATAAGGCACTTGTATATAGTGTGTAAATATTTTCATTTATTAATGTTGAGGGTATTGCATTTTTAATAATAATAATAATAATAATAATAATAATTTCTAAACTGTTTTTAGCTTAGGTTATAGTCAGAGCGAACGAATGTTTTTAAAATGGGTGCTTGATTTGTATTGTAAATAAGGCGTGTATGTTAGTGACGCTGGTCTAGAACAGTGGTCGCGGATTATAAGAATGAGTGTTTCAAGTATGAATGAGATTAGAGCAGATTTGGCTAAGATACAACATTTTTTGTAAAGCAGTTTTGTTTTAAATGAGTGCCGTTATTTTAGCGTGTCCTCGGCAAGCAATGTGTAGCCAATCTCAAGCTCTCCAGCTGGGAAACGAGATTCGCGTTTCTGACAAGGCCCACGCTTGCTCGATGAATGAGATTCTCACACCAGTGTGGAGAACGGCGAGAAGGCTATGACATAACCAGTCCAGTTGCTCTCAGGCACGCGACGAAAATATGCCGGCGATTTATTTGGAATGTTCGCTCCAAGGAGCGGCAGTTTAAAATGTTTGATATTTTATTTTAATACTTGTAGACGGCAAGAGCGTCTTTAAATTTCAACAGTTTTCGCATTTATAAATGTAGGGAGTTTATTTGTATGACAGTGGCGTAAATGAATATTAATTTTAGGGTGTCATGTAGATTTAAGTAGGTAACTAATTATATTAATAAATTTATATTTTTCTAACGTTTTGTTCATCGTTCCTTTATTTAATCTATAAGTGGAGACAAGTTATGGAACAACCTAAAAGAGATAGGATGTCTTTTTATCCAAATAAAGCCCCTAGTAAGGAGGTAAGTTTGTACACTTACGTATAAAAGCTAATTTGTTATATCCATAATATGTCGCAGAATTTCTGTGTATAATCTTGGATAACTCGCTGGCGGGAATGTGATTTGATCTTTAGCCGGGACTTTCACTTTTCAAAAATCCAGGTACGCTTCGGATGCTCAGCGAGCACCTCCTTGATTTTTACGGTTACAATACCAAGGGCAAAATTGTTATGTACTTATATAGAATTAAAGTTCCTAAGATATTCTCATACGCCTATTGTTAACACAGACACTTGTACAGCGTACTATAAACAAACGCAAAATAGTATACCTAAATATTTCCTGTTCTTGAAATCAATGCTTCAATTTTTTCCATGTCAAATATAACGTTTCATGATTTACACACACTAATCAGTGTTTTGCTTCACCTTAGGTTCTCTTATATACATTGATCTGGTCATCCTGGGATCAATGATCTCAGGCAAAAAGATTTTCTCGTAGCAGAATGTCAGTTACATAAGCATTTCTTTTCTCCAGAACTTTTTGTCCCTCATTATTGTTTCTATGTGAATGACCTTAGGCGTCCATACCACAAAATAACGTATTTCCCGCTATGTTATTTCCAACTGGCTCTGGTTTTGGAAATAAAAATCATGTGTGAGTTAGAGAGTTATCTATCTGTTCTTTCTCAATGGCACTGTTCTTGACATTCTCTAGTTTTGTTTTGTTTTTGTTTTCGCTTACTTTCTGCCAAACAAAATCCCCTTAGCTTTTTGCAGGCTTCCAGTATGGTCATATTCCGTGCAGAATAAGGGCACTTGACTTCGACTATAGCGTCGTCTCCTATTAATCCGTCTGGGGAGGCACCTAAAAACCCATTAGTTTTATGTACGAAAAGACCACAACTTTGACTTTTCTACCGATTTCTCCTCTAAATTTCGTTTTAGAATTCGCTCATTATCACAGTCATACTGCATTGCTTTTGAGTGAAATTCGCCGTACAGAATGTTATTTGCTACTGGGGCCTATTTTTAAGTAGGTTTCCTCTTGCATACATATCCAAAATTGGATGACGTAAGTCTGTCCTTTCTAGCTGCGTGCCACTTTTCATTTTCCCTCTGGCCCCTTGTTTCATTTTCCTTTTCTTTTGTATATGGCCTTCAATAGGCGTAAGTTGCTTGATCTTCTCATCACATAACTCTCTCAACAGTACCTCATCGAAATCGAACTGCATTGATCGGTTTCCATAATCACGTGAGACAGTAATTTTCATTTCATTAGACTGTTGTCGGGACATTCTTTTCACGTCTCGCCACGCAAATGAACTTTTTCTGCAAGCTGCTCTTCTTCTCTTACTTCTGAGTGCTGTGCCCTTCACTATTGTGGTAGTTTCTTTTCTAAACTGATTTCATTGTTTTATAGTGCCAGGATGGCCCAAACTGAAAGTCCACCCCGGCAGCTTTGGTTTTATGAGTGAAGGAACCTCGTTTCCCTCAATTGATCTGCTTACCTCCCGTGAATTTTGCAACAAGGGACATATAATATTCGGCAGCATTGCTGGTGGTGTTTGATACTAGCTGGGAACTTTTTGCAATTAGGGGCTGCAAGCAATAACACATAAGTTCGGTTGCAGTTAGCAGTTTGTCTTTGCCACGCCCGCTGGTAGTTCAAAAGTACTGTTTGCAGCCTTTATGGATCCCTATCCAATCCAGTATTTCCGGAAACCAATTTTCCATTTTCACAATCCCTACGCCTTTATTTTTCCACACAACGCATTGTTTTCATTTGAAGTCGAACTTGCTTCTCAGAAAAAGTTGACACGGAATAGTTCGTGATTTTGTACTCCTACACTTATGTATTAGAAGTAAAACACAAACTACACCCGTGGTGCGACAGCCCATGAACGGCCTAGGCCTACCAAGCAACCGCTGCGCTGTTCAGCCATGTAGCCTGCAGGTTGTGGGGTGAAGTTTAGTCATCAAACTTGTAGGCTACAGGTAAAATTTAAGTGAAATCATAACTGCTCACTGCATTACAGATTCTCTAATGCAAGCGTAAAGAAATATATAATTCAAATATAAACTAGGAAAAACAAGAAATTTCGTGACGAACTAAAAAGCTTACTTTTCTAAAAAAAAAAAACAGATTCATGCCAATTTAAACAGACCTATCTAAATTAATGACGAAATTAAGTTGGGAATATCGAAATTCCTAATTAGTTCAAAATGTACCTGGTATAGTGTAGCCTAATATTCGGCAGCGCTGGTGACTGAATATATTGTTAGTTCCATCTCTTAAGGTACAGAATACAAAATTTGGTTGTAGTCCAATGAATAGCATGGACGTTACATGCAGTTAGACATTAGATTTATCAGCGCCCGTAAAATCATGTTGGCAACAATGTCATGCATGTGTTGGTCAGAAATAATCTGAAATATTATGATCTCTTGCTGTGCCAAATTTGGATTAAAATCCATTTCTTAGTATAGAAATAACATGCATTTTAAAATTTGACCTATCAGCCAGCTTAGAGTCATGTTGGCAGCACCGACATATATTAGTTTCTCAAAATTAATCTAGAATGTGAGGTACCATAGACTACGTGTGCTAATTTTAAAGCTGTTGGCTTACATAATTTCTGATATATTAATATTTGGGTAAAAAAATAGAGGCAACATTTTTTATTAACAGTTGGCAGCCCTGGTTGCTCTCAAGAATAAACATAGTCATATCTCTTATGGTACACATAGCACATACGAAATTTGGTTGAAATCCAATTGACAGTATAGAAGTTACATGTATTTAAAATTGGTCCTATTAGCAGGCTTAGAATCATCTTGGTAGCACTGACGTATATAAGTTATACCAAACTAAGGTAGAATGTCAGGTACTATACGTGTGCATAGTTTAAAGCTGCCAGCTTGCATACTTTCTGATATAATCGTATTTGGATAAGAAAATAGATAGAGAGCATTTATTAACAGTTGGTAGCACTGGTGGGTTTTAAGAATATGGTCGGTCATATCTGTTTATGTGCACATAGTACATACGAAATTTGATTGAAATCCAATTGTTAGTGTAGAAGTTATATGCATTTAAAATTGGACCTATCAGCAGGCTTAGAATCATTTTGGCAAAACTGCCATGCATGGCCTTCTGAAAATTAAACTGAAATATTATTATCTATATGTGTGCCAATTTTGGAATATCTCCCATGCATACCTTCCATGATATCCAAGATGGAGCTAAAATTTCAATTGCGGGTTTTCAGCAGATGGTAGCACTGACATTATTTTCAAATATTGGCTTGAGATCTTTGAGCTATAGATCTTTTCTCATACCAAATTTGGATTCGTTTGCTGCAGCCGTTTAGGAGTTGATAGGGGGGGGACACACACACAGCCAGCCAGACATACAGACAGACAGACAGAAGGACAGACAGACATTTGCCCGGATCGATCTCATAAAAGTCTACTTTTTCCTAATTTTTGCAAAATGTGAAAAGTAGGCTAAAAACGTACGGGTGTGAAGAGGTGATTTTTTTAGGGCCTGGCTTCCTTTTCTTGGTACTTAGTCGCAATCTCCCCTGGGATTTAGTGGAACGCCCTTGAATCGGTTTTGCTGGTGGCTCCATTTTTCAACAAAAACGAAAAAATAACTCCACGTGATGACCGTAATGCTCTCCACCAGTCGTAGCCTACCTATATGTACAGGAATCTATTCTACCAGAAATATTGTCCTAAAAATAAAGTGCTGAAAATATAACACAAAACGGGCATAAAAAATAATGTTGCAGTAAAATAAATTAAACAAAAACTAATTAATGAGATCGATGAACTAAAAACAAGAAGTCATAACTAGGAACTGGTAACATATCAAAGGATCAATTAGAAATATCCAGACCTGGACAATAATTCAGATCTAACCAGCACAGTCAATCGCAACATTGTACTAGAAGCTCGGGAATTCCATACCGTCAGGCAAGGTTGTCGCTCTCTCAAATCACTCGAACTCCGCTCCCCTCCCTTCCCCCCAGCCCTCCACCAAGCAGCTCCCCATGACCTTGTTCTACTGCCGCGCCTTGTTGCAAATACAGTAACACTTTTATTCACAAACTTCCCAAAGTGATCCCGACGATTCTATTCAACCGATTTAGGTTTTCGATGCGGCTTTGGAATCAGTGAGTAAACTCAACGTTCTTATTACCCGTTTTCTTTCGAATTTTAATCAGATATTTGAAAAACAAACAGAAACTTTTCTGTTTTTGAAATTAAAAAGTAAGCAATGAATTAACATCAATTCTGCTACTAGACAGAGTGCATAGCAGTTTTCAGATCGCAGATCGGAGCTCCCCTTCGATACAGAAGTAAATTAATAAATTCAGCTTCGCTTGTGCTGCCAATGACAGTTTCAGTAGACAAGAAGAGGGGGTGGAGTTATTCCTAAACACTTAGCACACCAGTCAGAGCACTACAGTAGCCAATCAATACCTGAGAATGCTAAATGACTTTTTCCCTCACGTGGAGTGGTGAGCAATGTTATATTACTGTTGCTGTAAGTCAAACGCAATAAGTGCATCAGGCCTATTTGACTGATAAACTTAGCTCTAAGTGCCATACAGCAAAATGAGAAGACTTAACATTAGGTTGTTCCATACTTCTTATATTACAGAACATTAATATTGGATAATACTGTAATATTTGCACAAAAAATAATTTACACAAAATGGAATTATCTATTGCACATCATCATATTACAATTCCACTATATATCCACATTTTATATTAAAAGCAACTGAATTGCCTGGAGCAGAGAGTAAGCAATGTTCACTTCATATTTGACACCTTTGTTTAGAAACTTGAGTTTCAACTTCACCCTTTTTTTTTTTTTTGTGATGCAGCCCGTTTTCAGGATGAAGAATAAATGTTCTGACATCAGTTTTAATCTAAGAGCAGTTTTGTTTGCCTTAATAGGAGAATATGTAATTGTGTAATCCGCGTTGAGAGCTTAAAAAGTCGGATTACACAATTGCATATTACTATTAGTCAATGCGGATAAAACTGTTACCAATTTAAAATGGTTAACTTATACGCATTTTATTAAGAAGAGAAGATAACTTTTCAAAGGAATATATAGATCTCAGCATTGCTGCGAACTGGTGCACATCTGGGTGACCCACGACAGATCATATGGAATGTGTCAGTCACCTTCGGATCTTAGCAGGCACAAAGTGAGGCAAGGTTTCATTTTTCATTTCATTTCATATTTATTTATCAGTGCCTTACACTATATTTACAGTACAATGAAGGGATTATATGAAAAGAGCAAAGCCCCACTTCGCATTCGGGATGCGTCAGAGCCCCCAATATATATACACTGGGTTATATTTACATATGTACACAAAATGGCTATTAGTGAGAATCGAGCAAAGATTACATTAGTTACAGTATACATTAGGGGGATAGTAAATGCACATTTCTATAGGATAAGGGGGGAACAACATGAGAAGAGATCAAATAAATATTGCAAATAGAGATACACGGGAATCATTAGCACAACAAGGAATCGAGGCATAATTTATAAAGAACAACCTACTTGTTGAACAAATAATGCCGCAGCTTCCTCTTGAATTGAACGGCATTATTGTTGCTAGCCTTCAGCTAACACGGTAGGCTGTTCCATGCACAGACCGATCTATTTACAAAACCCAGTTTGTACGACTCAGTCCTGGGTAGTGGGGCGTACAGCGTAAATCCGCGGCCCTTCTGAGCTGATCGGTAGGTAAGGGAAATTTTGTCTAAAATAGCAGATGAGACTGAAAACGTTTTCGCAGGTATAACACATCAATTTAGGTAAATAGGTTTTCAATAGATGGAAGGATACATTTTTGGCGTCTGATATTAGAGTCTACGTCGGAATTTTTCGATAGAATGAATTTAGTGGCAAGATTTTGTATCTGTTCTAGCTTAAGGATATTTCCCTTGATACAGGGGCTCCATGAATGGCACGCGTGAATTAGCAGCTGTCGCACTAGGCTCAGGTAGGCGGTCCTCTTCACTTTGGTGCGGTAGCCACGTAGATTTCTGCTTAGCATACCCAGTTGACGGGCAGCTCGGCTCTTCACTGCGTCGGTGTGGGTGTTCCATTTCAGGTCGGAAGTGATGTTGAGTACAAGAAGTTTGACGCACTGCACACGGGGAATTGGAGTGGTTTCGGAGGGTTCGGCGTTGGAATTCGATTACGGGTTAGGGAGATTAGATTACTCTTGGAGGAATTGAGAGCTAGGCCGTTAATTTTGCACCAGACACTGATGTTATTTAGATTCTCCTGCAGGGCGGCGAGGTCACTATTGTCTTTGATCTTGCGATAGAGGGTTGTGTCGTCAGAATATTGGTAAATGTTTGAAGAGACTTCATGGGGAAGATCCAGCGTGAATATGTTAAAAGTAGAGGACCAAGGTCAGATCCTTGTGGGACACCAGATGGGACCAAAACAGTAGAGAAATGAGCGCCTTGGAAGGCTACTCTCTTATGCCGGTTTGTAAAAAAAGTCAGTCGACCTCCCCACTAGTTTACCACCGAAGCTCTAGGAGCGCAGTTTACAAAGAGACGTGATTGGGGAACCTCATCAAAAGCCATGGTCCAATCGAGAGTAACGAGATCCACTAGACCGCCTGGTATTCTTTCCAAAGTTTGTTGCCAGTCGTCCACAGATGAAGTGAGTAGCGTTGTACAGGAACGTCCAGGTAAAAACCAATGTTGGTGTTCGATAAGAGAACCTGTTCCTTTCAGGAAACGCAACATCTCCCTCGATAGCAGGCGCCCCATTACCTTACACAATATGGATGTCAAAGATATGGGGCAGTAGTTGGGTACTGATTCCTTATTACCAGTTTTGTGGACAGGAACAACGTTGGCGATTTTCCATTCAGATGGTAATATCCCATATTGAAAAGACAGTAGGTGATAAATATTGTGCAGATGGACGGAGCGAGGGCCTGAGTACAGGTTATGAGTATTCTTACGGGTATATTATCAGGCCCAGGAGCGGAATTGGGGTGGGGGGGGGGGGGTAAAGATGACAACAACTTTCAGACCTCATCAACGGAGAAATAAATGGATTCAAGTTTAGGGAAAGGAATATTTCGATCAATTATATAATTTTGTGATGGCCTAAAGGAAGAAAAGTTCTGAGAGAAGGAAGAGCAAAATGATTGAGCAATCTCTGCGGGTTCAGATAAAATGTTGCTGTTATACCTGGAATTCGTGGAGGGCGTGCTTCTTGATCTGGAGCTGATATATCGCTTCAGAGATTTCGTGTCCGGGGAGCCCTAATTTCAGATGAAATTGCTATGGCTGTTTCTAATAGTGACTTTTGTTAAATTCCGTTGAATCTTGTACGTATGGAGATTAGTGGGGGTGGGGTTATGTTTCCATATTTTGTACAATCTATTTCTCTTTTTTAACATTAGTACAATCTCATTGGTAATCCAAGGAGATCAACGATTGCCATTTAATTTAGCATGTGGAATGCACTGTTGTACACACTGCCAGAATATACGTTTCCACTTTGTCCAGAGGGTTTCTATGTCAACGGTGTGCACTACCGGAAGATTGGAGCGAAACAGAGAATTTAATAATGACCACTTTGCTTTGTTGTAGTTAAGAGCTGTTTTGTATATTTTCTTCAATTGTGGGTGGAGTAATTTCGGCTAAACCCTGGTAGCATCATGATCACACACGGCTTCAATTACTTCGACCGAGTTCACTATGGCCACATTATCTGTGAGCACTAGGTCCAGGTGGTTCTGATATGGTCCGTGATTCAAGTGGGTTGCTTTACCAGCTACTGAATAAATAGGTCGTAAAAGCATGATAGCAATTTTTCAGAAAGAGAATTAAGAGCTTTCGGAGTTTCGTTCGAGAGCCAGTCAATTTGAAGGTTGAAGTCACCTAGCAGGAGAATAGCCAAGAATTTGTTCTGTAGCGCCTGCGCTCTTGAGAGGGAGCGAAGAAGTGCTTCGTTGTGAGGGAAACAAGTCCCAGTAACATTATTTTATACATAATAAAGATATTCTTATATATTTACTAAAAAGTGGATTGGGAGACACATTACACAACATTATGGGGGCCTTGTGTTTCACATGGCTGTTGTATTGCGACAGAACAGCGAAAACTAACAAAACCAGCACTAAATAAAATAATGTGAGAGCTCAGCGTCCTCCACATCCCACCCCACTCTCTTCTACGCAGTTCTTCGGTGTGCCGGTTGTTAATCTATAAAGAATTTTGGCAACACAGATGAGGCCATATTATTCGACGTAACTCTTATTTTAGCTTCCATGAATTTAAGGCAATCTCAATTAGCAAAGCATTTTACAATCTAGGCAGGTAAAGTCTAGAAAATGTAATTTAAAATTTCAAATGTTTAATCTTATGTAGTTTTTCATCTATATCGAATAACAGCCTTTGCAGTCGCGTTGACCGGCTGACAGGCATTTCACGTTTCGCTACAATTATTAAACCATAATCTTTTCTTTGTTAATAAAGTCTGATAGTCATCTTTGGAATATGCTAATAGTTCCAATTTGCTGCCAAAATTAACCTTATATATCCCCTGCTTGAAAATTTTAATTTCATTTTCATGACCGTAAAATTATTAAATCTATGTTAAATTATTTGCCACCAATTGTCGAGGAAATGATAACCAACAGAAAAAATACTCCCAAATACTGTTAAGGGACTCCGCAAGTTCCTACAACTTAATTCCCATGCGATTTTCTAATTTCTTATTTACCTTTCTCTCAGAAACGAATAAAAGGAACTAATGGAACATTTTCAGAGTAGCTCTTCAAGAACATCTGCTGACCTTGACATAGGCTTATTCAAAGCAAATCTATTTAGTATTTCCATGTATCATACAAATTGCATACTTTTAACAGCATATTCATGAACATTTCCATGTGACAAAATTGAACTAACGAAGTAAATTTCGAAAATCGAACGTGTTAAATTATAGCACATTTAAAATGGATTTACATCTAAAAATGTCAGCTTGGAATGTAGAAACGTTCAGAAGAAAAGGGACATTTTATATATAGAAGAATAATTTTGCGAGGAATTGTAATCAAAGAGTTTTTGGTTTTTAGAACATGGCATTACAATAGGATTCCTCTCCTTTTATTTGAATCACTAGCATCCACTTTGCATTTTTTCATGTCCCTTTGCCGTGGCTTCTAACACAACCTCCCTTTTAGAAACTTTTGATGTGTAACATCTTTCCACTCGGTTGCTGGATAGTTTTGTGGGAGTGATTTTGAAAATTGGGGACGGAAGTGGATCGGAATGATTGTCGTGACTGTGAACCTCCATGATTCAGAACCCAGGACTGCGGTTCGGAGGAACATTATATAAGGGCAATAGAGTTATTATTATTATTACTAAGTTGGATGTGAGCTTTGTAAGATAGAATGAATATTTCTCAAGGGAATGAGACTGTTGTCGCCAGGATGTGTACAGAGGTCTGTAAATATTGATAGTACAACAGTCCGTTGGTCGAGCACTTTGTATTGTAGAGAGAGTGATTCATTGTCACAAGCTAGGCCAGAAATTGAACCTTGGATGTCACGTAGACGCGAGCATGGGCATTTCGCCGCTAGCTTAGAGAGCAGCACTTGCTAGACACTGGGAGTAGATGGACCACAGGTCTCAGTGGAAGGGAGAGATGGACTCGGGGTCATCTCTAGTTGAATATAATGGTATCCAAAATGGCGAGCGACAGAGTTGTCAGGGTAGTAGCAGCAGTGTAGCAGCAGAGCAGTTGTCACAGAGTAATTGCAGAGTTGTTACAGAGTAGTGGAGCGGCAGAGTAGCAGTAGTTCTCACGCCTCAGTTCTTGCCAGAGTAACGTCGTAACGCGCGCGAGCAGAATTCAGCCTCGCGGAGACACACTAGATGTCAAGTGTCAGTAAGACTTAGTAGCGCTATTACAGACCTGCGTGCACTTCCAGCAGTAACTTCACATAAATTGTATATAGTGTATATATATTTCGACTGCCAAGGGCTTAATAAATCGGCAGTAGTCCAAGGGAATTTCATCTTTTATTCCGGTAGTTCCGGGACGAGTCTGTGAAACCTCAAGTTCCCTTATCTAGAAAACCGCTCGGCTAGTAGGGAAAATCGACGGAGGAGCTGTCAACCTGCCAGAACGTCTCACAGGCCAAGTAGGTCACGACAGACCTAACTTTTTGGTGTCAGATGTGGGGTCCCGAGTTCGACGCACTGAACAGAGCAACTACGGAATAAAGAGAGAGATCGCGACATCGCAGAAGATTGTCCGATAAAGACCGCGACAACGCAGAAGATTGTCCGTCCGCGCATCCGCGTAAATCGTACCGCGTGCCGCGCAACGCAGAAGAGAGAAGAAGAAGCCAACTAAGCAGAAGGAGCCGTGCAGTAGCGAGCCGTGCCGCCAGCAGAGGGGAGAACCGATCAGCCGCAGTATCCAGTTAGCAGAGACAACAAAGAAGAACAAGTAGCCGCCAGGTAAGCTAACCTTATTACAATGGCAAGACAGACAAGTGCAGCTACCGGTGTCCAGGTAGAGGAGAGGTTAGCAGAAGTAGATACGGTAAGTACAAGTGGGCCTTTTGTATCAGTAACCGAAGGACATCGCCTGATAGGTCGGGAGTTCGATGGAACACAGCCCGACAGATTACGTGAGTTTGTGGCCAATGTAGACGCTGCTGTTCGCATGGTAAAAGACGATGATCAAGAGCTGTTCTTTAAGTATATCCTGACCAAAATCACGGGCAAGGCCCGAGATAAGTTGTTAGTCAGAAGAGATATAAATCATTGGGAGACTGCCAAACAGGCATTACAAGAATACTACGGATTTCAGTGCACATTAGACTTATATATTTGCCAGATGTTTCAAACAGCGCAGGATCCGAGGGAAACAGTGGCGACATGGGCGCATAAAGTAGAGACTATCAGCTGCGTTCAGGGAAGCAGTCCTCGATGGAGGACAGGGAAGCTCAGTTAAGAATCACAAGAAAAATATGCGTAGCTAGCTTCATACAGGGGTTAAGTAACCCGCGAATCCAAGCTAGAGTCCAGGGCCACGGGGCCATTACTTTCGAGAAAGCTGTAGCCACTGCAAGGCAAGAAGAGGCGGTAATTCTGTCAAAGAAGGCACGAGAAGGGTTGCATACGAAACATAGCTCAGGGGTAAGAGCAGGTAAACCCGATCAGGAAAGGAAGGCACCACTAAGGTGGCATACTAAGCCAACACAAGCGAGTGTTAGGGTGGTCTGTTACAATTGTAACAGGGAAGGCCACATCGCACGGGAGTGCAAGGAGGCACGAACCCGAGGCGCACGCACCGCGTTAGGTAATACACCTAATGTACAGACAGGGGGCACCCCAAGTAAGATCATATGTAGATATTGCAAAAAACCGGGACACATAGAGCGCGATTGCCGAAAGAAGCAGAGAGATAAGGAAGCCGTGGCACCGGAAGCCGTGCGCATGGTAAGGGGGAAGCCTCACATGGAAGCGGACAGGAGTAGGACCTGTTACCGTTGTGGGAAGAAAGGGCACGTACAAAAAAATTGCCGACAGACAGCCCAGGTACCACAAGCAGAAGTGGACCGGCGGACGTGCTATGCCTGTGGCCGGCAGGGCACATTAAACGAAATTGTCAGGAGGCCAAGAAAGGCCAGGGCCAGAGTAGGCGCACGGGAGGCAAGGCCATGAAAGGCCGACGCCAGTGCGATGTTTGTGACCGGTGGTCACATGGGACCAAGGACTGTTGGTTCAAGAGTGGGAAAGGTAATAAGAGAAATATCACTCAAACAGGGGCGACAAACTGGAACGGGTCCATAACATAGGGACAGCTATGGAATCCCGTAATTTAAGGAGTCCCAAGGCACGTGACATGGAGGGCACTATATTAATGCATTGTGGGGGGCCTCTGAGGTTTTTAATTGACACTGGTTCCGATGTCAGCCTAGTGAAGAGGCAATCAGTGCCTAAAACAGTTACAATCAGTAGAGGCACCACGATCGAATTAACGGGTGTAAGCGAGGGAACGATTTACACCCAAGGGACCGTTCAGTTTGTTATAGGAGGTACTAAACACACAGTGCATGTGGTGGGCAGTGATTTCCAACTAAGCCAGGATGGTATAATAGGGAGAGACATCCTAGCTGACAGCGTGATCGACTACCGGGAGGGTCATGTTACGATCCACGGTAAGAGATACCCGCTGGGAGCGAGGGAGGCGAAGATAATCAGCCTCGAGCCTCGAACCCAGAAGGTAGTAGTTATTGAAGTCGATAAGAATCTACCAGTGGGAATTATTGAGAGGGCCGAGGTAGCACCAGGGGTTTACCTCGCAGAGTGTCAAACTAGGTCAGAGCACAACGAGGCAGTAGTCAGCATGATGAATACTACTGAGGAAGAAGTGACTCTGTACAGCCCTCGAGTGCGAATGCAGGAGGTGGATGACACCTGCCTGGCAGAAGTACGCAAGGTACAGCAAGGCAGTAAGGCGGTAACCGGAGAACCGGCTACTCGGAAGCCCAGATCACGCCGAGTGATAGACTGCTTGCGAGTAGACCATCTCACGCAGGTAGATAAGGAAGGTATATACGCCATCTGTGCGGAATACAATGACATCTTCCACCTTGAGGGAGATAAGCTCACATGCACGGAAGTTATACGTCACGAGATCCCAACGCCCCGGGATCAACCCCCGATTAATGTGCGGCCGTATAGGTTGCCGGAGGCACAAAAGGGAGAAATACAAGCGCAGATAGATAAGATGCTAGGTGATGAAATTATCGTACCTAGTATATCCCCTTGGAATGCACCATTGTTGTTAGTACCGAAGAAAATGGATGCGTCAGGTAAGCAAAAGTGGAGAGTTGTGATTGACTTCCGAAAATTGAACGAAGTAACGATAGGGGTTAGTTATCCCCTCCCACTCATCTCAGAGCTATTAGATGCTCTAGGTAAGGCCAGGTATTTCAGTACACTTGACCTTTGCAGCGGTTATTATCAGGTGTTATTAAAACCTGAAGACAGGCCCAAGACAGCTTTTTCAGCATTAGGGCGCAAGTACGAATTTGCAAAGATGCCCATGGGGTTGAATGATGCGCCAGCCACATTCACAAGGCTGATGAATACAGTGCTTACCGGATTGACAGGTATTCAGTGTCTGTGCTATCTAGATGATATAATAGTGTATGGTAGCTCAATAGAGGAGCACAATGCTAAGTTAAGGGATGTTTTTCAAAGGCTGAGAGAAAATACGTTGAAGCTCCAGCCAGATAAGTGTGAGTTCCTGAGGACTGAAGTGACGTTCTTAGGGCATGTAATTACTGAAGGGGGAGTCTTACCAGACTCACGAAAGGTGCAGGCCGTGAAGGATTTTCCGAGGCCTACCACGAGCCGCCAGATTAAACAATTCTGTGGGCTCAGTGGGTATTATAGGAAATTTATACCCAATTATAGTACGATCGCGAAGCCACTATATGAATTAGTGAAGAAGGAAGTTTCCTTCGTTTGGGGAGATGCACAGGAACAAGCGTTCGAAACGCTAAAGCAAAAACTCATTGAAGAGCCTATTCTGCAGTACCCAGATTTTGAAAAGCCATTCGTTCTTACCACAGATGCTAGCAACGACGCAGTGGGGGCCGTATTGTCACAAGGTCCCGTGGGTAAAGATCTCCCCGTAGCATACGCAAGCAGGACGCTTAATAAGGCAGAAAGAAATTATAGTGTCACAGAAAAAGAATTATTAGGCATTGTTTGGGGTGTAAAGTGTTTCAGGCCGTATTTGTTCGGACGGCATTTCACGGTGGTGACAGATCACAAGCCGCTGAATTGGGTATTCAATGTCCAAGACCCGTCGTCACGCCTGCTAAAGTTCCGATTGAAATTGGCAGAGTATGATTTTGAAATCATTTACAAGCAGGGCAAGCAGAACTGCAATGCTGATGCCCTTAGCAGGAATCCCACTGATGCACAGTGTCAAGCGCGAGTGATCAACTCGGCTGGGCACGAGTTACGGCAGGGGGTGGCCGTGGCCACTCATATGGAAACTCGTAGGAGGGTAGCAACAACTTCAAAACCCGAGGACGCTAAGGTAGAGGGAATTGAAGCTGACGGTAGTGAGGTCTCCGAGGACGCTAACGCAGAGGAGTCCACGCCCGAAGACAGCTTACCCGAGGTAACCGAGTTGCAGGAGGCTGAGAAATTGGCCATCCTGAAGGAGTGTCATGATTCCTTGGTTGGAGGACACCAGGGAATAGCCCGCACGTACGCCAGGGTACGCGAACGATTACAGTGGAAGGGAATGAAAAGTGACATTGAGCGTTATATACGCTCGTGTCCTTCATGCCAAAAGAATAAGGGGACTAGACCAGACGTCAGAGCGCCAATGGTAATTACGGACACCCCTAGCACGGTCCTTGAGAAGGTATCTCTGGATGTGGTGGGTCCACTTCCGGTGACAGAGCTTGGCAATAAGTATATTTTGACATGCCAGGACCAACTGTCGAAGTACTTGGTAGCTAGTGCCATGCCGAATCAGGAGGCTGAAACAGTGGCACGGACGCTAATTAATAACGTTATAAGCATTTACGGGATACCGGGGCAGATTCTCACTGACCAGGGTAGTAACTTCATGAGCGAAGTTTTCAAGGCACTTTGCAAGAAACTGCGAATTAGGAAAACAAACACAAGCGCTTCCAGACCACAGTCCAACGGTAGCGTAGAGAGATCTCACAAGGTACTATCAGAGTACCTGAGGCATTATGTTTGCTCAGGCGGACAAAATGACTGGGACAAGTATCTGCCCACAGCGAGCTTTGTAAATAATACCACCAAGATTACTAGCACAGGGTTCACACCCTACGAGCTTATTTTTGGAAAGAAGGCGAATATACCAGGTGTATTGCAAAAGCCACCTGAGGTGGATTATAATGAACATCAGAACGTGGTAGAGGAGCTGACGTCACAGCTCAGGAGGAATCATGAAGCCGCTAGGAGGACGCTAGTTGAGCGTAAAAAACTGGAAAAGGCTAATTACGATAAAAAGCAGAACGAAGTCACATTTCGAATTGGTGACAAGGTACTCTTGCGTAATGATGCATTGCGAAGAGGACGATCAAAAAAGCTGAGTCCGCCATTTGTAGGACCTTATGGGGTAGTGGACGTTTCAGGGGTAAATTGTACCCTACTGCTTAATAAGAAATGCAGAAGAGTCAAGGTGCATAAGAATCGGTTGAAAACGTACTTGTAAAAGGACTCCAACGGGTTTAGAACCCGGGTGGGTGCAGAAGCAGCACAGAACGGATTAAGGAGTAAGGACGTATATATACGGTTAGTAGACTACAATGACAGCTAAGGGTTAACACAGCTGTAAGAGATTGTGTGCGAATGGAGTCAATATAGTTTATCAGTAGGCACACAATAATATTTGAACAGCGGACAACAGAGGCGAGCAGCCTAGATAATGCACCGGGAGACATGAGTTATGTAAGGCGAAATACAGGGATGTCCATAGTGGCCCCGGAGCGGCCATCCTGAAGAAGTTAAGCCCCCGTGTGGGTGGCGGGAACCATTGGAACGTTTAGACACGTGATCATTGGTGTTAGAATACCCCCAGCAGTGAGCCTGCTGTGTCGTAAGAGGCGACAGAAAAGAGGCGTCGCCTGATGACCTCGATGACCTACTGGTCAGGCAGGCGCGAATCCCGGTGAGTAGCTCTGTGTAATTGAGCCATATGTTATTAATGGCAGCCCCAGGTATGCGAAGGCCTGCCGTTGATAATATATGGAAACCAATCAATGGCATAAGGGTGAATTAGAGACACCTGTGTTAAAGGTACAAATTATTTAGGGACACATACGTGTGTATAGCAAGTAGAGAAGAAGTGCTCTAAGAGGCACATTTGAGAAAAGCGAAGAGTCAGAACCTCAAATTTCGGCCACGACGAAGTTTCACACCCCTTCGTCTCAATGGCAACTAGGTCATAGCGACAGCTGCTGGTAGGGTTCTTAAATACCCCGCCAAGCTACGGAAAACAAAATCGGGTCGTACTAGAAATTTTAACAGTCAGACGAAAAGAGGTTCGACGGGTGGCACTGAGGTGCTCGTAAGTAAAGGGTTGCACGATGGCGAGCGTGTAGCCTATATGTGACTCGTCACCCCTAGGGTAGTCGCGGACACGCACCCGTTAGGACAGGGGTAGGGAAAACCGGAAATTAGCTTAGATGAAGTGAAACAGAAACCGAGCCATGAAGGGCACATTTTGAGAGCATTCAGTAAAATGCAAACGGCATTAGTGTAGCCATCCCCGAGGTGGGATGTGAAGCCGAGTCTCTATGTAACAGAACTCGAAGTTAAGGGAGCAAGATTTTGAACTTAGTGTATGACACTGCTGATAGTTTTGTAGCCGCATGCCTAAGCCAGGATGCGAAGCATGGTCTTTTGAAACTTTAGATGTTGAAGTAGATAAAATTTTGGTGGAAAATCAGTAAAATAGGTAACGAATAACCTGTCTTTACCTTGCAGGTAAGGCAGAAGGCAATGGCACGAATGCTAGAATGGTTCTACACCATGGTGGCGGTGGTAACAGTGACGTCATCACCCCACGGCATAACCGGAGAAGTACTAGATGTACAAGTGACACCATACGAGAATACACCTGGAGTATACTTCGACAACCAGGGTGAGATACAGTTGTATAATATGGAATGGACATTAGTTACCTATGTGAATTTGAATCAGCTAAGTGATGTATTTTCAAATATCAGGGAGCATATACACTGGACACAATTGGCATGTATATTGTTTGAGCAGAAAACAAATTTGACATGTCAGCATGACGTTAAGATGTTAAGAAATCATTTGCAATGGATTAAGGAATCTAAAGAAACGATAGCCAAAATCACTAGACCAAGTGGGGAGACGGATAATACCAGACCGAAAAGGGGATTGATAAATGCTGTAGGTTCAATAGCCAAAGCGTTATTTGGAACATTAAGTCAGGATGATGCAGATAAGTATGAGTCACAAATAAGTGAGTTAGAGAGAGAGCAACTCTCAATGATTAAGGTCACTAAAGAACAGATGTTAGTGGTTAAGTCCACGTTACAAACAATGAACAGCACCATCTACGATGTAACTGCAAACGAGCAGAGGTTGACTCAGGGTTTAAATGAAATCAGGACATATTTGTCCAATAGTACGCTTCGGATTACAGAAGCATTTGAGCAAGCAGAGTTAGAGATCTCATTAAACAGACATTTAATTGAGATAGAAGGCTTACTTGTACAGCTGTATGAGCAGTACAGTGTGGTACTGTCAGGCATCATGAATGCACAGGTAGGAGTCATCCAGGTACAGATAATATCACCGGATGACATCATAGAAAGTTATAAGAAAGCCCAGGAGGATTTTCCAAAAGGGTTATCCTTGCCATTTGAATTAAGGTCAGCTTACGGTTACCTAGTCTACAAGGTGGCCACAGTGGAAGTGTTTACAAGTGAAAACTATCTTGTGTATGTTATAAGAACACCCCTTACAGACAGAGTGGTTTATAGTGTGTATCATATGATCCCATTCCCCACCTACATGAAGAGTTATCCCCACCATTTTGTGTACATTCAAGAGGCCAAGGACTATATATTGATGGACAAGGAAAAGCAGACATTTGCGCAATTAGATAGGGAACAGGTGAGGCAGTGTAAGGTAGTGTCTGCCACGTGGAGGTTGTGTCATGCTCAGTTCCCTGTTAATATGGTTCACTCGCAAGACAGTTGCGCAGTGAAGATACTCAGTGGAGTTAACCAGGTACCGGAGAATTGTGATAAGAGAGTACTACCAGTACAGCGATTGCTGTGGATACCTATAAGGGAAAACAGGTATATTTATGTGTCTCCAGGTGAGACAAGGGTCACCTGCATGTGTAAGGACACTACAAGTGATATGGGATTAACTGGCACAGGTATTGTTGTGTTAAGTCCAGGGTGTACGTTGTACAGCCCACATAGTAAGGTACAAGGGGTAGGTAAAATAATCACTACTCGAGGTAAGGACTTAGTGCCAGATTTGATACTTAATTATGACTGCTGCGAGCAGATTGGTAGTGAGATTAAGTTAGAGCAGGTACCGGAGGTTAATAAACTGCCACTGAATAATTTGTTAAATCATGTGAATGATTTAAAGTGGGCCACGCACAAAACAGAAGAGGTGGAGGACATGGTATGAAAACAAGAAGAAGACATACAAAGTCAGATGATGTATAAACATTTCAATGTATATAAGTATATTGTACTAACTATAGCAGGTACAATTGGGATAATTTTATGGTGCTATTGTTGCAATTGTTGTTGTGATTGCCCTAAATTAGGGTTTCCAGCCAAAAAAATGGTTTGATGATGCAAGGTCACATTGCCCAAATATTTGCATAAGGCAAACAGTAATTACGAGGGAAGGCAAGGCTAGGACTTCAGACGAAGACATTACGATATTCCAACGTCCCAGGCAACTTCGGGGACGCCCGGAGATGTCTGAGGAAATCCTGGAATTAGACTCTAGGCCTGCTGAAGGACGCTTCGGTACGCCTACAAGGGCTATTGTAGATTCAGATATGAGTTCGAGTCAGGTCGCATTACAGCCTTCACCCTCAACGCAAAGTCGCAGATCATTACGACTCGACAGTAACAGAGTGTAATATTGGGACAGAAATGAATGCAAGGAAGATTGCACCCATTTCTTCCCTGGGGAGGGAGGTGTCGTGACTGTGAACCTCCATGATTCAGAACCCAGGACTGCGGTTCGGAGGAACATTATATAAGGGCAATAGAGTTATTATTATTATTACTAAGTTGGATGTGAGCTTTGTAAGATAGAATGTATATTTCTCAAGGGAATGAGACTGTTGTCGCCAGGATGTGTACTGAGGTCTGTAAATATTGATAGTACAACAGTACGTTGGTCGAGCACTTTGTATTGTAGAGAGAGTGATTCATTGTCACAAGCTAGGCCAGAAATTGAACCTTGGATGTCATGTAGACGCGAGCATGGGCATTTCGCCGCTAGCTTAGAGAGCAGCACTTGCTAGACACAGGGAGTAGATGGACCACAGGTCTCAGTGGAAGGGAGATATGGACTCGGGGTCATCTCTAGTTGAATATAATGGTCTCCAAAATGGCGAGCGACAGAGTTGTCAGGGTAATAGCAGCAGAGTAGCAGCAGAGTAGTTGTCACAGAGTAATTGCAGAGTTGTTACAGAGTAGTGGAGCGGCAGAGTAGCAGTAGTTCTCACGCCTCAGTCTTGCCAGAGTAACGTCGTAACGCGCGCGAGCAGAATTCAGCCTCGCGGAGACACACTAGATGTCAAGTGTCAGTAAGACTTAGTAGCGCTATTACAGACCTGCGTGCACTTCCAGCAGTAACTTCACATAAATTGTATATAGTGTATATATATTTCGACTGCCAAGGGCTTAATAAATCGGCAGTAGTCCAAGGGAATTTCATCTTTTATTCCGGTAGTTCCGGGACGAGTCTGTGAAACCTCAAGTTTCCTTATCTAGAAAACCGCTCGGCTAGTAGGGAAAATCGACGGAGGAGCTGTCAACCTGCCAGAACGTCTCACAGGCCAGGTAGGTCACGACATGATCAAGCTGGCAGTGGTGGATCGAACGGGAGTATGCACTGCCCGCTCGATCGATCGAACGGAAGTGTACTAACTGGCAGTGGTGGGAAACGGAAGTATGCACTGCCCGCTCGATCAATCGAACGGAAGTGTACTAGCTGGCAGTGGTGGAAAACGGAAGTATGCACTGCCCGCTCGATCGATCGATCCAGTCTCGACCATGTGGAATGTATATGACATACTGATCGGAAAACGCTCATGCGAACTCTAGTGTCAAGTGATTGAAACAAATGACATGGTACATGTTCGAAGTCTTCGAATCAGTATTTAAATGGTAAAATGCCTTCATATCAAACATTGTAAGTAGTCGGCATTGCCGGTATTGTGTTTCTGAACAATGGCTATTCAAATTTACCCCACATAACGGTAATTCAGTCATCAATATAATATAATCGTTGTGGTTATACGAGAATTGAGCAAGCTTTCATGAACTATTACTGAATACATTCTCTTTACTCACAAGAGGGCCTATTCATGAGGCATTTTAAACTCAATTTTACGCAGGAAGATTAACGAAACAAGCACAATATAAATGAAACTTAATTCCGTAATGTAGTATTATTGGAACGTGAAATAAGTCACCATCTTGTGCACAAAATTTGCGTAGTCAAAATAGCCGTGGGGTTAGTGCTTATGACTGTGAATCTAGAGATCTTGGGTTCGAATCCCGGACGGGATAGATACTTTTGCTACCAGATTATCATTTTAAACGATATGTATCATATCAATATGACTCATTTTAACAGAATCCATATGAAATTACGTGTTGGTCTGTGAATGAATAGGACCTGTTTATAAGGAATTTAAGGTTATGAGTGGTGTCGCGTCTATTAATCTAGTTGATCCATATCGTATTCTTTATTTAGGCTAGTGCTGGTGGAAGCTACAAAGCATCTAATAAAATGAGTTCTGTATTATATACTACAATATCTGTAAAACTCTCCCTTTTAAAATAGATTAATATTTGTGTCAATAATAGTATAAAATACCGGTGTATCAACAATTTCACGTGAGGTTTCTTCTATGTTAGATGTTACACATCATATGCGACTGCTGTAAGGCTCGTAATTTTTTTGTATCAAACGTCAAATTCAAATTAAAACTATATTTTGGTAGGTTTACTTATATGACGCATGAATGCCAACAGCAGTAGCTACACTCGTTGACGCATAGTACTTGGCCATGGGGCCAAGCTGTCTGCGGACTCGGTAGATGTGGGTTCAAACCCCACCGTTGACCGTCCATGAAATGGTTTTTCGTGGTTTCCCCATTTTCAACTCCAGACAAATGCTGGGATGGTAACTTCTGATAGGCCACGGCTGCTTCGTTCCATCTCCATCTCCAGTTTCATTCACTATCATTCATTTCACCTGTCATTAACTCCTCTCATGAGGTTGGAGTCAGATAGGGCATCCAGCCGTAAAACTATACGTTTAAAAGGCTTTCAACGCATCTCATCCCCGACTGGTGTATTCTTTGGAATACACGGTAAGATACAGTAAACTTTTACTGCTCTTTGCTATAGTTCATTCCTTCCTTCTTCTCAAACACCAACAGTGATCTTTCAATTTCTCCTTGCTGTTTATGGTTCTCATGTTACTTGTGAGTCTGCTCTAGATATATATCTTCCATGACCCACCTAGCGTCATCTAGCAGCGAATCTCTGAAGTTCCTCAATTCTTCCCTGTACAAGAGGACTTCCTTATCAATCTGGCCACCAGATCTCGTCGCCATCGTCAGCTATCATCTCCGTGATCAAGATAACTTCGTCTACTTTTTCACCCTCCAGGCTGCTCTAGTGTCTCCTACTATCAACTCTTTGAAGACCATTTCATCAAGAAAAAATTTATTTTTTGATAAGTTGTCTATTCTGATATGTATTCCTTTTGTTTCCTACCCCCACTCTTTTCCCTTCCCTGGTCCGTCTGTGCTTCGCTGAGCGTGTCTCACTTGCACGCCGGCAGTCGACTCAGTCAGTTAAAGCTCAACTAGAGCTCTCCTCCTCAAATCAAGAGGAAATTTTTTAAATTCCACGCCATGTTGGAACTTTAATCTCAACCGTCAAAGGGAACTTCACCTTCGCCATGAAGCCAATCTAAGTACTACTTCTACGTTCTTCAACTAATTTTAATGGATTTTAAATAGCTACATGCTTTTAATGATCATTTTATAGGCAGTGTGAGATTACTATATTTGGGGCAATAATCATCGATCGCGGGATTTTCTATGTTGGGCTTTTGTCTATCTAAGCCAATCTTAACATGAAGCAGCATTTCTTATGCTTATTAAATGAGAGATTTTCTCACAACGTGGGATACCATTAAATTACCCACTGTCTATAAAATACTTAGCTCGTTCCACCGCTGGACTAACTTTTGCCCTATTCTTCCGTCATGATTGCTCTGGAACCTTCCAGAATTTGCACTCTAACTACCAGTCATACTGTCATGTATTTTCCACTCACATGTGGGAATACTGTTTCAAACTAAGGAATCTTTCTTATAAACTGCTAATCAATAAATAATTTTTCTTCCTCCGTTGGGATTTCTTTTCTGTGCATTCAACTATAATCTACAAGTTTCTCAAGCAATAGACTCTCGAAAATCTAGTTTAACTAGTTATTTTCCATCATTGCAATAACTTTCTTTGCCATAAACTTTTTGTGCTACTACAGTGAACTTTTCATCTATTTCAACAGAGTGAAATACAGTGTTTGTTCAACATTTCATCCGCGTCGCGTTCGTCCGATTACAATAAATACGGCCATGAACACTTATCCTGAATTCCATTTGATCTTTCCCAAACCCCTTACTAACAAACCAAAATAAAAAAATTGTTACTTTAGGTCTTTTTCAATGAGGTGTCACTCTCAACTAGTGCCCTCCCTTTTTTGCTCCATATACCACGAATTAATGTCTGCATAACTACGTGTCTGCTACACGTCTCAAATTATCTTGTTTCTCCCTTCTAATTAGTGAATACAATTCTTTCAACTCACAAGTGAGTTACTTCTAGGTTTCACGGAAGGGAGACTTGCCCCATTTGTCTCGTGATTCCTACTTAAACATAGGAGGTCTAGAAACTTCCTTTCGATTGTTCTCTTCAGGTTTCACAATAAGTGACCTGCCCTATTTGCATAATCCAACCAAGTAATTAAGCTTTAATATCAGAAGTTATAGAAACTTCTATCTTATTCTTCCTGTTTTTGTTATTGTTATTTTCGAAGTAGTTACTCTTTCTAGGATATTTACTTAGAAATTCCTTAAAATACACACCTTGTACATGATTTATTGTCTAACTTTAATCACTTAAATTATCTTTAAATTTTTCATTTTATCTTCGCCATTTCAAAATCTTGCGAAGATTTTAAGACATATAAAGGTTTGAAACCAAAAGAATTGTTAATTGCCTGGCGCAAGCTTTAAATGTTTTCGGAGGTCTGCGACCCCAAATTGTTAACAAAATTGAAATTATATATTTGTTAAATTCATTACACTCTTTTGCATTGTTAAATAAATTAAAGAGTTCTTTTTCGTTTTATCATTTCTCTAGCATAACGGTTAGGCAAGATCCTGTCATCCTTGACTCTTCCCACTTAATGCAAATAAATCTATTGATAGGGCTTTCCCCACTTGTTGCATTTGAGCAAGAACTCTTAGTTGACAACTTGGTAAAGTCTCTCTTAGCTTTAATAGCTAATTCTAACTGGCCAGTAAGGCAAGCATAGCTCGCTACGACAGCTTCCTGCTTGTGGAGATTCTCTCCAACACTTATGGTTGGTTTTTCAAAATATAAGTGTTTCTCCTTGCCTAAAATTTTAGTCGGCTCCTTGCTGGGTAAAAGCTTAGTCATTTCCAAATGCAACTATTGGTTTACTTACCAAAATTATTCCCAAAAGTATAATTGTTTTATCACTATCCTTTTTGGAAGCATTTGGTCGCTCTTTAGGAATTCTACAATTTCGAAAACTAAAATATCTAAATCGATTCAAATTATTGGCGTTCTTCAAATTATTTGTTTAAAAACAAACTCCCTTGAACAGATACACCATAAATCTGTTACTCTTTGTCTTGCCAGACCATCCCCCTTCCCCATAGTAGGCATATGTATGCTTGAGAGGGAATACTCTAAAGCCACTCTCTTGCAAACCGCCCAAGTTCTAGCTGCGTTTCCCGTTAGCTTTGCCCAGGTCCCTACCCACTTTAGGTATCGGAGAGCGGATTTTCAGTGGCAACCGCCTTTGAGTACATTTGAAGTTAAACTTATAACTTTTGTAGGACTCTCCTCCTATTTCTCCATCCTTTTTCTCCAGTCCGAAACCCATCTCTTTCTCTTTATCATCTTCCATTGGGGGTTAGGTTATTCCCAAGCTAATAATCTACCCACCGACCCTGTAGGTAAACGGTAACAATAAGGGATAGACATACATACTAATAGGACGGACGATTGTGGGAAAATATAAGAAAAGACCCAGGAATGAGACATGAAACAAGTAGTTCCGTGAAGAACTAAAGTCTATTTTCATATATCCTACTTATGTTAATTGTCTCCATCAACATACAAAATTTCAGTTTGATTGCTCTAATAGATTCTTAGATATGGATAACCGTCTAATATTACGGATGGTCACCATGTTGGATTTTTATATATTGTGCCCGTGTGATATGCGGAAATACAAGGTCATTTTCCTTAACTAGCTCAGTTCACGGCGTGTACCATTCATCCCACTGTTTGACCAAGTATTCAGAATGAGAACAACAAGGATGTACAAGCTATAAAGAAAACTAGAACAAAGTCTACTTTACTATTACTTTAATTCATTAAAAGACTTAAAAACATCAAAATTACAACACAACAATATAAACAATGGTAAACATGTACCATACTTCAATGCATTAATGACCCAAATGTTCGTCGTCATATCTTGCTTTAAGATTTGGATTGTTATTAATCCATTTCATGATAATATTACATTACTTTAGTGGCATTTTTACTCTTTAAACCATCAAGTCTGAGGTTCTTTAACATATTCTTCACTGAGTTTCCACCCTGTCGGGCTTCGACATCAGGATATTTATCTTTCATAAATAATGCCTTCAATTTGCCATACATTATAGGCTAAAATAATCAATCTAATTTTACTTGAATTAATCTCTCTTGCCTCCACATATTCTCAAAACACAAGTGTTCCCTCACACATAATTATACACACACATTACTACGAATACCATCCATTTGTAACTACTTTTATTGTGAACCATTGTGAACCTATGAATTTAGCTTCATGGGGACCCGCATCCCTTGGTGCTCAATTCTCATAATTTTCTTAACCCGTTTTATTCTTTAGGATAAGGAACCAATTCTTATATTAAAAGCATTTCTTTTATATCACTTAAAGCTATTAGACGGGGAGGACCTCTCCGCGTGCAATAACTACATTAGCAGGCAATACTTCTGCATCTTACAGTTCATTTTTAACAATCTTCAAACCTAGCTCTTATCTTATGGCTTTACTGGCTCAGTGACGGTCATTACGAGTCAACCGACTTCTCCCCTACTGCAAAAAATCAGTTCTGTCTAGCTCAAGTGGGTGACCGGCGGTGTGTCTCACCACAACAAACGTGACCTGCCCCAATCATTCAGAAACCATATGTTTCGCTTTCTCTACGACGGCCACTATTTAACATTGAATATCCATGGATTTTATTACTTATTCTCACTGTACTGACTACGCACAGTCTAATTATCATTTAAGTTTACAATGCAGTGCTTGGAGGACCGTTCTATGCTGTCAGGGTATTAGATGTACGTATTTTCAGCCCGCAGTGGCTACCATTATAACTCTGCTGCGATGGGAATACAAATAATTAGCTGACCAACCCAGGGACACCGTGCCCTGTCTGACCGCTGAGGCTAGCATAGTGCACGACTGGGAATCAATTTCACCAGAATCCGACTACCCACCTGACATAACATGTACGTATTTTCAGCCCGTAGTGGCTACAATTATACCAACATCCATCCAGTCTTACAACGATTTATTCAATCAAGCGCGTCCTGTCTACGAGAGAATTACACATTTCAGTAGTGAGAAAACCCTTTCACTCTGATTCAACAATATTCGACGATTTTCCCTACAGACTTTAACGAGTCGTCCTTCTGCATGTAACTTTATTCATTCATTATAGCCCTATTTAGAGTCGACTTTACTTCAGCCTTTATTTGGCGACAATACTTATATATTCAACTTGGATGTTCCAATATTCAATCACTTTTCAGTTAGGTATCCTCTCAAGGAAAGCGAACTTACTTATTTTACTCATTATTTCAATTACTGTGGTCTGTTCCTTATTTACTTTATATTTATTGGGCCTTAATGCCTACACTGATTTATTTATTAAGGTCATAATGCCTCCATATTAATTTGACGTATATTTTACCGTCCTTGGTTCGTTAACGATTTTAACCATTTATTTTACTTTTCAACAATTAGCTATTTTTCAACTTTACTTCCGAGATTACAAACTTACTTGCGAATTATTACGTTTTATTCAAATTTATTACCTTTTTTGATATTACATTTACCGTCACAGTTATTTATTTACTTATTCATTTGTTCCATTGACAACAATTTTTAATTGGTTCCTTCCCTCATTTAACATTATAATGGCGTGCGTACCTTCGGGTTTTTTCTCTTTTATTATCAAAGCAAATGATTCATTTACGCGGCACTTATCATTATGGCCGGACTTTTACTAATTGCACTTTTATCACAGACATTTTTAACATTATCACTTTGCATATATTATTTCACAATTGCACTTTCAAAATTTGGTGTCAAAATGGTCACAAGTAATACAATCATTTGTACTCACCCCATCTTGTAGTTATGGATCGGCTTCGTGAAATATTTCGCCCATACTGCCGTAATTTAGTACATATTACGGACAATATGATAACACATTTTTTTCCTTTCCCACAACACACGTGGTTTTCACTTGATTATACATATTTATAAATTGACACATTATATCTCCCAATTTTGGGAACACTGAGAGAAATTTTATATAACACTTCAAATACACTTTATTACTTTTCACACGTTTTACACCTTGTAAACTATACACTATAAAACACTTCACACGTGTTTAAAAGCCATTTGAGGTTTAGTCCTGTTTCACTTAGAAATATTTACAATGAATTACACCTAGTGTAATTGTCTATGTCGTATCTCAGTCACGAGCGGTGGCCTCCGATACGTTTCCTGGATAACGATTCCCTCTTCTTCCTAGTACGGATTGTACTTCCTTTTCTGCGACAGCTTCCTAGCTTTAACCCTCGGACTCGACTTTCAAAGTTCTGTCTATTTCCGCCGTTTAAACGCACTGGTTTTCGAACTTAACGGGGTTTCTTTATTCGGCAACGACTGGTTGCGAAAATTGTTATTTTCCGAACTATTTTTACTATGACACAGTTCGTACTGTTCGTTTCACTGTTCTGCACTTCTTTAAGCGCATATAATTTCTACTTTGAAGCGCGTATATTTCATATTTTGAATGCGTATACTTTTACTTTTACTTCGCCACACGGTCCTATTTCACCACGGCTTTCCTTCAAAGACCATGGCATCCTATAACTGTCCTGACACTAGCGATACTTTTCGGCTAACGTGTTCTGACTGGACCTAATTGTTACTATCAGTTGCGTACTTGTTTGCTGATACTCATGACTTTTGTTCGAATAGTTCCTTGCACTCGGCACCTTTCTGTAGTTACGAATTAACGTTTCTTTTCTACTTCGAATACTTGTTTCTCGATCGAACTCCGTGGCCCTCCCTAGATAATCCACGTTCGATTTCGTATTCCTACGGCGCGACGTCAAATCCCCCTTGGACTGACTAGAATTGAAGACTTAATCTTGTTGACGACTTAGCGTATAATGGCGCTCTGGCGATACTGATCGAGCATGCTCTCCTCGGAGTAGCATTGAAGACTGTATACTCTCTGGCTAGAAGCCTGGCTCTTTATTCATAACCCGCACAAATAAATAATTTTGCTCTTCTTCTTGAAACCAACTTTTGAAGCAGACGTCGCATGTCTTTGGAAATATAACCTCCATGTTCCTTATGATCCAAACGTTATGATTTCATCTTATTTTTTGAAAATTGATCGCTGCATTTTGTAAAAAAAATCAAAATCGCTCCTTGCCCCATGTGGGCGTAATGCTGTTTTCCATCCTACTCTGGACTACTAGTCGGCTCCGCCTCAATTCCGTAGTGCCTCGTAATCACTTTTTCCCTGTTCATAAGTTATTAATTTTTATTCTTCCTTAATTTCTAAGTCCCTGGATTATTCTGATTGACGCTCAAATACATGTACAATTTTGCGTGATTTCCAAGAAAACGGGTTATTTCGCAATACTGTGGTGTTGGACTGCAATCCAATGTTGCCATTAAAGTGCTGAATTGACTCCGGTGGTATATCCCCTGTCTATCTGCACTTCCCAACTTTTCCACTTCATGAGTGTGCTTATGATTCATACACAGCTTGCATCCTATAACTTTGATAAGGCCATCAACTGCTCTGCGTCATGGCGTGTGTTGCTTCATATTTCCTCACGAGCACCCTGTATGTAACTTAAAGTCCTATGAATATGTTCTCTTTCTTGATCTAAATGTCATAGGTTCGAACCCCTGTCCCCCAAATGGGTACAATATATAGGTCTTAGAGTTATGTGCTATTACATAAAGGTTATTGTGTACGTGTAGTATTGAAACTTCAATCGCATGATTAGGATACAAGACGTAAAAACGACACTTAAAAAAATCGCACAGCTGCCATCTAGTGGTTATGAAAACAATTGAAATAAATTAGATGGCAGTAGATTAACATTTGTATAAGCATTTACCGTACCACGCTTCACTGTACTCCAATGCTTAAATCGCGAGAAACGTCCATTGAAATGTATACATTTCGCGTCACCGCCATGTTGGATTTGTGCCCACCAGGTTATTGAAAGTCCTATAGGTGAACGTATGTTCATAGCCTCTATAAACATAAGAAATTTCAGTTTGATTGCTGTAAACGATTTGTAGATATTGAGAACCATCTAGATATTTCGGATGGTTGCCATTTTGGATTGTTATATACCGGTATATAGGCCATATATTTATGTACCATTAAAGGAAAATTACTGCGTAGCTTCATTGCTCAAACTTTCACTTGGATCACTTGATTACGACAAAAGAAATAAAACTTAATTTTGAAATTTCACACAGCCGCCATCTTGAGTTTATGAAAACAATTGAACTAAACAAGATGCCAGTGCATTAAAATATGTATAATAATATACTGTACCATATTTCACTGCGCTCAGAGGTTAAATCGCGAGAAAAATCTCTTAAAACCTTTCAACTTCGCTTGGCCGCCATGTTCGTTATGTACTTGACAGGTTTCTAAAAGTTACATAGATAAACGTGAAGTAGTGCCTTTTATAATTGTACACAATTTCAGGGTGATATCGGTAATAGTTTCGGAGATATAGAATGCCAATTAAATATTTCGCACAGCCGCCATCTTGAGGTTATTGAAACAATTGAACTGAATTAGATGCCATTGCATTACAATGTGTATAACCATTTGCTGTTGCAAGTTCCATTCCGTTTAGATGGTTAAATCGCAAAAAGTCTATTTAAAGACACAAATTCGCTTGGCCGCCATGTTGGTTTAGTCGTTACCAGGTTTTTTGAAAGGCTCATATGTGAACTTCTAGTAGTGCCCTCTATCACCATACACAATTTTAGGGTGATATCGGTAATAGTTTCGGATATATTGAATGCTGGTTAAATATTTTGCACAGCCGCCATGTTGGATTGGTGAGACGTAGTCCGTGGAAATGATGCTATGACCTTACCAAGTTTCATTGAAATCGCTCCAGCTGTTTAGAAGGTATTAGGGGGCACATACACACATCACACAGACACACATGTGCACACCCACACGGACAAAATGTGATCTCGTCAGCCATTTTTTTTCATAAAATAAGAATAGGCTAAAAATGCATGTACCGTTGAAAAATTAAATTCCGTAGATAAATATGGCGTAAACAAAATTGAACATTGAACATCATAAACTACATTTATTGGTTCTAATCGTTATCGCGGGTAACATAAGTGTCAGTAAATGCAAGCAAATTGTTAGCTGGTTATTAGAAGAAGAATCTAGCAAGGAACTTCCTGATCACGGCGAACAAAATGTGTTGCTCGTATGAAGATGCTAAAAATGACGTTTATACCTTAAGATAAATTATCCTAAGTTTCAGACCGTGAACCAATGTAAACTTTTATAATACACCAACTACACTGAATTAGAAGGAAAGTTGATATGTTTTGTCACGGTACAAATGTGACAAAGGATCAAACCCTCGATTACAGGATATGCGATTCTGAATGGTCGCATATATATATCTGTGATGGTATGATCTAAATTGTCATGTTTTTATGGAGTGTTTATTCGCATGTCATGTATTTTTGTTTTAATTAATTAGATTTAAGAGAAAAGATCCAAGTCAAGTTTTTAACATATTCAATGGAAATTAGCAATCATGATGGAATTGAGCAGTTTTGTAAGGCCACCGTACCTCAAGTGTAACAACAATTTCCTGGAAATATTTCTATTTCCAGCACCCGGGGTTTGGCCCGGTGAGTCATGGGGAGTTCAGTGCTTGGAAAGTAGCTAGCAAGCAAGCTGGCAACGCTGCAGTGAGGGAGGTGACGATTGACAAGTACACTAACTTGTGATTGGTTAAGAATCAAGTAATGGAATATTCGATGTCACGGTAGTTATGGGACGCATGGCAGGGGTGAAGATGTTACACTTCCGGTTGACGATCTGTGTGACAATCTATTTTGTGATATTTTCGGAGATAGTTCTTATTTTTGATTTGGAGATGTTAACTTCTGTTTTGGGAATTCTTCGGAGTTATTTCTTGCATTGTGGAACTTACGGAGCGATATGCCAACTTAACTTATGATGCAATATCGCATTGGACACGGAACTGTACCGTCTGGATACGTAGAATTTCTTACGGAATGCTATACGTAGTCTATAGTGGACATTACCTGTCCACTAGTTTCGAATAGCTACAAACAGTTTGGCGTGTCCATGCCTGTACGCAAGTTCGTGGGAAATATTTCAGAATATGCGAATTATGCTTGAAGGTGCAATAACTTCAATCAACGGAGTGGAAGTCGGAATCAACAAGTCGTTACCGCCTTTCCACATCATAATTCCACATAATAATGTCTTATGGGTGCGATTATCAAATTCAAGGCTACAGTGAGCCAAGCAAATCAGTTATCAGTAATTAAAGTCAGGCTGCGTGTGAAATGAACATTATCATACAACGTGTAAACGTAGGACTAACTCTATGGGAAAATTAACCCCAAGGTTAGTAGGAAACATCAGCTACCAGAAATCATGACGAGTGAGTACCCCATTTCTTCACGTTTCACCGGGGGTCTATAAGTGAGTCATTATGTGTAGCCATGCTAATATGATAGGGAACCAATTGTCATTCGGTATTTGGCGAGGATCTTGGAAAGTGTTTATATGTGTTTCTCTCAGAATATAGTATGTTTTATCAGATACCAGTTCTTATTAAATCAAGCGGTCACTGGTGTAGTTGGGTTTGAATGTTTATTGCTGCTAGTAGTATCGTACAGGTGCATAACCCACACGAACCCGGAATATTTCATTTATTGATGGTATTTTTTGGGAGTAGTGTTATTCTTACTATGAGTGACGAGTGGCCTGTACGGCTACAATTGACGCCACAAGCGTGGAATCGAAGTACGAAATAATAGCAACAACAACATTCACGTGTACGTATACGCCAATACACACATTAAAAGGGGGTAGATTCAGTTCACATTTTATACAGATTACAGGTTATGTCCTAAGAGTAAAGTCTGATATTAAAAAGTAGAGCCATAAGCAAGGTTAGTGGTAAAATGTCCGATATGAATTTACGAATGGAGGGGTCTAAGAGCGTGCAGGGTGAGAACTTGATAGAGGAACCGCGGAGAACTCTATCATTACTGAGGAGACCAGATCACTAACGAGGGGGGCAGTCAAATTACCGATAATGGGGGGATTTGAACGCTAGTTTGCTTCAAATGCTACTGAGCGAAATGAAAGGTATTAAGCAGCAGGGAGGGTCAGTAAACCAGATAATAGAGTCTATGAAACAGCAGGGAGAGTCTGTAAGTAAGGAAGTAGCTGAAGTGAAGGAGACTGTGAGTAAGGAAATAGGAGAAATTAGGTATTAGGGAGAGTCTATGAAGGTACAAATAGAACCTGTAGATAAGCAGGTTGAATCTGTGAAATTTTATGTAGACCCGGCAGTGAAAAAACAGGCCGATGTAATGAATGCCAAGATTGAGGAGTTGAGTAAGAAAGTACAGGAACATAAGTCGGTGATGAGTAGTAGGTTGGAGAATTTTTAGAGAGAGAACTTAGCAGTAATAGAGAGGAGAGAGATGATGTGCTGAAAGAAGAGATAGCGAAGAGTCAGGATAGCTTGGAAAGTAGGTTAGCAGGGAATTGGGGTCAATCAGAAAGGAAATTAGAATTAACGGGGAACTAATAGGAGAGCGAGTGAGCGGAACATCTGAATGGGTGTGCAATACTGTAAGCGATGATTCAAAGGAATATTTTCAAAGAGCGGGGGTCGTAGAAAATAAGCTGCTAGAGGTCGAGAGCCTTAGAGGAGAACAGGTGCCATTGGCGGAGAGGAATGAAAAACTTCAGAAAGAGCTGATTAAGCTGAGAAGAGAGATGAGAGACCGGCCGATGAGCCAAAGGGCCATGTCACTTGGTTGTTCCTACAGGGATCCCGGTTTACCACAGTTTAACTCTCGACAGTTCAATCCATTGGAATATTTAAAGTCCGTGGAAAAACGATTTTAGAAAGATTAAGACGATGAAATAATCGATTGGGGGAAGGTCATGTAAATGTTTGGGAAATTCAAGGAGCGAGACTGGGTGTCCCTCACAGAGTATATTTTAGTCACCGTGCTAGTGTGGAAGAATTTAGATGGGGTCAACTCTGACATAGCTATAGTAAGATTGATGCTTAAACATTTTCCAAGCAGGGTACAACAGGCTAGCTGTATGCAGAAAGTATTGAGGAGTTGGAGGAACTGCTAACTAGCTTTGATAATTTATGCTATCAGCAAACGAATAGAGTAGAGGTGAAGAGTGAGAACGGGTAGAACGAGCATCAGTCAAATTTTAAAATAATCAGGTTTAATCAGGGAAACAGAGGTTACAATTCTAATTGGAGGAGGGAGGAGAACAATCATACGAGAGGTGAGATAAATAGATGGGTGAAGAATTATCAAAGGAGAGATAATGTCCAAAGGCGGGAAAACGTTCAGAGAGGGCAACAGGACGGGACAGTCAAGAGAGTTAGCAAGGCAGTAAGGAGACCAGAGCAAGCTGATAAACCAGGTCCCAGTAATTTAAACTCTCAGCGGGTTGTGTAAATAGGTCAGTACACAGCCCGAAGGTAAGTATATTAGGCAGTGCGTAAATAAGGAGGAGAAGATAAGTTTCACGCCTATGGTAAAAGAGGATTTATTGCCTGACCAAGAGGAGTTCCACTTTGGGAAGCCGTGGACAATTGTAAGTTGTGTGATGTGAGTAAGGCGGATTTAATTGAGGTATTATTAAGTAATTGCAATAGGTATTTTAGGAAGAGAAGTTAAGGCTCTGGTAGATTCAGGAAGTGAGAGGACTTAGGAAGTCTATGAGGAAATTATTAGGGGTGGACATAGGTTGGAAGAAATACCTGTGAAGACCATGCATACTGTTGCAGCTGTAGGAAGTAAGCGTCAGAAAGTGAGTAAGCAGATATTATTGCCTATTACGTTAGAGAGCGAGGTGAGTAAACAATAATATCTGGATATACCTTATTTGATTTACGACGTAGTTCTTGGCACTGACTGGCTGAATAAGCAGAATATTGTTATGGATTTCGATTTTTTAGCGTATGGCTTTTAGTGCCGGGAGTGTCCGAGGACATGTTCGGCTCGCCAGTTGTGTAGATGCATCGAGACGGACACCCAATGGGTGAGCTACAAGTACCGTTGGGGAGGGAAGTTGGATTGTAAGGACGAGGAGTTGGAAGGTAGCGGCTGTGGCTTATAGTTATGGACCAACCCCGGCATTTGCCTGGAAGGAAGATGGGAAACCACAGAAGACCATCTTCAAGGTTGCCGGCGGGGGGATTCAAACCTCCTCGCCTCCCGGATGTGAGCGACTGCCAGCAGTCATGCCGTAACGACCACGGCTAATTCACCCGGTATGGATTTCGATGACAGAGTTTTATGTCTGGAGAGAGGCACTAAGAATCAGGAGATTAGTATGAGATATTAGCTAGTTGAGGAGATGAGTGAGGCTTGTGTTACTAAGGTTTTGGAGGGGATGTCAGCAGGGGAGTCTGACGTGGAAGTACATTTGGTAGATGTATGCCAATTACGGTGGAGGAACATCGAGGTGATCCACTTTGGGAGGCCGTGGACAATAGTATGTTATGTGGTGTGAGTAAGGAGGTTTTAATTGAGGTATTCTTAAGTAATAAGGAGGTATTTAGTGACAAGCCTGGATTAACGCACGTGTACACTCATCGATTTGAAGTGGTTGATAGTTCACCGTTTTCTTGTCCCAGATATGACATCCTTTCAGGTATCCTGCCGCCATAGAGGATTAAATCAACCATATGTTGGACCAAGGTATTATTGAGCCTTCCACGAGCATGTATTCTAACCCACTTGGTGTGGTTGGGAGGAGCGATGGCTCAGTCAGACTGTGTATCTATGTTCGTCAGTTAAATTCTAAGATGGCAGGTGATTCTCAGAGACCTCAATGTATAGAAGATATTGTTCAGAAATTCAACGGTAGGAAATGGTTTTCAACCATGGACCTTAGCGCCAGCCTCTGGCAAGTCTCTTTAAGAGTAGATGATAGGAAGCTAACTACATTCAGTTATAAGAGTGGCCTTTTTCCGCATTGTGTCGTACCATTTGGGTGCAAGACTAGTATTTCAGCATTGATCAAGGCATTAAATTAAGTGTTTAGAAGGGACACACAGGATTTTATAACAATGTACCTTGACGATCTTATCATTGTATCACATTCTAAAGAGGAGCACCCAGTACACGTGGATATAGCTTTGAGAAAATTAAGCCAGGTGGGTTTTACAGAGAAACTTACTAAGTCTTCGTTTGCAACCCAACAGATAACATTCCTAGGGCATACTATCACCACACAGGAGATTTTTCCCGAACAGACGCGTTTAGACCAAATAATGAATACCACTATATCACGTAACGCCAAACTACTAAGAAGCATTTTAGGGTTTTTTAATTATTTCAGGAGGTTTGTCTTAAGGTATTCCAATTTGGTTGAACCTTTTAGGGAACTGTTGAAGCAGGGTGCGAGATGGGTGTGGAACCATGAGCTAGAGGCAGCTTTTGCTGACTTGAAGAGAGGTTTCGTAGATTCAGTTATGATGAAATACCCTAGAGTAGATTGTCCCTACGTCCTTATGACTGGCGCCAGTATATTAGGGTTTCAGGGGTGCTGTGCCAGTATGATGACGAAGGTACTTTAGAAATAGCCCCATTAGCTAGTAGGGGTTTGAGTATGGTGGAGAAGCGTTATACTATCACTGAGATAGAATTATTGGTTATCGTTTACTCGCTTAGGAAATTTCGTAGCTACAGTATGTTCTGAGGAGCATGTTGAAGGTTCCCACAGACAATTATGCTCTAGTAGTTATGGGTTCGTGTACGTTGACCTCTAATAGGTTGTCAACTTGGATTTTGGCAAACAGTGAGTACAATCTGGAGATTACGTACATTAATGGTAAGGAGAATATAGTGGCTTATTCCCTTCGTAGGAATATATGTGATGATGATCACACGGTGGTGGACTTGAATCAGGGTGGTGTTTTGTGCACCACAACGGCAAGAGATTGTGTTGATGAGATGGGTAAGCTCCGTAATTTGCTGACAGAGCAAGAGAAAGACGAAAGCATGGCTTAGATCTTGTGTGATATGAGGAACATGGAAGTTGGAGCTAGACTCCAGGTGGGTAAGTTTGCCTATAAGCTAGAATGTGGCTTGTTAGCAAGGTTATGCCATCTAGGTAATTGGAAGTTTTGTGTTCCATTAGCTTTATAGGAAGCTATGATATGGTGTCACCATAACGCGCAGGGGCATTTTGGAGCGGCTAAGGTTCCTTAAGCTGTTCATCAGCATTTTATTTCGCGTAATAATGGAAGGAACGACCTTGCGAGCTGCGATTTGTGTCAGCGTTGTAAAGTTCCAACGAGATTTTTAGTCGTCAGGCGGTAATCACTGAAAAACCGTGGGATTTACTACACTGTGATTTGTATGGACCTTAAGTCAAATCTCGGTATGGATATCAATATATCTTCGTGATTCTTGACTCTTTAAGTAAGTTTGTCAAGCTGTATCCCCTGAAAAAGCGACTAGGAAGGGTTGTGCCCTACAAATGGTCGAGAAATACATCCCTGAGTTCGGGAAGCCCATCAGAGTATTGACAGACCATGGCAGCCAGTTCACTTAGAAAATCTGGAAAACCAAGTTGAGTGAATTGGGAGTAGTACATGTTTTCTTTTCAATAAGATATCCTCAAGGAAGCATGGCGGAGAGAACGATGAAGGATTGAGGCCGAGTATTCCGTACTTATGTAAGCGATTGCCACAGTGCTTGCTTCTCCAAACTAGGAGATATTGAAATATGATTCAATAATACGTACCATGAGACGACGAGATGCACGCCCTATGAAAATCAGTTCAGTAGGAAGCCTACCAATTAAATCGAAAGGGTGTTAGTTTTGAAATGGGGAGAGGAGATTGGGGAGGATATCAGCATCCAGCTGGCTAGGAGTATTTTAAAAAGCAGGAAGTATACATAGGTGCCAGCACAAAAGGGTTAAGTTTAATTTCTTCTATGTTGATGTTTTAGTATTACTCAGGGTGCCGTGTCCTTCATCCGCTCAAGCCAAGGGAATGTCTAAATTCTTTCATATTTTTAAGGGAACTTTTATAGTGACTAGGCGTATTGGCGAGTGTGCGTATGACTGATAGACCATCAAGGAACCGCTGTAGGGTCATATATTATGTATAATATTAGGAGGTATGTTAGTAAGTAAGATCACGGCAGATCCTCAATGGCAGACGTAATCGACAAAGTGATATATTGAATGGCACGCATATCAAGAAATGACGAAGAGGCTATCCGGCCAAGTAACAAAGATGAGCATCATTATAAAATTTCAAATGCAAAATAATGTCCATTTTGCGAGTACGACGCAATTAAATGTCGAAGATTGTCAAAAGTGACAAATTGAGTGTAAATTATAGGATACTGAGAAACATTGAGAAATGTCGGAAGTGTGAATTAGCATTAAGAAACAAACAGACATTGGAAACAATTTGTTCAACCAGAATGGCGTCAAGAAAATTAATTTGTAATATTCATTGTAATAATCATTGTAGTGAAGTGTATTTATGTATGTACGTTTTCAGGAGTGCATTATTTATGTATTTCTAGGGTCATTTGTGTATTGAAGGAGTTGGTGAGTTTAGATGTAGTCCCCATTCATATAAATTCAAGGGAACTACACCGGAGGGGAATTGTCTCAATTCAAATGTGACAAGGGATCGAACCCACGATTTCAGGACATACGATTCTGAATAGCCACATATATACATTTTTCTGTGATGGTATGATCTTTATTGTAATGATTTTATGGAGTGTTTTTTTTGTATGTCATATATTTATTGTTGTAATTAATTAGATTTAAGATATAAGTTTATAACAAGATCCAAGTCAGGTTTTAAACATATCCAATGGTAATTATCTAGCATGCTGGAATTGAGCAGTTTTGTAAGGCTACCGTACCTCATGTGTGCCAACAACTTGCTGGAAATATTTCTATTCCCAGCACCCCGGGTTGGCCCCGGTGAGTCATGGGGAGTTCAGTGCTTGGATAGTAGCAAGCAAGTTGGCAATGCTGTAGCAAGGGAAGTGACGATTGACAATTACACTAATTTGTGAATTGTTAATAAACAAGTAGTGGAGTTTTCGAAGTCACGGTAGTCATGGGACGCATGGTGGGGGTGAAGATGTTGTACTTAGGGTTGAAGGACTGTGAGGCACCCCAATTTGTGATCTCTTCGGAGTTAGTTCTGATTCTTGATTTTGAGAAATTAACTTCTGTATTTGGGAACTACGCGGAGTTATTTCTTGCATTGTGGAACTTGTAATTAGGGAGCGATATACTAACTTAGCAATGTTCAGGGGGAGCTTGTGTTATAAGGGCTAATAATGCAATATCGCATTGGACACGGAATTCTAAGTTACAATCTGGATAAGCAGAATTTCTAACGGAATTCTATACCTAGTCCACTAGATCCGATTAGCTATGAACAGTTTCGCGGGTCCATGCATGTACGCAAGTTCGTGGGAAATATATACAAGGTTTTTCACCTAAGATGTTACTCGCCAATATATTTTAAACCGTTAAAGATATCAATAATCTGTTTTCACTTTAGGGAATACATTAACTCATACATTTTTTCCTTTATTTGTGAATAGCTGAGATATTGGTACTAACTTAGTTTTTTTTAATGGAACTATACTAATTTTTGCATACAGAGTAACTGATTTCACTGAGAATAATTCAACGGTTTTATTATTTCCCAAATCGAACGAGTACTTTTTGAGAAATTGAGGATATGGAGATTGTGCTAGGCCACGCCTTCTTTTGGTGACGCGTTATGCGAAAGCGAATGGCAAGTACGTGGCGGCTGAGCGTGAGTCAAGAATTGTTGGTGCACTTCAATAGCGTCACAGGT
Source organism: Meconema thalassinum (assembly GCA_946902985.2). Classification (NCBI taxonomy): domain Eukaryota; kingdom Metazoa; phylum Arthropoda; class Insecta; order Orthoptera; family Tettigoniidae; genus Meconema; species Meconema thalassinum. The sequence continues at coordinate 795,122,179 of OX336389.2, forward strand.
GTAGTCTGCTTCAAAACAAAATGAATATCCTGAAATCAGAATCGTAGTCGTTATTATCAGAGTCCTTTTTTTGGGGGGGGGGGGAGGGGGTGTAAATAAGTGATGAAAACAAATAGAAATGTGAAGTTCCATTTGTTGTCCAATAATTTCTTCCGTCACTTGCTGTTTGGTATAATGGGACGATGTAACAGATGGTGGCGTAATTTGCATTTCATTTCCTATAACATGTAGAATAAATAGGGTTATTCACCTAAGATGTTACGCGGAAATAACGTCTAAACCATTAAAAATATCGGTATTCTGTTTTCATATGCGTAAATGATACCCAGGGGCTTGGAAAAATAATGTGCTACTTGTTGTCATGAAGTTAGTACGCCTAATAACCGACTTAATGATACTAACTCCATATTTATGAATGGAACGGCACAAATGCATACGGCTGGTCTAAAAGTTCAACTATGTAATTATTTCCAAAATCGTTCAGTTACTTTTTGAGATATCAATATCAACATGCGCTGTTGTGCATGCCGCATCAGACAGCGTGCAATAGGCTAGCAGGTTCCTGGGTGTGATTCCAGCCACTGAATGAATACCAGGCATGTACTGTAAACAATCGTACACATAATGTGATGTACCGTAACATTCCCTGGGTGTGCAACGTTATTGAATGACAGGCGAATTCACCACACATACCCAAGGAAACGGGGCTACCTGACCACGCTACCAAAGCCCCGGAAATGAAATACTGTAACGACAAACAGGAACTCTTCTCCGTAACCCGGCGACCTCCTTAATCACGTGTAGCGGCTAGGATTCTTAGCTGTCGCCGGGTTTTATTCCCGGGTCTGATAAGCAATTTAATTCTGGTTGTAGGGCTGGAACGGGGTACACTCCGCCTCGTTAGGCAAACTGAGAAGAGGTGGGTTCGATACCCATCTCAGCTATCCTGGGAGTGTTTCTGTGGATTCTCAATGCTACTCCAGGCAAATGTCGGTAGGGTTCCTTACTGACGACAGCGGCCGCTGCCGTCCCAATTCCTCACCTAAATTAGAAATACAGTACACCACTACATACACACAATAGCACAGGTTAACATACATTTTATAACATAAATACAGTACACATCTCCAAGCATACGGGGCTACATGACCACGATGCCTTAGCCCCAGAAATGAAATAACAACTATTCTTTGAATCCCTTCCAGTGTTTTAGTCATGTACGTCTGGAGAGGAACCCGAACAATAAGATGCATTACTGGAATTGCGGCCGTATATGCATTGCTGTTCTGGAGTACACGTTGTGTTTGAAAATGTGGATGTTTTCATGCAATCGAAGTTTGAAACACGAACGTTCTGCAAACACATGGAAATAGTAAGGTAAGGTAGTGTATCTGCTATTAGAGAGGGTAGGAGGGGAAGGTCTTGTCACTCCTGTGTCTCACGGGCCTCATGTTACTTACAGTACAGTTTTGGAGTAGAGTACTTACGCAATGCCTTACACAAACCAAGAGAAACTGGACATGCTTCTCCTGTACGGGGAGTATGGAAGGAGTTCCAGGTGAGCTTCGCAACTGTATGCTGAGAGGTATCCTGCCCAGGATCATCCGTCACATATGACAATACGACGCCTTTGCCGCAAGTTGTTGCATAACGGACACTGCAATGCCGTGAATAGGAACAGGAGCAGACCAGTGACAGGTAAAGATAGGGTAATAGATGTTCTGGCGGCCGTCACCCATACTCAACATACCAGCTCCAACGCAATTGCGCGTGATTCCGGGATAAGCCAGACTAGTGTCATTCGCATTTTACAGCAAGACAAGTTTCATCAATATCACGTATCCTTGCATCAACAACTTGATGAGCGAGATTATAGTCAAGGTGTGGATTTCTGCCATGCTCTTCTTATATGACTACGGGACGACAGGAACTTCCTGTGGAGACTTCTCTTCACTGATGAAGCGTCCTTCACCAACCATGGTTATATCAATCTATGGAATATGCACTATTGGGCGTGTGAGAACCCACACTGGCCCAGGCAGGTGGAAAATTTGCGGCAATTGAGTGTCAATGTGTGGTCCGGGATAATCGTTGACATGTAGAGCCATATTTTTTTGACGGTACTTTGACGGGGAACAGATATGCTACATTCCTATCAGAGGTGTTACTAGTTCTCCTGGAAAACGTACCACTTAACATACGACAGGATATGTGGTTCCAGCACGACGGGTGTCCTGCCCACTATTCACTTGTGGCCCGGCAAGTCTTAAACGAGATATTCCCCAGTAGATGGATCGAACGTGGTGGCGACATGAGTTGACCAGCACGGTCACCTGATTTGACACCGCTGGACATTTTTCTCTGAAGTATGCTCAAGGACACAGTCTACGCGCAAGCTCCAACAACACCAGAGGATCTCATGCGACGTATCATCGCAGCATGTGCTGCAATATCGAAGGAAACTCTTCGGTCTGTGACATCGTCCCGCGCGACACGACTGCAAATGTGCATTGCCTTTGATGGTCAAAATTTCGAGCATGTAACTAAATAAAACAGAAACATTGTGTATGCGGATAACTGCGACGCACATTTTCAAACATCACCAATCTCGTTTCTTCATTGTTGTGATAATTCATCCTCCAGTCAAGTAACGATTGGCCACGAGTGGCTTTGACACATAAAGATCCGTAAACGGTCTCTAAATGCAAAATGTCAGCGTCATACCAATTACACTGACGAGACGTTGTTATGTTCCCGTGCCCACGGCCTTAGGATCATTTCCAAAGAAGTCTACCTCGGACAATATTAATTTGCTTTTCTAGAACGAACCCTTCGGGTGTCCTGTGTTATGTTTAATTCTCAATTCATACAGTAGTATGTACTGTACATTCAAACCAGTGACAATTAGAGCTTTCGTTATGTTCCTTTGAAGTCGAAGTAATTATTCAAACCTTATTTAAAATATCCACCCTCCCTGTCCTGCCATGCACACTTTGCAAACCCATCAGATGTGTACTATTTGCATCCTTGCCTGCTATTCATTCAGTGGCTGGAATCTCACGCAGGAACCTACTTGCCCGACTGCAAGCTGTCTGATGCGGCATGCACAACAGCGCATGTTCTTGTTATTGTTATCTCAAAAGGTAACTGTCCGATTTTGAAAATAATTACATATTTGAACTTGTACGCAGTTGAACGTTTAGACTAGACGTATGAATTTGTGCCGTTCCATTTAAAAAGATGAAGTTAGTATCAATATCTAGGTTTTCACTCACCCCATTAGAACAAGTAGCACATTATTTTCCAAGCCCCTGGGTATCATTTACGCCTATGAAAAAATACCAACATATTTAATGGTTTAGACGTTTCCGTGTAACATCCCTATTTATTCTACATGTGGGCCGATAACCTAGATGTTAGGCCCCATAAAACAACAATTATCATCATCATATTCTACATGTTATAGGAAATGAAAAGCAATGAACGCCACCATCTGTTACTTCGTCCCATTATACCAAACAGTAAGTGACAGAATAAATTATTAGTCAACAAATGAAACTTCATATTTCTATTTCTTTACATCACTCATTTACATTTCCCAAAAATCAAACTCCAATAATAACGACTACGATTCTGATTTCACGATATTCATTTAGTTATGAAGCAGACTAAACCTGTGACGCTATTGAAGTGCACCAACAAGTCTTGACTCACACTCACAGTCAGCTCCCAAGTACTAGCCATTCGCTTTCTCACAACGAGTCACAGAAAGAAGGCGTGGCCTAGCCCAATTTTCATATCCTCCATCTCTCAAAAAGTACTCGTCCGATTTGGGAAATAATAACACCGTTTTAATTTGTCTCAGTGACATCAGTTACCCTGTATGCAGAAATTTGAATAGCTCTATAAAAAAACGAAGTTAGTGCTCTACCCGAAATTCACGTAACGACCACCTATTATTCGAAGGATGGGAAAGATCGCAAGGGACGCTGATACCCAGCTAGATAAACCAACCATTCTCTGCTCGATGGTTAGTTAGAAACCTCTCGATACAAAGATATTAATAAAAATACGATAGTACTACTACCTACTGTAGTTACATACGAAACCTACAACAAAGTATTGGAGGACGAGATTCTCGGAATCTCGAGGGTGAACGGTTTTAAAGGGGGCGCCAGTATCCATCTAATAGTACCACCGCAGCTGATTATGAAATTAAGAGTCGCTGAGTTCTATAAAAAGGAACAGGCAAACTAAAAAGTGCCTGCTAACGTTTATTCAATAGGGGCAACAGATATAAGAAATGTCCAACAAATAAATAATCAACATCTCACATTACGAAAATAGCTTCGCCTGGAACCAAAATATACCGTGAATTTCGACATTTGACTTCACTGTGTGTCCTCACTAAGGATTAAAACAAAACTATTCTAACATAGACACCTCACCTCGTCTATTCATATTCCTGAAAATGTCAACCACTGGTTGATCATCCGGTACTCATTTTAGTTTAAATAATCTCTCGTAAAACGACGTTCTCGACTTACAATTTCTCCCTAAATTAGAAAGCTAACTATTGCAATGGGTACCATGTTTCGACTTCCGGAAAATTACGACATATCTTCGCATTTCACATCCCCTACACCCCATAACCACCGTCAGTTCAAATGTTTATAAATAATTTATGTATATATGTATATCACTTTTTATGGACACGATAAATATCGCAATTTTGTACCAATCACTTCGAATTTTTTACATAATATGTATCCCTCTAAAACCTCGGTCGAGTTCGTTAAAGGGCACAATCGGTCGAAAAAGTGAAATATCGCTATAACTCTCGTAATATTTGAAATATCGAATCCATTCAAAGTTCATACTATGTGTCGGATAAGGACCAAAAATTTATGTTTGAAAAGTTTTTTGATAGCACCAACCATTGACCAAAGGGGTGGGAAAAAGTGTTTTTTTTTGGGGGGGGGGGAACTATTTAACATATCTCTCTTAATAGGCACAATATCAAACCCGTACAAAAGGGAAAATATTCCCCTAATAATTACCGTACCTAAAACTTTTGTCTGAAAGAATTTTTGATCTGACCCACCATTACGCCAAGGGATGAGGAAAATGATTTCGGAATTATACGAAAAAGCCAAAAAAAAGTGAAATATCGCTATAACTCCCTTAATATTTGAAATATCGAATCCATTCAAAGTTGATAGGCTACTATGTGTTGGATAAGGCCCAAAAATTTATGTTTGGAAAGTATTTTGATAGCACCAACCATTGACCAAAGGGGTGAAAAAAGTGTTTTTTTCGGGAAACATTAATCATATCTCTCTTAATAGGCACAATTTCAAAACCGTACAAAATGGACAATATTCCCCTAATAATTACCTAAAACTTTTGTCTGAAAGAATTTTTGATATGACCCACCATTACGCCAAGGGATGAGAAAAATGATTTCGGAATTATAAGAAAATGCCAAGACCTATCAGAGGTTGCCATGACAACATCACTAAATTGATGATGGATGAGCCATCAGACGTTGCCATGACAACGCACTTGCACGATATCACATTCAGATTTCTATCTGACTAAGTCTGAAGCGGCATCGGTGACGTAACTGGTAGCATGCTGAATTTATATGCCCAAGGTCGCGGGTTCAAAATCGGCCGAAGTCGTTGGATTATCTAAGAGCGTTAAAAATCCCTCAGTATGATTTCCTTTGGAGGGAAAGTTCAAACGTTCGTTGCGAGTTCCTGGTTGCGGTGGTATCTAGTAACCAAGTTCAGAGCTAGGTGTCGTTGACGGTAGTATTTGGTAGCAACATTAGGCCCATCCCCTACACCCCAAAACCACCGTCAGTTCAAAAGTTTATATATAATTTATGTATATATGTACCTATATACATGAAATCTCCAGTAAAACGGGACTTGATATTTCCTATGAAAAAACACAGTATATGGATACCAAATCAACAGGAAACATCACCTTGCGAACGCAATATGGAAAAATCTCGCAGGTCACTCACTTCAAATATTTAGGAGAAGCCATCCAACCCACAGGATTGAACACAATTTCTAATGCAGATAGAATAGTAAAATTGCAGAAGGCGTACAAGCTGACATGGAATCATTATAACAAAAGAGCAGTATCTCGCAATGCAAAATTGCGCCATTATAACACAGTTGTCTTGCCTGAAGCCTTGTACGCGGCAGAAACAACCGTCATTAGAGGAATGACAAGAATTCATGATATTGAGAAACAGGAACGAAAAATTCTTAGGAAAATCCATGGCGCTGTTTTCCGTAATGGAATTTGGGTCAGGAGACCAACAAAGGAACTTTATGAAAATACAGACACCATTGTAGATAAATTTAGGAAGAGACGTCTGCAGTTCTATGGACACATATATAGGATGGATGAGAACAGACTCACTAAGAAGATTTTCAATATCGTGAATGCAAGTAAATTAAAGACCAGTTGGATTAAAGAAGTACATGAAGACATGGAATTACTTAAAATCTCTGAAGACGACATTAAGGACAGAGAACAATTTAGAAATAAAATCAGAAACACGAAAATTGTACAAGTTTCAAGGAAAGATACATCAGGGAAAAAATGGACAGAGGAAAGGAAGAAAAAGCACAGTGAACTAATGAAGAGGTTTTGGGAAGAAAAGAAGAGAGGAAAAGGAAGTGAAGCTGTGATTGGCTCAAGTTCTCACGCTCTCCTGAAGGGGAATAATCGGAAATAATAATATATATATATATATCATTTTCTTTTGGACACGATAACTACCGCAATTTTGCACCAATCACTTTGAAATTTTTACATAATATGTATCCCAATAAAATATCGACCGAGTTCGTTAAAGGGCACAATCGGTCGACGGGGGTGAAGGTGGGGGCTTTTATTTCGAAAAAGTGAAATATCGCCATAACTCTCTTAATATTTGAAATATCGCATCCATTCAAAGTTCATACTATGTGTCGGATAAGGACCAAAATGTATGTTTGAAAAGTTTTTTGATAGCACCAACCATTGACCAAAGCGGTGGGAAAAAGTGGGGTTTTCGGGAAACATTTATCATATCTCTCTTAATAGACACAATATCAAAACCCTACAAAATGGACAATATTCCCCTAATAATTACCTAAAACTTTTGTCTGAAAGAATTTTTGGATATGACCCACCATTACGTCAAGGGATGAGAAGAATTATTTCGGAATTATAAGAAAATGCCAAATGCCATCAGAGGTTGCCATGACAACACTACCGTACTAAATTGATGAGGGATGAGCCATCAGACTTTGCCATGACAACGTACTTGCACGAGATCACATTGAGTTTTCCATCTGACAAAGTGTGAAGCGGCTTCCGTGACGTAACTGGTAGTATGCTGAACTTCTATGCCCAAGGTCGCGGGATCAAAGCCGGCCGAAGTCGTCGGATTTTCTAAGAGCGCTAAAAATCCCACAGTATGCTTTCCTTTGGAGGGGAAGTTCTAACGTCCGTTGCGAATTCCTGGTTGCGGTGGCATCTAGTAACCTATTTCACAGCTAGGTGTTGTTGACGGTAGTATTTGGTAGCAACATAAGAACTACTGCTTGAAATTAACCGTCTGCAGTCCTTATCTGAATTACAGACTAATACAGCCATCACAATTCACACCGTTTATCGGACAGATTCTACACACACCCAAAGTACACGGGGTTACATGACCGCGTTATCGCAGCCCCTAAACTGAGGACCCAACCAAACTCTCCGGGAGATAAAATTTTGCGTGAAGATGTAACAGACCGTTAGATAGTTACACATCAGTGTCGAAACCTTGCATAAGGACAGTGTGACCACAAGTAGTTCCGTGAAAAACTATACAGCTTATTTTCATATATCCTACTCATATTAATTGCCTCTATCAACATACAAAATTTCCGTTAGAACGTTGTGATAGATTCGAAGATATTGAGAACCGTCCAAATATTTCAGATTGTCGCCAGGTTGGATTTTTATTTTTGTACTATTACATTAAGATTATTGTGTACGTGTGGTATTCAAACTTCAATCGCATGATTAGAACACAAGAAGTAAAACCGAGATTTTAAAATTTCGCACAGCTGCCATCTTGTGATTATGCAAAAATTGAAATAAATTAGATGCCAGTGGATTGACATTTGTATAAGCATTTAACGTGCAACGTTTCACTGCACACGGATTGTTAATTCGCGAGAAACTTCCATTTAAATATTTATACTTCGCGTCGCCGCCATGTTGGATTTGTGCTCTCCATGTTACTGAAAGTCCTATAGGTGAACATATGTTCATAGCCTCTATGAACATAAAAAAATTCAGTTGGATTGCTGTAAAAGATTCATAGATATTGAGAACCGTCTAAATATTTCGGATGGTCGCCATTTTGGATTGTTATATATATAGGCCATAGAGTTATGTACTGCCCCCGTAAAATGAATTATTTGGGATGAAAATGGGAAAATTTTTCGAAGCCCATGATAAAATTTAACCAAGCAATATTGAGGTTGGAAGTAGGCAGAAACCAGTCGAGAGGCGACGTTGAGCAGGAGGGAAATTCCGTCACGTGATTGTATTGCGCATTGGAAGTTTCCAGAAGCTTAGAATCGATCTAGCAACAGCGAATAATCCCAAGAATTGTTTAAACATTGTTATAAATTATCCGATTGGATATGAGCTTACAGCCAATAAGAAGAAGTTTTAGAGAAGACGGGAGTTCCAGCAACTAAATTTTTATGGATATTTAACACATTTAAGCCCCTTGAGAGTGAATTTATATAATGGTAAAGAGAAGAATATGATAATTAAATTTTGGAAATATTTTATAAGTCGATAGCAGGTCGCTATTGGAAGGAATACGCGATTTGCTAGAGCCCACGCAAATTTGAGAGGGAACGCAAAAAGGCGGCCAGAATCGATAGACTTGGAGGGGAGACGCCAAGCATCGAGGCTCTTTATTATCTGAATGTTCGAGAGGTCAGACGTGTTTTGCCGGAAGAGAGAGGAGTTCCGAGTGTTTCACCGAGCTTGTAGAAGGTTGACTCGTGGAGACAAGGCATATGCGAGGCGAGAGTTAGGAGATTACCGCGCCTTGAAACGAAGTGAAGTTGCGATGAACTTATATGCCGCAATTACTTCGGTGTGATCCATTTCAGAGACTTTATTTCCACTACAGATTGTAGCTTACTATCGTATTTAGTATATTTCGAACTTTGAGAAAATTGAGAATAATATTTCAGAAGATATAAACGTTTCTGTGAAGCGTGAGAAAAGTGTTTGTTTCCAGCGCGATAAGATACTTTTGTTCGAGCGACTACATCGCATGCACCAGACACAAGTGAGTAAGAGTGAATGTTAGCATTGCTTTTGTGGAACTGTATAACAACACCAATTAGATGAAGATGTATTCTATGTTGAAGAACATTATTAAGTCTGCTAATATGAAGTTAATTATGGACTAAATTAGTATGTGCGCCAGGGATATAAGCAGATAGGAGCGATATAGTCAGCGATGGAGCTTCGTTAAGGGAGTTTTGTTCATGAATGTCTACTTGATGAGCGAACATGAGACTTGATGTACAACTGTATTCTAGTGCATTATTGTCAGACATGAGCTCGACATTAACACCAGCGACTACAGAACTATGTTCATATTCCATCTACATGAATGTTCGTGATGCGAGTGAGGTCCACGACTTTCTTTTCGAATGTCTTTCGAAATGGGAAGCTGAACTTTTGACACTGCTCGTTGTTTTGATGAAACTGTACTGTGGCGGAGTAAGAAGAGACATGAATATTATCAAGAGGTCCAGGGTAAACCCGGTCACAATGAAGATGATGATTGGAGGCCCGCAGTTCGATCCCGGTCGGAGCTTGCTGTTTTCCAGTAGGGGAATTCGTTCCATTCCTGAGGTCACGAGTTCTTGGATACGAGCTAGGATCCAACCTGGATCTTTGGAAGATGTAACAACTGAGTATTTTGTAATACTCTATCTTGAGCTTCTAGACTTCCAGACCAGGTAGGAGTGTTCACTAACCTAGAAGTTAGAGCTTTGTAGTGACATTTTTGAGCAAATCCTTTATCCATATTTCGACACAATACTTATGAACTCCATGCATAGTCATTTTATTCTTCGAGATTATTTGTAGTGATCGTCTTTCGACGCTTTTAGCTTTGTCTGTTTGAAATCCAGTTTCTGAACTGAGATATTTTTCTTGTTCGAGGAACAAGCATTTTGTCATTTCCTTTAAGGAATAGTAATTTATTTTCGACGTTTATGAATTCATTTTGAATTCAGGTGATAGACATTTTAGGTTATGTGTCCGATTAAATTAATTTTTATTAGTTTAATTTGGGCATTTTATCCGTCGAGAAGAGACATCAAGAGAGAAGATATTGGTAGTGACATATTGTGAAATATCATGGCATCATTTGGAAGAGAAACATTTCACGTGGAAACGATTATTATCGTCAGAACCCATAGAGATTCGTTGAGAATGGAGATAATACGAATATGACTAATTGTATGTTTTATTGAAGAAAGCCATGAACTTTCAGTCATTTAAAATAATTTGAAGTTAGAAACTTCTTGGAAGATTTATTATTATCCGACGTTAGGGAAGTTCTTGTTTGATATCCTCGTCGTGATCGATTCATGTTGGACACACATATATAATTTTGTGATTAAGTATTTACGAGGAGTAATATAATGTCACGTTGTAGACATCATATTCCTTCATCGGTAAAAGTTGAACCCAGAAGTGTGAAGTTAAGATTCAGTATTTTTTATTAAATGTATACACAACAGTTTAAATTTATCTGAGTAACGTTTTAAAAGTAATAATGAGGAGGTCTGTATCGATTAGTCCAAAGGTCGTTAACATGTATAGATTAATGGTTTAACAATTGATGTTATCGTTCAGTAGACCAGAGATTGGTGTGACAACGCTGAGGAATTATGCCCTTTTTAAGGAATGCCAGTTTGAAAGAAGTGAAGGTGTTAACCCTTTGATAGTGGTTATATATGTAAGTAATTCCGTATGTAGTTGGAATACGAGGGTGTTGCGAAGATATTTCCGCATTTTATATTACAGTCATTGCGTGGGCATGACTAGGTTTGGCAAGGCATAAAAGGTGTGAGTTGACAGTACTCCTTATTTTATACACGGCTTTGGATTAGAGAAGACAGGAGGGTCACGATTGAAATTGAAACGGGAAATGGATATTGACATCTGTTATGTTGTACTCTTATTAAGATTATTAAACCCAAGTATGTAACGACATATGTTTCACCTTGAGTGGTCGAACGTATTTAATCTATTATGACACCAGATCAGAAAGGAGAGAATGGTGGTAGTATTTCTGAAGCTGTAGAAGCTTATGAGGATCCCAGTTAATTGTATTTGACATAACTGTGAGATCGGAGCTCAGGCTCACGTGTATATAGACACTACTTATTTTAAAGGATTGTAGCCTATGCTATTAGTGTCATTGTAAAGTCATTCAGTATTAACTTTCTTTATTTGCCAATCGAGTGTATGATACGTTAGGTATAGGAAGGTTATTGATTGTTTAGCGTAGTGGTTAGCGTATGAATGTTGATGTGACTGGATGTGGTTTGTTTCTTGTTCAGTGTGAATGAAATGAACTCCATTGGGACGTCACAATGCGAGAGTATGAAAGTAATAGTGTATAGAAGTTTTGTTTCATTAGCGTGTAGGATGTGTGTATGGTTCGCGTATTTGTCGGACGTGAATCTGTTTCATTTTAACATAGCTTGTGATTCGATGGAGAGGTGTATTTGTGGGCAAGGTTGGAATGGCGAGGGTTTGTTAAAACTCGTTTCCATCCAAGGCCATTGCTCGGCCGCGCACAAATGTGGAGAGATGTTTCGGAACGACAGGCAAGCAGCTTTTAAACCAGCCAGCTCTGGGAATGTAACGGAGATTTTTATGTCATCCGACACGGGGTGAAGTTCGCGTGTTCATAGCGCCCAGATGTTCATTGTGAAGCGCGCCAGAGGAATGTAAATACACAGGGGTTTCTAATTGATGTATAGCTTGTTGTAATGACACAGGCTGCCCCAAAATTTGTCACAGCGTTCATGGAATACAGTATTATCAGTGGCGTAAATGTGAAGAAGAAAGAAAGGGAGTGTGTTTTTATTTACTGTATGAATGTTTAGATTTAGTTTACACCTTTGTTATTAAATTGTTTAGTTTATTAGAAGCCGCGTCGTTTTCATTTATTTTAGATATAAGGAGATGCAACTGTGAAACCCATTATAGGTCCAGAGGCTGACCACGAGATCCCCGAGAACGAAAGGTAGGTGTTCTACTTCGAGCTAAGTGCATTTTATGTCATTCACAATTGTGTGGTAATTTCCGCCACGTATATTCATGAGGGTCTTGTTGGAGTGGATCCTTGACTAGTATTTGCGCCGAAGCTGTCAGGGTCTACGAATCCAGCCTTGCTTCAGATATCCAACAGACCGCCTCTAGAATATACGGGGACAGTACCATTCAAGGACAATTATTGCCTAGGGTCATTATTCAAACTTTCACTTCGATTGCATGATTACGACACAAGAAATAAAAACTTAATTTTAAAATTTCACACAGCCGCCATCTTGAGGTTATGTAAACAATTGAACTAAATTAGATGCCAGTGCATTACAATATGTAAAATCATTTACTGTACCACTTTTCACTGCGCTCAGAGAGTTAAATCACGAGAAAAGTCTATTAATATGTTTCAAATTCGCTTGGCCGCCATGTTTGTGTTGTACCTTACAGGTTTATAAAGGTAACATAGATAAACTTGTATCAGTACCTTTTATCAACGTACAAAATTTCAGGGTGATATCTTTGATAGTTTCTGCGATATAGAATGTCAGTGAAATATTTCGCACAACCGCCATTTTGAGGTTATATAAATAATTGAACTAAATTTGATTCCGGTGAATTACAATGTGCATAGACATTTTCTTTACCAAGTTTCATTACGTTTGGATAGTTAAATCGCGAGAAAAGTCTAATTAAAAGTCTCAAATTCGCTTGGCTGCCATGTTGGTTTTGTAGTTACCAGGTTTTTGAAAGTCTCATAGGTGAACATTTAGTAGTGCCCTTTATCACCGTACACAATTTCAGGGCAATATCGGTAATAGTTTCGGAGACACTGAATGCTAGTGAAATATTTCGCACAGCCGCCATGTTGGATTGGTGAAACATAATAAAATTTGTAGGGCGGTCGGGGTCGGCCAGAATAGTGCTATGATCTTACCGAGTTTCATTGAATTCGCTGCAGCCCTTTAGATGTCTAACACTCCCTAATTTTCTAAAAGACGGGGAGTTTGAAGATTTGGATGCAGAAGATCTTTTTCTGGAGCTACAATTATTTTGGTACGCTGTTCCGTGATCTATAAAAAGTGCATTAGAGTACTTAGCCCCGATAAGGTAGTTATATCCTAATTTAACGACGGCATATCGAATTATGCTTACAATTCCTATAACGGTTGCGTCGGAGGAAAGGAGTTTTTCCATTTTGAAACTAATCAAACCAAGTCGTTCCGTGAAGAACTAAATCCTATTTTCATATATCCAACTTATGTTAATTGCCACTATCAACATACAAAATAGCTTGCCACGGTGGGTGAGTGGTCAACGTGTCGGTCTACTAACCCCAAGCTTGCATATTCGTTCCTGGCCGTGGTAAGTGATTTTTGAAAGGCGGCAAAATTACGACACCATGTCATACGATGTTGGCATGTCAAAGGACCCATTTGAATTCAGTAGGCCGGGTTCATAATGCACAAATTAATCTCTGGAGTTTCCGCCAACACAAAGTTCCCCATTCCTCTTCTAGAAAGCGCTATAGTGTTCAAGGAGCTTAGATATCTAACCTGAAGCACTTTCATAGTGCTTCAAGGAACAACGAAATCGACATGCAAGCTACCCTCTGGGTGTCAAATAAGAAAGCTTGCACCCGGCACGCGAGGCCATACGATATTATTATTATTATTATTATTATTATTATTATTATTATTATTATTATTATTATTATTATTATTATTATTATTAACATACAAATGAATCCATTCAAACTTCATACTATGTGTCGGATAAGGCCCAAAAATTTATGTTTGATAAGTTTTTTGATGGCACCAACCATTGACCAAAGGGGTGGGAAAAGGTGGGTTTTCGGGAATCATTAATCATATCTCTCTTAATAGGCACAATATCAAAACCATACAAAATGGACAATATTCCCCTAATAATTACTTAAAACTTTTGTCTGAAAGAATTTTTGATATGAACCACCATTACGCCAAGGGATGAGAAAAATGATTTCGGAATTATAAGAAAATGCCAAATGCCATCAGAGGTTGCCATGACAACACTACTAAATTGATGAGGGATGAGCCATCAGACGTTGCCATGACAATGCACTTGCACGAGATCACATTCAGTTTTCTATCTGACTAAGTCTGAAGCGGCTTCGGTGACGTAACTGGTAGTATGCTGAACTTCTGAGCCCAAGGTCGCGGGTTCAAAGTCGGCCGAAGTCGTCGGATTTTGTAAGAGCGTTAAAAATCCCTCAGTATGCTTTCCTTTGGAGGGGAAGTTCTAACGTTCGTTGCGAGTTCCTGGTTGCGGTGGCATCTAGTAAACAAGCTCACAGCTAGGTGTCGTTGACGGTAGTATTTGGTAGCAACATAAGGAACTACTGCTTGAAATTGACCGTCTGCAGTCCTTACCTGAATTACAGACCAATACAGCCATCACAATTCACACCGTTTATCAGACAGATTCTACACTCACCCCAAAATACAGTACACGGGGTTACATGACCGCGTTGTCGCAGCCCCTAAACTGAGGAACCAACCAAAATCTCTGCGGGAGATAACATTTTGCGTGAACAAGTAACATACCGTTAGGAAAAAAATACAATATTGGCTTAAACACAGTTTTGCTACAATTAATGAATACTCATTCGTTCTCTAAATATTACGTAATGTTGCACGATCAGGCGCAATCTGCCTGGCAGAACACTTTTGCAACAACAAAAATCCTTCCTTAGTTGACGTTTTCGACACACTGAAAACATATTCCCAATATTTCATGTTTCCAACTTGAAAAGTTTTCGCTGGGCGTGATGAGTGAGTGAGTCAGTCAGGACATTTTCTTTCATTTATTTTTCAGAATTTCACCCCTCTCATGAACCCCTTAAATTGGATTTATGAAAAAAACGGTCGAACACTTATTTACTTATTTTTCAGCTGTTCTTCCCCCTGAGTTTGATGAGTGAGTGAGTTAGTCAGTCAGTTAGGACACTTTCTCTCCTTTTCTTCCCCAGAATTTCACCCCACCCCATTGGCCCCTTAAATTGAATTTATGGAAAAAACGTTCGAACACAGATTTACTTATATTTTAAGCTTATTTTTTCCGTTGAGTTTCAAACTCCTCGCCTATGTCGTTAAAGAGATACACGCTCCGTTAGGAATCCTTCAACCTCCACCTTTCACCCCTTTCACCTCATAATATACACCACGTCGAAAACCCCTCAGACACGTACATCATATTTTTTAATGATGAGTTTATATGCCGTGTATCACATCCCCCACTGAAACCAATCGGGGATATTGTTATTCAATGAAATGCAGGTTTAACCCCCTTAAGATCCCTTTAAACCTGAATATCCGAAAATCCTCCCTTAGTAGACGGTTTTGACATACAATGATCATATCCCCAAACTGTCATGTTTCTAACTTCAATAACTTTTTGGCTGGGCGATGATGAGTGAGTGATGGTTGGTTCTTATGTTTAGGAGCTGCGACAATGCGGGCATGTAGCCCCGTGTACTTTGGGTGTGTGTAGAATCTGTCTGATAACCGGTGTTAATTGTGATGACTGTATTAGTGTGTGTTATCTGTTTTTTAATTTAAGTCCTGCAATTTAGAATTTTTTCAAATAGTTCCTAATTTTGCCGCCAAAGGCCACCGTCAACGACTACTAGGCTAAGTTCAGAACTCAGCTACTAGACGCCACCGCAGTCGTCTCTTGGCAACGAACATAGAAACCTAAGAGCGTTGTTTACATTCTTAGCATATCCAATTTAGCTTCAGACAGGTGCAATTAGTGGAAGGTTCTTTAACATGCCATAAATCTATGACATGGGACCGCCGGCTTTACTTCCCCTCCGAAGGAAGGCATACTGAGGGAATTTTAACGCTCTTAATAAATCCGACGGCTTCGGCCAGGTTTGAACCCGCTATCGCGGGAATAGAAGCTCAGCATGCTACCAACTACGCCACCGAAGCCGCCTGAGTGAGTGAGTGAGTCAGGACATTTTCTTTCAATTTTCTTTTATCAGAATTTCACCCCTCCCCATGAACCCCTTAAATTTGATAGATGAAAAAAAACTGTCGAACAGCTATTTACTTATTTTTAAGCAGTTTTTCCCCCTGAGTTTGATGAGTGAGTCAGTCAATCAGTTAGGACACTTTCTTTCCTGTTTATTTCCCCTGAATTTCACCACTCCCCATGGGCCCCTTAAATTGGATTCATGAAAAAACGGTCAAACACCTATTTACTTATTTTTATACTGATTTTTTTCCGCTGAGTTTCAAACTCCTCGCCTATGTCGTTTAAGAGATACACGCTCCGTTAGGAACCCTTCAACCCCCTCTTTTCACCCCTTTCACCTCATAATATACATCACATCGGAAAACCCTCAGACACGTGCCTTCTTATTTTTAATAATGGGTTTATATGCCGAGTAACAACCCATCCCCCAATGAAACCAATCGGGAGATATTGCTATTCAATGAAATGCAGGTCTACCCCCTTAACACCTCTTTAGAACCTGAATATCCAAAAATCCTCCCTTAGTGGGCGTTTTCGGCCCTTGAGGAAGCTGCATACCAAATTCCATTCCATTTTGGCTGGGCGATGATGAGCGAGTGAGTGAGTGAGTCAGGACATTTTCTTTCAATTTTCTATTTTCAGAATTTCACACCTTCCCATGAACCCCTTAAATTTGATTTATGAAAAAAAAACTGTCGAACAGCTTTGTACTTATTTTTAAGCAGTTTTGTCCCGCTGAGTTTGATGAGTGAGTCAGTCTGTCAATCAGTTAGGGCACTTTCTTTCCTGTTTTTTTTTTCCCCAGAATTTCACCTCTCCCCATGGGCCACTTAAATTGGATTTATGAAAATACGGTCAAACACCTATTTACTTATTTGTATGCTGATTTTTCCCCGCTGAGTTTCAAACTCCTCGCCTATGCCGTTTAAGAGATACACGCTCTGTTAAGAATCCTTCAACCCCCACTTTTCATCCCTTTCACCTCATAATATACACCACATTGAAAAACCCTCAGACACGCGTCTTCTTATTTTTAATGATGAGTTTATATGCCGAGTAACACATCCCCCAATGAAACCAATCGGGAGATATTACTATTCAATGAGATGCAGGTCTACCCCATTAACACCCCTTTAGAACCTAAATATCCAAAAATCCTTACTTAAAGGGCGTTTGAGGCCCTTGAGGAAGCTGCATACCAAATTTCATTCCAATCCGTTCGGTGGTTTCTGAGATTTCGTGATGAATGAATGAGTCAATGAGTGAGTGGTATTTGAGCTTTATATAATAGATAGATGTAAGCCTCCGTGGCTTAGGCGGCAGCACACCGGCCTCTCATCACTGGGTCCGTGGTTCAAATCCCGGTCACTCCATGCGAGATCTGTGCTGGACAAAACGGAGGCAGACAGGTTTTTCTCCGGGTACTCCGGTTTTCCCTGTCAAAATTCAAACTTCATTCCAGCAACACTCTGTAACTATCATTTCATTTCATCTGTCATTCATTTAACCATTGCCCCAGGGGAGTGCTTCAGGCCTCGGCAGAAGGCACAGTTAATATCCTCGCCGATAGATGGGGGCTTAATTCATTCCATTCCTGACCCGGTCGGAGACTGGAAGCAGGCTGTGGATTTTCATAATAGATAGATAAGATTATTTTCATAAACAGTAGTGGTGGTCATTTGTGCTGTTTTAGGAAAACGCCAACGAACTGTTAGTTTGTTATAAACAACTGTTTTCCCAAACAGTTTGAAAACAAGAGGTTATAAAATTCGTTCACAAGTCAGTACGGCAGAAGCGGATTTACCATCGAAGTAAAAGATTTCGCAAACAGTTGGAAGACAGCAGGTCATTCGTTCACACTTCATAAGGGGACTCGGTGATAGACGAGTGAGTCACACGCACAAGGGAGCTGTGAGATACTAAAGATATTTCTCCACCTTTCACTGTAACTTGATTCGTTGCGTAATATCTTGACAGTAGACACTGAGGCTGGCTGCGTGGCTCAGCGGTAACGTTCTCGCTTGCTAAGCCCAAGGTTGCAGGATCGAATCCTGGCGCAGCCAGTTGGCGCTTGAGGGTGCACAAAGGCGAGGGAGCCTTGTCAGTAGATTTACTGGCACGTTAAGATCACCTTTGGGGCAAAATTCTGGCAACCCGACGTCCTTACAAGCCAGAGAAGTTATAAGGGACGTAAAATAACATTATTATTAGTCTATTATAATTATTATTATTAGACACTGACAGGCAACACAAGCTGATGGCTGACAAAATACTTGTATGAAGGCTACACGGGTAGAACAGGGAGATGAGTGAGACTCCACTCGTAGGCAAAGTCAATACAATCAAATTAGTTATTGTTGTTTTAAGGAAAGGAACGACGAGGTCATCTGCCCCTCTCAACGCAGATTAAAATATACAAATTTGGAATGGAATTTAAAATGTAGAGGTGGTCATCTAAATTTCAAAAGACTGAAAATTAATTTTTAAAAATTAAATAAAACTAATAATTATAAAAATAAACAAAAATTACGGAAAAACAAAAAATGCAGAATTCAAAAAGAACAAGTCTTTGAGTCAATGTATAGTGGAAAAATTTAGATTGAAATCAAATTAACATGCAGTATAAACAAGAAACCAGTCAGCTGGAACACTAAAATAATTTTCTTCTTCTTCTTCATCGTCTTATGCTTTCCGTGAAGTAAGTTTGAGTCTTGGCTCATGGCTAGTGGTTTCATGGAGAACCAAAACAAAGTATTTGTATCTTCCATCCGTAATTGGATGACCTTCGGGGTAGCACGGTGGCAGCGCATTTGCTTCTGGAGGGAGACGAGTGGAGACAAATCTGGACTAATTGCGTTTAAAATTTCGTCTTTGTTGTTTTCTACCTCTTTTTATTATAAATATAATATAGATATATCACTTTCTTGTGGACACGATAACTACCGCAATTTTTCACCAATCACTTTGATATTTTTACATCATATGTATCCCTATAAAGTCTCGGTCGAGGTCGTTAATGGGCACAATCGGTCGACGGGGGTGAAAATGGGTGGCTTCTTTTTTCGAAAAAATGAAATATCTCTATAACTCTCTTAATATTTGAAATATCGAATCCATTCAAAGTTCATACTGTTTGTCGGATAAGGCCCAAAACTTTATGTTTGAAAAGTTGTTTGATAGCACCAACTATTGACCAAAGGGGTGGGAAAAAGGGGGATTTTCGGGAAACATTAATCATATCTCTCTTAATAGACACAATATCTCTATCAAAACCGTACAACATGGACAATATTCCCCTAATAATTACCTAAAACTTTTGTCTGAAAGAATTTTCGATATGACCCACCATTACGCCAAGGGATGAGAAATATTATTTCGGAATTATAAGAAAAAGCCAAGAGCCATCAGAGGTTGCCATGACAACACTACCGTACTAAATTGATGAGGGATGAGCCATCAAACGTTGCCATGACAACGCACTTGCACGAGATCACATTCAGTTTTCCATCTGACTAAGTGTGAAGCGGCTTCGGTGACGTAACTGGTAGTATGCTGAACTTCTATGCCCAAGGTCGCGGGTTGAAAGCCGGCCAAAGTCGTCGGATTTTCTGAGAGGGCTAATAATCACTCAGTATGCTTTCCTTTGGAGGGGAAGGTCCAACGTTCGTTGCGAGTTGCTGGTTGTGGTGGCATCTAGTAGCCAAGTTCACAGCTAGGTGTCGTTGACGGTAGTATTTGGTAGCAACATTAGGAACTACTGCTTGAAATTGACCGTCTGCAGTCCTTAACTGAATTACAGACTAATACAGCCATCACAATTCACACCGTTTATCAGACAGAGTCTACACTCACCCAACGTACACGGGGTTACATGACCGCGTTGTCGGAGTCCCTAAACTGAGGAACCAACCAAAATCTCTGCGGGAGATAAAATTTTGCGTGAAGAAGTATCAGACCGTTAGATAGTTACACATCAGTGTCGAAACCTTGCATAAGGACAGTGTGACCACAAGTATAAAAATGGACCCCAAATGACGAGAAGGTTACCGTGCCCATAAGACAATAATATGTTTGAAATATGCATAAAATGACGAAAAACAAAGTTAATTAAGCTCCAATTATAACATACTTTCTCGCAATAAATGAGGTCTGATCCTGGTACGAAAACCTGCATATTCTGGCTATTTTCGCCTATCCCCAAGTTTGCCCGGTGAAATCTACCTCCGCCTTCCGGCGTGCCGAGAGGACTTTTTTAATGTCATTAGTATTTAACTGAGGTAATTTTATATCAGTATTTCAATTGTGTTGGCAACGTGTCCAATTTTATTGGTCCGTCCACAGTATATGCAAGTTAATTACTTCTTGAGATTATGGTTATTATTATTTTATCAGATTTATCCCGTTATTATTATTATAATTATTATTTTTGTTATCATTATTATTGTTATAATTATTTATATTTTTGGACATATTTAATTTGAGGGGTAATGTACATTTTTTCCTGACGATGGTATTCTGATGCTTCGTTTAATTCTAAGCAGTGGTTTTTTGGCGGTTCTAGGCCCTCCTCCTTCTCACTCCCCTCAAAAGATGGCGGTGGTGCGCAACGACGTATATGGCGCGCTTTTCAAATAAAGCTGATGAGCATGGCTTAACCAAGCCTATGCTAGTTATTCTGACGTCATGCAAAGCAGGAGCCACAACTGAACGTTCGGCTACGCTGACCCTTTAGTCAAGTAAGATTCGAGATATCTCGGGAACCCATGGTTCAATTTTGGCGTGTGACATATCGTAGGACTTGGGGTGACACCCCCTTTTCGAATGTATTTTTGAAATGTTGACAAAGGACCTAACGACACTTTTGTTCATATCTAGCGAACCAATCATGCTAGGGACTTGTATGAGGGGTCCTAGCACTTGGGGTGATTTTCCCCTTGGGGGGGGGTGAAACTACCCCCGAAATTGAAGAATCAATATCTTGGAAACTAAGAACCCTGAATTTTGCGTGGTAGCTAAAAAAATAGGTCATGACATACGATTTTACCCCCGATAGGCCATTTCACCCCTAAAACAGTAAATAGTAATTTTATGGAAAAAAGGTGTCAAATACTTAAAAATGATAAATGAACCTAAGGTCTATTGTTTTTTGTGAAAATAATAGGGGGGTGGAAACTACCCCAAAATTAAAAAATTGATATCTTGAAAACTAAGAACCCTAAACTTAGTTGTGGTAGCTTTAAACATAGGTCATGACATACGCTTTAACCACGATAGGTCATTTCACCCCTAAAATAGTAAATAGTAATGTTACAGTAAAATAGGTGTTAAACACTTAAAAAAGATAAATGAACCTAAGATCTTTTGTTTTGGTGAAAAGTAGCAGGGGGATGAAAACTACCCCAAAATTGAAAAATTGATATCTTGGAAACTAAGAACCCTAAAATTAGGTGTGGTACTTTACTTTAAACATAGGTCATGACATATTTTACGCTTTTACCACGATAGGTCATTTCACCCCTAAAATAGTAAATAGTAATGTTACAGGAAAAAAAGCTGTTAAACACTTAAACATGATAAATGAACCTAAGAGCTTTTGTTTTTGATGAAAAGGAGTAGGGGGGTGAAATCTACCCCAAAATTGAAAGATGTATATCTTGAAAACTAAGAACCGTAAAATTAGGTGTGATAGCTCAAAAATTGGTCATTAAATACTCTTTTACCACGATAGGTCATTTTGCCCGTAAAACAATGAATGTAGATTTTACAGGGAAAAATGGGAACCAATAATCAGATTTGGAAGGTGCTATAGTACTCTGGGTGACAATCCCTTATTGATTTTTTTCTATATTTTGCCAAAGGGCCTCATTATACATTTTCAAAAATCAGATTTTTATGTTTTAATTTATTTTAATATTTTTTTTACTAGATAGAGACAGTACCGGTTGTGTTTAAACGAGCATGTCGCCGACCACGGTGGACATGTCTAACGGATGAATTTATATTTTGCGAAGCATTGATCGGAGAGGGTTATGTGACGACTTGTTTTATGAGTATTTTTATGATTTTTCCTAGGACTTGCCATGGCGCACTATTTCTTTTTATGGCTTATGAATTTTCCCAGAAAGATTGAAAACAACAACTTTTGTTTCTCTTAATATATTACCAACCCATATGTTAGATGTTTATGCTGAGTGATGAAACATAGCTAGGTAGAGATATTACATCAGATATTACATCATGAACTTTAGTCAGAATATTCTTTTATTTATTCTCCGTAGGCTACAATATGATGATGTAGCCTTGTCAAAGACTGACAAGTCTTTGACCATTGAAACTTGTATTTAGACCTGACCGCAGTACATAGGGAGTATAGGTTTCAGGCATGGCATGATAATTGGTGTACACAAAATCCAATTTATTGATTCAAGAATTAGGAGTAATCTTTAATTGATTGGTTATAGAGGGTAGCTAAGAAAACAAGATGGTGACTACACTGAACCAAACCGAACCAATAGAATTCTTTTTGGATGTCTAATGTTACTTGCTAACCATTTTGTGCTGCAGCGGTAAACACTTTTGACTGTTGCACTGGATGTCTTAACTCGATTTATAGCTTTGAGGCTTAGAACGAACCAAAATGAGAAAGACGGTCATGGTGGTGTAGTGGTTAAGCTGTTAGCCCTTGACTAAGGTAGACCAGGGATTGATTTTAGGTTAATACTCATGTCATAAACATATAAAAATAGCAGGGATAATGTTTAAGACTGATTACACTTGTATCTTTTTCAAATTATTACTTGGATTACATTTAGATTTTAGAATTTATATTTATGATTTTAGATTTTGCAAAAAGAGCTAACCATAATGCCATGACTTTAAATTTTCGGTAACTAAATATTACAGAAAGAAATATAAGGATTTGTATTCCTTGGAATTACATTTCCTTTACTATGAATTATTTATTTTTAGATTTTAGATTTTAAATTTTACGTTTTAGATTTAATAATTTACATTTTTATATTTTTTATTTATTTTAGATTTTGTGAAAAGACCAAACCATAATGTCGTTGACTGAAAATGTTTGGTAACTAATTATTAAAGAAAGGCATATAATGATTTGTATTACTTGGAATTATGTTTTCTATACTATATTTTATTTTATTTTAGATTTTAGAATTTAGATATTGGATTTTAGATTTTAGGTAAAGACCAAACTAATATTGACTATTTATTTGACACTGGTATGTAGATAGAAAGATGACTAGACTAATGTTAAGATGAATTTTTAGGTGTTGACTGGCCTTGCAATAAGAATTGACTAACCAGACATGAGTTAAAAACCAACAAAACACTTTGGCGACTATGTTTGTTATTGACCAGTGAGTAGGGTTTTAGAAAAACTGTTTGCTATTTTGTGTTATATACAACAAATGCTTAGACCTACTGAGCGACTGTTTGCTGAACAAGTCATTATACCAGAGACAATTAGGATACTTACGTAGCTCAGGCAAGGAAAGCATTTCTACAGAAGCTGTTGACATGGAATATAGATTTAGGTATTAGGAAGTCATTTTTGAAGGCCTTTGTCTGGAGCGTGGCACTCTATGAAAGTGAAACTTGGACTATTGGTGTAGCAGAGAAGTGGAGAATTGAAGTGTTTGAAATGTGATGTAACAGGAGAATGATGAAGATTAGATGGGTAAGTAGGGTTACAAACAAAGAGGTACTAGTGGGAGAAAAGAGATGTTTCTGGTGACTGCTAATAATGACAAGAGATAGGTTGGTAGGACACATACTAAGACACAAAGGAATAGCAAGCTTAGGTATGGAAGGAAGGATTGAGGACAAGAACTGTGGGGGAGACCAAGGTTAGAATATGTTAAACAGATAGCCTTGGATGTAGGGTGTGGTACCTATAGAGAGATGAAACGATTAGCTCAGGACAGGGAGGCATGAAGATCTGTATCAAACCAGTCAAAAGACTGAAGACTCAAACAATAACATGTATATCTCACCAAAATAATGTTGTGTAACGGTAAATGTTAGTCAACGAACAGTATTGCATTACAAAACCCCATGACACGATAACTAACAGCTTTTCTAAAATTATTTTAAAATGCCTTTAACCCTATATTTAACACCCAGTTCACAAGACTCATAACTGGAATGTTATGGTAAAACAAAACAAAATCTACATTTCAAAACAAGCAAGTGGTTTAGTCAATGTACACTGGAAAAAGTTTTGTAAACACTCAAGTCCACAAGACTAATTAAATTAGTAACTATCAGGAAGGCCGAGTGGTTAAGGTGTTTGACTTAAGATCAAATTTTCTGTACAAGGAAGCAAGGGTTCGAATCTCTTACCTCACATAACTATTGCCTTAACATGGCTTGGCCACACTGTATTATTATGATACTCGGTACACAAAGCATAGATAGAGTGTATTGTTTAAGGCCACTCTCTTTCCGAACATAGTTAGAGACAGTTGATGGTTAACAATTGCATTAATAGTGGGACATGGGGATAGCAATTAAGAAAAACAGCCAATACCCATACAATATTTCTATTATTTAGCTTTTTTTACAATAGTTACACACTGCATACAACACTTTCTCCTTACCATTGCTTGTTATAGCTTTTTAAACACAACGCTTGTTGTAGATCTTTTTCCACAGCGAACAATAGGTATAAAATCGTCATCCTCTTGTTTTTCATTATTATCACTATCATCATCATGATCATGATGATCATCATCATCTTTATCGCTAGCATTATAATCCTCATGAAAGCATCATGCTCCTCCTCCTCATCATCATCTTTATCACTATCATTAAAATCATCATCATTGTAATTATCATAACTACTACTATATAGTCCTTTTTGCTTGCCACGGTAGGTGTGTGGTTATAGTGTCGGACTACCAACCCCAAGGATTCAGGTTCACTCCTGGCCATGGTAAGTGATTATTGAAAGGCGACAAAAATCTCGATACTCATGTCATATGTTGTTGGCATGTTAAAGAACCCATTTCAATTCAGTAGGCCGAGTTCATAATGGCAAAATTAATCTCGGGATTTTCCGCCAACACAAAGTTCCTCATTTTGGGATATTTCCATAGTTGGTGCTGTGATATGATATTTTAATGAACATACAGGGACGTTGGGATACATAATAACCACCCACGTAATTTTAATTTTAACTTTTCATTGTAATTATTTTTGATATCAATTTATATGGAAGGAGAGGGTATTTTATTATGTTTATATTCAATTGGAGCTAAAGGAAGATTTTCGATATACGAATACTATAAATTTAGCGCGAGGGCAAATTGAGCAGAAAGCCGAGATTTTAAGTCATTTAGCGAGGCAGAGTAGATGTCGCAACTCAAGTTATTCTCGACCATAGGAACAGCGGGGCGCTTTCCCAGAATTGGAGCAGACAAGGACTGACGCCTCTGAGGCGCTTTTCCACGAACTTGTTTCATGTGAGGTCAAGCTTACTGAGGATAAGAGGAACTAGGCTTTCGACGTACAGCATATCCTTATTTGGCTATAAGACCTGCAATTCCCAGAATCGGAGCCACGCTACCTCTGAGCAAATCAGAACGTTGACGACTACCCAATTTGATGGAGTGGGGGACTAGGGGTCAGCATCGCAAGAAGAGATTGGCCTACGACAACGTGTGATGGGTGCTGGAGAGAGGGATATCGAGAAGTTTTAAAAGACTCAACCCGGGGACGGAGAGTCACTCCGTTTGATTATTTTTTTTAATCAGACTCGATTATCATGTTGATGGTCAGTCTAGTCTACTTTTGAGCATCACTGAGCTCATAAACTATTACAATTGCAGTATCCTGGGAAAATATGTCGTTCACGCATATTGATGATAACAGTTGTGTCTTTGGCTGTTGTCATAAATGGGATTCTTGAAGCAAGTACTTCATCTCACGCAACACTATAAATTTACATATCAAGAATTTTCAAGAAGATGATGGCGCTCTCGTACAGAACACAACAGATTTGCTCGAGGTTGAGCACTAATCTACCATGAAGTCAACACTGGTGAGCGTAGATGACATTATGACATAACTCTCTGTTTTATCTTTCGAAATTAATCAATCTTTCTTTGGGCAAAGTAACTGTAAATTCATTTTAATTCTGCAATAAGTTAAAGTAATATGTCTCCACTTCGTCTTGATTTAGCCGCCACGTTAATAGTAAAGTCTACGTCTTCCAATAGCATGTGTTTTAAAGGTGATATTTTTATTATAATTAAATTCAATTTCATTAAATTCAGTTTCCGTGTTAAATCCTTGTAGATAGAATTAGCTATAATACCGAACCTGTCCTCTCTTAGTATATATCATTTGGTTAGAAGCTGGATGTTTCCCCACGAGCTGAGTTAAAGGGAGTCTATATAGCTGAGCTAAATAATGGTAAGTCTGATTATAGGTATATTTCGATATCCTAATGGTAATTGGACACGATGGCGCCCACCAGGTATAAATGTCTATAGTGGTTTCACCACAGTACTTCAGGTGAATGACCATTACTTATAGTTGTCCAAATGTGGAACTTGTTGTGGTGCAGATTAACTCCCATCAGGAAATAATAACCATCACAATTTTTCCACTAGAAAGCGGTATAGCGCCAAGGAGCTTAGATAGGCTATCTAACCTTCTTGACATTCATAGCGCTCCAAGGAGCATTAAATTCGTCACGCAAGCTGCCCTCTGGGTGTCAATTAACAAAGCTTGCACTCGGCACCCGAGGCCACACGATATTATTATCATTATTATTATTATTATTATAGTCCTTTTTGATTTTCTTGCAATACCACTTTTTGCATAGTCTGTGTTGGCTTTGATAGTGTTGAGGGTTTCTTGGACATTGACAACACTGTCCTAAGATGGCTTTTTGAGGAAATAATAAGTGCTTTTTAACAAACAATGCAATATTTTGAGCAGCAATATTGTGTTCTTGAACTTGCATTTTAGCATTTTGATGATTGTTTGTTAACAGCAACCGTGTTTTGTTTGGAGCACTACAGTGATGAACAGTCACACCTAAAACCTGACCACTTTTACTTTTCAGATTTTCTCGACATTTTTTAGCTCTCTTTTGAGCAACGCCAGACTTTTATTCCATTTACATTCTGTCGATTATAGTTATAAGAGTAGCCTTGAGAGTGCACGTTTTTTACCTTTGTTGGTTGTAGTAAGTTCCACAGTAGTAACTGTCCTGTCAGTATGATTTGCACACTGCAAAGGTTACAACTGTTCTGGTGATAAAGTGACTTACCATAAGCTTTTATGTTGGCTTATGTTTTGTCTTATTATGTTGGCTTATATATATATATTGGCTTATATATTGGCTTATGTATTGGCTTATATATTGGTTTATGTGTGTTGGTTTATGCATTGGCTTACATATTGGCTCATCTGTTGGCTTATACATTGGCTTACATGAGTTGGCTTATGTATTGGCTTATGTGTGTTGGCTTATTTATTGGCTTACATGTGTTGGCTTATGCATTGGCCTATGTATTGGCTTATGTATTGGCTTATGTATTGGCTTATGTGTGTTGGCTTATGTGTGTTGGCTTATGTGTGTTGGCTTATGTATTGACTTATATATTGGCTTATGTATTTTGGCTTATGTGTGTTGGTTTATATATTGGCTTATGTGTGTTGGCTTATGTATTGACTTATATATTGGCTTATGTATGTTGGATTATATATGGGCTTATGTATTGGCTTATATATTGGCTTATGTGTGTTGGCTTATTTATTGGCTTATATATTGGCTTATGTGTGTTTGTTCATGTATTGGCTTATATGTGTTGGCTTATGCATTGGCTGATGTGTGTTGGCTTATGTATTGGCTTATGTATTGTCTTATATATTGGCTTATTTGTATTGACTTATTTATTGACTTATGTACTGGCTTATTCGTTGGCTTATTTGACGATTTTTTCTTTTTGTCAATGCATTTAGTGACTTATTCTCTTGGTCTTGGAAAGTATTTCAGTCCTTATCATGGCAGCATATTGCTTACCGCCATGTTTGTAAGCAGCAACAACAACACACTAAGATTCTAAAAATTTTAGTGTACTTAAAGGTTAATGATTGAATCCCCCAACTCTTACTCTTACCTCTATCAAACGCCTAGTAAAAAACTTTATATATTTTAATTTTTACAAACATTTATTTGGAAAGTAGGGCACATGTTTAAACTAAAAATCATATAAAGTCGTATGTTAACTTTTAAACTCTCAGTCGAAAAATATTGTATTTTTCCAATTTTTTCCACGTGTTCACGTTTACACCAAGTACAAGACATATTTTCTAGCACAGGATTGATCGCTAGCATTTCACTCACACGCTAACATTTAACTCTGAGGGAACATGGGAAAAATTAGAGGAATATAGTGTTATTTCACACTTTATCAAATTTCCTTTAAAAGTGATGTACAAATTCAGCAACATTTTCTGAAATGTTGATAGAATCATTCAACATGTTGTAAAAAGTCCCAGGATTTAGGTAAAGGGTTACAAGGTGTGTTTTCAAGATTATAGATGGTCGCATTAGCACATGCGAGAAGTATAAAAGGGTTAGGTTCAAATGCTAGGTCTTTGAAATAGATGATGGGGATGCCCATTACAACGGACGAGTGCCTCGAGACGCTGTGAACAAGACTTGGGTAGCCGAGAGGTGAGTGTAACGACCCTGAGGAACCATGAATTCTATCCATTAGGGGTGATAAAATCGTTAAATTTACTCATCAGGGATTAATGCTTGGTATATTTCTGGGTTGTCACGTGACGTGTTCTACAAGTTTAGACTTGCCTTGAGACTGGATATGACGTCAGAGATGGATGGGGGTGGGAGGCTGGCAGAAAAGAATAATGTCCTTGTTTGATAACAATAATGTTCAGCCCGCGACACCCTCTACTTAGGCGCCAGACCCTTGATCTCGTAAGATCTGCCAAACTTGTTAAGTTGCACTTTTTAAGTCCAATACCTGCAGGTAAAGCCTGTTCTTGTCACGGGTTCAAAAGCTTCACTCGCCGCACAGATATATAAGTATCCAATATAGTAAGATAAGGTAAAGTAACCAACTAATGAGTCGTAAGAGCCACATAGCAATACAAGAGTAAACAGGACACTTTATAGTTGAAAATCCACAGCCTGCTTCCAGTCTCCGACCGGGTCAGGAAATGGAATGAATGAAGCCCCCATCTAGCGGCGAGGATATGAACTGTGCCGGCTGCCGAGGCCTGACGCACTCCCCTGGGGCAATGATTAAATGAATGACAGATGAAATGAAATGATAGTGGAGAGTGTTGCTGGAATGAAATTTTGACAGGGAAAACCGGAGTACCCGGAGAAAAACCTGTCTGCCTCCGTTTTGTCCAGGACAGATCTCACATAGAGTGACCGGGATTTGAACCACGGACCCAGCGGTGAGAGGCCGGCGTGCTGCCGCCTAAGCCACGGAGGCTTGACACTTTATAGTTAATTATTTTAAAGGTTTGGGACATTATGGTCGCCAGTCCCGTGTAGTTGGGTGTGTGTTGAATTTGTCTGATAACCCGCATTATATATATGGTGACAATAGTAATGTATGTAACTGTATTAGGGTCAGGGATAAAGTAGGTGCCCCGGGACTTCAAGTAAGATACTATCATGGCATTTGCCTGGAGGGAGTGTGGAATAAACCAGCAAACACGCATGGCTACGCCGCAGGGTTAAAGCCAGGACAAATAAGGTCCAAGCACCCAACAAGCAACACTTCATATACCGTCCTCACTCTCTGCATTACTTTAGTCGTCTTCGCCTGTACGATAAACAGTCGTACCGCCGAACAATCCAGGCATCGGGTTTGAGTTCGTAAACGCACACTCTGCTCTACTCCAAAATACAGTCTGTTTCTCTCTTGAAATTCAAATGTCGTGATAACCAATCAATGGCACACACTTGTCCTGGCTGAAACCATGTGATCCATCAGGACGAATAATATCTGGACACATAAACAATACCTCCCTGATTCATGTAAATGCTCCATCAGGGACTAAAAAACGTGTGGAATGGATTTATTTTCCAACAGAGTAATTCTGCCTCATTTGCACGATGTTAAAGAAAGACTTATTCCTGCAGGAGATTTCAATTGTATTCAACTCGAGAGGATTCCTCTAGTCCATACCAAGGTGTCTACCCAGCTCTCAAAACCCTAATTACTTCTTTACACCTCATTGATGCTGTGGATAGTTTAAGGGTACCCCTACCACATTACACCGGTATAAGTCACAAATCCTCATCAGGAATTGACCTATCTACTTTTCACAAGCACTTGCCCATACCAGACGATATGAAGTGACACCTGCTAGTTTCACTAAACTTCACGCAGTCATATATACAATTTATTACCCCCATCCCGTTTTTCGCATAGGAAGAGGTTATTGGAAATTGAATTGCTCGCTATTACTTGAGGAGGAATGCCAAGACATTTTCAGACAACACTGCAATCGATGGGACCAACAAAGATATAACTTTCGCGACTGTGCAGACTGGTGGGATATTTTACTTAAACCAGGAATCCGCCACGTCTTGAAGAACATATCCTGCTATAGAGGTCGGGAACGACGGGATACAGTTGAATTATATTATCGAGTTCTGCGCCAGCTACATCAAAGATATGATTATGGGAGCGTTTCTATGATCAGATTGGGGATGTTAAAACCAAGCTCCTGTCCATACAGCAACGAACGCTCGCTCATATAAACGTCGCTTTAAAAGATCGTACAGTGCTCCCGGACGAAATTGTAAGTGTATACCATTTCGCAAAAGGACAACGTGAGCAGAAACGTAAATTTATCCACCGACTCAGCACCAGTACTGGAAGTTTCGTCACCTCCCCATAAGTTACAGTATACGTAGGTAAATATCATTATTTTATCAACGGTTCTATGCTAAGACTCCAATTGATCCACAACAAGTGACCCTGTTGCTTTCATCCTGCAATACTCAGCTTCCTCCGGACAACAAAATTCTGCTCATAGCGGATATTAAGGATAAAAAGATTCACTCTATGGTTAAACACCTCTCAAATAATCGCTCACCTAGTTTTGACAGTCTGCCATATGAACTTCATAAACACTTCTGTCCTATCTTTGGCATCTGGAGCACATTCGAACCCAAAGAAAACTGTCTTGCTTCAGCTCAATACTAACTCAGTGATCACCCAGCAGCCCTGATTCCGAATAGTTAATGAGGCAAACATTATTGACATTTCCCGGAAGCAATTGGTTTCGGACACAGTGCAATCAAACTGGAGTAATATCATTGCCAAAGTTAGGGGAGTGTTGATTCAATTTGGCCAAAGAAACCTAAATATAGTGCAAAGGGTCATTGGTCCTCAACGTGTATGCTTTCTCTAAAATATGGTATATCGCACAACTTTTACCACTTCACAAAATGTTTGAGAGCCAAATGACAAAATACACAGGTTGTTTTATATGGCAAGGATTTTTATTTCGAGTACAAAGAGAACAGTTGTATCTCTCATCCCCGCAAGGTGGACTAGGGCTAACAGTACATGGACTGAAATGCCCTGCACTCCTCTACAAGAATGATATCCACAGCCTTTCACAACATATCACTTTAAGAATGCGCTATACACAGATGTTCGAAACACAGCCCGTGGTTGTGACAGAGCTTTCCCGAAGATATTTAGAGACCATGAACAGCACCTTCTTCACAACGTGCACGCGCGTTGCCTCCACATGGCTGGGGTGTAAGTGACATGTATGTTAACTACTAAATGTGCCCACGGGTGACCTTGATGATAGGTAGTTGATTCGATTGTCGGTGACCACCTTCCCTAAAATTAAACAGACTGCCATTGTGTGGATAATTGGCCAGTATGTAAACTTTGTGATGGACAATGATGAACATTTCTCTCTACTGGATCTCATGTACCATCTGCAGAATGAGCGATGGAAGCGTAGTGAGAGTGGACAATTGTACGACAAATACGGACACTATTTGGATTCTCTTGTGATGTAATTGTAATTCTCTTAAATTCTCTTAAAATTCTGTAGAGAGCTAATAATAATAAGAAAGTAGCCGTGGAGCAATGGTCGAATTACGTAGAAGGTGGTGGACCTGTGTTCGGGAGGTGGGTGCGAATCCCACCATCGCTAAAGATTTTATGCACATTTTAAGCCATGGGGATCAAATAAAATACGATGATGATAATTGTCTTTTCAGGGGCCTATAATCTAGGTTATCAGCCCCTAATGGTTTAGGTGTTCATGATAAATGAAAATGAACCTACAATTAAATCTAACTTCAAACTTACAACGAAAACTAATGACTTACATACTAGAAGAAGAAAAGGAAAACAAAAGAAGAGTAAGTGAAATAATAAAGGGAAAATAAATGCCCCAACCCTCAAAGAATGACGACTGAGGATCTTAAAAAGAAGGAGAGCCATAAAAGGCAGAGAGCAAAGGGAAAGAGGAGAGGGACCACCTTAAAAGCAATGGAAAAAGGGGAAAAACCGGACACAGCTCAGGAATCCCTAGGGATCGCCAACTCCCGAACTCACCAGCTGTGAGCCCTTGAGGGTGTTGCACCATCCAAGGTGTACCAGAACTCGTGGGACTACACACACCCTACCTCATTGAGGGCTTTGAGTAGAAGGCAGGTATTACCTGAAAGAAAAACAAGAGGTCTGACCCCTCAAAAAATGAGGGATCAGGAGAAATGAGGGAAGGGCCGATAATGGTGGGAAAGGAAGAGAATCCCTAGGCCACAGACATCCTAATACCATCGGGGTGGGAAGGGAACAAGAGATGACCAGGAGAGGTCAACAGGAAAGAAGACAGAGAGGAGTCCGGCACAAGTAAGTGGAGGCAATGCCGGACTCTGCCGAGGTCTCGTGGTCGCCAACCCACGTGCCACTAGAAGTGAGCCCCTGGGGATCAAATACAAGAATATGGCGAGGAAATGACCAGCGATTCCAGGTTGCACACTGTGTCAAGCCAGTATACATTGAACCCTAAATAAACACCGCATGATATTGGTCAAATATGGTAAGAATGACCTTGTATTTGATCCCCAAAGCTTAAATTGTGCATACAAATATTTAGTGGTGGTTGGATTAGAACCCATGTCACAAACACTGGTCCGCTAGCTTCTATTCACTTGGACATTGCTCCACGGGTACTTGTCCATTTACCATGTCTGAAAGCGTATGAGATGTGATGCTGCTATCCGCTTCGAAGGTTAATTCACGTTCTTTTAAATCAGTATGCACCGTACCAAGCGTCAATTTCGTATCCAACTGAAACCGTATAATAGGCATGTACAAAGTTCATGCCCGTATTACAGTTTGATGCATAGTATTATCACTTATCGCACTCATGTTTTTGTCAAGGACTTGCTTTCATGTCGTCATAAATCTTAAGTCGTGAAGGGCCATTTTGTCATGGCCGTATACGGGGTACTTTCGACCATGCTGTCATCTGACGATGGAAATGTGGCCAAAATCTTGAAAAATAAGGGGCAAGAGACTCTCCCGGTATACCTATATTTAGTCTTCCTACCCTTCTAGGTTTCTAGGAGTTTTAGGTATGGCTTATGCATTTGCCAGAACTTTTCAGGATTCCTGCACTCACTCGGAGATTGTGAAGAGACAACATTTTTTTTCTAATCAGTATGCACCGTACCAAGCGTCAATTTCGTATCCTACTGAAACCGTATAATAGTCATGTACAAAGTTCATGCCCGTATTACAGTTTGATGCATAGTATTATCATTATTATTATTGTCGCCTCCATGGTGTAGTGGTCAGCGTGCTTAGGCTGCATCCCCAGAGGTCCAAGGTTCGATTCCCGGCTCTGCCAAGTAATTTGTCATAGGACATTAAAAATGACACCTATTCATGAGCCAATTACTGTATTTTGTTTTTTATTTTAAAGTAACAACATACTGTAGACTAAATAAATACAAATTATTCACAAATATATGCAAAACGTTGATATACTGCAAAACGATTACTACTGCTATTATTATTGTAATTATTATTATGATTTATGTCGCCTCCATGGTGTAGTGGTCAGCGTGTTTAGGCTGCATCCCCGGAGGTCCAAGGTTCGATTCCCGGCTCTGCCAAGTAATTTTAAAAGTGGTATGAGGACTGGAACGGGGTCTACTCAGGAGATTCGATTCCCACCAAAGCCATCCTCGAAGTGGATTTTCGAGGTTTTCCCCCTCGTCTCCGGGCAAATACCGGGATTGTAACTACCGTAAGGCCACGGCCGCCTCCTTCTGTCTTCCTTTCCCTCCCTCCCAATCTTCCCCTCCCTTTCCATCCCTCATGAAGCCCATGTTCGCTTTGCAGGTGAGGCGGCCTGGACGAGGTGCTGGTCCCACCTCCCCAGTTGTAACCCACCACCAGGTGTTTCAAGCTCCAGGACACAGCCCTGGCAGTGGTAATGGTGGGATCCCTCGCTGAGTCCGACGGAAAAGCCAACCTGGAGGGTAAACCAACGAAATAATAAATACATTATGATTATTTTTATTATTACGTTAATAATAATATTAACAAATTTAATACTATTCCTCGGTGGATCAGAGGTAGAATGTCCGCTTCATGATCCAAATAACATGTGGAATTCGTATTTTGAAAGGTGGCATAAACCACGGCACTCCTAGGCGTACGATGTCGGCTCGGATCGTATCACATTTGATAAATACGACTAAATTTATTACGGCATATCTCAGCTACAGATCGCCCAATGCATCTCGGATTTAATGATGATGATGATGATGATGATGATGATGATGATGATGATGATGATGATGATGATGATGATAAATTTAACCAGCGATCACTCGTGCATCGGTAAGTATCGCGATCACTCGTGGTGTGAGGTGGAAACTGACATCTGTATTACTTTTATAAATCTTTCATTTGCCATGTTTTGTATTACCTTTGTTGTTATTATGGGGTTTGAAGCCATATTTCAGTGTTGCATTAGTGAAAGAAAGTTTGGTGCTTTTCAGTCGGTCAACACATTTTGTTATATTGTAACTTGTTTATTATATACTGTTAACTACAACATTTTTAATTAAATACGATATAGAGTGGAACTTAATATTTTGTTTCTAATAAAACAGCATCATCTAAATAAAGTTCCCAGTCTATAAAATGTAACTTACAGGCCACTCATCACTAATAAAAATAATATTAACTCTCTGCTCTCAAAAATTACCATCAATAAATAAATTATTCTGGGTTCGTGGAGGTTAAGCACCTCTACGATTATACTAGCAGCAATAAACATTCACACCCGATTGCACTAGTGACAGCTTAATTAAATAACAACTGATATCTGGTAAAAATAAGCTATATTCTGATAGAGACACATATAAACACTTTGCAAGATCCTCGCCCAATACAGACTGACTATTGGTTCGCTATCATATTAGCATGGCTACACATAATGACACACTTATGGACGCTCGGTGAGACGTGAAGATATATGGTACTCAGTCGTCATGATCTCTGGTAGCTGATGTTTCCTACTAACTCTGGAATTAATTTTCCTATAGAGTCAGTCCTACTTTTACACGTTGAATGATTACTACAATTTCCCACCCATTTTGACTTAAATTACTGATTACTTGTTTGGTTGGCTCACTGTAGCCTGCATTTGATAATCGCACGCATAAGGCATAATTACGTGGAAACTTATACTATGTTTTCCTTCCTTTGTGAATAGCTGATATATTTGTACTGTACCCGGAATTCACGTAACCACCCCATATTATCCGAGTATGGGAAGGATCGCAAGGTACGCTGATACCCAGCTAGATAAACCAACAATTCCCTGCTAGATGGTTAGTTAGGAACCTCTCGATACAAAGATATTTATAAGAATAGGATAGAACTACTACCTAGTTACATACAAATCCCACAAGAAAGTATTGGAGGACGAGATTCTCGCAATCTCGAGGGTGAACGGTTTAAAAGGGGACGCCAGTATCTAACTAGTAGTACTACCGCAGCTGATTATTAAATGAAGAGTCGCCGAGTTCTATAAAAAGGAACAGGGAAAATGAGAAGGTTTCTGGACGTCAGAATATTTTTATTTCAGTATATCTTGATGAGTATCTCAGAATATTGTATTTCTGAATGTTTAAATAATTACTCCGTAGTTATTTCGTAATGATAAAGTTTATTTTGATAAGCAACGCGTTGTTGACTTTAAAGTAAATATGAACGAACTGATAGTTCATTTTCAGAGCAGAGCTCTTGATTTCGCTAAACTAGCGAGATACGAGAAAGGAATGCAAAGAATGTAATTAGAATGCATCGATATGGATCGTAACAGGTGTAAGTTGCGAATTTATATTCATGATTAGTAGTGGGATGATGACAGAGCTGTCTCACTTAGCAAGTTGTGAGCCCCTGCGACCTTGGAATGGAAGGAGCCATGCTAGGAGGGCGTGCTTGGATTCGTTTTTTTCGTCTCGTTGTGCTCTTTACGGGAATGTAGGTGTCGAAAAGGTGAACTTAGGGTTTTGGGTCAAAACGTGCGTTTTTCACATTTTTGCCGATTTTTGGAAAACGGGCCATGCTAGGAGGGCGTGCTTGGATTCGTTTTTTTCGTCTCGTCATGCTCTTTACGGGAATGTAGGTATCGAAAAGGTGAAGTTAGGGTTTTGGGTAAAAAAATGCGTTTTTCACATTTTTGTCGATTTTCGGAAAACGGGCCATGCTAGGAGGGCGTGCTTGGATTCGTTTATTTCGTCTCGTTGTGCTCTTTACGGGAATGTAGGTGTCGAAAAGGTGAACTTAGGGTTTTGGGTCAAAACATGCGTTTTTCACATTTTTGCCGATTTTTGGAAAACGGGCCATGCTAGGAGGGCGTGCTTGGATTGGTTTTTTTCGTCTCATGGTGCTATTTACGCGAATGTAGGTATCGAAAAGGTGAACTTAGGGTTTTGGGTCAAAAAATGCGTTTTTCACATTTTTGTCGATTTTCGGAAAACGGGCCATGCTAGGAGGGCGTGCTTGGATTCGTTTATTTCGTCTCGTTGTGCTCTTTACGGGAATGTCGGTGTCGAAAAGGTGAAGTTAGGGTTTTGGGTCAAAAAATGCGTTTTTCACATTTTTGTCGATTTTTGGAAAACGGGTCATGCTAGGAGGGCGTGCTTGGATTCGTTTATTTCGTTTCGTTGTGCACTTTACGGGAATGTCGGTGTCGAAAAGGTGAACTTAGGGTTTTGGGTCAAAACATGCGTTTTTCACATTTTTGCCGATTTTTGGAAAACGGGTCATGCTAGGAGAGCGTGCTTGGATTCGTTTTTTTCGTCTCGTTGTGCTCTTTACGGGAATGTCGGTGTCGAAAAGGTAAACTTAGGGTTTTGGGTCTAAATATGCGTTTTTCACATTTTTGCCGATTTTTGGAAAACGGGTCATGCTGGGAGAGCGTGCTTGGATTCGTTTTTTTCGTCTCGTTGTGCTCTTTACGGGAATGTAGGTGTCGAAAAGGTGAACTTAGGGTTTTGGGTCGAAATATGCGTTTTTCACATTTTTGCCGATTTTTGGAAAACGGATAACGTGATGATGACGTGCGTGATAGTATGTTTTCGTCTCGTTGTGCTCTTTACGGGGATATAGATATGGAATAGGTTAAAAGCTGGAAACATGTTTTTTTAGTCACAAATGGGTTTTGTGATTTTCCCTCATATTGTGAAAACCGAAAACGTGAGAATGACGTGTGTGATAGTATTTATTTCGTTTCATTGTCCTCTTTACGGGGATATAGATATGAAAAAGGCAAAAAGCTGGAAACATGGTTTTCTTATGGAAAAGGTGTTTTTTGTTCATTTTCGCATTATTTGGAAAACGAATGAGGCGATTTTTATGATGGTCATGTCGATGTATTTATGTCGTTCTGTTTACGGGAATGTAGGTATGGAAAACCTAAAATGATGGTTTCCGTTATTTTTTTCGAGATCGTTGAGGAAAACGGGGAAAAATGTAAGAAACCAGATTTGAAGTCACGTTATGTTATGCGCTATGATGTTAGTAAAACATTTATGCATTATTATTATTATTATTATTTGTCTTGACTGGTCAGGGCTCACACGCAGAGAGAGAACATGTTTAATGCAATGAGAATTGAAAGCATTGAAGCTAGCCCACGGCGATCCAGACAGACACAGGTCTTATCATCGTACGTGCCTCGCAGCAGAGAGAGATAAGAGGCTGGTGTCATTATACAGTGTGCGGATTTATAATGTGTATGTCATAGCCTAGGTTCATTATGGACTCATCATGCAACGCAAAGTTTGAAACAATGAGTGAGTGTATAACATCATGATAACAGATTGGCATGGGCTCGAACAAAGCGGTAATAAACAAAAGGGTGGGAATAATGAAAGGTCATATGATATGGGCTTTTACCTCGATTGATCATTTCACCCCTAAAACAGTAAATAGTCATGTTATGGGGAAAAAACGTGTTAAACACCTAAAAATGATAAATGAACCTAAAATATTTTGTTTTTGATGAAAAATAGCAGGGGGGTGAAACTACCCCCCAAAATTGAAAAATCCATATCTCGGAAACGAAGAAGCCTAAAATTAGGTGTGATAGCTTAAAAAATAGGGGATGATATGGGCTTTTACCTCGATGGATCATTTCACCCCTAAAACAGTAAATAGTCATGTTATGGGGAAAAAACGTGTTAAACACCTAAAAATGATAAATGAACCTAAGATCTTTTGTTTTTGATGAAAAATAGCAGGGGGTGAAACTACCCCCCCAAATTGAAAAATCCATATCTCGGAAACGAAGAAGCCTAAAATTAGGTGTGATAGCTTAAAAAATAGAGGATGATTAGGGCTTTTACCTCGATGGATCATTTCACCCCTAAAACAGTAAATAGTCATGTTATGGGGAAAAACGTGTTAAACACCTAAAAATGATAAATGAATCTAAGATCTTTTGTTTTTGATGAAAAATAGCAGGGGGGATGAAACTACCCCCCAAAATTGAAAAATCCCTATCTCGGAAACGAAGAATCCTAAAATTAGGTGTGATAGCTTAAAAAATAGGGGATGATATAGGTTTTTACCTCGATGGATCATTTCACCCCTAAAACAGTAAATAGTCATGTTATGGGGAAAAAACGTGTTAAACACCTAAAAATGATAAATGAACCTAAGATCTTTTGTTTTTGATGAAAAATAGCAGGGGGGTGAAACCACCCCCCAAAATTGAAAAATCCATATCTAGGAAACGAAGAACCCTAAAATTAGGTGTGTTAGCTTAAAAAATAGGTCATGATATACGCTTTTACCTTGATTGCTCATTTCACCCCTAAAACAGTAAATAGTCATGTTATGGGGAAAAAACGTGTTATACACCTAAAGCATAAGCATCTTTGTGAAACCATGCTTTAATGCACATGTGTATGGAGGATGATGGTTGTTATTATTATTATTAGGTAATTATGGATTAATGTGTGTATAGATAACTAACCTGTGGGGAGCGTGATGGCGCAGGTGCTTAGCTGCTCGTCTTTACTCGGGCAGGTGGGGTTCAAATCCCGGTGACGGCGGGGGTTGGAATTTTCACTCGAAAAATCACGTGGCGTCAGGAAGGGCATTCGGCCTTAAATCCCCGGCCAAAATCAAAATGAGCCTGGTTGGCTCCGGCGACTCAAACTAATAGGGAAAAGCCGAAGAAAGAAAAAATGATAACTCACCAGTAATAGTAAACATTGGTTGGAGGTGTTGAAGAAGTCAGGATGGCCAACCCTTTGCCATGGTTCACGAATGGACCCCAAAAAGTTTTACCTGTCAAGACTCAGTCTACCCTGTTGCAGCCTTGTGAAAAAAAAATCGAATCGGGGCCTCTGTAGTGACAGTGGAGCTATATTCATGATGATTTTTAAACAAACATAGGCTTGCCTACTACCGCTGTGTTGAATCTGCACAGAGACACTGGCTTTGGTTTGCGTAGTGTGCCTTGCTGATAACAGCACAGCGACCTTGTCAGTAAGTTTCATATTACTCATTTGCTTGATAGCGGACATGCTATGCACATGACTAGATCTTTGTTAGGTTTGACAAAGGCTTAGTGAAGCTTATGGCAAGCTTGAAATGAATGTCATGGTATAGTCGGGGTTGGAAGCCAAGACCTTAGGGTTGACAATCAAGTAGGTTAACCACTACACGGTGATATGGTGAAATAATAATGTAACAGAACATATAGAAACGTTTTCTATAGTTTAACGAATTGGCATACCATGAGAGGTGTAGGTAATGGAAATTGAATCCTTAGCTGATGATTATACTACTTTCCATGCCCACGTATAAGCTATCATGTTAGAAAAAGAATGGTATGGCTTGTTTTAAACGGAGAATAATCATTGTGTTTACTGTGAAACACAAATCTGAATTTAAAATAATTAATTTAAAATTAACTAATTTAAAATTAGTTTAGTACGCTGAAGTTAAAATGAATAATGATCACGTTACCGACAGCCAGTTTCAAAGCCATGAGAACTAAGTGAACAAAGTATAAAATTCATGAGCCAGTGAGGAATTCAACATGCTGTCCTTTGGACAAGAGAGAAGCGTTCTACAGCGACCCTCAATGGTTTGGGACATCGTAAAGATGAAAATTAAATCTAAGCTACTATACGCTTATATACTAGAAGAAGAAATGGAAAACAATTAGTCAAATAAAGGACAGAAGGAATAAAAAATGGCCCTCAACCCTCAAGCATAAGGATTGAGGGAGTTGAAGGAAGGAGAGCCATGAAAGGCAGATAAAAAGTATACTAGGAGTGGCTTTGCCCCAGAGGTAATGGATAAAGAGGAGGAAAACTGGACTCAGCTCAGAAATCCCTTGGGGTTGCCAACTTCCAAACTGATCAGCCCTTGAGGGTGTAGCCATAGGCAGAGTGCATCGCAAGTCGTGGGGCTAAATACACCCTACCTTCTTGAGGGGGCTTGGGCAAAAGACAGGAAATAACATGAAAATAAAAAAGCAAGGCTGCCTCCTCAGGATATCAGAAAAAATAAATAAACCAGGGCCAATGAAGTTTCAAAAGGAAGAGACTCCCTAGGGCTCGGATACTCTAATCATGTTGGGGTCGGTAGAGAACAAGAGTTGAGCAAGTGTGGTCGACAGGAAATAAGAGAGTGAGGAGCCTAGCACAAGTTAGTGGAAGCAATGACGGTCTCAGCTGGGACTCCGTGATCGTCAACCTACATGACACTAGATATGACGCCCAGGGGTGGAATTAAAGACCTCTTTTTGTTTTTTATCACTGGCTTTTAAGAACGCTAACACATGGCATGCCTTATAATGCAATACTGGTCCTAGGGTATGCAAAAATTGTATTAGAAACTCAGCTAATAATAGAGTGCTTGCCCATGATTTACCTTAAATTTTCCTAAAATCCACTACATTTTCCGCAAATTGACCAAATGACACAACATTCCAGCAAAATTCAACAAATGACTACCAGATTTATTGAAATTCCATTGATTTACCTAAACATGGTTTAAACTACCTCAAATTCATATAAAATTAGACGAATATAGATGAAAATTCACTAAAATTTACCGAATTTAGCCAAGTGGTGTACAAACCATGAAATTTATCCAATTTTTTTAAATTAAAATTGACTACATGTACTCGAAAATTCCATAATATTCCCTTTACATGTATGCTTTTTGTTGTTGTTGTTGTTGTCTCGTTTACCACACTCCCTGTAGACAATCACCTCAACATGACTTTCTCCTAGACTAGGAGCTTCACATTCGACATGATAGCTGAGTTTCATTTCCCATAAACTTGTCTCTGAGGTGGGTGTCAGGAAAAGGCATTCAGCTGTAAAAACCACACCCTCACGTAGACTTTCATAACCTCTTACGTTGAGGTTCCTTACACTAACGACATTAAATGATTGAACGGTTTCCTTTTCACAATTCCTGTCTATACTTTCCTCTTTAAGGTTGCAAGATGTTTGCAAGATTCCTAAAATGCAATTAAATGTAATAAATACCTTAAGATGGTTTCATTTGTTTAATGATATGGTGTTGATGATGGATATATACGTTAAGACTAATTTTTGTTAGGTCTTGACTGGCCTTGCAATTAGAAATTGACAAACCAAACATGGGGTTATCTACCAGGGGAACACTTTGACCACTATATTGGTTATTGACCAGTAAGTACAGTTCTAGTAATCAGACAGAAATCCAACACAAACAATGAGCGCGCAATGCGGCGGAGATTGGTACCACGATGTACTGTTGGTTATGTAGCTATGTGGAATGCACATCATATATGGTTTACTTGAAGGTTTGGAGGTTTCATTAAAGATATTTCTACAATAAACCATTTTCAAATGGTCATTCGTTGGTGTGAAAATATTTATTATATGGTATTTTATGAAAACAATTATGATTTATAAAAAAATTTATATGTTTATTGTATTCTTATTTAATGTAAGCACTGGAGGCACTATCGACCAAAATACAGCACTATCTGGAATGTATATTGCATACTTGAAGGTTTGGTGATCCCATTAAAGATATTCCTACAATAAATGATTTTCAAGTTGTCGTTCTATGGCGTGAAAATATTTAATATATGATATTTGCTAAAAGGATTTACCACTGGAATTATTTTACAAGTAGTTATTTTAATGACCAACAGAGTTCACTGTTAAGAAGGTAGAGCCCTATGTGGAATGTAGGATAACATGATATACATGATACGTGACAACTGTAAGGCTTGTGATTTTTAAGATGCCTTTATCCCTATATTAATCACCCAGTTTGCAATACTGATAACTGCAATGTTACTGAAAAAAAAAATTGAAACAAAACAAAAATCAGCATTGAAAAACCAAAAAGTGGTTGAGCATATATATAGTGGGGAAAAGAAAAGTTTTGTAAACACTAATGTCCAACAATATTAATTAAATCAGTAACTGTCAGGGTGGCCGAGTGGTTAAGGCGTTTGACTTAAGATCAAATTTCCAAATATATAAGGAAGCAAGGGTTCGAATCCCTTCCCTGACATAACTATTGCTTGAGCATGCAAGAAAACAAGAAATGTACACAAACTATGTTTATCAATTTAATCATTTTTTTTTACAAGAGATAGACACACAGAATACAGGTCTTTTGGTTTATCAGTTCTTTTAAACATAACACTTGTTGAAAATTATTTTTTAGGGGATGGGGGGTGTTGCTACGTTGACCCATTACACAATAATAGCAGCTTTACGAAGTTCATTTTCTATATTTAATAGCTCTTTCTCATAACCAATATGACCAAGCTGTTTACAGGCATGCAAGAGCTGTAGACGTTCGACTAATATATTAGGATCGTTCCATTTACTATTTTTTATGAATGGTTTCAGAATCTCGGGAAGCAGTTCATCATTATCACCATCATTATGATTATCATCCTCATTATTATAATCATTTTCATAATGATGATCATTATCATCGTTATCATTACCATCATAATTTCCACTTTTGTCCACAGACTGTTCAATGGATTGAGTTGCCTTTGATAGTGTTGAAAGCTTCTTTTTAGATGTGCTAGAATGCTTTAACATTGTTATGTTATTATTACCACTATTACCTTTCCCCACTAACTTCTTGATGGGGTATATTGTCTCTGATAGGGTTGAGGGCTTTTGAGATGTGGGTGCATGTCTGAACATGGGTTTCACAGGAGGTGTCGAAGGTTTCTCATTAAACAACTCGCTAACAGTATGAGTGCGTTGTAGTGTATTAAACTTGAGGTTAATATTATCTTGAGCAGTACTATTTTTCTCTTGGACTTGGTTTCTTGCTTTGGTTTGGGTTTTCCTTACATTTAGACTAGCGTGATTATTAAGTTTACATTCATGATTGTTTGAAGAAAGTACGTCGAATTCTT
Source organism: Meconema thalassinum (assembly GCA_946902985.2). Taxonomy (NCBI): domain Eukaryota; kingdom Metazoa; phylum Arthropoda; class Insecta; order Orthoptera; family Tettigoniidae; genus Meconema; species Meconema thalassinum. Next base: position 795,166,582 of record OX336389.2, read on the forward strand.
TTGTTTTAAGCATTCCTCGACACTGTTTCGATCGTTGCTTTGAACAGCGCCAAATAATAGTTCCATTTTTATTGCTTCGTTTCACAATATATGAATATCCTTTATAGTATGCATAAGGCTTACCATACCTAGTCACTGATACTTCCATATCAACTGTCAAGCACAAACTAATCTCTAGTAAAGACAACTCGGTAATAACAACAATAGTTTAATGTGGGAGCATATATACATGCAAAAAGTGGGAGCAAAGGTGGGGGGTAAAAAGTGGGAGCAAAAGTGGTAGCAAATGTGGGAGAAAAAAATAACTGTGAGCAAAAAGTGGGAGCAAATATGGGATCAAATGTGGGAGCAAAGCAAATATAAAAAGTGGGAGCAAATATGCTAAGAAATATGTCAACAAATATACCAGCAAAAGTAAATACACAAGTCAAGATAGATTAAAGTGCAAAGAAAATATGGAAGCAAATATGAGAGCAAAAATTGTGTTTTTCTAAAACAACTAGACATAACAAACTTAGTCATAACCTAACCTAACCTAACCCAACCTAACCAAACCTAACCTCACCTAACCTAACCTAACCTCACCTAACCTCACCTAACCTAACCTCACCTCACCTAACCTCACCTCACCTAACCTAACCTAACCTAACTTTACCTAACCTAACTTGACTGAACTTTACCTAACCTAACCCATCATAACTTCACCTAACCTAACTTTACCTAATCTAACTTCACCTAACCTAACGTTCAACTCTCAGATCAAAATTAAATTCTAGGCATAGTTGAGTTGGAACCCAAGACTTCAGGGATAACACACAAGTATACTAGCCACTACACCGCAAAATGGGCAAATTATCATGCAACACAACATAAAGTAAAAGTTTCCTGTAGTGTAACTCATTGGCTGTCAACCATAGTTTGGGAATTCAAACCCAAGACCTCAAGACTTTTGTTTTGAACATTATCAGAAATATTATTCCATTTACATTTTGCTGCTGCTTATAGTTATAAGAGTTGGCATTAATATGGGAAGCAAAAAAAAAAGTGGGATCAAATGTGGGAGCCAATATGGGAGCAAATATAGGAGCCAAGATGGGGGCAAAAGTGGGAGCAAATGTGGGAGCCAATATGGGAGTCAATATGGAGGCAAATATGGGAGCAAATGTGTGAACTAATCATCTCACCTCGGATATCGCCAGTGAGTACTCATATCCACCGCAAGGTAGCGGAAACATACTTTGTGTGTTGTATGTATCTATCTTACAAAGTTTGACTGCATGCAAAACGTCCTTGTATAAGCTGTGCATATAATTTTCATATACAATTAAGACCAAGTGTTCAGTACTAACATGTATAGCCTTGTCTAGGGTATATAGAGGATCGTTAGCAAGAAAGACTGACTAACCCAGGAGTGTAAAGCCTTGCCATATGCAGTAAGCATCTGTTGGCAGAAATGGTTCCTAATAATAACGGACTTAATGAATATGAAACGTGTTTTGAGTGTCGTCTTAAATCCTATTTTATACGTTGTGATACGTGTAAGGATTTAAGACGACACAAACGTATTTTGGGTGTTGTCTTTTGTGTGTCGTCTTAAATCCTTACACGTATCACAACGTATAAAATAGGATTTAAGACGACACTCAAAACACGTTTCATATTCATTAAGTCCGTTATTATTAGGAACCATTTCTGCCAACAGATGCTTACTGCATATGGCAAGGCTTTACACTCCTGGGTTAGTCAGTCTTTCTTGCTAACGATCCTCTATATACCCTAGACAAGGCTATACATGTTAGTACTGAACACTTGGTCTTAATTGTATATGAAAATTATATGCACAGCTTATACAAGGACGTTTTGCATGCAGTCAAACTTTGTAAGATAGATACATACAACACACAAAGTATGTTTCCGCTACCTTGCGGTGGATATGAGTACTCACTGGCGATATCCGAGGTGAGATGATTAGTTCACACATTTGCTCCCATATTTGCCTCCATATTGACTCCCATATTGGCTCCCACATTTGCTCCCACTTTTGCCCCCATCTTGGCTCCTATATTTGCTCCCATATTGGCTCCCACATTTGATCCCACTTTTTTTTTTGCTTCCCATATTAATGCCAACTCTTATAACTATAAGCAGCAGCAAAATGTAAATGGAATAATATTTCTGATAATGTTCAAAACAAAAGTCTTGAGGTCTTGGGTTTGAATTCCCAAACTATGGTTGACAGCCAATGAGTTACACTACAGGAAACTTTTACTTTATGTTGTGTTGCATGATAATTTGCCCATTTTGCGGTGTAGTGGCTAGTATACTTGTGTGTTATCCCTGAAGTCTTGGGTTCCAACTCAACTATGCCTAGAATTTAATTTTGATCTGAGAGTTGAACGTTAGGTTAGGTGAAGTTAGATTAGGTAAAGTTAGGTTAGGTGAAGTTATGATGGGTTAGGTTAGGTAAAGTTCAGTCAAGTTAGGTTAGGTAAAGTTAGGTTAGGTTAGGTTAGGTGAGGTGAGGTTAGGTGAGGTGAGGTTAGGTTAGGTGAGGTTAGGTGAGGTTAGGTTAGGTTAGGTGAGGTTAGGTTTGGTTAGGTTGGGTTAGGTTAGGTTAGGTTATGACTAAGTTTGTTATGTCTAGTTGTTTTAGAAAAACACAATTTTTGCTCTCATATTTGCTTCCATATTTTCTTTGCACTTTAATCTATCTTGACTTGTGTATTTACTTTTGCTGGTATATTTGTTGACATATTTCTTAGCATATTTGCTCCCACTTTTTATATTTGCTTTGCTCCCACATTTGATCCCATATTTGCTCCCACTTTTTGCTCACAGTTATTTTTTTCTCCCACATTTGCTACCACTTTTGCTCCCACTTTTTACCCCCCACCTTTGCTCCCACTTTTTGCATGTATATATGCTCCCACATTAAACTATTGTTGTTATTACCGAGTTGTCTTTACTAGAGATTAGTTTGTGCTTGACAGTTGATATGGAAGTATCAGTGACTAGGTATGGTAAGCCTTATGCATACTATAAAGGATATTCATATATTGTGAAACGAAGCAATAAAAATGGAACTATTATTTGGCGCTGTTCAAAGCAACGATCGAAACAGTGTCGAGGAATGCTTAAAACAAAAGAATTCGACGTACTTTCTTCAAACAATCATGAATGTAAACTTAATAATCACGCTAGTCTAAATGTAAGGAAAACCCAAACCAAAGCAAGAAACCAAGTCCAAGAGAAAAATAGTACTGCTCAAGATAATATTAACCTCAAGTTTAATACACTACAACGCACTCATACTGTTAGCGAGTTGTTTAATGAGAAACCTTCGACACCTCCTGTGAAACCCATGTTCAGACATGCACCCACATCTCAAAAGCCCTCAACCCTATCAGAGACAATATACCCCATCAAGAAGTTAGTGGGGAAAGGTAATAGTGGTAATAATAACATAACAATGTTAAAGCATTCTAGCACATCTAAAAAGAAGCTTTCAACACTATCAAAGGCAACTCAATCCATTGAACAGTCTGTGGACAAAAGTGGAAATTATGATGGTAATGATAACGATGATAATGATCATCATTATGAAAATGATTATAATAATGAGGATGATAATCATAATGATGGTGATAATGATGAACTGCTTCCCGAGATTCTGAAACCATTCATAAAAAATAGTAAATGGAACGATCCTAATATATTAGTCGAACGTCTACAGCTCTTGCATGCCTGTAAACAGCTTGGTCATATTGGTTATGAGAAAGAGCTATTAAATATAGAAAATGAACTTCGTAAAGCTGCTATTATTGTGTAATGGGTCAACGTAGCAACACCCCCCATCCCCTAAAAAATAATTTTCAACAAGTGTTATGTTTAAAAGAACTGATAAACCAAAAGACCTGTATTCTGTGTGTCTATCTCTTGTAAAAAAAAATGATTAAATTGATAAACATAGTTTGTGTACATTTCTTGTTTTCTTGCATGCTCAAGCAATAGTTATGTCAGGGAAGGGATTCGAACCCTTGCTTCCTTATATATTTGGAAATTTGATCTTAAGTCAAACGCCTTAACCACTCGGCCACCCTGACAGTTACTGATTTAATTAATATTGTTGGACATTAGTGTTTACAAAACTTTTCTTTTCCCCACTATATATATGCTCAACCACTTTTTGGTTTTTCAATGCTGATTTTTGTTTTGTTTCAATTTTTTTTTTCAGTAACATTGCAGTTATCAGTATTGCAAACTGGGTGATTAATATAGGGATAAAGGCATCTTAAAAATCACAAGCCTTACAGTTGTCACGTATCATGTATATCATGTTATCCTACATTCCACATAGGGCTCTACCTTCTTAACAGTGAACTCTGTTGGTCATTAAAATAACTACTTGTAAAATAATTCCAGTGGTAAATCCTTTTAGCAAATATCATATATTAAATATTTTCACGCCATAGAACGACAACTTGAAAATCATTTATTGTAGGAATATCTTTAATGGGATCACCAAACCTTCAAGTATGCAATATACATTCCAGATAGTGCTGTATTTTGGTCGATAGTGCCTCCAGTGCTTACATTAAATAAGAATACAATAAACATATAAATTTTTTTATAAATCATAATTGTTTTCATAAAATACCATATAATAAATATTTTCACACCAACGAATGACCATTTGAAAATGGTTTATTGTAGAAATATCTTTAATGAAACCTCCAAACCTTCAAGTAAACCATATATGATGTGCATTCCACATAGCTACATAACCAACAGTACATCGTGGTACCAATCTCCGCCGCATTGCGCGCTCATTGTTTGTGTTGGATTTCTGTCTGATTACTAGAACTGTACTTACTGGTCAATAACCAATATAGTGGTCAAAGTGTTCCCCTGGTAGATAACCCCATGTTTGGTTTGTCAATTTCTAATTGCAAGGCCAGTCAAGACCTAACAAAAATTAGTCTTAACGTATATATCCATCATCAACACCATATCATTAAACAAATGAAACCATCTTAAGGTATTTATTACATTTAATTGCATTTTAGGAATCTTGCAAACATCTTGCAACCTTAAAGAGGAAAGTATAGACAGGAATTGTGAAAAGGAAACCGTTCAATCATTTAATGTCGTTAGTGTAAGGAACCTCAACGTAAGAGGTTATGAAAGTCTACGTGAGGGTGTGGTTTTTACAGCTGAATGCCTTTTCCTGACACCCACCTCAGAGACAAGTTTATGGGAAATGAAACTCAGCTATCATGTCGAATGTGAAGCTCCTAGTCTAGGAGAAAGTCATGTTGAGGTGATTGTCTACAGGGAGTGTGGTAAACGAGACAACAACAACAACAACAAAAAGCATACATGTAAAGGGAATATTATGGAATTTTCGAGTACATGTAGTCAATTTTAATTTAAAAAAATTGGATAAATTTCATGGTTTGTACACCACTTGGCTAAATTCGGTAAATTTTAGTGAATTTTCATCTATATTCGTCTAATTTTATATGAATTTGAGGTAGTTTAAACCATGTTTAGGTAAATCAATGGAATTTCAATAAATCTGGTAGTCATTTGTTGAATTTTGCTGGAATGTTGTGTCATTTGGTCAATTTGCGGAAAATGTAGTGGATTTTAGGAAAATTTAAGGTAAATCATGGGCAAGCACTCTATTATTAGCTGAGTTTCTAATACAATTTTTGCATACCCTAGGACCAGTATTGCATTATAAGGCATGCCATGTGTTAGCGTTCTTAAAAGCCAGTGATAAAAAACAAAAAGAGGTCTTTAATTCCACCCCTGGGCGTCATATCTAGTGTCATGTAGGTTGACGATCACGGAGTCCCAGCTGAGACCGTCATTGCTTCCACTAACTTGTGCTAGGCTCCTCACTCTCTTATTTCCTGTCGACCACACTTGCTCAACTCTTGTTCTCTACCGACCCCAACATGATTAGAGTATCCGAGCCCTAGGGAGTCTCTTCCTTTTGAAACTTCATTGGCCCTGGTTTATTTATTTTTTCTGATATCCTGAGGAGGCAGCCTTGCTTTTTTATTTTCATGTTATTTCCTGTCTTTTGCCCAAGCCCCCTCAAGAAGGTAGGGTGTATTTAGCCCCACGACTTGCGATGCACTCTGCCTATGGCTACACCCTCAAGGGCTGATCAGTTTGGAAGTTGGCAACCCCAAGGGATTTCTGAGCTGAGTCCAGTTTTCCTCCTCTTTATCCATTACCTCTGGGGCAAAGCCACTCCTAGTATACTTTTTATCTGCCTTTCATGGCTCTCCTTCCTTCAACTCCCTCAATCCTTATGCTTGAGGGTTGAGGGCCATTTTTTATTCCTTCTGTCCTTTATTTGACTAATTGTTTTCCATTTCTTCTTCTAGTATATAAGCGTATAGTAGCTTAGATTTAATTTTCATCTTTACGATGTCCCAAACCATTGAGGGTCGCTGTAGAACGCTTCTCTCTTGTCCAAAGGACAGCATGTTGAATTCCTCACTGGCTCATGAATTTTATACTTTGTTCACTTAGTTCTCATGGCTTTGAAACTGGCTGTCGGTAACGTGATCATTATTCATTTTAACTTCAGCGTACTAAACTAATTTTAAATTAGTTAATTTTAAATTAATTATTTTAAATTCAGATTTGTGTTTCACAGTAAACACAATGATTATTCTCCGTTTAAAACAAGCCATACCATTCTTTTTCTAACATGATAGCTTATACGTGGGCATGGAAAGTAGTATAATCATCAGCTAAGGATTCAATTTCCATTACCTACACCTCTCATGGTATGCCAATTCGTTAAACTATAGAAAACGTTTCTATATGTTCTGTTACATTATTATTTCACCATATCACCGTGTAGTGGTTAACCTACTTGATTGTCAACCCTAAGGTCTTGGCTTCCAACCCCGACTATACCATGACATTCATTTCAAGCTTGCCATAAGCTTCACTAAGCCTTTGTCAAACCTAACAAAGATCTAGTCATGTGCATAGCATGTCCGCTATCAAGCAAATGAGTAATATGAAACTTACTGACAAGGTCGCTGTGCTGTTATCAGCAAGGCACACTACGCAAACCAAAGCCAGTGTCTCTGTGCAGATTCAACACAGCGGTAGTAGGCAAGCCTATGTTTGTTTAAAAATCATCATGAATATAGCTCCACTGTCACTACAGAGGCCCCGATTCGATTTTTTTTTTCACAAGGCTGCAACAGGGTAGACTGAGTCTTGACAGGTAAAACTTTTTGGGGTCCATTCGTGAACCATGGCAAAGGGTTGGCCATCCTGACTTCTTCAACACCTCCAACCAATGTTTACTATTACTGGTGAGTTATCATTTTTTCTTTCTTCGGCTTTTCCCTATTAGTTTGAGTCGCCGGAGCCAACCAGGCTCATTTTGATTTTGGCCGGGGATTTAAGGCCGAATGCCCTTCCTGACGCCACGTGATTTTTCGAGTGAAAATTCCAACCCCCGCCGTCACCGGGATTTGAACCCCACCTGCCCGAGTAAAGACGAGCAGCTAAGCACCTGCGCCATCACGCTCCCCACAGGTTAGTTATCTATACACACATTAATCCATAATTACCTAATAATAATAATAACAACCATCATCCTCCATACACATGTGCATTAAAGCATGGTTTCACAAAGATGCTTATGCTTTAGGTGTATAACACGTTTTTTTCCCCATAACATGACTATTTACTGTTTTAGGGGTGAAATGAGCAATCAAGGTAAAAGCGTATATCATGACCTATTTTTTAAGCTAACACACCTAATTTTAGGGTTCTTCGTTTCCTAGATATGGATTTTTCAATTTTGGGGGGTGGTTTCACCCCCCTGCTATTTTTCATCAAAAACAAAAGATCTTAGGTTCATTTATCATTTTTAGGTGTTTAACACGTTTTTTTCCCCATAACATGACTATTTACTGTTTTAGGGGTGAAATGATCCATCGAGGTAAAAACCTATATCATCCCCTATTTTTTAAGCTATCACACCTAATTTTAGGATTCTTCGTTTCCGAGATAGGGATTTTTCAATTTTGGGGGGTAGTTTCATCCCCCCTGCTATTTTTCATCAAAAACAAAAGATCTTAGATTCATTTATCATTTTTAGGTGTTTAACACGTTTTTCCCCATAACATGACTATTTACTGTTTTAGGGGTGAAATGATCCATCGAGGTAAAAGCCCTAATCATCCTCTATTTTTTAAGCTATCACACCTAATTTTAGGCTTCTTCGTTTCCGAGATATGGATTTTTCAATTTGGGGGGGTAGTTTCACCCCCTGCTATTTTTCATCAAAAACAAAAGATCTTAGGTTCATTTATCATTTTTAGGTGTTTAACACGTTTTTTTCCCCATAACATGACTATTTACTGTTTTAGGGGTGAAATGATCCATCGAGGTAAAAGCCCATATCATCCCCTATTTTTTAAGCTATCACACCTAATTTTAGGCTTCTTCGTTTCCGAGATATGGATTTTTCAATTTTGGGGGGTAGTTTCACCCCCCTGCTATTTTTCATCAAAAACAAAATATTTTAGGTTCATTTATCATTTTTAGGTGTTTAACACGTTTTTTTCCCCATAACATGACTATTTACTGTTTTAGGGGTGAAATGATCAATCGAGGTAAAAGCCCATATCATATGACCTTTCATTATTCCCACCCTTTTGTTTATTACCGCTTTGTT